>JANHMN010000001.1:154600711-154703444 GCA_030674055.1 Rhabdomys pumilio
TTTGCTTTTTTGAGACAGGGTTTCTCTGTGTAGCCCTGGCTGTCCTGGAACTCACTCTGTAGACCAGGCTGGCCTCGAACTCAGAAATCCGCCTGCCTCTGCCTCCCAAGTGTTGGGATTAAAGGCGTGCACCACCACTGCCCGGCACCTGACTTCTTCATCACGCAGTTTATTTTGGATTTCCACTTCTTGAGACTGTAAGCATCAGGAAAAGCAAGATTCTATTGTGTTTTGATCCCTGTATCTCATGCACTTTGGAGATAGCTTGACACGTGGATGGTGAAATAGATGTTACAGAATTAAATTGCACAAAAACATGGATTCTAAAGACTAAGAGGCCCAGCCTGTGGGTAACCTGTAACCCCAGCACTTGAGAAACGGAGGACGGAGAATTACAATTTCAAGGTTATCCTGAATTACTTCAGACTTTCTTAAAAATGAAAAAAAGAGGAGACCTATCAGTGATTTTTTTTCTTGCCCCTATCCTCTGGAAAGTCACACTACAGGGATAGTTTAAACCACCAATTTGTAGGAAATGACCTAGCAAGGTGAGGTGTTTCAGAAATGCCTGAAATCAAGCAGGAAATGGGAAAAAGACAAAAAAACAAAAACAAAACAAACAAACAAAAACTACTGAAGGCTGTAGTTTTGTAACTCAGCCAGCAGAGGGCAACATTGTCTTCTAAGCAAATCAGTTAAGTGCCACGCTCTACTGAAACCACCGTAAACAGCCCCATATCTGGAACCCAAAGTCACCATTTGACAAACTCTTGGGTGTACATTCCTTTTTCTCTAAGTTCTCCCACGAAAGTGTTTCACAGTTAGCACAATGTGAGTAAACTAGCTCTAGTACCCATGTACTAGGGGTGGTGATTGAAGTTATCATGGAATTCAAAACACAAGTCTTGTCTGGGGTCAGCTCCTTCTTGCATCCCACAAACCTTTTCTCCAGAAGATTCTCAGCCTCTTGGGTTACCCTACTTTCCTTCTCATCAAGGCAATCAAAAGCTGCACAGAAGTAAAACTTCGGGACTAGGGACCCCACTCCCTCTGTAGAGTGCTTTGCAAGCAGGAAGCCCTAGGTGCCATCATTAAGGAGGTACCCATTAAGGAGGGAGGCTTTGAGATGAAGCTGCTTTCTTAATAGTTTACCTGTGGGGGCTGGGGGTGGGAACCTCTGGTCTTTCCCCTTTCTGATTTTTTTCTTCTTTACAAGTCGGGGTTAGAGCAGTCAATGTAGCTTAGGGGTAGAACACTACTTGTCTACAGTGCCTCAAGCTCTATCCTCAGAGTCCTTTCCTCCCCAAGAAAATTGAGGTCTTGCTGTGCCTTCCAGTCTACCCTGAGTTTGTGCCATGCTTCTGCCTCAGTCTCCAGAGCTGGGGCTCTCAGCACCCACTGCCATGCCCAGCGTTCTTCTCCTTGTACAAAGCACACTGATCCTGGACCCTCCTTTTGTCACTAGGACACAATACCAGTCAATCATCTTGGAGGAAAGCCTTGTGTGCTCAGAGTTAAAGACGCCTCCATGAGTGCTGGTATGAGGACACGCCAGAGCAGGGCATAGCATGATGGTCCAGGAGCTACTCTCCCTTTTCCTTTTATTCCTTTTCCTGGATGATGCCATCCTCCTTCAGGGCAGGCTTTCCTCTTAGCTAATCCTCTCTGGAAACACCTCGACACCCTCAACGCCAAGCCCTAGAGGCATTTACTGATCAATCCAGTGGAGTTAACAACCTAGATGAACCCATCACAAGGGCTGGCAATGTCGTTCCATGTTACAACACTTCCCTAGCACACACAAGCGGGGTTCAGTCCCCAGCACCCCTCTTATGCAACAAGAGAACACAGACTATTCTCATGAAGATTGACTGTCACAAAACCCAATGCCTCAACCTTAAACAAAGCAGATGCCCCATAAATGTCAGAAGCAGCACATGGATACTAGCTGATAACTTCTGTCTGTAGCTTTATAAAAAGCTTTTTTTTTTTTTTTTAGATTTATTTACTTTATGTTCTGTTAATGCAAGCTTTCTTATTGCCTCTTACAGGCTTCCAACAATACCAAGTAATACCCTGTGCATCCCACAACCGGCAAAGTCAACATGCTGTGTGACAGACTGACTGTCAAAGCAGTATCCTTGGTTGCAGTAAAAATAAAACACACAAATGGCTGCTGGGGTAGAGCTGGGAACTGAGCAGATGGGAGACAGGTGGAGAAAGACTTCATTAATAGCTGCTTTTCTTTTTTTTTTTTTTCAGAACAGGGCCTCACTGTGTACTCCAGGCCGCCCCTTAAATCATCATCTTCCTGCTTCCACCTCCCAAGTGCTGGTATTTGCAGCCGTGTGCCGCAGTGCTTGGCTCTTTGGTAGCTTATAGTTTTCCTTGTATATTTTAATCTTTAAAAAAAAAGCTTGTCTCCCATACACAAAACCTGGGGTTTGAGTCCCAGCACTGCATACAGTAGGTGTGGTCCTGTATACCAGTGATCCTACCACTCAGGAGGTGGAGGCAGGAGAAATATTAGCCCAAGTTTGTCCTTGCTTACTTAGGGAGTGTAAGGCCAATCTGGGCTAGGCGGGACCCTGTTTTAAAGAGAGGAAAAAAATGATTCATTTAAATGTGTTGGTAAAATATCTGTGGTCCCAGTCAGAAACCTAGTTCAGGCTGTGGCAGCCTCTGTGTGTGTTTCTGGCTGGTCATCTTCACTTGCACCCAGAGAGCCCAGGATGCCTCCAGCCAACACCCGGGTCCTCACTTCTGGGTTCAGTGGCCCTGTCCTTCAGTCTTCACAACCTGGTTGGTTGGTTGGTTGGTTGGTTGGTTGGTTGGTTGGTTGGTTGGTTGGTTGGTTGGTTGGTTGGTTGGTTAGTTGTTGATTGGTTTGGGTCTTTTGTTTGTCGTTGTTTGTTTTTTGTTTTGGTTTGTTATTTTGAAATTCAGTCTCACAGTACCACCAGCCAGTCCTTGAACTTTGATCCTCCTCCCTCAGCCTCAAGAATTCTGGAAACTCAAGCGTGCACCACCACACAGAGCTGGCTGACTCCTACAAACTGCCCCCATCCAGTTCCACCCTCTCCCGGCCTCTCCCCGGCCTCCCTCCTAGCTTTACTCCCCTAGGTACTGCTTGACGCAGGCATGTTTGCTTTGTAGTGCGCCCGCCCGCGGCACAACCAAACGCTCTTCTCGGAGTCTGGAAGAAGTTGATTGATGTTTGTATCTAGGACACAGAAAAAAATAAGAATGTCAAACTCTAAACTAAGGCTAGTGAGAAGGCTCAGGGGTAAAGGTGCCTGCCACAAAACCAGAGGATCTGCATCCCAGTCCCAGGACGGAGTTCCACTTCGCCTGGCTACGTAGGGAGGAAGGAGAAAATCAACTGCCAAAAGTTGTTCTCTGACCTCCACAAATGTGCTAGATACAGGAATCAATAGAAATTAAAAATCTCAAGTATATTTTCTAAAAGTCCAAACTTGGGTGAAGGAAATGGCTTAGCTAGTAAGGGGGTCTGTGCAAGCATGGAGACCTGCGTTCAGATCACAGCGCAGGTATAAAGAGCTGGGTATGAATTTTCAGGTACCTATACCCCAGGCTATGGAGGATGCTGTGGGAGTGGGGGGACAGAGACAAAGTGATGGAGCAGGATACCTTCCTGAAGTCCTCCTCTGCCTCGTGTACCTCACACATAGGCACAAACGATGAAGAAACACATATGTGTTTATTTCATTTCTTTAATAATAATAGTTTTGAAGCCAGGCAGTGATAGGGCTTGCCTATAATTCCAGCACTCAGGAGGCAGAAGCAGGTGGATCTTTGAGTTTAAGACCAGCTTGGTCTACAGAATGAGTTCCAGAACAGCCAGGGCAAATAGAGAAATCTTGTCTCAAAACCAAAAAAAAATAACTATTATTATTATTATTATTATTATTATTATTTCAACAATAGTTTTGAGATATAACTACATCATTTCTCTCTTACTTTCCTCCTTCAAAACCCTCCCATGTATCTTCCTTGCTCTTTTTTAAGTTCAAGGCCTCTTTTTCTTTAATTCTTGGTTCTTGTTACATGTACATGTGTTTTGACACACACACACACACACACACACACACACATATCTAAATAAATCTAAATAAATGTTTTTTTAAATCCAAGCTCGGACTGTTCTTCCTACAGTTTTCTTGGAATACAGACCACTTTTTTTTTTCTCAGTCTCACAAACCTTAAGCCTTGTGTAGCCAAGGCTAGCCTTTTAACTGCTGATTCTCTGACCCCCACCGCCCATGCACTGAGTATTTTTTCTTCAGTACAGGAGATCAAATCCCAGTTTTGGGTGTGTCAGGCAAGCACTCTACCCTAAGCCATCCACTGTAAGCAGAGTTGGCTCAGAAGCAACAGAAGCCACTGGATGTCTTCCTGCCTCATTCGGCTCGTACAGCTGAATCCTGGAGACAGGGTTCAGTCCCACAGGCTGGGCTGTCTCCAGGAGAAACTCCTTCAGTTACCAGCCACAAGGCTTGCTTCTATCCTTGTAGTTCTTAGGGCTTGGCCTCACATTAGGGTTCTTGGGCCTGATTCATTTTCTTGAATGGCTCACAGGAGTTAGAGGGATCTATTATTTGTGTTATAATACTATAATTATATATTAAAAGGATACAGATAAAGTTATGCATAAAGAGGTAGGGGCATAGCTCAGTACTGGCATGTTTGCCTAACCTGGAAGGAGCCCCAGATTCCATCTCCAAAATGAGGGAGGAAGAGAGAGAGAGAGAGAGAAAGGAGGAAGAAGAAGAGGAAGAGGATGAAGAATGTGTGCCCTCCAGGGACCTCCCAGCAGTCAGCTCTCCAGAAATCTCTGAAGCCTGCTATCTGAGGTGTTTACAGAGATACCATCACATTGATACAACTACTAACAGGATTGAAGCCAGATAGGCTGGTCTGTTCAGATTCCCAACTACGGGGCTTCCAGGCAAGGCCCTCTGTGGCATAACACATAGTGTATCACAAGGGTCAGCTGCAGAAGGTTTTGTTTTGTTGTGTTTTGTTTTGTTTTGTTTTGTAAGATTTTTATGTGCATTGGTGTTTTGCCTGCATTTATGTCTGTGTGAGAGTGTCAGGTTCCCTGGAACTGGAGTCACAGACAATTGTAAGTCACCATGTGGGTGCTAGGAATTGAACCTGGGTCCTCTAGAAGGGCAGTCAGTGTTCTTAACCACTGAACCATCTTTCCATCCCATTTGTTCTTTAAGACAGAGTCTTATGTGGTTGGCTGCCTTCAAATTCACTAAGTAGCTAAGCACAGTCTTACACTGTCTGTTCCGCTGGCCTCTGCCATGTGTATGCTGGTATTAGAGGCGTGTGCCACCATACTCAGTTTACAAGGTGCTAGGGATGGAATCCAGGGCCTCGTACATGCTAGAGAAGTACTCTACCAACCCCAAGAGAAGCACTTTTACCGCAATGTTCAGTGAGCACATACTATAATAAAGTACAGAAACTACAAAAGCCTGAGTACCTGTGGAATAAACATGTCTCCAGTGTAGAAGAGCCGAAGGGGGGTTATCTGTAATAATAATTTTTAAAAATGTGATAACATGTCAGGTTACAAAGGATGGCAAATAACACATCCTGGAAGAAGGAGCACTTCAGTTGGCCTTTTTAGACTGAATACAAGTTTCTCTAGGTTGACCTGGGGAAAGTCTACCATGCAATCAGAAAGAACAATAAACTCCAAAGTGCCGAGCAAAGAGAGAACAGTGGGATCCTCAATCATAACAGACAACCCAAGGAAGGCCAGCGAAGTAGGACAGGAAGCTAAGGACCAAATCATACCTTCAGGGCACAGTGACCTAGGCTGTTAAAGGACCAGGCAGATACCAATTCCATCCACCCACTGCTCAGAAGCATCTGGAACACCCACCCTGTGTTCAGATTCCACATACTGTGGAATGGAGTCTAGACAAAGGGCCATAGTGAACAGTACTCCATGTTTTCCAAGGACCAGGTAATGAGTACAGGGGATAACAGACCCATCCTCTGAAAGGAAGACTGGAACTGAGGCTCCAAGAAGGAAAGAGACAGGGACATGAGGTGATTTCTAGGAAGGAACCTGGTAGCATGGGGTGGAGTTTGCAGGCCTGGTGATGACCTTTGTGCTTGTCTGCTTCGTACCTTCATAAAGAGCTGGGCCCAGGCCAGGAGTGATGGCACACGCCTTTAATCCCAGCACTCAGGAACAGAGGCAAAAGAATCTCTGTGAACTCAAGGCTAGCCTGGTCTACTTAGAGTTCTACCCTATATTTTAAAAATTAAAAAAAAAAAAAGAAAAAAAAAGGCACAGAACAGACAAGCCACCTGCTTCCTTAAGCCCAGCCTGGAAGTACATGTTGTCCCTGTAGGCTAGAGCTGGATGCCTGCTGCTGCTTCTGCTGCAGTGTTCTCTCTGGGAAGATATGATCCCCATCTCTGCTCTCTCCCAGAGGCCACATGTGCCTGCATAGAGGTGTGATGGCTGCCCATCACTTTGCCTTCCTCTTGCTCTTTCTCTGGCAGGTCCTCAGTTTGATGAAGATAATCTGAGCCATCTAATTAAAGATAAACGTCAACAGAGAAAAGTAAGTTGGTTTGCTGTTTGTTGTTGTTCAATGAAACCACAGGGCAGGGCAGATGGCTCGGTGGCTAATGTGCTTCCCAGGCAAGAGTAAGAACCTCAGTTCAGGTGTCCAGAACCCACGTAAGTGCTGGGAGGGCATGCAGTTCACCTGTCACAGTATAGCGCCAAACTCTGCCTCCGTAAAGAAAGTAGGAGGGATGAAAGAAGACGCCCATGGTCAGCCTCTGGTCTAGACACACACAAACATGCATACATCCATGAATGCACGTCACACACAGAGATGCATACAAACATACACACAGACACACAGATACACACAGAAAAACACACAAATACACACAGACACACAACTCTATACACACAAACAGAGCAGGAGAGAAACCCTTACATAGATATATATACCCACACATATACAAATGTATACATACATCACACGCATCACACACACAGAGAGACACAAGTAAAAAAAATTAAGCCACTGAATAAAAGAAAAATCAAGGAAAAGTTATTTTTAATTTGTGATATTATTAATATTAATCTTGCTAAACCACCGATTATTTTGAAATACCTAAGAAAATTACAATTTCATTCCCACAGGAGTAAAAAGCATGAAAAGAACTCCATTAAAAATACATGCTGATTTTGCTGCATACAGGAAACCCACCTCAGTGACAAAGACAGACTCTACCTTAGAGTAAAAGGCTGAAGAACAATTTTTCAAACAAATGGTCCTAAGAAACAAGCTGGAGTAGCCATTCTAAAATCTCCAGCCCAAGAACACAAAGGGAGGAACTCATGGCTCCACCTGTATAGGTAGTTGAGGGTGGCCTTGCCAGGCATCAGTGGAAGTGGAGGACCTTGGTACCTGAAAGTTTGGATTCCCTAGTGTTGGGGAATTTCCAGAGCAGGGAGGCGGGAATGGGAGGATGATGGGAGCACACCCTCATAGTAATTGGAGGAGGGGGGATGGGTTAGGGGGTTAGGCATTAGTAGAAGTGGAGGGCCTTGGTGCCTGAAAGTTTGGATTCCCTAGTGTTGGGGAATTTGAGAGCAGGGAGGCAGGAATGGGAGGATGGTGGAAGCACACCCTCATAGAAACTCTCAGAATTATATGGATTAGACATGACAGAGGCAGGCCGCCAGAAGACTAGATTCCAGAATTCAAACATTATCTTGATAATAAAATTTGTTTTGAGAATTGTATATTGCAGAATACACAGCCTTGGTGTATCTACTCATCAAGCAAGCTGAGCAGACCTGCTCGAACCTCTGATGTCCTGGAATTTCAGCTGGATTCAGTGAAGACACAGAGTCAGAGGCTTATCAATTTACTCTTCCCCCTGCCCCTCTCCTAATATCTCAACACCCACAATCAGCTTGAAGAAGTTAATGAAGAGTCAGCGCCCCTATTCCCTGGGCTTGGAGACTGAGGTGGTTAATATTGGGCTGTATTTCTAGGGAAAAGTAGTGGTTTTGTTGGAACAGGGAGGATTAGCTAGGATTTATTGCATAGCCATAACCTATTGGTAGAAATATGTATAATTGTTATTAAGATGAAGTTATAATTTCTTTTTTGTTTGTTTGTTTTGATTTGTTTTTTTTTTCGAGACAGGGTTTCTCTGTATAGCCTTGGCTGTCCTGGCACTCACTCTGTAGACCAGGCTGGCCTCGAACTCAGAAATCTGCCTGCCTCTACCTCCCAAGTGCTGGGATTAAAGGCGTGTGCCACCACCGCCCGGCAATAATTTCTTAAATGGTACAAAATTTACTTTGATTTCAAATGTAAGGTTCTCATTGGTATGAGCTTCTTATTGATATAAAAGTGAGATGAATATTGTTACTCTCACAGGTATTGTGCCTGTATAACACATTTAGAAATACAAGATTTAAACCCAGTCTTTCTTTAACTTTTCTAACTGATTTGAGATGGTTAGCCTGTGAGTAAAGGGCCTATAGCAAATTCATGACTCTGAGTTTATTGTTAGGGTGTTTTCTATATTTTATTTAGAAATAGCTGAGAGGAGTTAACAGACAACAGTCCAGATTGCCTTACATGGATAGTTGGTTTTCAAAACGTCAGAAGTCCACAGAATTGACGTTACAAACATTAATGTTCATTTTGATTAGAGACCTGTCTGCTCTTGACAGCTTCCTGTTTTGGATTCTAAGAAGAAATTGAGCAACTTTGAAGTTACTCCAGTTGTGGTGAGACAGCCACTAGGCAAGAATTTTCACCTACAGACAAATTACTGTCCAGAAAAGGACACACTTGCAGAATAGTCGACTGATTATATCTGCCAAGACAGAGTAATCAGCCCTTAATAATTCTGCATCACTAGGTCTGTCAGATGATCCTGGGCCAGAAGGCTAAAGATTAGATGCTCCAACGTTTTGTAGTATAAGGACTGTCCAAGTGTTGAGCGGTCTCTATAAATTGGCTAAGTTTTAGAAGCTATGCTTTGTGCTTCCCATAATTTCCGTTAACTCAGTCATTCTGGATTTCTGACGGGGTTGAAGACTTATAGTCTCATAGCCAATCCTGGTTATTTACTTTGAGAGAAAAGATTTGAGAGGATGGTTTTCAGCTGACATTCATTCTAAAGCCAAGAAAAAAGCCAGGTTCAGAACTAAGTCTTTTAGTTAGGAGAAATGACAGAGGTTCTGGTTAGTCAACAAAATGATGAACTGGGTATTGGGTCTATCTTGTACCTTACTGACACAAATTGGTATAGTTATGCTCTAATTGTATTTTGAGAGAAAAGTTTTATTTTAACAGGAAGAGTGATATGTAGGAGGAGCTAAGGTGGGAGGAGTAAGGAGAGAAAGAGGAGGAGAGGAGGGGCTAGGTGATGAGAGAGAGAAAGAGAGAAAAAGAGAGAGAGAGAGAGAGAGAGAGAGAGAGACGCACACGGGGTGGGGTGGGGGAGACATGGAGGCGTATGTTTTCATGTCTCTGCCAGTCAAAGGTAGTTGGGTATTGGGTTGCACTTCTGATTGTATGGGCATCTTGTTATTGAGCATTACCAAACTTATAAAGACTTTGATTAACATTAATTGTATAAAAGCAAAAAGAAGGGTGGATGAAATAGGGGTTTTCTAGAGAGGGGAAATGGGGAAAGAGGATAGCATCTGAAATGTAAATAAAATATCCAATAAAAAATAAATTAAAAAAAAGTACATGCTGAACGGGGCATGGTGGTGTATCCTTGTGAGCATAGCACTTGAGAGGTAAAGACTGCTGGCTCTCTGTGAACTCCAGGGCACCCTGGTCTACATAGTGAGACCCTAGCTGGAAAAGAAAAAAGAAAAGAAAGAAGAGAGACAGAGACAGACAGTGAGAAACATGCCACAGGAGCTGGAGAGATGGCTCAGCGGTTGAGAGCACTAGCTTCTCTTTCAGAGACCCCAGGTTTGATTCCTGGTACCCATATGTTGGCTCACAACCATCCATAACTCCAACTAGAGGCTCCAACTCCCTCTTCTGGCCTCTGTGAGCACCAGATACATGCGTAGTTCACAGACATACATGCAGGCACAATAACCATACACATATAACTAAATCTAAAAAAAATACATACATGCATTTATAAATAAAAATACATGTCACAGGCCAAAATTTACATCTGAGACATTTAATCTCACTGGAGATTACAGAAAAGCAAATCAAAATGAAGTATCTGCTTTCTTTTGATGGATAGGATTAAAAGACTCTGGCCAGTTGTCAACACGGATGAGAGGAAACAGGTGCCCCATTTGTTCTGTGAAGGAAGCCTAAATTGGCAAAGCCTTTGGAAGGTCATTTAACATCAAGGTGTCCGAATATGAAATGAGCGTGCACACTATGCACTCTGGGCTCCCTGGGGAATTTATTTCAAGAAAATAATGGCATAGGTGTGCCAAGTTGTTTGGACAAAGATGGCCATCCTATTGAAAAGCTGGAAAGAGCAGGGGATAGGCTCAGGGTGTTGCTGAGATAGAGTGCTCGCCAAATGAACAGGACCCTGGGTCAGCACCAACAACAACCCAAGAGGAAGAAGGGAGCTGGAAAAGTTAAGAACAGCCTCAAGGTCTGTTAATGAGGGGTTTTTGTTTATGTGTTAAGCTCAAAGACAATTCTATTAGAGTTTAAAAATTAGTCTCCTCCCCCACCCCCAGGACAAACAGACAAACTGTAAATCT
Organism: Rhabdomys pumilio; assembly: GCA_030674055.1. NCBI lineage: Eukaryota > Metazoa > Chordata > Mammalia > Rodentia > Muridae > Rhabdomys > Rhabdomys pumilio. The sequence goes on from JANHMN010000001.1 coordinate 154,611,504, forward strand.
CAGCAGGTGCCTGGAAGAGAAAGGGGGGGGGGAACGGGAGTGTGGACCTGTGACAGTGCAAGCAGACAGGCACTTGGTGAGCTTAAGAGAATGGATAAGAAAGCTGAAAATACTGGGGAAAGCATACCTACGTTCTCTGGCCAGAACAGATGAGAAGGGGGAATAATAATAACAATGATGATGATGATGATGGTAACAGTAGTAGTAATAATAGCTAGACCTTTCTGAGTCAGAAAATGAGCAGACCCCAATCCTTGTGGTGGATCATAAGGACTGCTCATTAATAAGGATTTGGTTAGTTTATGAGGCAGATGTTACAAGGACCATGCAGGTATTATGAAAGACAGAACCGACAAAAAGCATTTGGTGTTGCTTATTTGTGTGTGTTTGTTAGTGTGTGTACACGCATGTATGTGTGTGTGCACATGTGTGTGTTCATGTGAGTGTGTGTGTGTAGACATGCATTTGTGTACACATGTGTGTGTATGTGAGTGTGCATCTGTGTGTTGTGTGTGTGTAATGCTGGGAATTACACTCAGAGCTTTACACATTTTTTCTTTCATCCTTCCTATTTTCTTATTTCCTATTCCCTTTTATTTATAGTTTGTATTTTAATTTTTTAATTATTATATGTATATAATTGCACTGCCTTCATGTATGTCTGTGCATCACATGTGTGCAATGACCACAGAGACCAAAAGAAAGCATCAGAGCTACTGAAACTGGAGTTACAGATGTTATGAATTATCATGTAGGTGCTGGGAATTGAACTTGTGTAGCGGGGCTTTTGCTACTTTATGGGTTCTTTCTTCATGGGTTCCTTCACCCTTCTCCTCACCTCTCTTTCACCCTTTCAGACCCCTAACTAGATAGGAAAGAAAGAAGGATAGAAAGAAAAGATAGAGAAAGGGGGGCTGGAGAGATGGCTCAGTGGTTAACAGCACCGACTGCTCTTTGTAGAAGTCCTGAGTTCAATTCCCAACAACCACATGGTGGCTCACAACCATCTATAATAGGATCTGATGCCTTCTGCTGGTGTGTCTGAAGACAACTACAGTGTATGTACTCATATACATAAAATAAATAAATAAATCTTTAAGAGGGGGGAGGGTGACAATATTGTTAGACTACTTCCTGCTGATTAGAGGCGTCAAGTTCCTTGGGTCAAATTTGATCTTTGCTGTGAGGATATCTAATTTCTTTTTCTCATCTCTTTGTGCTTGACTACAGCAACCTACCAACAACTAACAACAGCTCCCCAACTCTTGAGGCCCTAGAATTTATATTTCCTCTAAAAAGTCCCCAGAATTCCAAATACCACACACTTGCAGGAACTAACTGTAGTTTTCAAAAATCCACACCCATGCTAGAGCATGAGGCAAATCATATTCACCTGCTAGGATTAAAATAAAAACATATGCCTATAACATTTCTGTATTCTTTAAAGAAACCAAAATTCTCACTACAAACAAGACCTCTGAAAGATCAACCAGTGCTCTTAACACGGAGTACTCTCTCCAGATCCCTGTTATTTAATAAGAATTTTCTCTCCTTGAGTGGTTTTCACTGCTGACACACAAGCTGGACTCCAGGAGAGGAGAGGGCAAAGATGAAGACGACAAACATCGCTGGGCACATTGTCTCATGCACACAGTCTCAGCACTTACAAGGTAGAAGCAAGACAATCAAGAGTTCAAATCCATGGCTTGTCAGAGAGAGTGAGACTCACTACACAGCCTCCAAGGACTTCTGAAATCTGTCTTCCATGGAGACCGTGCTTCTGGCTTCAGTCTCCACTCCAGTGCCTCACGGATCTCATCCAGTCACTTAGCCATCCTGCTGAGCACTGCCTGTGTGTCAGGAACTGCAATGGGGACTGCACATGGAGTAAAAACATGAAAGAACTGTGGCTCCGAGTGCTCAATTCCACAAGAAGACAATTAAGCTCAAGGCTCTCCCTCAAGCCTTGAAATTCCAGTACTCTCTGAAGGCTGAAGCAAGAGGATCTCCAGCTCAAGGCCAGCCTGGGCTACAGAGAGAATAAGTACATACATATATACATACATACATACATACATACATACATACACACACACAATGCAGGGCAAGGTGTTATAGACATGTAATCCCAGGAATGTCACCCTTGGTTACATAGTAAGATTCAGCCCAGTCTGGGCTCTGTCTTTCTCTCTTGAGAAGCCTATACTTCTTTGAGAAACCCATGCCCATGCTCTCAAGTGTACCTTTCTTCTGAGTATCTCTTGCTCTGCCTTATACCTAGGCCTATATTAAGATATCTCTATTAAACCCTAACTCTACTTCACTTTATTAAAAGGTGTGTTGGGGGTTGGGTGGGGTGGCTGGAGAGACAGGTTAAGAGGACTTCTTGCTCTTCAGAAGACTCAACTTCATTTCCTAAGAATCCGTGGCTTGCTTCTCATCTGTCTAACAGCTCTCAGATCACTATAGCAGCTGTCGAAAGATAACTGTCAGCCCCTTCAGTTATGTGTTAAGGGTAACAGGAAGTCGTTCTCTTGAAGACTGGAATGAGAGGGACTCCTTTGCACTTGTTTTTGTTTGTTACTATATCAGTCTCTTTTAGCCCAGGCTAGACTCAAGCTCTCTACAAATGGCCATGAACTTCCGATTCTCCTGCCTCCACATCCTCATGAACCTCCATGCCTGTTTTCAATGGTGCTGGGGACCGAACCTAGCTCATGGCTTAGCAAGCACTCTCACCAAATGAGCTGTAGCCCCATCCCCTTTGCAGGCTTTGAAGAAGCATGCCGTCATGCTTGTTAAGGAGGAGGACTAAGTAATAATAGCAGTGTCACAGCTGCAGGGAGATGAATTTTGCCAACATTCTGAGGATTCTTAGTAGAGCATTACCCCCGTTGAGTCTGGGATAGACCACAGCTTCAGTCAACAACTGGTTTAAAATCTGGTGAGACCTAGAGCAAGGCACCTGGCCATGCTGCCTGTGACTCCTAAGCCACAGACAGTAAGTGGTATTTAAGGCTTTGAATCACGGCAGCTTTTTATTCCACATGGAAAACTAGTGCAGCACCTATCCAGTTCATCAAAGAAGCTCTTAAAATAGCCTTCTGGGGGCTGGGGAGAGGGCTCTGCAGTTAAGAGCTCTGCTGCTCTTGCAGGGGACTCAGCATCTGTAACTCCAGCTCCAGAGGATGTGATGTCCTCTGGCCTCCGAGGGCTCTGCATACACACAGTGCGCAGACACATGCAGTCAAAGCACCCATATACATAAGATAAAAAACTAATAAATCTTTTTCTTAATCCACTTCTGGAGCTGAGGAAATGGCTCAGTGTATAAAATACTTGCCATACAAATGTGAGAACTAGAATTTGGATCCCTGGGCAGACAAGGCAGCCTACCCAACTTAGTCCCAGTACCCAGGAAGTAAAGACCAGAGATCCCTACAGCAATCTGGCTAGCTAAGATTAGCCACATAGGTAAGTTCTGAGTTTATCTGAGAATACAGGAGGACAACTGAGTTAAAGGGCCTTCCTCAAGCCAGGCATGGTGACTCCTATCTGCAATCCCAGTACTCCGGAGGCTGAAGCAAGAGGATCTCTAGTTCAAGGCCAGTAAGAGCAAGATAGGTACATACATACATGCATACATACATACACACAAATACATACATACAGTAAAGTTTACACACACACACACACACACACACACACACACACACACACACACAAAGTGATGTAGAGGAAGACACCTGGTGTCAATCTCTGGCTTCTGCACACACAAGATCACACATGTGCACATGAAACCACATGCATGTGTACCCATACACATTTGAACATGCCTACACACATGCAGGTATACAGCACATGCACATACATCTGTCCATTTCCACCGTTCTACCCAGAGCAAGCTCACATCGACTTCCACGCAGGCAAACTGAATACATCATAGATTTCTGTCCCTCCTCACAGAACTGAGCCAAGACACAGAGCCCCTGAGGCAAAACAAGAATTTGGCATGCCTTCCTCTCAGTAGAAATAGGAACTTTTGATAGTTTATTAATAAAAAGTAGTATGCTTCTGTTCTTATGCCAAAATGAGATATTCAATATATATATATATATATATATATATATGTGATTTTTTTTTTTTGTAAAGCAGATAGCTTCCTGGAAGGCACCTCAAGCCACTTAACAAATTGATAAATCCTCATTTCCAGTAAACACAGCTCATTGCAGGCTCTCAGCTGACTGCAGGAAAGGGTGGTTCTTGGGGGACTCATGTCGGGTTTAGGAGAACAATTTGTACATGACAATCAGAAGTTTTTAATTTTGATGAAAAGCAGCTTATCTTTTACATGGTGCTTATGATTTTAGGGCCAGATCTGAGGTCGGGAATATTTGCCCTAACTTTTTTTATCTAACAATGCTACAGTTGGGGCATTTATATTTAGGGCATTGATCCAGTATGAATTGGTGTCTGTATACAGAGTAAGGAAGGATGTGTGACTCAGTCGGGGAACACTTAAGGAGCATCCTTGAGGACCTGGGTTCAAGTTCTCGCTTACGCAAAGAGAAAAGGAAAAAGAGGCAAGGGTATAGCTTACCCTTTCCTTGCCCTATTATCCAACTATCTACAACTTATTAAAGAGATTGATTTTTATGCCCACTAAATGGCACTCTTATCAAAAATCAATCGGCTGCGAATGTTTTGGATGGTCACTAAACTCGCAGATCTACCACATTGTTTCACATACGTCTAGCCACATGTCAGCACAACACTATCCTGATTGCTGCACATAAGAAACCAGAAGCTGTTCTGACCCAGAATTGTCCCTGTCTAAAAGAACCTCAGGGACAAAAATGGAGAAGAGACTGAAGGAAAGTCTGTCCAGTGACTGACCCAACATGGCAGGGGGCTGGGGGTGGGGTCCAAGGCCTGACACTATTACTAATGCTGTGATGTGCTTTCAGTTGGGAGCCTGGCATGGCTGTCCTCTAAGAAGTCCCAGCAGCAGCTGACACAGAGAGATGCAAATACTTACACTCAACCATTGGGCTGAAGTCCAGGGACTCCTATGGAGAAATTAGGGAAGGATTCAAGGAACTGACAGGGAGGGTGACTCCATAGGAAAACCAGCAGTCCCAACTAACCTGGACCCCTGGGAACTCCCAGAGATTGAGCCACCAACCAGGCGTATACACAGCTGATCTGAGGGCCCAGCCCTTGTACAGCAGAGGACTGCCTGGTCTGGCCTCAGTGGAATATGTGCCTAATCCTCAAGAGACTTGAGAACCCAAGGAAAGGGAATGGGGGGTGGGGGGGAAGCACCCTCTCAGAGGCAAGAGGGAGGGAGAATGGAATGAGGAACTGTGGAAGGGGACACAGGAAGGGGAGGCAACAGATGGAATGTAAATAAACAAAATAATATAATTAAAAAGAAAAAAAGGCCGGGCGGTGGTGGGGCACGCCTTTAATCCCAGCACTTGGGAGGCAGAGGCAGGCAGATTTCTGAGTTCGAGGTCAGCCTGGGCTACAGAGTGAGTTCCAGGACAGCCAGAGCTACACAGAGAAACCCTGTCTCGAAAAACCAAAAATAGAAAAAAAAAAAAGAAAAAAAGAAGCCAGAGGCTGAGTGGTTGTGTCACACTTGAGAGGAAGAGGCAGGCTGAGTTCTGAGTTCAAGGCCAGCCTGTTCTACAGAGTGAGTTCTAGGACAGCCAGGGCTATACAGAAACAAAAGAAGAAGGAAGGAAGGAAAGGAAGGAGAGAGGGAGGGAAGGAAGGAAGGAGAGAGGGAGGGAGAGAGGGAGGGAAGGAAGGAAGGAGAGAGGGAGGGAGAGAGGGAGGGAGGGAGGGAGGAAGGGAGGGAGGGAGGGAGAAAAACCAGAAAGCATGAGACCTCCATTTGATTTTTGTTTTTTTAAGTTTTCAATATTGTTTTGGCCGCTCAGTGGCCCTTCCAGTTCTATAAAAATTTGGAAGTCAGTTTAAATTTTTGCAAAGGAGAAGAAAAACAGCCATCAGAAGTTTGATAATGATTGCACTGAATCTATAAATTGCCTTAAATAATAATAACTTAATAACATTAGTTCTTTCAATCTATCAACATGGTTTGTCATTCCGTTTACATAGCTCTTTCTAGATGTCTTTCACCAGTGCTTTACAGATTTAGTGCAGGAGTCTTTTGTCTCCTTATCTAAATTTATTCCTAATTTATTCTCTTGGATGAATTTTAATCTTTCCTGGCCTGGAAATGTACTGTGCAGACAGACCAGGCTCACCTCAAACTTGGGACCCTCCTGCTTCAACCTCCTGAGTATTAGGATTATAGGCACATACCACATTTTGCTTTGTTTAAGTTTTTTAAGATTATTTTATTTCTTTTTATGTGTATGGTGTTTTGCCTGCATGTGTGTGTGTGTACATATATATGTATACATATATGTATATATCATATATGTATATATGAGTATATGTATTCGCATACCTGGGGCCTGTGTTACCCAGAAAAGGTATCAGATTTCCTGGAACTGGTTACAAAAGATTGTGAGCCTCCATTTGGGTGCTGGGAGTCAAACCCAGGTCTTCTGCCAGACCAGTCCCTGCTTGTAACCACGAAGCCATCTTTGCAGCCCCTTGTGTTTAATGTTTCCAATGTACAATGCCTCTTTCTATGCATCTCTTGTAATCCAGGCTGGACTCGAACTTGCTATGTACCTGAGAATTACCTTGAATTTCCAGTTCTCCAGCTTCCACCTTCTGGGTGCCAATTTAGAATCGAGTGCCACCACACCCAGCTCTGTAATGTTCCAATTTCTATTCCTTCCACATCTCCTTTCCACTGTATATTTTAACTTATTTTCTTAGTGGTTGCCATGGGGATTACAACTGGCACTCTAAACTTGGAGAAATTCAATTTGAATTGGTACCAACTCAGTTCAACAGCGATCGTTAACTGCAGCTATCCCAGAACCCTCCATTCCTCTCTGATAGTATTGACTCAGACGACATCTTTAAATATCCTGTAACAGTCATAATTATTTACACATTTATGCTTTAAGTCACATAAAAAAATAGAGACATGATGTTAAAAAAATACCATTACACTAAGCTTTATGCTTACCTATGTGATTACTTTTTTCTGGATTTCTTTATTCTTCACACATCTTCATGGTGGGACTCGTTATAGCCTGTAGTTTTGTTTTGTTCTAAAGGATTTTTATTCAGATTTCTTGTTAAATAGGCCTGCTAGTGATGGATAACTTCAGCTTTTGCTTGTGTGTGTCTGTCTTAATCTCATCTTAGCTTTTGAAGAATAATTTGGTTAGATACAACATACTGACTGACAGGTTTCTCTTCCAGCTTCTTAAAGATACCATCCTCCTCCTGTCCTCTGGCCTCCATGATTTCAAATGAGAAGTTAGCTGTTAGTTCTTCCTGAGGTTCCCCTGATAAAATGAATCAATCAGCCATCTCTTGCTACTTTCAAGATATTATTTCTGTTGTCTTTCACCTTCTTGACTATAATGTCTTTATAAGTCTCGGGTTTATTCTGCTTTAAGTTTGTCCAGTAAATAGGAAATATAGCTTCCTGTATTTTATCAAACTTGGAGGTTTGTGCATAAAACTGGAGTCACAGACAGGTGAAAGCCGACATGTCTGTGCTGGTATTCGAACCCAAGTCCTCTGGAAGAGCACTTAGTCTTAACCACTGACCTCTCTCCGACCCCTACTTTTTCTGGATTTTTGTTTGTTTGGGTTGGTTGGTTTGGGTTTTGTTTGTTTTGTTTTTATTTGTTTTGAAATAGGGTCTCTCTATGTAGTTCTTTCTGTCCTAGAATCCACTAGGTAGACCAGGCTAGTTCAAAATTCACAGATACCTGCCTGCCTCTGCTTCAAAATTGTGCTTTACAATTTTTTTAAGAAAAGAAGACATTTTAAATATTAAAATTATAACTTGGCAAATCAAATTCTCTTCCCTTTAAACTATCTTAAGGATTGTTATTAGTTGAGAAAGGTTACAATCTTTTACTTATATTTTCTTTCTTTTTTTTTTTTTTTTTTTTTTTGAGATAAGGTTTCTCTGTAAAGCCCTGGCTGTCCTGGAACTCACTCTGTAGACCAGGCTGGCCTCGAGCTCAGAAATCCGCCTGCCTCTGCCTCCCAAGTGCTGGGATTATTATATTTTCAAATATTGTTATTTTTGTTGTTGTTTGTTCTTTTACAACAGGGTTTCTCTATGTAGTCCTAGCTGTCCTGGAACTCCCTTTGTAGACCAGGCTGGCCTCAGACTCACATAGTTCCACCTGGCTTTACTTCCCAAGTACTGGGATTAAAGGAGTGCACCACCACACCACGCTTACTTATACTATTTTTTTTTTAATGTGTATGAGCACATTGTAGCTGTCTTCAGACACACCGGAGGAGGACCTTAGCTCCCATTACAAATGGTGTCACCGCCATTGGTTGCTGGGAACTCGGGACCTCTGGAAGTCAGCAAAGATCCAATCAAGACACTGTTGATAGGACATGTGAGCACACAAAGGGTAAAATTTGGGGGCTGAAGGGATGGCTCCATGGTCAGAAGCACGTACTACTCTTGCAGAGGGTCTGGATTCAGTTCCCAGCACCCACATCAGATGGCTCACAACCATCTCTAACTCCAGTTCCAGGAGTTCTCTGGCCTTCAAAAGCACCACACTCATATACACACGCCAGTATGCACTCACACACACACACACACACTTTAATTGTAAAGAAATAATTTTTAAAATTAAAAAAGTAAATTTTTATTTTTTAAAAAATGAAAATGTTGTTTTTTAAAAAAGTTATTGATATTTTAATATTTTTAGAGGTTTGTTTTATGTGTTTAAGTGTTTTGCCTATCTGTATGCATGTACACTGCATGTGTGCCTGGTGTCTAGAGAGACAAGAGGGCATCAGGTCCCCTAAGACTGGAGTTACCACAGATGGTTATGAACCACCCCATGGGTGCTGGGAACTGAACCTGAGTCCTCTACAAGAGCAACAAGTGCTCTTAACTGCCATCTCTCTGGCCTCCCTGACATTATTTTTAAATTATTTATAATTTGATAATCTCATATATGTATATAACATATCATTCATCCCCTATTACCCTCTCTTATCCCCCTCCCACTCCTTCTAAACCCCTTCTTCCCAACATGTCTCTCTCCTACTTCCTTCTTAAAGGCCCATGTCTTCATCAGGGTCACTATTGCTGTGATGAAACATCATGACCAAAGCAACTTGAGCAGGAAAGGGTTTATTTAGCTTATGCTTCCACATCACAGTTAATCATCAAAGGACAGGAACTCAAGTAGAGCAGGAACCTGGAGGCAGGAGCTGATGCAGAAGTCATGGAGGAGTGCTCCTTACTGAGTTGCTCCCTGTGGCTTGCTCAGCCTGCTTTCTTATAGAACCCTGGATCACCAGCTCAGGGATGGCACCACCCACAATAAGCTGGGTCCTTCCCCACCAATCACTAATTAGGAAAATGCCATACAGGCTTACCAAACAGCCTGATCTTAAGGAAGCTTTTTCTCAGTTGAAGCTCCCTCCCCTCTGATGACTCTAGCTTGTGTCAAGATGACATAAAACTAGCCAGTACAGGCCACTAAGTTATTTAATGAGCATGGGCATATGCATGGGGTTGTTTAGTAGAGTGTGGCCAACTTACCAGTGGCTAGCAATAGCATGTAAAAAAATGAGTCCACACTGAGGAGAGAGTTGTTAAAGTGCCTACCACTCAGGTTTGAAGACTTCCCAGCACCCACCAAAAATAAAAAAAAAAAAAACAACCAAAAAAAAAAAAAAAATCAGGTGTAGTGGTACACACTTGTAATCCCAGTACTGAGGAGATACAGACAGGTGGGTCCCTGGGACTCACTAGCCAGCCAAAGTACCCTAATCAGCGTGCTCCAGACCAGCAAGACACTCCATCTCACCAAACAAGGGGGGCAGATCCTGAGGAAGGATACTGAAGGTTAACCTCTGATCTCCACACGTATGTGCGTGCACACACGTACACACCAACACAAAATAATAGAAAATAAATAATAGCAAAATACACTTTAAAAGAAAATTACTCCCCCTTCCCAGGAGCCATTAATTGTCCGTAGCTCCTCAGTAGGCTTTGACATTAGTTTGGGAAGAAAAAAATGACAGCGTTTTTTACTTTATTTGTGGTCTTTGAGACAGGGTTTCTCTGTGTACCTCTGGCTGTCCCAGAACTCTTTTTGTAGACTAGGCTGGCCTGGAAATCACAGAGATGTGTCTGCCTCAGTCTCCTGAGAGCTGGGATTAAAAGCATGTGCTTTTATCATATTTTAAAATACAGAACCATCCAGTTCCATATTGGATGCCTGTGTTGCATAGTGTCCCTGGCCATAATGCCTGGACTCAGTTCCAGCTCTTCTGTTCCAGTTACGTACAGGACTGTGGATGGACTCTTTGGGTTCTCACACCTCAGCTTCAACTATTAACTCTAATATGAGGCATAGGAACATCTATTTCTGGTTGTTTTGTTTGTTTGTTTGTTTTGTTTTAGGTTGTTTGTTTGTTTGTTTGAGACAGGGTTTCTCTGTGTGGCCCGGGCTGTCCTGGAACTCACTCTGTAGACCAGGCTGCCCTCGAACTCAGAAATCCGCCTGTCTCTGCCTCCCAAGTGCTGGGATTAAAGGCACGCGCCACCACCGCCCGGCGGAACATCTATTTCTTAGAGTTGTAACAGAGATTTAATGAGTCGGAGCAGGGGAAGCACTTAAAACAGCAGCCAGTGGAGCCTGTCTTCAAGCTCCAAGTCTTAGCCACCCTTGAGTCCCCAGCTGTCCAACTCAGCACTTTCCCCTGCAGCGATCCTATAACACACTAGTCAGTTCCCCTTCCTGGATGATGTCATGGTTTTTTTTTTCCTGTAAGTATTCATACATGCTTCTCTAGCTGCCTGGCTGATTGCTATTTTTAAAACAACCAGACGCTTTTTGTCATATTGATCCATTCCGAAGAATGATAGTATCAAGCGCTAGCAAGAGAAAGGGTGAGCGGCTGGAGAGCTGGCTGAGGGGTTAAAATCACATACAGTGTTCTTTCAGAGGACCAAGGTTTTGTTCCGGCAGCCATCTGTTACTCCACTTCCTGAGGACTGACACTCGTTTTTTTGATCTCCAGGGGCTCCTGCATGCTCACGGCAGATATACGTACTTCCAGGAACGCACATATATACCAAAAAATGAATAAAAACAAATATAAAAATATTTAAATAAAAAATTTTAAAAGAAACTATTTTCAGGTCTAGATATATTATATGATATGATACATTTAATAAAAGCTTGTTTTTGTTTTTTGCTTTGAAGAGAGTTGGTCTTTTATTTTGCTTCTTTTTTATTCTTCTTGATGTTGTTTGAAACTATCTCATGGCCCAGGTTGGCCTAGAACTAGTCGTAGAGCTGAAACGAGGCCTTGAACTCTTAATTTTCCTGCCTTCACTGTCCAGGTGCTGGGATTACAGTTCTGTGTCAACACGCCCAATTTTGTATACTGAAGTGGAAACTTAAGGGTTCTTTGGAGAGTCGTTTGTGTTGAATGGTGTCTTGTTAGGGCAAACTCCTCGTGGAGGAATGTTTTCCTGAAGTAGACACAGGTCAAAGACTAAGGCAGACTGACGAAGGTACGTTTGGCGGAAGCAGACACAGGAGAGAGGATGTTCTGCTAAAGCAAGCACATGAAAGGACATATGATGAAGGACTCTTCGCTAATGCACTCATGTATTGTGTAGTTGAGCCGCATTTGTTGGGACGCCATAGACAGAAATGCACCAAAAAACTTCTGGTGATGTGCTGCAGTTTCTTGCCACTTCCTTGGACTCTGGGCTGAGTGGCAGAGTGATGTCAACTGAGAGAGATGCATGTGCTAAGGCAAGGCATGTGGAGGACATGTAAAAAGGACCAGATGGACAGTGATGGAGACAGAGCTAGGCTTGCTTACAGAGCTGGTTGTACAATACTGGTGGGTCTCCTGTCTTCAGTGATCTTTGCTTCACTGAGCAAAGCACAGCTGAGAACTTCTGGTGTTCCTCGAGGTCCCTCCTGCTGACGCTGGCTGTCTCTGCTAGGTCATGTCACCGATATTGCTAACCTGACTCTGATGAACTGGACTGCTGAGGTGTTTGTGAGTGGACTGAGCTGCCACCTGTGAACTGAACTGCCGATTCCAGACAACACAGATGGGAGTTGCTTCAAAGAATCATTTCTAAACAGTTCCACTCCCCCCCCAACCCCCATATCCTTTCTTTCCCACTACCTCTGGTGGGTGATGGGCTTAAAGGGAGGTTAAAGCTTTTAAGAACCATCATTAAAAATAGGGGGTTTTTTTGGGGTTTTTTTTTTTTGTTGTTGTTTTGTTTTTTGTTTTTGTTTTTGTTTTTCGAGACAGGGTTTCTCTGTGTAGTCCTGGCTGTCCTGGAACTCACTCTGTAGACCAGGCTGGCCTTGAACTCAGAAATCCGCCTGCCTCTGCCTCCCAAGTGCTGGGATTAAAGGCGTGCGCCACCACCGCCCGGCCTAAAAATAGGTTTTGAAAAATTTAAAATTACAGTCTACTGTTCCTAGACACTTTCATACCGAGTAGGAGCACATATTAGAAGCACGCATGGGAAAAGTAAATGTCAGATGCAGGATCATGGTTCTATTTTCAAAGAGAGTTCTAGGAAGAAGCAGAGAAAGGAATCTATTTAGATGGGGCTAATAGAACTCCTCAACTGTATTTCGTATCTTGTTTTATAATTTATTTTTATTTTATATTCATTTGTATTTTGCCTGCATGCATGGGAGGGTGTTAGGTCCCCTGGTTACAGATGGATATGAGCCACCATGTGGGTGCTGGGAATTGAACCTGGATCCTCTGGAAGAGCAGTTTAACCTCTGAGCCACCTCTCCAGCTCCCTGTATTTCATTTTTAAAAAGACCTGAAACAAGCTGATGAATGTTAAATTTCAGGAAAGCTGGGTATTTGTTCCCTTAATCACAATAGACCAAAAGCAAGACAAAGGACATGGGGCTGGCTAAAAGTCTGTGCTCAAAGACGAAGGACATGGGGCTGGCTAAAAGTCTGTGTTCAAAGACAAAGGACATGGGGGCTGGCTAAAAGTCTGTGTTCAAAGCTTTGAGAATTCTTTGTCTCCAGGCAGTGTGTAGGCTCTGTCCCAGCCATTCATTCCACACCCACCCCTTCCTCCATTCCCAACACTGGAGATTATATTATCTGCATAGAGCATAGCCCAGGAGAAGGCAGTGGGAGGCACAAGGCTGCTGGGGCTCAAAACATTCTCTCATCCTTAGTAAACCACTCAGTACTTGCAATCAAATTTCTAAGCCTCAAATAGTCTCCTAGTGACTCTCAATGCCCCATGCTGGCTCTCAACATGGAGGACATTATCAGAGCACTATATGGTGAAGCCCATTAATTCTACAGTTCTCAAAATAAAAGGCATGCTATTCTAGGATTTTCTGGTTTTGTTTTTGAGACTGTTTCATGTAGTCCAGTTTCATGCAGCTCAAACTTATTATGGAACCGAAGACGACCTCCAACACGCAGTCCTTTAACCTCCACCTCTGCAGTGCTGGAATCACAGGTATGTGTCATGGCATTCCCCCCACTACCCACTGACTTCACAAGATTGTTTTGTCCTGTTTGTTTGATTAAAGTCTCTTACAGACCATACTGGCCTTGAACTGGCTATGTTACTGAGGATGACCTTGAACTTTTCATGCCTTATACGTCCCAAGTGTTGGGATTACAAGCATTCTGCCAAAATAGGTTTCAATGGGATGCTGGGAACCAAGCCCAGGGCAGTGTGTATGCAGTGCTGTATCATACACAGCCTTTCTTAGGACACTTAATGAAAGACACGTAACTGGAAGTAGTTCAATCCTTTCTGAGCCGAATGCTTCTCAGAACACTGATAATACCCTATGGTGTATCTAATAATAATCCAACCAAAAATTAGAAAAAAGAAAGAAAGAAAAAAAAAGACCCAAAACCCCAAAACACAAACAAGGAAAAAGGGTACTACAATATAATACAATAAATATTAAAAGCAAAAAAATTGAAAAATTAAATTTCATACTATCTGAGTTTTTTGTTTGTTTGAGAAAGGGTTTTTCTGTGTTGCCCTGGTTATCCTGGAACTCACTCTGTAGACCAGGCTGACCTTGAATTCAGAGATCAGCCTGCCTCTGCCTCCCAGTGCTAGGATTAAAAGTGTGCAATGCCACCACTAGGCCTGCTTCTGCATTTTAAATAATCTAGTCAGGACTTTTTTAATTGACAAAAAAAAAAAACTGGAAAGTCTTTATTTAAACATTTACAAGATTGTCTAAAATTTAGACATTCTTAATTGAAGTGTAAGCCTAAAAACTAAAACTGAAAGGGTTTTGGGGGATTGAATAAGAATGGCCCCCATAGGCTAATACATTTGAATGTTTGGTCATCAGAGAGTGGCACCACTTAGGAGGGATTTGAAGATGTGGTCTTGTTGGAGGAAGTGTGTCACTGGAGGTGGGCTTTGAGTTTTCCAAAACCCAAGTCAAACCTAGTGTCTCTTTCTTCTTGCTGCTTAAGAATCTGGAGGCAGAAGTCTCAGCTACTCTCCAGTGCCATGTCTGTCTGCATACTGCCATGGTCCCCACCATGATGACCATGAGCTAAACCTCTGAAATTGTAAGCAAGCCTCATTAAATACTTTCCTTTGTGATAGCTGCATGGCCATGATGTCTCTTCACAGCAACAGAACGGTGACTCAGACAGGGAATGATGCTTCAGTGGGTAGATGTGATTGCCATGTAAGCCTAATAACCTGGCTTTGACTCCAGGAACAGACGGTGGAAGGAGGAAACTGACTTCCAAAAAATGGAGATCCTTTGACCTCCACAAGCACACTGTGACGTTTACACATAATCACACACACACACACACACACACACACACACACACATGCATTAATTTTTTTTTTAAACTTTAAGGTCTTTTTTTAGTTTATGTGTATGAGTGTTTTGCTCTTGTGTATGTATGTGTACTACATTCATGTGTGGTGCCTGTTTGGGCCTATGTAAAATATTAAGGCCTCAATGGAATGTTAAGGCCTAGGAAACTGTTACCTAGATAGCCTGCCATTTTGTGCTGCTACTAAAATTATAAGTAAACTTTCTCATGTGCTGTTTCTATTGTTACTAGGGAACTTTCTCATGCCCAAGTTGATTACATATTCTGTTATGTTCTGTACCCTTGGAAACCCAATCACGATAGAAGTCAGTAGAACTGCTTTGTATAGTTCTTGGACCCCAACATAAGAACGACACTTGCACCAATATAAGAAACTATTTGGAATAACTATTTCCATTTTGAGTAGAGATCAAGTAAATTTTAAGTTCCCAAGACCTCCCTGGGAACTGACATCCTACTTAGCAGAAAGAGACAAGTACGTGGGTAACTGACATCCTGGTTGGCAAGTTAAGACATGTTAGACAAGGCAAGTCCCCTGCCACAGTTGATACTCCAACCAATGGGAGCAGGGTAAGTTTACAACAAAGACAAGTTCCTGAGGAAATCCCCTATCCCTACATTCTGACTGGTGGAATAACTTTGACACAGATGTTTGTGGGGTTTAGGTTTAAAAACCCTGTAGGAACTTAACTCAATGTCACAAATTCAGCTCCCAAGTCTAGAACATGACCCTGACTAATCAGTCTTAGGGTGTGGTGTTCAATAAACCAGCTCTATTTGACTGAGGTTGGTGTATGAGTGGCTTGTGCACAGATTCCCAGACCCCAACATCATTCACAGATGCAACAAGAGAATGTCAGGTTGCCTGACACTAGAGTTACCAATGGTTATGAGTTACCATGTGGGTTCTGGGAACTGAACCCGGGCTCTCTTCAAGAGCAGCAAGCATTCTTAACCACCAAGCCATCTCCCCAGATCAAAGTTTTTGTTTTCAAAGTTTTTTTTTATTAACTGAAGAAAATATGCTGATTAGGTCTTGTTCAGATGCAGATTTTTTTGGCTTGTTTTTTTAAAATTTTTTAAAAGATGTATTTAGGTGTATGCTTTTATTTGCATATCTGTGCATGGTTGTCCAGTGAGACCAGAAGAAAGTACTGAATGCTCTGTAGCTGGAGTTATAGATGGTCATGAGCCACGTAACATGGGTGCTGGGAATTGAATTCTGGTTTTCTGAAAGAACAGCAAGTTCTCTTACACACTAGGCCATTTCTCCATGCCCTTGGGTCCCCAGGTTGGCTTTACACTCCATATCTATCGCCCTTCTTCAGCCTCTACCAATGTTAGGTAGACTTACATAATGTTGTGCACTTATGTGTGTAAAACACCTCTTGTGTGTTGTATGGAAGCATCACCTGTCAATTAAAAAAAAAAAAAAGCTGCTGGCCTATTAGCTTAGGCAGGAGATAGGAGGTGGGAGTTCCAACAGGGAGAGAGGAACTCTGGAATAGAGTCAGGTACCGGAAGAGATTCACCCCAATGCTGATGGAGACAGTTGCATGAATCAGAGGAGAGGTAACTAGCCACGTGGCAGGACTTAGAATAGAATAAATGGGTTAATTAAATTATGAGCTAGTCAGGGAGTGAGCACAAGCTTATGGCCTAGGCAATTAGTCATTGTTTTGGGAACTTGGGCATGGATGGAAAAGCCCATGGTTACATATGTACATGTTCTCAATCTATAGATGTGGAGTCCAGGATACTGTATTTCAATGATAGCATGTGTATTTTCATGTGTGAGATCCAAGAACCTCCAAAAATGTATTCTTTTTTTTTCCTGTTTTTTTTTTTTTTTTTTTTTTTTTGAGACAGGGTCTCTGTATTTAGTCCTGGCTGTCCTGGAATTTACTACGTAGACCAGGCTATCCTCAAACTCACAGAAATCCTACTTCTACCTTCCCAGTGCTGGGATTAAAGGAATGTGCCACCACATCTGGCTCAAAAATATTAATTCTAAATATTAATTTAGGTTTTAGACATCTAAAGTCTGTGTTTCAATAAGCTACTAGGTGCTGATGTTGGGCTCCATTATCCTTATCCTTACATTTATTTACTCTGTGTGTGTGTGTGTGTGTGTGTGTGTGTGTGTGTGTGTGTGTACATGAGCACTTTGGTACAAGTATCCTTCAAAAGTTGCCTCTTCCCTGTTACCTTGTGGGGGCTGGGAATTCTTTTCATTTGTATGAATGTTTGTGTTTATGTATGTGCACCTCTTCTTTGTTTTAGTTTTGTTGTTGTTGTTGTTGTTGTTATTTAGGGCTGTGGAGATGGCTCAGCAGCTAAGAGCACTTCCTGCTCTTGCAAGGAACTCACATTCAGTTGCCATCACGTACATGGCTCATAGCTGTCTGTAATCCCAGAACCACACTCTCTTCTGGTCCCGGAGGATGCCAGGTGCACATGTGCTCCATACATATGTGTAGAGACAAACATTCATACACATAAAATAATATAATTTTTTAAAGTAAGATTTTTTTTTTTTTAGAGAAATAGTAAATTAGAGAGTCATTTCTAGGAAAGTGGAATTTCTAAATAGTAGCCCTTTGTTTAATGAGAAAAAAATGAGGCCATACTAATGAAAAGTGTTAAAACTGAAGTAGCACTTGCGGTCTCAATAAGTTCTCAGTGCAAAGCAGAAAGAAAGAAAGAAAGAAAGAAAGAAAGAAAGAAAGAAAGAAAGAAAGAAAGAAAAAAAGAAAGGCTCCTCGTTATAAAATTTCTAAACAACAGGCTAAAGAGAAGAGCTTAATGCTACCAGAGAGGTGGGGAGATGGAACACACAAAGGATCTGGAAGAGGAATGAAACTTTTAAATATAACCCTGGAAGTATGAAGAAAATGGCTATCTTCAAAATGATAAGGACAAGTCTTTTCACTCTCCAATACCCAGTACAAATACATACTGTCAGCTACAAACTTGCTGCAGCGTCAAAGTTAACCTAAAACTTCCGTTCTTCTACCTCCTGAGTGCTGAGATTATAGTTACTGCCATGAGGCCCAGTGCTGGAGATGAATCTAGGATGCTGTGAATGTTAAGAAAGTGTGCTACCAACAGAGCTATGATCCTTCTCCTATATATACATTTAAAACTATGCATGCGTATTGCTTTAGTTCAAAAACATTAATGTTCAGATGTTGGAATATTGTGGTAGAGAATGTCTATAATATCGTGAAGTTTACTCACTGCCCATAAGAAATCTGATTTTGGGAGCTGGAGAGATGGCTCAGCAGTTAAGGGCATTTCTTGCCCTTGCAGAAGACCAGGGTTCAATACTAAGCACTCATATGTTGTCTCACAACCATGTGTAACCTCAGTTCCAAGGGGTTCCAATAGACATGTGTGATGTGCATACATGCACACAAGGCCTGTGAATCACACTTATTCACACAATGGCACATGAATATGCTTTTCATATCCTTCCTGTTACTTTGAAAGACATGTCTGAAAAGATGTCAATATATAATTATATATGTCAAATTATATATACATATATGTATATATAATATATATTATATATGTATGTATATGTATTATATATGTATGTATATATATACAAAAATATATATGTATGTATTATATATGTATATATAAATTATATATACATATATAATTTGTTTGTTGTTATTGGTTTGGGAGCAGGTTCTCACATTGCAGCCCAGGCTGTCCTGAGCTTACTCCTTAGCCCACGATAGCCTCAAACCCACTGTGATCATTCTGGTTAGCTTCTGAAGATCCAGGCATAAGTCACCATGTCCGGCTTTAAGGACTTTTATTTTTTTTCCTAAACAATTGTGCTGTAGAATGGGATGTTTCATTGGTAAGGTGATACATGCAATGTTTGTAGGTGTTCTGACCAAATCGGGTCCATATTTGCTCATTTCACAGTATGTCAATCATTGAATGGCCTTATTTGCTAAAAATCTGTTCCTTGGGCAGCCCAGTGAGGAGTCCAGAAGAGGGATCTCAGGAATATTTATGGACTAACGAAGGAAGTCGTCTAAGGATTGGGCTAGGGTGACTAAAGCAAGAAAAAGCAAGTCAGAACCAAACCAAACTTTATTGCTCTTCAGATTGTGCGTGCTCAGGAAAGGGCAGGGCAAATACCTTCTGAGGGTGAAGTCTTGTCTTTCTGTGGGCGACAGATTGGCTATCAGACACCTGCCTAAGTCTGAGGGGCCTATGGCCTCCGTTTGAGAAAGACAATGCTGCTGTCAGCTTCTTGAAAAAAAAAAAACTTGGGCAAAGATTAGACACATCAGAGGGATCATCTTTAGGGAAGCTAGTGGGGCTCTGATCTATTTCTTAGCATACACAGACCCTTAAAATTAGTGCATTGCGACTTGAGAGATGGCTCAGCAGGTAAATTACTTGGTAGGCAAGCCTGACAACCTGAGTTTCATCCCAGGATTCCACAGTGGAAGAAGAGACCCAATGTCCAAAAGCTGTCCTCCAGCCCCCACTCAACCACCATGATGCACACACACTCTAGTAACAATGAATCTTAGAGATAAAATTGATTTTTTTTTCTTTTTTCTATTCTAAATACTTATTCATTTGCTTTGAGAGAGGTGACAAGAGACAAGGTGTCACCATGCAGCTCTGGCTGGCTTGGAACTCGCTGTGTAGAACAGACTGGCCTGGAGCACACAGATCTGCCTGCCTCCACCTCCTGAGTGCTGGGATTAAAAGTATGCCTCACCACAAGCAGCAAAAAAAGATTTTTAAAGACAACTAAAATGAAGTAAGAGAGGCATATTGGTGTGTACTTAGAATCCCAGCACTTGGGGGCATCAATACAAGTTCAAGGTTAGCCAGAGCTATACAGCAAGCCCCTCTTTCAGAAATCTGAAACAAACAAGACCAGGAGGTGGCTTAGCAAGTTATGCCTGCTGTTAAGCCTGTTGACCTGAGTTCAACTCTTAGAATCCATGTGTTGGAAAGAGAATGGAACTGATCCCTGAAAGTTATCCTCTGGCCCAGGGCTTCAAGCCTGCTTAGGCAAGTGCTCTGCCAACTGAGCCACATCTCCAAGCCCGAACTCAGCTTACCTGGAAATATCAAGAAACAAAACCATGATGAAACTTTTTTTTTAAAAATTGTTTTTAGTCATGGTGGCTTATGTTTGTAGTTACAAAAAAGGGGGGAGGGAGAAAATAGAGGAATGTTGTCTGGATCTTGATGCTAGGACTAGATTTTGTTCTTTTTGTTAAAATTATTTTAGTTGGATGTATATGAATGTTTTGTTTGCATGTTTGTTTGTGCACCTTGTACGTGCCCGGTGTTCTTGGAGGTCAGAAGGCATCAGGTCCTCTAATTAGTACTACAGTTATGGATGGTTGTGAGCCATCACGTAGGTTCTGGTAATCAATCCCAAGTCCTCTTCAAGAGCAGCAAGTACTCTTAACCACTAAGCTACCTGTTCATTTAAAACAAATATTCCCAATATCAAACCGGAAAAACAATTTCATTGCATGAAGAAGAGGCTTAATTAAAAGTGTTCCTGGAAGAGAGAAAAATGGAAACACATGGTACCCAAGCAGAAAGAACAGGTTGAGCACAGCGATAAATTCTAACTCCAGCAGTTACTGGACCATGAGGATCACCCGAGGCGGCACTCAAGCAAAGGAATAAAGGTATGACAGGAATCCCGGAAGGCCCATCTGGATTCCTGTTAACTTTCTTGTCTACTCATTCCTTTCCTTAATTGCCCAGTAACAGTGTGTAGTAAGTTGATAATTTATTGTTTTTTATCAGACCATAAGCTTTAGGAGGGTAAGTCCTCACCTATTGCATTAATCACTGTATCCCCTGGGGAGGAGAGACGCCCACCAAACAGTCGCTGGCGAAGAAAAGGCACGACAGTGCTGCAGGGTAGCCCTAAGTACGGAATGAGCAAAGAGCACCCACAAGTTGAAAGCAAGGAATTCCCCCAAAAGAAGCTTCTTAAGAGGCCTCTGAAATAATACCGGAAGGGTGGAATCGGGCCTCTGGAAGATTCGGGAAAAGGGCAGGTGGATTGCAAGGACAACGGAGAATGACAGGTGAGCGTTGGACTCTACTGGTCAGGAGAGGCGGGGCGGCGAGTCGCACATGCGCACGCATGCCCTCTGCCTGCCTCCTTACCGGGACGCGCTTGCGGGCGTGTGCACGCGCGAGGTCGAAGCGGAAATGGCGCCGCGGGGCCGCGCGTCCGGGCGGCGAGCGGAAGTGGGTGTGAGAGCGGAAGTGGCCGGCTGGAGCCGGGGGCTGGGCGGGGACCGGGATCGTCGGTAAGGCGGCGGCGGAGGCGGCGGCGGCTTGGCAGACGGGTTGAAGCTTCGGGGGCCAGGTCGGTCGGGTGGTGGCTGCCTCTACAGGCAGCGCGTGCCGGGCCAGCGCGTGTGTCCGCCTCTCCCCACCCCGCTCCCCGTCCCCTTCTCCCTTCACCTACCGCACCCAGCCCCCCTCGTCAGGGGCAGCGGGGCCGCTCCCTCGGTCCTACCCTCGCTTGCCCACCCTCACCGCCCTTGTTTCTCCTTCCCCTGTCCGGGGCAGCCGCCGCCATGATCCTGCTAGAGGTGAACAACCGCATCATCGAGGAGACGCTCGCGCTCAAGTTCGAGAACGCGGCCGCCGGGTAAGCGCACGCCCGGAGGAGGCCGAGTTGACCCTTGCTAAATCCCGGGTGGCGTCTAGCTTCCCAGCCCTAGAGGATAGAGATCGGGGACCTGGCGTGGCTTTCTGGGTTTCCCTGGCAGGATGGACGTGGTGAGCCGAGGGCCTGAGATGCGTGGGGAGAGGCTGAGACAGGGATGCGGAAGCAGCGAGAGGATAGGAGCAAGGCGTGCCAGAGAACAGGAGACCTGTGGGACGTGAGGGCAGTCGAGGCTAGAAGTCACGTCCGAGAGCCTACTGTCGTAAGGGGGAAAGAGAGGGGCCTCTGTATTTTCCGTCATTGTTCAGAGCCCAGAGCGACCCTTTTGGGGAAGCTGGATTGAATGGAGTTTACAGAAATTCCCAGGGCGAGGTGGGAAGAACATGCAGGCCCAGATCGCCACCGGCATTCTGCTTCCCCACCCCCATCTTTTCCTCCCAACCCCCCAGGAGAAGCAGTAGGCAAGACTGAAAGCAGACTTAGGCTGCTAGGTGAGGAAAAAACTCTTAACCTACTGTGAGAGAATCTGGCCATTTTGTTATATATTCCTTAGGCAAAGCCAACAGTTTTCCATCCACACTGTCCTCAGCTCTCTAGACAAGCACGTTTTATCTATCTATTGATTTGTGTCTTAAATTCTTATCCAAGACCCCTGGTCTTTGATTTCTTCTGTAGTAGTGCCGGCTGGGTTAATAGCTGCTTCTGCTCCCAGAATCTGTAAAGTTCTTAAGGTAACCATTTCTAACATCAGCATCTTAATGTATGGGACGTATTTCAAGCCTTCTCTGTCAAACACAAAAAATCAGACTCCTCCCTTAAAGCTGCCTTGCTTCTCTAATGTATTTAAAACTGGAGAAGAGGGATTGGGTTTTAGGCTCTTAATTTATGGTGGCCTGTGGTCATTCGTTTGCCTCATTTCCTCATTGGTGAGGACGGGGCTTCACATTTTGGTTTCACAGTTAGGAAATAAGTGGAGGCAGTTTTTTGTGAACTAGGAACTAGAAATAGGAAAGTGCTTACAAATCCACAGAAGGAAGAGGATTGGGAGAAGGGGAATTCATTCATTCTCCCCTTTAGTTCTAAGCATTTGTAATGAACTTGTGGTTCACAGACGTTGAAAGCATGAACCCACTACTTACATAGAATATATGGTCTGTCCTGTCTCTTGTAAGGTTACAGATTTTATCTTCAAAACCCAATAGGACATTCCTTGAATTGGTGCACTCAGTGAACATGCCGTCTCCTGCCCTGGACTGCAGTTGAGCGCATGTACACCTCACTTGCTTCTGCCTGCAGCTGCTCATGCAGCTTCTTTGCATTTTGAGTTTTGGAGTTAGTCAACACTGTAGGTGATGGGGTTTGTGCTTCTTTTTTTAATTGGTGTAACACAAAGGAGGAAGTTAAAATAACTTCTGCATTTTCACAACTGATCTTAATACATACATTCTCAAGTCTTGACTAGCAAAGAATGAGTCCTGGGTGGTTATAAGCTGATCTACAAGATAAATGGCTGTGTGTGTTCAGGTAGAGGCATGCCTTTAAATGGAGGACACTTTCACATTTATATATTAATAACTTGATTCTAAAATGTGACCCATTATTCAGAACCTTATGTAGCCCTTTTCCTTTTAGAAAACTTTCCTTAAAGTTCTGTGGTTGGTTGTGTATGCCTGTAGTCCAAGCACACTCAGCTATAACCCCAGCTTTCGGGAGCTCATATGAGACAGGAGGAGCAAAAGTTCTAGGCCCTAGTGATACCTTGTATCAAAAAAAAGAGAAAGAGAGAAAGCCAGCCCAGACTGGGTGTGATGTGCTTGTAATCTCAGTGCTTGGAAGCAGGAGGATCAGAACAAGGCCAGCCTGGCCTACCCTGTTGCAAATAAAAAGCTTACTCTGTCAGAAAGATTAAAATGGGGTTCTAAATTTGAAGGGCATAAGTTAGAATTTCTTTTGGGGTGGGGTTAAGAATGCTCACTGTAGTCAGGCTTATGTCTGAGGAGGTAGTATGTTTTGTCTTATTCTAGCTCATCCTTAGGATATATGACTTAACACATACATTCAAAACATTGTGTTTAAAAATGCTTTGAAAATCTTTGAGAAGAGACTATGGAGGGCAGGGGTTTCCTGAGATTGCCTGTTCATGCAGGGTGTGGTAGCCCTCCTATAATCCTAGCACTAAGGAAACAGGCAGAAGGGTCAACACAGGTTCTAGTCCTGCCAGGGATATTTAGTGAGACTGTCCTGAAAGAAAAGAAAAGACTACCTCTGAGCAAATATGTTTCCAGGTCTGCCCTTTAAGATGAGGTAGCACTGAAGGGGTTACAGAGGCCATTCCTACACCACCGCTCTCAGTGAGGATGGCTAATGTGCTCATAAACCATTGATGAGTCTTATCAGAGCTCAATACCAGGCAGCAGCTAAAAGGATAGGGACCCTTGCGAAGAGAGCCTGTTAGCAAAGTTAGGGAGGATAACTGATGGATAAGCTATATTGGGAGAAGATAACGAGCTTAAAGAAAGGTGGTAGCCCAGAGAGACCCTGGAGAGTGAAAGGCTGTGCGGGGTGGAAACCTGGGAGAACTCAGCTCCACACTGCTTGCTCTTTTGCACTTCTCAGAACAGATTAATCAGGAAAATTATGTTCATGGTAGCCTTTGCCAGAGTGATTTTTCTGTTTTGCAGTGTCCTTTGCCATAGCCACTCACTACATGTGGCTCATTATTTAAATAAAAAGATGAAGTAAAACTAAAATTTGTTTCCAAATGTTGGAAATAAATAGCTATTTGGATTTCTAGGCTCTGTTGCCACTTGGAGCTAGTGACTACTGTGTTTGCACAGTGTACGAGCCTGCTATTGTAGACAGTTCTGTTGGACGGTGCTGTTCTGCCTACTGACAATGAAAGTGAGATAGTTTCCTCTGGGGAGAGTGTTCAGTACTGTGGACCTTGCACAGTCTGGGCAAGCACTCCCCTGCACTGCTTCCCAGCGTTCTTCAAAGTCTTTTTAGCTACTGTGTACTCCAGAATGATGCTATTGGCTTTCCTTTTCTTTGTTTTACTTTATCCTTTTAATTTTTAATGGTCCCTTTGGTTATCTTGCTGGATCTTTTTGCCTATAGCATCAGACTGAGAATTTAAACTTGTATTTGGGTGAGACTTCTGTGAAACAAGCTCTTTAAGAATACAATTGGCCACAATCATTTGTAATTTAAATGCAATTTTAACAAAGCTTCCCGTTCTTTCCTGCCATACTCCTGAGAAGTGGCTTATTGGCTCTGTCTGTGTCTTCATAGAGGAATGCAGTAAAGTAACTCCTGTCAGATGACACAGTCTCCACACTATGACTAATTCAAAAGGTACACCCAACACTGTAAATAGTGTCCTGCATGAGTCTTATCAACAGCACTGCCTTTTCGATTGGAAATTCTTGCCCAGATCACAGTTAAAGCAGAAGTAATCTGGAAATTTAATTGATTTCTTTTGTTACTACATACACACCAAGAATCTTTTACTCTCGGAAACGAGGCCTGTCAACTTTGCAGTTAGACAGTCCAGAACTGAGGAGGTGCTGTTAGATGCGAGCTGCTGTTGATTTCAGTGCCTCTGGCTCTCCACACAGCTTGTGCGCATTGTGGGGGAGAGCTCAGTAAGCAAGCAGCACTGAGTGGGGTGGGCGAGGACTGTGGGAGGAGAAATTTGAGAAAGGAATACATTAAATCTTGTAGATACCTTGTTCTCATTCCCAAATATGCCACATATGTCCTCAGAGAGACAGACTGGCCTGAAGAGATTCAGAATTAGGACATTGTTTAAGCCTATAGATGTAACAGGATGTACTGTCTGGTTGTTAAGAGCTAGTTGTTCTTTTTACATGGTGTTGTGAGTGACACATTGCTACCTGTCCTCTGACCTCTTTGCATTGTCTTTGGGGAAGGAGTCTCTAAAGCTAAACTGAGGGCTAGGACTATCATTTCAACCATTTTTGTTTCCTCAGAATGTGTGTGTGTGTGTGTGTGTGTTCTGCTCAGTAATATTACCTTGAAGAAATAAATGCGACCAAATTAAAAGAATCTTGGTTATTTTTAAAAACTTATCCCCCCCGACCCCCGTGTGTGGGGTGGGGGGAGGAAGAGAGGGAGAGCAAGAGCGCACATACAGAGGCCAGAGAAGAAATGTTGGATGTCCTACTGTATTGCTGTCTCATTCCTTTGAAACTGGGTCTTTCATTGGACTTGGAATTAATCTGGCAGTCAGCAAGGCCCAATCATCCTCCTGTCTCAGCTTCTACAGCACTGAGGTTACAGGCTTTTTCTGTGGATCCTGGGGATTCTAAGTCAGATCCTCATGCTTGCCCAGCCTGTGCTCTTCCCACTGAGCCATCTCATTTCTTCGTTGAGACAAGGTCTCACATTGTAGTGCAAACTGCCCTGGAACTGTGTAGCACAGGCTGGCTTCACACTCATGATGCTCCTTCTGCCTCAACTTCCTGTACACCTTTCCACGCCCCGCTTGTAACCACTTTTCTAAGAGTGTATGTCAGCTTTTATATTCTTGTTCTTCTAAGAGGTGATTTAGCTCCAGGCGGTGGTGGCACACTCCTTTAATCCCAGCACTTAGGAGGCAGAGACAGGCAGATTTCTGAGTCCGAGGCCAGCCTGGTCTACAGAGTGAGTTCCAGGACAGCCAGGACTACACAGAGAAACCCTGTCTCGAAAAACCAAAACCAAACAAACAAAAAGGACCATCTTTTACTTAATATGATTTTTTTTTCCTCTAGGCTTTACTCAGAAAGAATGATTGGAACTTTGTAGAGGACTTAAAGAAAGTAACCAAAAATCTTCAGTGAGCACAACAGAACAGCTTCTCTGATTCAGGATTGCAGACAGTGTGAGCTACCATGTGGGTGCTGGGAACTCACGTCTTCTACAAGAGCAGCTAATGCTCTTAACTGCTAAGCCATCTCTTCAGCCTTCTTTTAAGAGATTTTAAGAATATCTCTTAAAAGTCAGATGTGGAATCTCATGTCTGTCATCCCAGCACTTGGGAGGCTGAGGCAAGCTGATCTCTGAGATCAAGGCCAGCTTTGTCTACAGAGTTCAAGGACAGCCTAGACTACACAGAGGAAACCCTGCCTAGACCTTGTAATGACAAGCTCCTGACTCTGCCTGGCAAGTTTTGGGATCACAGGTGTGCACTGCCATGCTTGGCTGATGTGCTTTGTCACCTCATAGGGAGGTAATGTGTGGGTTTTATGGAGAAAAAAACTAAGGCAGAGAGAGGCTAACTGGCTTCCAGACATCACTTAGCTAATCCTTGACAGCCAAGACTTGACCCGAGGCAGTCAGACTGAGTCTGTGCATTCAGGCAGCAGCTGGGTAGGGTGGTGCTTGGTTGTGGTTCTAGTACTTGGGAGGAAAATCAGACGCCCAGGTCCTCCTCAGCTACACATTGAGTTTGAGGCTAGTTGACTACGTCAGACTCTGTCTCAAAAATGAAAATAAAGCTGTGTTGGGTTGTGTGGCACCCCAGCACTTGGAAGGCAGAGGCGGGGATTGAACTTGAGACCTTAGGCTTGGTAGCAGTGCCTTTACTCACTGAGCTCTTTAATCTGAAGCTTGGTAGTGACAGTAAATGCTTCATCTTTTTAGTCTATTAACTGGACCTTTCTATTTCTGTGACTTTTTTTTTTTTTTTAAACCATAAAGCAGAGCAAGCTATCTCTCTAGTGTACCCTTGTAACCCAGCATGCAGAGGTGGAGGCAGAAGGGTCATTTGTAGCTCAAAACAAGCCTCAGCTATATCATAGGTTCTAAGCCAGCCTACGATGCATGAGATTTTGTCTCAAAAATAAGTTAATTAAAATAAAGTAATAATGGAGGCAGAGGCAGGCAGATCTCTGAGCTCACAGGCAGAGGAGATGGGAAGGACACCCCTGGTTTTGGGAGTAAGCAGTGATTGTTACAGTATGTACATGCAGCATTTTCCTTGTTGGGTCACAGCGTACAGATCTTCAGTTCCTAGATACGCTCAGTACCTTAGCAGTCTTCTCCTCCAAAACTTTTGTGTTGCCTTGAAGAGTGACCTAAAATATTTATGGCAGTGGTTTGATGAATATTCCCAAGTCATATGGCAGGCCACGTGGAGTGGATCTTAATAGTGTTTCCCAGTGGAGATCCATGCTTGGGATGCTTCCTTGCTAGAGAGACTCAAACCTTCATTGTTTGTGACTTCGAACATTAAGGTTCTTAAGTTGACTTTTCTCAGGTCTGTTGATGCAGTAGTAAGGTGGGGGACTCTCCTGGTTGAGTTTAAGCCTAAGGGTAGGATTATTACACCCCTAATATCCCTCCCACCTACCCTTGTTAAGTCAGGCAGTATGCCCCTTGACTCTAGGACAGCCTATCAGGTCTACAAGAGTGTGTTTGCATGCTTCCTTTACCTGTCGCATCCTGTTAGTATTTTATTTAAATGGACTTTTAAAGGTTATGTATACTTGTGTTTTTTAAAGGGAAGGGAAGTGTTATTGTTATTGCCTTTTGTTTCTTGGCTACAGTTTGAAAGCTCAGGAGCAATTCCAGCTTTCTTTTTTTTGAAAGGGGCATTCATTGTTGAGACAGGATCTGCCTCCTACTCAGCGTTGAGCCAAGAATGACTGAATTCTGATCCTCCTGTATCCACCTTCTAAGTGATAAAATATCATCTAGCCATATCTCTTTTGTTGTTGTTTTCCTGAGACACAGGGTCTCCCCGTGTAGCCCCAACCACCCTGTAACTCACAATGGAGACCAGGTTTGCCTCTGCTTCCCAAATGGTGAGAATATGGACATGAGTTTGCCTTATCCACATGGGTGGCTTTGAAAAAGCAGTCTAAACTTGATGTTTCCTATAAGTGTTTTTTTCTCTAACATATACTTAATAAAAGTTAGTTTATTTAAGGGATATCATTTAACCTCAGTATCAGCTTTTAACGTTCATAAGCTACATTAAATATTCCATTATTTCCCAGCAGAGGTAGAGGTCTCTTGGTTCCTTTCATACTCAAGGGCTGGAAAGATGAGCTCAGCAGTTAAGAGCACTTGCTGCTCTTACAGAGGAAATGAGTGTAGTTCCCAACAGCCTATAACTCCAGTTCCAGGAGATCCGATGGCCTCTTCCCATAGATGGTGCACATGCCTTCATGTATAAATAAAGTACATTTAAAAAGAAGATTCCTACTTAAGAGGTCTTGAGCAATGGGGTAAAATGTGGAAGTGTTTATATCTTGTCTGCTAAATGTGAAACAAACTAGGATCATTTGAATTAACTGCTAGCAAGCTGCTAGAGGCAGTGGTTTTCTGACATTGAAGAGAAGGGTGTAACAGCTTTTCACTGGGGTTTAATTGAGTACAACATGTACCTGTTGCATATGAGAAGATGGTCTTCTAGGCCTGTTTTACTGTTTTGTCTGTAGTACTGCAAGATTGATGGTATCATTTATATGCTCCCATTTTATAAATGAGATGAGGAAAGAGGGAAAGAACTCTTATTTGTCCCAGAGCATAAGCCTGCTGAAAAAGATGGGAAAACAGGGGCTTTGCCTGTGCTCAGTGAATCTCCCCGCCCCCGCCACCCCCACGCCCCCTCCGCCCAGTGTTAGTTTGTGCTGCACTTCTGTGTAAGACCTGAGATATAACAAGAGGTAGAACCAGAGCAAGCTTGATGGAGAGTGGCAGGTGCTCTGATGGTATAAGGAAGAAGGGGAGGTGTATACAAAGGCCTAGAGATGACCTGTGGGATCCATTACAGAATTTACTGAGCTGTAGATGGCTTAAATCACCCTTTCACCTTAAACAAAGCAAAGTCATTCTACATGACTATACTTAGCCATTTTTCTGTCTGATATGTTACTTCCATAGATATTATGCTGGGGGGCTGGGGAGCAGGGAGGCATTAATACAAGCTACCGGTCCTTTGTCTCATCTTCCACTTTTAGCTAGTTTGGTCCATGAAAGAATAAATGTGTGTTTTCTTCATTTGTTAGCCTTGCATTTAAATAAGATGCTTCAATTGCAGTAAAAATCAGGACCCTTTCAGAGTCCCCCCTAAAAGCAAGCAATAGTACAGTTATTTTTCTCTATTTACATTAGTTCTGTTTATGTATATTTGTGGACCAGGAAGTCAGAATACAACTTGAGAGAGTCAGCTCTCTCCTTTCACCTTGGGATCCAACTCAGGTCTGAGGTCATTAAGACTAGCTGGCACGCCTTTAATCCCAGCACTTGAGAGGCAGAGGCAGGCAGATTTCTGAGTTCGAGGCCAACCTGGTCTACAGAGTGAGTTCCAGGACAGCCAGGGCTACACAGAGAAACCCTGTCTCAAAAAACAAAACAAAACAAAACAAAAAAAAGACTAGCTAGCAAGTGTCCTCACCATAAGCCATCTTATCCTAAAATTACCTTACTAAGGGCCTTTTTGTTTTACAGAAACAAACCAGAAGCTGTAGAAGTAACATTTGCAGGTAAGTGTCTTTATCTAATCTCCTTTGAGAGAAGAATGAGATAAAAAGAAAAAAATAATTTAGTGTGGGTGTTTTGTCTGTGCTCCTTGTATGTGCCTGATGCCTGAGGAGGCCAGAAGAAAGCATCAGATTTCCTGGAATTAGAGATACCAAATGTCTGTGAGCTGCCATATAGGTGCTTGGAATTAAACCTGGGTTTAATTCCCAGTTTTAATACCCAGTTCTCTTAACCACTGAGCTAGCTCTGTTTCCCTGAAAAGAGTTTTGATTGTCAAGTCTTTGTTGAGGCCTTCGAGAATTAAATTTTATGTATGTATAACATTGCTAACTGACTTTGGAGTTCAGAAAACTATATAAAGCTACCTCACATATTTTAGTGAGTGGGGACACTTGATATCTTAGGAATTTGGTTTTTGTTTTATACAAAGAAGTGTTTTCCTACTTGGAAGTCTACAGAGTTATAACCTAGTAGGCATCATCTAAGTCTGCCTCCTAGGGGAGGCAAGGCCAGCGATGTGGTGGGGCATGTCTGTCAAGTCAGAGAAACGTGCTTCTTTCTGTTCCCTTTGGGCCATTTATGGTGAGTGGTACAAGTCCTTTGTACCAGGACCCAGGAGGTCAGGTTGGTTTCCATGGAGAGTTCTGGGCTAGATAGAGCCACGTGGTGAAACTGTGTTTCATAAAACAAAAGGAGGAAAAAAAGAATTGTCTAGTCAAGTGTGAGCTTAAAGATTTTACAGCTGAGTGTCCAGAAAGGCAAGTGCTTGACTAGAGGATCTGAAAAGATTTGTAGCTCCTGAGGTGGGTGCCGTCTGCGCATCCTCACTGCCAGCAGTGCCCAGTCCACATGAGTCTCCTGCATGATCCCCATGCAAGCTGTCTGCATTCTGGCCCCCCAGTACCTAGATCACTAATGCTGCAGATGAGCTCAGCTCATTTGTCGTGCAGGAAGAAAGAGCTGTAAGCGAGGCCTAGAGATTAAAGGAGACTTAAACAATCATCTGTCTTGTCTCGACCTTAGTTAGATCTTAATTCAAGTATTTTTATAAAGAATTATTTATTCTCTGTACATGAGTGCACTGTAGCTGTCTTCAGACACACCAGAAGAGGGCGTCAGATACCATTACAGGTGGTTGTGAGCCACCATGATGTGGTTGCTAGGAATTGAACTCAGGACTTTGGAAGAGCAGTGGGATTTTTTTGTTTGTTTGTTTGTTTGGTTGGTTGGTTGGTTTTGGTTGTTTTTTTTTTACATAATAGGTAATAGTTGAATAGCTTACCAAGTATGTGATATTAAAGTAGAATCTTCTGTTTGAATTTGAGCATGACTGATTGTGATTATGTTCATGTAATAATATATCTCCCAAAGATGCATCTTGATGTGTATATATGGATCCGATGGTGTGTCTAGGATTTGCTTTGTAGTAAATGGGGTGAGCACATTCTGAAAAAGCCCCATGTGCTGATCAGCTTAATGCTGCATAAATGGATCTGTGTATAGCTTTCTTCCTCTTGGAAATATGTCACAATGAAATCCTTTTTTTAACATTACTTTAGTATAAACCATGGCTACACTAAAAATAGCTTTGTAGTTTTAAGAGAGACCAAAGAGGGGCCTGTAGAGCAATCCCATAGCAGTTTTTCGGTTGGGTTCCCATGAACTAAAAATAAACATTGTTTTCCTTGCATCTCTCTTATCAGAGGTCTCCTTGTGGCCAGCCCTCTGGTAGGTACTGGGAGATTACCCCCGTTTCCACAGTGAGCAATCTTTTTTGCTTTTCCCACAGATTTTGATGGCGTCCTTTATCATATTTCAAATCCTAATGGAGACAAAACAAAAGTGATGGTCAGTATTTCTTTGAAATTCTACAAGGAACTTCAGGCACACGGAGCTGATGAGGTAAGTTAAGTTCCACATTGTTCTCCTTGGGACTCTTGGTTTTTGCTTTACCTTTTGTTGGCCCCTTGCCCTTCAATGAGGGCTACATCACCCTTACAGACAGAGGCTGCTTTATACAGCTAACTGGGGTTCCAAATTCCAGTTCCCATAAAAACGTTATCTAGAGAAGATTTGGCTCTTTGCTTGCTTGGTTTTATCTTGGAGCAATAATGATATTTCCTAAGCAAAGTTTAGAAGCTTTTTTTAAAAGGGCCTCAACATAGCTCAGGCTGGATGGAGAGCCTCCAATTCCTGATTGTCTGCATCTTCCAAGTGCTAGGATTATAGGCATGTACCACCATACCCAATTCAAATTACTTAGGTTAGACAGATTTTACAAAATAATGAAAACGAAACAGTCCTCCAGAAATAACAAAGAGATTTTTTTTTTTTCTTAACCAGTACAAAAATAGTTATGGTAACAATAAGACAGGTTCTGTTCCATATTTAGAGTCCTATCAAGGTGGCTTGGAATTTGTGGCGTATTCCACTTCATAATCTTGGTTTTCATTCCAAAAGTGAAGCATAAGTAACTGTCTTGTAAATGTTTTTCAGTTAGTGTTCTTTAGACGTGACCTTTCCACCTA
Source organism: Rhabdomys pumilio (assembly GCA_030674055.1). Taxonomy (NCBI): domain Eukaryota; kingdom Metazoa; phylum Chordata; class Mammalia; order Rodentia; family Muridae; genus Rhabdomys; species Rhabdomys pumilio. The sequence goes on from JANHMN010000001.1 coordinate 154,644,231, forward strand.
TCCTTCTTATAACTACCATAGGGAAGTGCAAAGGGCTGTCTAGGCCTTTGCCCTGGCTTTGGATAGCTAGAGCTGGAGGCTTGGTTCCTGTTGAACTGCAGTTGCTCTGGGGCGAGCCATTTATGGAAGAAAGAAAATGCTGTTACACCAGTAACAGCACATTGTGGTTGGGTCTCAAAGCAGGAAGTATGACTCAGTTCCTGAATCAGTTTTAACGAACTAGGCTCTCCTTAATCTGCTACGTGAAGATGCAACCATTTCTCTTTCTGAAAGTGGTAGCTTTTGAACAACTTCTGCTTTCTGAAAGGCTGTGTATGAAGGAATATGATCTAGAGCTTTGTGAAGTTTTGCTCTAAATTCAGACTTGGAGTTCTAAGATGTGTAGGGAGCGGAGCTCTTTTTTGTTCAGGTGCTTTTGATTTGTTGAAAGAAGAGAAGTAACAATTTGAGATAATTTTATCAGAAGACAAGAAGCTGGTCTGCTGCAGCTCTGACCCAACCTGACTTGGATTTATTAAGATCATTCCATCCTGTGCTTGGCCTGCTAGTGGAACTCTGGAACGAAGTGCAGTTTTCATAGCTCCCACAGAGGCCAAAGAGCCCAAGTGGGTGGAGGAAGTAACATTCCCAGTGTGGGAGCAGAGTGAGCAGTAAGTGACTCCCTAGGTTGGTTAAACAGTGAGCAGCCTGTAATAACCACAGGAAGCTTGTTACTGTTTCACAGACCTTTTTAAAAAGCAGAGGACTCTGCTGCTCAGTAGGCAAATTTTAATAGTTATAAGTAGGTAGATCGTCTTCCTCTTCTCCCAACTGTTAAGAAGAGGCATGCAGAGGTGAGTCAGGACTGGAAGTGTGAGTGAGCAGTGTGCTGCAGTGATACACAGCCGGGAGCCCAGCGGTGGGCGCCAGGAGCAGAGGAGTCATGAGTTTGAGGCCACTGTGGGTTATGTAATGAGGTTGGTCTCAGGAAAGTAGCAAAGAAATGTTCTGGGATTATGCCAGGGACAGAGAAGGCTTCAGTGGCTCAGTGGGTGAAAGCACTTGACATGCAAACCTGATGACCTAAGTTCAGATCCCAGAATCATGGTAGAAGGAGAAAATTTTAAAACTTAAAGAAGTTGTCTTCTGACCTCCACACTTAGCACCAACAATCACACACACAACAATAATAATCATAAATAAAAATTAAATATTTTAAGGAAGAAGGATCAAAGGAATTAAAAGTGGTATAAATGTGGCTCTAAACACTTTATAGATTTCAGAGTATTCACCTTGTAAAGCTGGAGGGGCTTTGGTTTCCCCCGTGTCTGATGCTCCCTTCCTCGGGTATCAGTTGTGTAGGACTGTAGCTCAGAGGGAACATGCCAGTGTTCCTTTTATACCCCAGACTTTTAGGAGAAGTGGTGTGTGGAACACCTGAAGATCAAAAATCCACGTGCCACCTACAAAGTCTGACCTTAAGCCCTTCTTCTAAGTTCCTCTTCTGCAAAAGTTCACTTTGTGGTATGATCACCACCTAGCAATTGCACTGGGCATTGCCTGTTTTTCCCTCTACATAAACAAGTGTGATCATGAATTCACACTTTCGAATTCACACTATTACCAAATTCTGTAGATGAGGATTAAGTATAGAAATATTAGAAAGTTATTCACTGAACTATTTGGAGGCCTTTACTTAAGACAGTTCTAAAGAATATTTAAGAGTGAATTCTCTGAGTGAGTATAGCTCCATGGCGAAGAGTTTATTGAACGTCTACAAGGCTCTAGGTTTGGTCTCTGGCATCACCAAGAAAAGGAATGGGTTGGGGTGGAGGCCTTATTAACCTTTAATGGATTTTTTTAGGGTTTTCAGATGGAACATAAGACACAGTTTTGTTTATTATGATGCTGTCTAGAGACTGTAAGACGATGCTGACTATGAGATGAGAACATTCACGCACCTTTAGACAGCTGTTGAATGTAAGCAGGCTTTTGTTTATGGCCTACTTCCAAAAGCTGGAATAGTTAGAGTGAGTGTTCTGGATGGGGAAATTCCAGGTAGGTAGACGCTGTTGTTCGGAATACTAGTATTAATAGCTCACAGGGATTCTATTATCCATTGCCTTTGCATTAAAAGCCAGTTATGAGCTAAGTTATTTTATAGCACACAACATTAACATACTGACTAGCAGAAGTCAGTGCCTGGAAATTGGTCTTTACCCCTTCATTCAGCCTGTGTTTAGTTGATGTACTCTTTTGTCATACCTGAACTTGCCTGCCTCTCCTGTATAGAGTGCAGTGTAGAGTCTTTAAAGAGAAAACAGGTCTTTGAGAGGCAGCCACTGAAGTATCCTTTAGATTATAATTCAGTTCTATAAGAAATCTGTTTTATCACCTAGATAAATTCATTTTCCCCTCCAGTTTGCCACCCACCAATTGAAGATTAAGTAAATTAGTTTAGGATGAGTTTGTCAAAAGTACTGTGTGTTTCATAAAATGAAATTACCACAAATTTTGGATTAACTTTTCCTTTCTCTCTCTCCAGTTATTAAAGAGAGTATATGGGAGTTTCTTGGTAAACCCAGAATCAGGTATGTAGTAATGCTAGCTGCTCTGAATGATAGCAAAGCCCGGGGTCCTTTTGTGTCCTGCCTTTTGTAGCTAGAGGATTTTGTTTAAATTTTCATTCTATAGAATAGATCTGCAGGAGCCCAGTTCTCAAGTCAGCTTCCCCCTGTATAAGTAGCCATTAAAGGGTTCTACTTTTTTCAGTAGGACACAAAGTGGGTTAAGAATTGGTAGGTGGTTTATTAACACCCAAGAATGAGTGAGTGCTCTTTGAGCATAATCATAAAATCTCTTGGCACTGGGAAGATAACTCATTTTGTAAAGCAGTTATCTCCAAAGCATGAAGGCCTAAGTTTGAACAGCAGCATCTAATTAAGAAACAATGCACAGTTGCAATCCCAGTGCTGGGGAGATCACAAGTGTTGCAATAAATCGCCAACCTCAATAAGCCCGTGCAAAAAACACACACACAGCTCAGCTGCAATATTTATAAGCTGCACATGCGCACCTAGATTGGGCAGGTTTACCACTACATCCTTCTACCTCCTCTTCCTTTGTCTTCTTCCTCTTTCCTTCCCTCTCTTCCCCCACTCTCTAAAACCTCCAGCCCCACCATTTCCTTCCACTGCCCAATCATAGTCTCTAGCCTTTATTTGACGAGTTAAAATGGGAGAAGTTTCACATCAACACCGAGGGGGGGCGGGCAGCCCCTCTAGAGGAAGCAGAATTAACATTAGAATACAAACACCAGGACTACCCACACTGCACACAAGAAATCCCAGAGCTTGCTTATACCAGGCTAGCCTAACTGGCAACCCCCAGTTCTCACTGAACTTTTCAGAATACAAGATAAAGAGATGGAGAGATGTTTAGCACTTAAAGAGCACTGATATTCCAAAGGACCCAGGTTCAATTCCTAGAACCCACGTGGCATCTCACAGGCTTTTGTAACTTCAGATTAATGCAAAAACCAGTGATTAGTTTTAAATTTTTGGTTTTAAAAAAAGGAAAGGTAAGATGGACAGCTCCTGAGGAAACACCCCACATCAAGCCCTAGTCTCCATCTATTCACAGGAATACACAAATAAGTGGCCTTGGGAAGAATGGACAAACATTGGTTCCCACTCAAACCCCCTGGTAACACTAGTATAAATAACTGTGCAAAAGTGGCCATTTACATTAAAACACAACCAGCCAGGAGATTAATGGCTTTGTTGTTGTTTTGTTTTGTTTTGTTTTGTTTTAAAATTAAAAAGTATTGTAGCCAGGCAGTGATGGCACAGAGCTTTATCGCGGCATGAGAGAGACAGTGGTAGGTGGATCTACTTAAGTTTGAGGCCAGCCCAGTCTAGAGTGCTGGTTCCAGGACAGCCAGGGCTACAATAGAGACCCTGTCTCAACCCTACTCTTCCCCTCCCCCCAAAAAAGGTATAATTGTGTATATGTATGTCTGGGGATGTGATTCTGGAAGCCCAGGACAGCTTACTGTCAGTTTCCTCCTTTCACCTGTCCATACATTCTGGCTGAGCTGGGGCTGTGGATCCAGGGTTTATAACAATCACTTCAACCTCAGCCAACTCCCTGATGCTTGATCAGTACTTTGCATCCTCAGTGTGTGCTATTCCTGTCTGAAGCCCCAAATGCGGTCAGACATTGGTTATACTTTGCTTTTTGGGTGGATTCTGAGCAAATCTTAACTCTTTGTTGTCTTGTTTTTTTCTTCGTTTGTTTGTTTTGGTTTTGTTTTGTTTTGTTTTGTTTTGAGACAGGGTTTCTCTGTGTAGCCCTGGCTGTCCTGGAACTCACTCACCAGGCTGGCCTCGAACTCAGAAATCCGCCTGCCTCTGCCTCCCAAGTGCTGGGATTAAAGGCGTGCGCCACCACCACCCGGCATGTCTTGGTTTTTTTTGGTTTTTTTTTTGTTTTTTGTTTTTTTTTTTCATTTCTTCAAATATCCCAAAATTGAGTAGTGATTGTTACAATTTTTTATATTAACATAACAAAAATGGGCAAAGCATAACTTAGAGTGAAGATTTAAACGGCCTGTGCTCTCAGGAAGGTAGATAGGGGAAGTAGGTCCAAGGAGTAACCTTATTAATATAAAAGCTGATTATTTGCAAATATGAGATCCATATGATTCCAATACTATATTCCTATCATTTACTGTTTTTGAATGATACCCTGCAGTTTAAAGGCATTCTTGAGAAAAATATGTCTAGACTTTGGAGTACCAGTATTGACTTGATTAGTCTTTTTCCTGGCATTCATGGTACAGAAGGAAGCAGGGTCACTTAATGGTCAGTAAACATGATTCTCAGTTGCTTTTCTGCCCTATTTATTGATGACCTCATCCATAAATTCTATGGATGTTTTAGATACAGTTTTGCTATGTAGCCCAGGCTATCCAGGAACTCCAAAGATACCGACCTCAGTCCCTTGAGTGCTGACTGGCCTTGCAGGCCTGCAACCACATGCCTAACTTAAATACATACTTGTACCTAGGTTGATGCTCTTCCCTTCTACCTACTACGTTTTCTTCCCCACTACCCTAGGACCTCCCCTCTCCACTTTTCCCACAGATGAGGACATTGGAGAGGTTGGACAGTTTTCCAAGGTCATACAGTAAGGCCAGAATTTGGACCCACTTCTGTTCAATTCAAAACAGTAGCCTATGTTGTGCTATATTTAACAAGTCCCTGCTTCTCTGAAGCACTTTTTTGTTCTAAATGAGGATAAGCTTATCTGCCCTGACTTCTTTGAAGAAAGGCATGGGGGTCAAAGGAAGTAGAATTCGGAAAACACTGGAAATCTACATTTTCATATAGACACTGCTGGGGAAGTACATGTGTGATAAACAGATTTTCTACCCTGCCTCCTCTCACAGAAGATTTGCAGTGGTGGATGTGGGATCCTGTTTTATTCCCAGAAAGCTTCCACCTGCTGGCTATGCATAATAAACCAATGGAGAAAATGCAGCCTTGTACAGCTTAGCTTCTTAAGTCCTTCACAACTGTCTCTAGGACCCTAAAGTTCTAATTGGAGCTCCAGATTGTTACTTCTTCCCATCACATATTTGTAACTGCTCATCTTTGATACTGCTTAGAATTTATTAACTAGCTGTAAATATTTACGTATTGTGGTATAAGGTACATTGAGATGAGCAATTGCCTCTACACTGTTTACTTGGGAGAGATGGGTTTGATTTGGTTTTTGTTGATTGGTTTTCATATAACTGATGAGTGTTTTTTCCTCCCACAAGGATACAATGTTTCTTTGCTATACGACCTGGAAAATCTGCCTGCATCCAAGGATTCTGTTGTGCATCAGGCTGGCATGTTGAAGCGAAACTGTTTTGCCTCTGTGTTTGAAAAATACTTCCAGTTCCAAGAAGAGGGCAAAGAAGGAGAGAACAGAGCAGTTATCCATTATAGGGACGATGAGACCATGTAAGTGTGAGCTTTAGAGCAGTTATCCATTATAGGGACGATGAGACCATGTAAGTGTGAGCTTCTGTTTCTCAAGCCTGAGTGTGGCCACCTCACAAGGCACTTACTGAAAGAAATAGAGTGTGATCAAACCTTAAACTCTGGTATATGAATTGTGTTGAAATTCTTTCTCATAGTCTTAATAGAATTTCTTAATCTGGGATATAAATGATAAGAAAGAAAATAGACCACTTCTAAGCATCTAAAGTTGGCAAAAGATGGAAAGAAAATTCTATCCCTTTTTTTTAAGACACTAATTTTATGATATTTTTTGATGTTATTTTGTAGGCTTATTTATTGTTTTATGTGTTTTGGTATTTTGTGGTTGTGGGCCGCCTTGTAGGATGGGGGGATTAAACTCTTGTCCTCTGGAAAGGCAACTGGTGCTCTTAACCACAGCCATCTCCAGGCTCAGGGCACTATTTTTCTGAATTCTCTTATTGAAAAGAGTTTCCCTTGGGCTGAGGAGATAGTTTAGCCCTTCAGAGTACTTACTGCTTTTCCAGAGAATCCGAGTTCAGTTCTCAACTCACATGACAACTCACAACTGTCTGTAACTCCATTTCTAGGGCATCGGGCACACATGTGCACAAGTATATGGACAGACAAAACACCCCATACATATCAAATTATATAAATACATAAAAAATGTTAAAGGTGTCTCAGCTAATCAGGCTAAACATAGATGCTGTTACTGCAGCTCTTAAGTTATGGATTCTATCATATGTAAAGAGATTTTTTTAATAAATGACATTCTAAGAATCACTAATTAAAAATGCATAATATATACAAGATGGATAAATCTAGCTTTATTAATTTCATTTCCTTGGGAATACATTTATAGCCCTGCCTTTCCTGACTCCAAATACTATCTCTGACTCACCTGTGTTTTATTGATTAGAGACTTTGGACTTCACCCTTCTACATGCAGGTGAGGTTAGGAACAGTTCTTCTGATGCTTTACTTAATTCTTGAGTTTTGTGCCCTCAGGTATGTGGAATCTAAAAAAGACAGAGTCACAGTAGTCTTCAGCACGGTTTTTAAGGATGACGACGATGTGGTCATCGGAAAGGTGTTCATGCAGGTATGGAGCAAAAATCTTCAGGGGAAGTTGTGCTGTCGGAAGTTAAATCTTTGCACACTTGTGTACATGGCCACCATATGGTCTGGACTTGAAGCTCAACGGTAGAACATTTTTTTGCCTGATGTGTACAAGGTCCCAGGTTTGGTCCCAGTGCCTGAGCAAATGGTAACAGGAGCAGAGCAACCTACATATCATCCACCCACAGAATAGAAAAGACAGCAGTTCTGTTAGTGTTGAAACTTGAAGATGGAACGAACAACCCTGTCTTAGTTTGCTCCTTTGTTGCTATGATAAAACACTGTACCAGACACAACTTGGAAGAAAGGTTTATTTCTAGGTCACAGTTCATCTCTGAAGGAAGTCCTGATAGCTCAAAACCTAGAAGCAGGAACTGAAACAGAAGCCCTGGAGGAGTATTGCTTTCTGACTTGTTCCACATAACTGGCTCAGCCTGATTCCTTATATAATTCAGAACCACCAGTCCAGGGGTGCCACATTACATGAAGAGCTGGGTCCTTACAAATCAACCATTAGTCAGGAAAATGCTCCAGACATGCCCACAGCACAAACTAGTGAAGACACTTCCTCCACGAGGTTCCCTCTTCCTGGATGTGTCTAGGTTTGTGTCAAGTTGACAAAAACCAACCATCATAGCCCTCCACCTAAAACATGAATGTCTGTTTCTTGTTGATAGTTCTGGCCTTTTGCAGGACAAGGCAAGAGGGTGAATTAATTTTGACTGAATAGTAACTATCCTTCTATGATGGAGTCTAAAGTGCGGTCTCATTTCCTTACGTCTTGTGTTTGCTCAGTTTTGTAGCAAGGTCTACTCTTGTTTGGTTTAGGTCCCATGGCTTTTCAGAATGGTCAGTAATGAATTCCAGAGTAGGAGATAACATACGGTAAATGGAGTTGTAGCCTGACTGACAGGAGAGCCGTGCCACAGGCTAAGTGAGTCACCATAGATTGCCTCCTCCTGGGAAGAGTCATGGGATTTAGAATATTTTGTCCTTGGAATTTTGGTGCAGTGGGACTCAGCATATTCTAGACATGTCCATTGTGAGTGTGTTGTCTTGTCTGCTGGCCAGTCACTGGCCCTCCAACATTGAGAGCTTACTGGTCAGGAGATACTCAGGTACTGCCTTCTGAGGCAGGTCAACATTTGAAGTTTAATACACTGGTTAGTTTTTTTTAAAGCTTGAATATATTTACCTATCCTTAGCAGAATGCTGAATGTTGTTTTATTTTTTTAATTCTGAAACAGCCAGGCTTGTAGCCCAGCCTCTAATCCAGCTACTTAGAGGCCTGAGGCAGGAGGATTGCTGCAAGATGGCCTAGGCTATAGAGTAAAACCTTACTTCAGTTTTTTTTCTCTTTAGGAAGAAAATACTGAAGTAGGATCTCTCCCCTGACCCCCTCAAACCCCCACTGACTTGAAAGACAGTTGTGCTTATCACAGTTTGGCTTTGTGTTTGAGCCGTCTCCTACCTAGGAAGGGAAATTTTCAAAATGCTATTCTCAGTAAAGGCCTTGTACTGGAACTAACTAATCAGACACTCTAGTTTAGGAGTCCCTATGCAGAGAAACTTCAGTGTTGACACTTTGGCATTTGGTAGTTTTGGGCTTCATAAAGAAAACCAAAGTTTTAAATATCTGACTTTTAATAGTAAGCCCTTAGACAGACGTTTTATGATTTTTTTTTTCTGCAGAATTAATGGGAACTAAATAAATTAGTTAAGAAATTGGGTTAAATGTAGGCTAACAACTAATTTTAAAAACTATGGGCTGTAGAGATGGCTCAGTGGTTAAGAGCACTGACTGTTCTGCCGCAGGTCCTGAGTTCAATTCCCAGAAACCACATGGTGGCCCATAATCATCTGTAATGGGATCCAATGCCCTCTTCTAGTAACTATGAAGTATGGTATGAATTTAGATTTGGCTGGCTTGGTGTGTGTGTGTAATTTTTTTAAAGTCTTTTTCCACTTCGTTCCTGGAATATTCCAGTCTATTTTTATACTTCAAATGAATTGTATCTCCTAGAGTTTACTGCAGATCTGCTCTGTAGGATTTTATAAATGTTCTTTTTTGTGTTGGGGGGGGAGTATGAATTTAGACTCTTCAACATTTGTGGCAAGATGGCTACCTAAAATGGAAAGCAGACCTATTGTAGTGGTTTGGTTTGGGTTTTTATTTGTCCTGCCAGTATTTCTAGCTGATGACTGTTCCATGATGTGGGACCCATCTCCTCAGCCACCTTCTCCATACCAGAGGGTAGGGTGAGGTGCTTTAGTGACCAAAAAGAACAAGTTAATCACCTGAGATTTTTTTCCTGGATCCAGAAAAAAATAGTTTTGTTTTGCTTTGCTTTTTTTTTTTTTACTTTTTTTTATTTGTTTCCTTTTCTTAAAACAGGCAGCCTCTCACCATGCAGCCCAGGCTACCCCAGAATTCCTGTTTTCCTAGCTGTCTTCACATTTGGAGCAGTCAGTTTTTCTCACCATCCCTGTGCTGGAATTAGAGGGTCTGTCAGCATATCTGGCAATGGCTTGTGTTATTTGTTGCACTGGGCCCAGTAAGAAAAGCGTGTAATTTGCATGTCATTTTTACACATGGGCCATACTGATCTTCTAGTGTGTGTTCCAGTTTTAGTACATGTGCTACTCAAGTGAGCACTTCTGTTTTCTTAGACTGTCTCACTAGGTAGCCTAGGCTGGCCAGGAACTTGTGGCCCTCCCGCCTTAGTCTCCTGAGTTCTGTGTAGCCGCCGGCGGCCACAAGTCAACTGGGTTCACCAGAAAGGGGGGGCTGGGAATGAAAGGGGACAGAGGGCAAGAAGAGATGAAGCCAAGACAAAGTTCTCTGATCAAGGCTCTCAAAGCTTTAATGTTCAGCTCTCAATTTAAAGGGGAAGACCCAACCCACAACCCCTCCTGGTTTCAGCCGGGGGAAATGGGTGGGAGAGTCCATAATCCGCTCTGGGTCACAGGCCAGAGATGTCTCCAGGCAAGCCCAGGGGCAGTTCTGCTTCTGTGTTCTGTGCAGCCAAGGTGGGTAACTCCACCTAGATCCTTATCACTTGGTCTGTTGTGGTTAACAAGGTCTCTCAGGCCTGCTCAAGGCTGGAGGGGGAGGGCACAGTTCTGGAGTATGCCACTATGTCCAGTTTGAATTACACTCTGATTCAAGATGCTCCTTTTTCATAAATAGTTTATCCCCAGAATAAATTATGCTTTCTTGGAAGAAAGAAATAGCGCCATGGGCTTACCAGGTAAAGTCATTTGCCACCAACACAATGGCCTGCATTCCATCCCAAGGTCCTACATGGTGGAATGAAAGAACCACATTCCTAAAGTTGTTCTCTGATCTCCATACACGTGATACATCACAGATGCTCACACACAGAGCAAATGAAATGTAATAAATGTTTTTAAAAAGAAATAGTGTCCTGGTATTGAGCAAGTGTCCTGTCCTCTTAGAAGAAAAAGAAGCAATCTGATTGATTTCTGTGTAACAGATAATGAAGATAGGGGCCCTGTTTGGAGGGTTGATTGCTGTTACTGTTTCAAGAGAAAGCAGGGAACAAGAGAAAACATCAGAGTGTCTAAAGGCTACTTCCTGCAGCAGAAAGTATTGATTGAATCTCTGGGGTGGGTGTAGAGAAGGAGACAAGAGACTGAGTCTCATGTAGCCAAGGATGATCTTGATTTCTTTGTTTGTTTGCTTTTTATTGATTTTGTTTTGTTCTTCATAGGGAAGATGGTTGAGACAGGGTCTTACTGTATACTCATGGCTGTTTTGAACCTTGATACATAGACCAGGCTAGCCTCAGACTGAGAGAATCTGCCTGCCTCTCCCTCTTGAGAGCTGGGATTAAAGGCCTGCACCACCATGATCTCGAATTCTTAATCTTTTCCCAAGAGCTGACTTTACAACATGTGCCCTGTCTCCAAATACCTTTCCTTTAGGGAACAAGGTATGTTGGAAAGGGAGCTTACTAACACTGTGTCCTTTTTCTTGTCTATAGCCCAACAGCCAGGCTATCTCAGAGGCAGTGTATACAACAAGCCATGATCTGTATTTTGCTTAAGACCTGATGATCAGTGTGTCTTAGTTAGGGTTTCTATTGCTATGAAGATATATCATGACCACAGTAACTTTTATAAAGAAAAACATCTAATTGGAGCTGGCTTACAGTTCAAAGGCCCAACACCCAATAAAAGCATGGCATTCATGAAACTGAAAGTAAAAGATCAGGTGTGGATATACTGAGGTTGTAGAGGCCAGATAACCAGGAATTAAAAGTTCTCATATAATACATACAGAGTACTCCTGGACATAAAATACATAAATAATTTTCTTAAAGAAGTTCTTATTGGACTGGAGAGATGGCTCAGCAGTTAAGAGCACTGACTGTTCTCTTAGAGATCCTGAGTTCAATTCCCAACAACCACATGGTAGCTCACAGCCATCTGTAATGCGATCTGATGCCCTCTTCTGGTGTGTCTGAAGACAGCTACAGGGTACTCATAAAGAAAATCTTTAAAAAAAAAAAAAAAAAAAAAAGTCCAAGGGAGTTTTGTGAACTCAACCAATTTGTAAAGAGCTTTCTGGTGTGTATAGAATTTAAAACTCCAGCTAAAGCCTGGGTCCTGGTTACCGTGAAGTTTTAAAGATTTCCTTTTGAAAAAACAAAGAACAACCCTTTTTCAGACTGTCCACACTGAGAGCAGTGAGCTACAGTGCTCGTTTTTGCTGGACCCGGACCCCTGCTGCAGCTGTTTTCTTTTTCTGTACAGTTTTCCCGCTCTGCCCTGACGGGCTTGTTGCTTACTGTGTAGCCCAACCTGGCCTTGAAATCAGGCCGATCCTCTTGCCGAGGTAGTCCAAAATAAGAGAGGAGAAAGGGTTGTATTGTCGTACTTTGTATTACAGTCTGAAGATCCGGCTTGTTCAGTGTTCTCTAGTCGTCTTCTTGAATCTGGTGTGCACTGAAAGCAGCTAGCACTTCTTGTACCTGAGGTTTGACAGTTAAATTTTAGTTACCCACTGTCAAAAGGACTACGAAGGTCTGAGCACATAGTGCAGATAAAGTGCTACTCATCTCATACAAATTTCCCTTGCTGTATCTCCACAGGAGTTCAAAGAAGGACGAAGAGCCAGCCACACAGCCCCCCAGGTCCTTTTTAGCCACAGGGAACCTCCTCTAGAGCTGAAAGACACAGATGCTGCTGTGGGTGACAACATCGGCTACATCACCTTTGGTGAGGCTGGAGAGGTAGTTGAGTGGCAGAGTGCTTGCCTGCACACCCTGTCCTGGGTTCATTCAGTCCTTGGCACTGCACAAAACAGCCCAAAACCTTCATCAGCAGGGTGAATGGCAGAGTGCCTAAATCTAGACGGTCTTAAGGAACGTTTTTAGTGAGCAAAAGTAGCCATGGCATGGTTGTGCTTCCTCTTCTGAGCTATAACAGTGTCGCAGGACTGAGTACTATTTTTCTGCCATCATCATATCCTGTTTGTTTTTCTCAAAGGGTAAGGGAAGAAGGTAACCTGTGATGTCCGGAGTTAGGGGTGGGCCAGGTCAGCATTGTTTGGCAGCTCAGTAGAGTTCTCTGTCATATGACAATGCTTGGATTTTTACTTCTAATGCCCAAGCTCAGCTGCTGTTTGCTGAGTCTTCCTTTCCACTGAAGACACCAAACTTGATGTGTAGGCTTAGTGAGCTGTCTGACAGCTCATTACCACACTGCAAGATTGGCTCCTTTTGTTCACCTTTGAGCTGAGGGTGTTTGTTACTGGTGAATACAGTTTTCTCACATGTGATTTATTTATTTATTTTGAGACAAGGATTCTCTATCCCTGGCTGTCCTAGAACTTGCTATGTCTAGAACTTGCTATGTAGACCAGTCTGGGCTCAAACTCAGAGATCCACCTGCCTCTGTCTCTCAAGTGCTGGGATTAAAGGCGTGTTCCACTACTGGGCATCCCACATGATTCTTGAAGCTGAGGTGCATCTTACAGTTGACATCATGCCGATTTCTTTGACATCATTTCTTTTTCTATGGTGCATAAATCATGGTAAACTTGGAATAGAATGCTTTACCTCGTCTGATGTTGACGAGTTCTACTTCTCAGCCATTCATATTGGCACAGCTGATAGGACTCTTGATGTCTGTGGAACAAGTACAATAGAAACAGGAGCCCAGCGGCAGGTCTGCTCCAGTGCACAAGTCAGGACAGTGTGTATAGGCCTGTGGGTGAAGAGCAGCTTCTCCTTCCAGGCCTCTGTTGGGTTGGTTGTCATGGTCAGGAGATGAGTTTTCTTCAGATAGTAGTCTGTGTTTTAGCACCAAGGACCCAGGACAAGCACTTCGTTCCTAAACCTGAAAGCTAAAGTTCGGTATGGTATCCAGATTTGAAATGAGCCTCACTACTTGCTCTCATTGACACTCTTGGATTGTGTTGTCTGCTGGTAGCATGCACACCACTGCAATGCCTTGTTTTCTGTCCCTGCTTTAGTGCTGTTCCCTCGCCACACCAATGCCACTGCTCGAGACAACACCATCAACCTGATCCACACGTTCCGGGACTATCTGCACTACCACATTAAGTGCTCTAAGGTGAGAGAGAGGCACCAGCGTCCCCACTGAGTCATTGATTAACTCACAGTAGACACTGCCGCATGGCACTGCAGAGATAGCTCAACAGTGAGAGTTCTTACTACTCTTTCAGAGGACCTAGTTCAGTTCCCAGGAACCTGATGCTCTCTTCTGACCTCTGGGGATACGTACACATACATAGTATACATAAATTCATTCAGGCACACATATACAGTTAAAAAAAAAAATCTTTAAAAAGTACAGAAACCATGCAGAGCACTTGGCTAGCTCAGAAGCACCAGTTTAGCTCATACTACCCCAGTAAAAGAAATGTCTCCCTTCCCCACATCCTGCCTAAAGAAGAGGCCTGGGTGTGTATCTCTGGTATTGCTGCTTAACCGTCCTGTTCCCTTATGTGCTCCCCAACATACCCCATGACTCATCCCAGTGAGAGGGGCTCTATCTTTTCTAGAACATGAGCCTGCTTCAGTTCTTCCTGTGTTTGCTCTTAGGCCTATATTCATACACGAATGCGAGCAAAAACATCCGACTTCCTTAAGGTGCTCAACCGTGCACGCCCAGATGCCGAGAAAAAAGAAATGAAAACAATCACGTAAGTAGGAGGAACCACCTTCCCTTCCCTGGTGTCTGCACCCCAGGGGACTGAAGAGCACTGAGTGCGAGGCCAGTCGCCCAAGCGTATAGCTGCCAAACTACAAGTAAAATTGAAAGGGCTTTCGCCTGGATGTATCTGGGATATCTGAAGAGGCCTGGGCCAGTGCCCACTTACTCTTCTGGCCTGCTCTCAGCAGGAAAGGTATACAGGCAAAGGCTGCCTTTGTCAGAGAGAAAGACAACAAGCAGAGTAGTAGGAAGTATGGTTCTATACTCAAAGGCCTATATGGTGTTGGACCTACAGAGTTGACTCTAGTGTGGGTGGCATTCAGAACACCTTCAGCTCCCTGTCCCACCCCGCCCCGCCCTGTACCTAGTTAGACTCCATTGCCATTTGAGAGCTCAACTGAATACTGTGTAGTAGGTGAGGGTTTCCGGTCCCAGGAACATCAGGCGTCTGCTGCCACCTACAGCCTGAAGGTTGCTGTTCCATCTGATCTCTGCGTAGCATACCTAAAGAGCTCAGAGCTGTAAACAAGGTGGGCCAGTAAGGGCATGCCCAGAGGCATTGATCCTTCTGTCCTTTCAAGACCTTGTCTGCTGGCACTGCAGGTTCTCCTTTCCCTCCTTGTCTTACAAAAGTGCTTTCCACCAGCCGCCACTCTGTGACCTGGGAGGGAAGGCCACTGTGTGACCTCACTCCGAGAGATGTGTCAGAACCAGCTACTGTGCTGCTGGGGGCTGCAGCAGGAAGAGAAGTTGAGCCCAGGTTTTTTTTTTTCCTCCATTGATTGGTTTGGTTTGGTTTTTAAAACGAAGATTTCTGTCTTAGTTAAGGTGTCCATTGTTGTGATGAGACACTATGACCCAAGCAACTCATTTTCTTTTTTTTTTTTGGTTTTTTGATACAGGGTTTCTCTGTATAGCTCTGGCTGTCCTGGAACTCACTCGGTAGACCAGGCTGGCCTCGAACTCAGAAATCCGCCTGTCTCTGCCTCCCAAGTGCTGGGATTAAAGGCGTGCGCCACCACCACCCGGCGCCAAGCAACTCTTATAAGGGCAAATATTTAATTGGTGCTGGCTTACAGTTTCAGAGGTTTAGTTCATTATCATCATGGCAAGAAGCATGGCAGCATGCAGGCAGACATGGTGCTGGAGAGGGAGAGTTCTGCACCTTGACCTGACTGCAGCCAGGAGAAAGAAACTGATCCTTCTGCACTGGAGGGAGCTTCAGCACCACCCCCACAGTGATCTGCTTCCTCTAACAAGGCCATACCTACTAATGGTCCCACTTCTCATGGGCCAACTATAGTCAAGCCATCTTGAGCCCTTTGTAGATTGGGCTGGCCTGGACCTCAGAGATCCTCCTGCCTCTGCCTCTGAAGCACTGGGCTTAAAAGTGTGCATCACCACTTCCCAGCTAGTCTCAGACCAAGACCAGACAGTTCTAAGCCATCCAGAGCTGTCAAGTAGGACCCTGTCTCAAAGGGTGGGGAGATTGACTGCTTAAGGAGAACACCCATTGCTGACTCCTGGCATTTATACACATACACAGAGCAAGCAAAAAAAAAAAAAAAAATCAGACAGAAAGGTCAAAAGGGGATGTTAAGATAACCCTGGGACTGCTTGCATCACCTACCTTCACCCTGATAACTGCCCACATCGCTCTGTCCTGTGGCTAGCAGTGTTCCTGGTAGTTGCTGCCATATTGGACAGAAAGAGGCAGATATTGATTTCTGTCCTGATGGAGGAGCCTGAGGAAGGATGAATCCTTCACAGGAATAAATTTAGTTGTTTGAAAACCCTTTATTCTGCTAAGTAGACAGTAAAGTGGGCCTGTTAAGAGTGTGGCCCCGCCGGGCAGTGGTGGCGCGTGCCTTTAATCCCAGCACTTGGGAGGCAGAGGCAGGCAGATTTCTGAGTTTGAGGCCAGCCTGGTCTACGGAGCAAGTTCCAGGACAGCCATGGCTATAGAGAGAAACCCTGTCTCGAAAAACCAAAAAAAAAAAAAAAAAAAAAAAAAGAATGTGGCCCTCAACTAGGAGTTGCCTGTGGAGTCAGCACTCCACAGTGCTCTGCTTTTCTTTTGGGGAAGGCCATCAAACAGCTTGATTTGGGGTGAGCGCCAAACATGGAGAGCTCTGTTCCTGCTCTTCCCTTCTGTGGTTCTCAGTTCTCAATTTCAGGCTACTTTACCAAATACCCTTGGAGTAAGGACCGTTTGTAGGCTCTTTGCGGGTCTAGTAACCCCTCTGGGGATTTACTGGGTAGAAAAAGATATCACAGCTCAGGAAGCTAGGACCAGGCCAGTGTTCTGTGAGCCAGAGTGTACCTACCACATGACAGCCAGAATGTCTTTAACCTTTGAAGTTGGATTTTTGAAGGTTTTTTATTTGCTTGTTTAGCCAGAGTCTCACTATACATCCCTGGGTATCCTGGAACTTAACAGAGATCCTCCTGTGTACTGGGATTAAAAGCATAGACTTCTATGCCTGGCTAATGTTTGAGATTTTTTTAAGGTGTCTTTCTACTTTCTACCTCTTGTTGAAAAGTTAAGAAATTGTTATCTAAATGGGAATTACTGGGTAGCAAGAGCGTCAGTGAGCTGAGATTCAGGTCTGTCTAAGCCATCTGCAAACTAGAGAAGAGTGGGTATGATAGCATACGCCTTCATTTCTGTACTCAGGATGCAGAAGCAGGCCTAGTGTACACAGTTCTAAGCCATCCAGGAGTGAGACACCGTCTAAAAAAAAATTGCAGATAATTTTCTCATCTGCTGGGAACATCCAATGTGCTTATCGACTTGACATGGTGTTATTTACTATTGAGTTAGAAGAAGTAGTGAACCCATTCTGTGAAAGCTGGGTCTTCACTGAGCCCTGTGGCTCTAGCACCTTTGCTGGAAAACTCCCTTCCCTCTTTGTTTGATATCCTTGAGTGTCCCACCCCAGGCCTAGGATAGGATGGGAGGAGGGACATCTGGAATAAGCCTTCACTCTGTCTCTGCATTTGAAGGGGGAAGACTTTTTCATCCCGCTAACTCTTGGGAACTGAGGAGGAAGCGCTGTTGACCGGAGGCTGGACTGCTTGCTACTGGATAATCGTAGCCCTTCCTTCATGTTGCACCTTCTCCAGGTTCTTAAGGGATTCTCCGTTTGGGTTCCATTTTGTACGAGTTTGGCCAATAACCTGCAGAAACGAGCTGTGCTTGCAAGGACTTGATAGTTCCTAAGAATTTAAAAAAAAAAAAAAAAATTCCACTTGATCAACTTAATTCCCTTTTATTTTTTCCCCCTCACTCCCCTTCCTTTTCCAAGCTGTTTGCTTTGCATATGTTACTGGTAATGAGTTGCAGGTAATGCAATCTTAACTTGTTTTCTTCTAAGTATTTGAGTTCAGAACTCCTGTATCTAAAGAAATACGGTTGGGGTCATTAATAAAGAAAATCTTTCTATCTTGAGAATTAGTTGATTTTCTAGACTGTGAGTCCAATAGAGGAAGAAAGGGTGGATCTGCACTGCCCTTGAACCAGCAAGCCTCCCTGCTCTAGAGGAAGGAAGGGCTGGTGTGTAAACTCTGGGGTGGGGTAGGAGACAAGGGAGGCTTGCTTGTTTATGTTCATTTTATTGGTCTTACTTTGTAGCCCTGTTGGCCTCAAACACTCCCAACAGTCTTCATGCAGCTTTCTGAGTTCTGGGATTATAGGATTGTTTGTTTGTTTGTTTGTTTAAACATGCTTTCTACATTGTAAAGCTTCATTGCTAACACTACCCATCTGAGTAGCCAGGAAATTCCCTTAGTTTGACAGGCAAATTAAAACATTTGGGGGCTGGGAATGTACTTCAGTGGATATAATGTGTAGGCTTAGATTGTTTCCAAAACCTACTTTAATAAGGGTTCTTAGACCAAAGGTTGAAGAGAAAGATGAACAGGGGGGTGTGGACCTTTTAGAAGTTCTTTGGGGCAACTCCAGTCTTCCGTTGTCAGGATTTCTGTAGTCCAGTCTAAAACATCAAACAGTACATCAAACATCAGTAGCGACAGTCCAGTGCAATCGGCAACCACCAAACAGGAATCAGTAGCAGCAGATGGATCCAGAAGAAACCTCGAGGCTCTGCCGGATTGGCACAAGTCTTCTGAAGCAGTCAAAATAGCACAAGAAGGTTTTTGGCAAGTTTTTCTCTGTGAAGTCATGGCAAGTGAGGATCAGTGAAGACCCTCTCTCTGTCTGTGGGGTTATATTTATATTCTTTCCAAATATCACACACCTCCTCAAGCATCAGCTTCATCAAAACATCACATGGCCCCTTACATGTCTCCTTCAGCAAAATACCCTCTCACAAGACAGCTTTCAAAAAACACCACATGACACAACTGAGTCTCCAAATTTCCACTTCAGTAATGTTTACCTAACTTTTCATGAATCCCTGCGTTCAATCACTAGGACCATATAAACTGGGTTTGGTGGCACACGCTTTAAATAATTATTTTTATGTGCATAAATGTTTTGTGTGCACACGTGTATGTGTGTGTAAGAGAGGGAGGGAGGAAGAGGGAGAGAGATGTGCATGCACTGGGTAAGGAAATGATATCCTCTGGAGTGGAGTCAGATGTTTTTGAGCTCCTGTGGGTCTAAAACCAACCCAACCCTCTGCAGAAGCAGACCATCCACTCCTCATCTGCTATGGCATATACCTTGATTCTTAGCATTTTGGAGGTAGATGCAGGAGGATCAGAAGTTCAAGGTTGTCCTCAGATATACAGTTAAGTTTGAGGCCAATGGGCTACACGTGAGACACTATCTTAAAAAAAAAAAAAGCAATAAAATGCTTTCTGTCTACTCTGTGTACATGTGTGTGTGTGTGGATGGGGGGGGGGGGGGGGTGGTTAGTTTCTGAAATAGGGTTTTGCTGCCCTTAAAGTCAGATGCACCTGGCTGTGCTTCTGAGTAAGACTTGAATTAAAACTGATTGTTCTTCTATCATAAATAATAAAGGGCATTTCCTAAACGTGGTACTGCAGGACTTCACTATGGCACTAATGCAGACTGGTCACCTTTCCTTGTCACACATTCCAGTAGATCTGTGTACTCCACAAAGCTCACTGTAGGAGAGGCCTGCTGAATGGATTCCTGGACACCTAGCGAAGTGTGCTGTTAAATCCAGGATGATTTGAAGGCTGTTTTTTTTTTTTTTTTTCAGGCAGTGTGTTGCAGACTAGTTTGATAATCAGTAAGTTATACAGTCCCCTGACTTTATACAGGCAGCACTTTCATTTTTTACAATTTTGATTTTGAGATAACATTTCTTTGCATGAATGTCAGGGGTGATAACGTGAGGTCCTGTCACCTTCCCAGTGCTGACACTTGAATGATTGTGGCACAGTGTCTGTTACACCAGTAGAATGACGTAAGATCCATATGCTTTCTTCATATTTAACCCATTTTATTTAATGCTTGTGTTGTTGTATGTTTCTGTGCATTTTCCTCACTTGGATGGTTGTCTGAAACCAGCATTTGTTTTTAAGAATGGAGTAGTGTGGTCGCCATATCACACATAGAATTTATTTGAGTTGTGGTTTTGTACATGTGTACCAGGACAGGGTTGGAGAACTATTTTACCCCATTCATCGTCAAGAAGTTTAAAATATGTCATTATTTTAAAATGTCCTTGTGTCATTAGGCATAATTCATTAGAATGAAGTCCTAGGGACCTGCAAGGTCTCCAGTTTCTGGGAGGTAATAAAGTATCTTGAGAGAGAGATTTAATAGTGTTTCAATGGTAGTTTTGATAGAGGAGTTGTTCTTGTTGGTTTTGATGGTTTTTGAGACAGGATCCTGCTATCTAATCCAGTCTGGCCTCTGCCTCTCAAGTGCTGGGACTACATGCATGCACCACCATGACCAACTACTTTTTCTGGGTGTTGGTTTGTTTTTTTTTTTTTAAGTTATTTTTGGTTTTGGGGGGGTGGTTTTGGTTTTTGTTTTTTTGTTTTTTTGACAGAGCATCACTCTGCCCAGGCTGGTCTCCAGTTCAGCAATCTTCCTGCGTTGGTCTTCAAGTGCTTACATGGCAGGTTTACTCCACCCAACCCTGCCTAGCCTTTGCCTTTGTGCAGACTAGAATGAGAACTCTGGATCTCCCTGTGCATTCTTGGCAGTGGTGACAACTTGCTTTGTTTGTTGGTTTTGAGATGATTTTCACCACCCAGCAGCCTTTGGTGCTCTTCCTTTCTCCTCTGAGCCCTGCTGCTTCCCACTTAGTCTCCTCGTCTTAGACTGTTAGAGGAAAGGATACCCTGGCCTCCAGCAGCCGTTAGCAATCCTTAGGGAAAGGTAGGACTTGATGCACACCCCCTCCCTCTAACAAAAACGTTGGAAGATCCCGCTTTGAGCAGGTGCTCATCGCGGCTGTGCGGTTGTGGTTCTACCAGCAGCGTCACGCCTTGATGGCAGTGTTTCCTGATGCTCGTCCCCATCTTCCCAGGTCTTGAATTCTTTTTTATTTCACTTCTGTCTTGGGGTTTTACTTCTAATGAAGAGAGGGAGAGAGACTTTTGACCAGGACAACTTTTTTTTTTTTTTTAACTTTTTATTGATTCTTTGTTTCACACCATACAACCAGTTCCGCTCATCTTTCCATTCCTTCATAACTTCCCTTGCAACCTGTCCCCCAAAAGAAAAAAAAAAAGAAATCTCATCGTGGAAACCGTAGTCTGCCACAGTGTATCATCCTGTCCACACATCTTCACTTGCAAATGTTCATTGCGATGAGTCATTGGTCTGGTTCCAGGCCTCTGGCTTCTGCCACACCATCAATCCTGGATCCTCACCAGGATGCCTCCCCATTGTCCTGTTGTCGCCCTGTGTCCTGGAGACCCTGCAGCTTTGGATCTGCATGACCAGCCCTTTCACAGGCTCAGCAGTTCGCAGATGAGGTAAATGTTGGGGTGGACAAATACACACAGTTCTTAAAAACAATAAATTCCAGTCCTCCTTGGGAGGTAGTCGCAGGTGATTTCTCTGATTTCAAAACAAGCCTATTTGATACAATGAATTCCAGGCGAGCCAAGACTGCATAATGTAACTATGTCTCAAAAAAACAAAACCTCCAAAAACCCGCTACGTGGTGGTGGTGAGTCCCAGCACGTGGGGTTAGGGGAAAACAGGCCGCTCTGTTGAATTCAAGGCCAGCCTGGTCTACAAAGTTCCAGGACAGCCAGCTAAATAGACAAACACTGCCTCAAAAACAAAAGACTCCGATAGGGTCGTACCATCTAATTCAGGTAGGCAAGCAACAACAATAACCTGTACTTTTTGGTGGGGTGAGGATGGGGGTGGATAGTGTCTCTGAGACAATTGGGTTTCTAAAGAGGTACTACAGGTAGTAGAATCAGGTTGGTTAGAAATCATAGGAGAACATAATGGCATTAAATATTCTTATAACAGTAAACAAACCCTGTCTCAGTTCCACAATGTGTTGTCAACGTCAAAAACCCATGCTGACGGGAGGAGGAAGAGACATTTTCTTCAATGATTTAGCTGCTGGTAAGGTATTTATGTTCCTGTAAACACTTCTAATGAAACTCACTGACTCCTTTAAAAAAAAAAAAAAATGACAGCAGGAGACAAGAGGGTACCCAGTAAGCAGACTTGTAGGGTGGAGTGATGGGACATCATGATAATTGATACATACTAAAAGGGGAGTAATGCATGGTGAGTTAGGCATAGTGGCTCACACTTGTTCCCAGCACTTCCAAGGGCAAGGCAGAATTGCTTTGAGTTTCTGGCCCACAGAATGAGACCTTACTTCAGAACAATGGGAAAAGAACAGATAAATGTCATACAGCATACACATTTCTAATACATACAGACATAGATCTGCATACATAGAGTATATTTGGGTGGGTTTCCCCCCACACCCAGTGCTAGGGATGAATCCCAGAGCTTCGTGTATTCTGCACAGTCACCAGCCACCACTGAACTACACTCTGGTTCTAGAATTTAGCTATGTAAGCCTACTTCTCTAATTTACAATGTTTTTAAAATTATATGTGTGTGTATGTGTATGAGTGCAGGTGCCCTTGAAGGTTGTAGTCTCTTACCTAAGAAGATTCTATTGCCTCTGTTGGAGAAGAGAAGAGGAATCTCTAAATATGAATGGCACATATTTAGCAGGAAGGGATATGAGATTAGATTACAGTAAGTGGAGGGGGAATGTTGGATAAAGAAGGAAAAAGCCCTAACCTAATACATCAGTCTGCTTGTTGATGCTCATATGTGGTAACTGGCATTTCATTGCCTTTATATAGGGTCCACCCAACGCACCTTACTCAGTCTTCCCTGAAACCTAAACAGAACATGTTTGTTAAGACTGCTAGGATTCGGGGCTGGAGAGATGGCTCAGCAGTTAGGAGTACTGGCTGCTTTTCCAGAAGTCCTGAGTTCAATTCCCAGCAACCACATGGTGACTCACAACCATCTGTAATGGAATCTGATGCCCTCTTCTGGTGTGTCTGAAGACAGCTACAGTGTACTCATATACATAAAATAAATAAATCTTTAAGAAAAAAAAAAAAGACTGCTAGGATTCAAGGGTCTCACACAGGATAGGACACGGTTTCTTCTGCCTCCGCAACTGAATATGGATTTCTCAAAGCCAGCATCCTGGCTTGTTACAGTGTCTATCTAGAAGGTATATCCACATTAGCTTTAAGTGCAGGCCAACTGGGTATAGTGGTATAAACCAGTGATCCCAGCACTTGGGAGGCTGAGGCAGGAGGTTCAAGGTTAGCCAGCATCCTGGCCAGTCTGTTACAGTATCTAGAACAGTGGTTCTCAACCTGTAGATCTCAAGCCCGTTGGGGGTTCAAAGTACCCTTTCACAGGGGTCACCTAAGACCATTGAAGACATAGATATTCACACCACAATTCACAACAGCAAAATTACAGTTACGAAGTAGCAACAAAATAATGTTATGGTTGGGGGGGCGGTCACCACAACACCAGGAACTTTATTAAAGGGTTGCAGCATTAGAATGGCAGAGAACCACTGGTGTAGACGGCATGTCTACATCAGCTTTAAGTGCAGGCCAACTGGGTGTGGTAGTGCAAACCAGTGATCCCAGCACTTGGGAGGCTGAGGCAGGAGGATCAGGAATACAAGGTTAGCGTGGGCTACATACCAAGACCCTGTCTCATTGGTGTGGGACGTATTAAGTAGTAGCTGGGAAAGCAATTCAGAGCACAGGAAGTTTCATCTGCTTCCCTGGTTCAGAGTAACTGCTTTCAGACCTCATAAAGCACACCCACCCAGTCCCAAGTACATCAGGAAGAATACAGGAAACTGGTCCAGGGAGATCCAGGAGGCTTCTGGGACAGTCTGGATTGTCCAGCACAGCACATGCTCTCTACCAGAAAAACATCAGGTCAGGGCCACAGGCAGCAGATGGAGTGTCTGAAAACTTGCACCAGAGGGCAAAAGAAACTGTCATGGCCCAGGGCTTTTGACAGCTACAGAAAGGAAGCAGATATGCTGGTAATGGAGAAACTGAACTGAGCACAGGACAGGACTCAGACTCTTCAGCTCCCACTGCCTGAGCTGTCCCCCTCACACGCCATACCACACACAGTGTTTAGACAGAACAGAGAAGAAACAGACATCCTGAATCTCTGGGGAAGGAGGCTGGGGACAGAAGACAGGCTTGTTTATTCCTGGCAGCCCCTATATCCAAGGGGTCTTGCCCCATTTTAGACTAGCCCCAGGCTGAACTCTCCCAGAGCCTGACTCATGCCCCACTGCCACTGCGTGGGACTGAGACTCTGTGCCTGCTGACATCCTGGAGGATGGATTTAAGACCAGTCTGCTTATTCTCCCAGCAGAAGCCCCACCTCTCCAGGACCCTGGAATGTGTGCTGTAGGGCAAACGGTGCCAGAGTCCTCAGACTTCCAGCCGTTCTCTCCAAGGGTAGTGAAGTCTTGTTTTGTGAGGAAGTTGGTCTCATCTCAGTTCCAGCTTACTCGATATAGCCCCAGCCTGGTTCAGTCTTTAGGAAGTTTGGCTGAGCTCCCCTCCCTTAGCCCTAAAGATAAAGAGTGGAAACAGGACACAGAACTCTCGGCTTCTGCACTGGGAACGTCCTTCTCTCTCTACCTCGTTTTCTCTAGTTTTCCTGTAAAGCAAAAATGCCATCCTTGGATGTCCTAGGCTTCCTGTCTGCCTTTCAAGGCAGAGTCCTTGTTTGAAGGGGACAGGTGCTGAGAAGAAAAGAAGTCCTAATGATGTTCACATTAACAGTAATCAAGTTCTCAGGAGTGTGGGCTGACATAGTTCATGTTACCTACTTTGCTGGAAGGAGACTCTTCTTTCCTTTGGTTGCTTTGAAACAAGGTCTGACTATGCTTCTGAAACTGGCTGCAACTTACTGCAACCTACCCGTCTCAGCACCCAAGTGCTAGGACCACAAACCCAGGTTAGGTAAGTACGGTGTTGAGCTCTGCTCTGCAGATGAAGAAACTGAGAGAACTTAAACAGTTTGCCCACATTCACACAGCTAAAGCAGTGGGATCACCACCAGCCCTATCATGCGCACTGCCGGGTATGGCCCTGAGTCCCATGGAGGTGGGAGAGCCAGCCATTTGTTGAGTTTACTTCTTGGTACTGTCAAACATTGCGGTATCCACAGATCCCTGTGCTGACACTCCCCACTGCAACTCCCACAGGTGACTTTTCCTTTTTGGAGAGGATTGGCAGTATTGAAACAGTCTTACCATAACCAGTCCCAAAACTTGACTCAGAAACCATTCAGGACTGGGGATGTAATTCAGTTGAGTGCTAACCTAAGTGAATTGATGGGTTCTCTAACCTGCCTGTAATATGGCAGAGTGTAGGAGAACCATCAGACTCTGTCACATAAAGCTATAACTCGGGAGGTAGAGGGAGGAAAAAGGATCAGAAGTTCAAGGTGACAGTCCACTACACAGGAGTTTGAGGCCAGCCCAGACAATATGAGACCACGTCTCACAAGAAAAGTTGAGAGGTATGCAGGATGACTCCAGACTCAGGAAGATAAGACTAGATCAGTGAAGATTCTCAAGGCCCTAGCCCCACCTCCATCTTACATGCACACCATCCTTTGGTGTTATCAGCAGACCTATCTAGCTGGTTGTGGGCTGCCGACTGGCATGTTCAGGGCTTAAGATACCTAAAAAATGGCTCTGTTAGCAGGAGGGGAGGAGTGTTGTGTACCAAACGTTATTCATTAGATGGAATGTTTTTCCCATGTGAGCCTGGCATTGTGAGCAAGAGGGTTCTCAGAGGTAAGGAAACACCACCCAGGTTTCATGTGGCCGAGTGCTAGGAAAGGGTTCACTTACACAGGAGGGGGGAGCCCTCTCAGTAAAAGCAGTCAGGATGTGCCACGTCCCACCCCAGAGGCGGAGCCAAGACTGAGGTCCTCCAGCCTGGACTCCTCCATCCCTTCAGGAGCCCAGGCCAGGACAGAGTCTGAGCAGGCAAGCCTGGTTCCTGCCGTCCCCAGCATCGAAGCACCATGCACTCATTGATTAGGACACCAGGCATGGCCCGAAGACTTGCAAGAGTGGCCGCTGTGACTCTTTGATCCTCAGAGGAAGAGCTAGCAAGCACCACCACCTGTTCCTAAACAGCCATGTGAGTAGCTACACAGCAACCCCTCCAGGTCTGATCCTAAAGAGGTCACTGCACTGGCTCAAGCCATTCAGGAGCTATGGTCCACACCCCACCAGGAAGTCTACCTTTCTTGATATTCTGAGGGAGGTTGGTGAGGGTCCAAAGGTTGGGTCTCTAGCTCAAGCCAGGTCTTGGTAGTTTAATAAAGGCAGATGGTATAGGGAGGAAGGGGAACAAACTGGGGGACAGAGACGGAAAGCTAGGCCTGAGTGGCAGGCTGTGGGGGAGCCTGAAGAACTAGGCCAGTGGAGGGAAAGCATCAGGAGTGCAGCTTGGGAGCACTTGGGAAGAAGAGCATCCTACAGCCTAAGGTAACCATGCAGCTGATGCTGGTCCTAGGCCAGAGGCCAGAGGAGCAGAAGGCAGAATCCTTCCGTATTGACTTTGATCCTAGCAACAGCAGAAGCTCCAGTTGACAGGATCCAGGCCCCTCCCAGAGGCCCTCTAGTGTGGCCTGGGGCTGAGACCAGGCAGCCAAGTAAAAGCAAGCAAGCTAGAGTCAGTCTCAAAGCTTTTCCTTGTCCCCTGGTTTCAGCTTGTGTTTAGAGGTGAGGAGGTTCTTTGTTCTTAGCACCCCCAATTCCTTACCAAGCATCTCCCCACCCTTCCCTCCAGTTCCCAGGAAGGGCCTGTTGCTAGTGTGGAGCGGATGAGTCAAGTTTATGGGCTGGAAGTCCTACCCGGAGGCTGTTCACTGATCTGTAACGGGCTCCACGTGTAGACAGGGCGGGGGTGCGGGAACAGAGCACTCTGTGACTTCCCAGACCTGGCCTTTGGGAGCCTCTCACCCAGTGACTGGCCAGCTACTGTCCTCTCTTTGGCACCCTGATGTGGGCAGGCAAAGGTTGACAAATGCTTTGGGTAGGTTGCCTTCCAGTCTAGACAGACATAAACATAGCTGCCCAGGGGCTGGCTGATGACTGAGAGGTAAAGCTACCTGTTGGGAACCGTGGTTACACCTGAAGTGTAGCCTCTTCTAAGATACATCAGAATTGATTTTCTAAGAGAAACCAAAAGCATGATTTCCCTGTGTAAATTTATTTTAAGTTGGCAACTGAGAAAACCTGTGTCAGAAAGTAAGGTATGGCTCACAGTCTGAGACCAAAGCCTCAATGATAACGTGCTGTCCCCACTAGGGCAGTAGCAGCAGGACCATCTAACTCTGGCCACTCCTCCACCCAGGCATGCTGGCTGCACCTCCGGACCCTCCATGTGCCAAGACCCATGATGACACAGAACAACACTGAGCTGCCGGCCATTCCCATGGGGGTTGTGGGGCTTTCTTTGGTCCTGGCAAGCCTCATTGTCATCGCCAACCTGCTCCTGGCCCTAGGCATCGCCCTGGACCGCCACCTGCGCAGCCCACCTGCTGGCTGCTTCTTTCTGAGCCTACTACTAGCTGGGCTACTCACAGGGCTGGCACTGCCCATGCTGCCTGGGCTATGGAGCAGGAGACATCGGGGCTACTGGTCCTGCCTCCTTCTCCACCTGGCCCCCAACTTTTGTTTCCTCTCCCTGCTGGCCAATCTGCTGCTGGTGCATGGGGAGCGCTACATGGCAGTGTTGCAACCACTCCGGCCCCATGGGAGTGTGCGGCTAGCCCTGCTCCTTACCTGGGTCAGCTCCCTGCTCTTTGCCAGCCTGCCTGCTCTGGGCTGGAACCATTGGAGCCCTAATGCCAACTGCAGCTCCCAAGCTGTCTTCCCAGCCCCCTACCTCTACCTCGAAGTCTATGGGCTCCTGTTGCCTGCTGTGGGGGCCACTGCCCTGCTCTCTGTCCGTGTGTTGGCCACTGCCCACCGCCAGCTGTGTGAGATCCGCCGACTGGAGCGGGCAGTGTGCCGTGATGCACCCTCAACCCTGGCTAGGACTCTCACCTGGAGGCAGGCTAGGGCACAGGCAGGAGCCACACTGCTCTTTTTGCTGTGTTGGGGGCCCTATGTGGCTACGTTGCTCCTGTCAGTCTTGGCCTATGAGCGTCGCCCACCACTAGGGCCTGGAACTCTGTTATCTCTGGTCTCGCTGGGCAGCGCCAGTGCTGCAGCTGTGCCTGTGGCCATGGGTCTGGGTGATCAGCGCTACACAGCCCCCTGGAGGACAGCTGCCCAAAGGTGGCTCCGAGTGCTCCGAGGAAGAGCCAAGAGGGACAATCCAGGTCCCAGCACTGCCTACCACACCAGCAGGCAATGCAGCATTGACCTGGACTTGAACTAGGGAGACAGTAGCTACTGCTGCCTCCCAGAACACTCATTTGTCACCGTGCCCTACTTCTTTGGATTGGAGCCCTTGCTCCATGACACCTCACCCAGACCAAATAAATCTCTGGCCACCAGGGTAGGTTATCTCCTTCCATATCTCCAGAAATGGAAGGGGCCATCAGACTGCTCTAGAAGGACCCAGAGACAGACTAAGCACCACAGGAAGACTACTTCCTGTGCATCCACCACAAAATGCACACAGACACTACCAATGGGAAGTATATTTTATTTACATTTTTAAAATCTGTAACTAGTCTCTCTTCCTCCTTTCCTTTCCCAGAGACTTGGGAAGGGAAAGAACGGGAACCTCAAAGACCTACCCCCAACATACAAAGACACACCCCATGGCTCACACCAGCGAATCAAAGTGAAAGAGACATGGCCTCCTACAAGGCCCCAGGGCTGGACAGGGGAGGGCGGGCCTGGCAAGGCAGGTCTCCAGGGAGGAAAAGGACAAGGAGTAGGCAGGTCAGCTGAAGGGGTTGGAAAGCAGTCCAATGTTCTTCCCTCCTCTTCCCTCTGCACCCCGCATCTCTGCTGGGGGCAGGGTGTCCCTTTATCCCCCTCAACACCAGACACCAAGCCAGAGGCTGCAGCCGTTAACGGTCAGGTCTCTGAACACAAAATACTTTTGCTTTGTGGTCTCCTGATGTGGTCACCACCAGGGAAGCATCTCTGTAGAAAGAACACAGGGGTCAAAGGATGGAGGAACCTGAAGCCAGGGTGAGCCCATCCCCAGGGGTCCTGAGGCAGCTGCTCCCTCATGGCCTCTATTATCGGTCCCTGTCTGAGTCTGTACCTGGTTCTCAGACCCTTCTCCTAAAGCAAGGGAGTTGATTCAACTAATGTCCACGCAAACAAGAGAATCAGTGAAGGAAACCCCTAACATGGGAGGAACACAGATCGCGTAGGACAGGTTCATTCTCAGCCTCAGTCCCCACAATGGATAGTTCACTACAAATTGCTGGCACAGGACTGTGACTGCACAGGTGGACGGCCTGGCATGCCTTTATTACACGATGCATCCAGGTATTGGGTCTCATTTCCCTTAGGAATCTCCTCCCATCCACAAAGGACCTGTGCTACCTCACACTAAACCCACTTTCTAGAGCCACCAGCCCACAACGCTTACTTGCTGAGGGCAAAGTCCAGGATCTCAGCAGTGTGGCCCCGGTAGTCAGTAAGCAGGCGGCCAGTCCGGGCATCCCAGAGACGTACAACACCATCCAGGCTACAGGTGTACACCACAGCAGTGCCAGCCTCCCACAGCAGCTGAACAATGCCCGACTGTCCGGGAATGTGACACAGTAATAGAGTAGGGCAGAAGTCAGGAGGGAGAAGAGAAGATACCATCCCCACCCTCAGAGGGGCCACAGAGGACAGGCTGCCCTTTAGCCAACACAACAGCCCACTGAGTAGGAACAAAGCCCCAGACATCATACCTGGTGCTGACATTGGTGCCGGAGTGTCTGTGTAGACAGGTCATAGATGGCCAGGGTTCCATCCAGATAGCCAACAGCGGCCAGAGGCATGCTGAGAAGCAGGTGACACAAGAAGGCTCTTGAGGCCCTAGATTCACACATCTTCCCTCCTCCCTGGTCCCAATACCTGGATCTCTCCCCAAAGCCACCTCCTCCCTCAGTGTCTTGGGTCTCCAGGCCAAGGCTCTGCTCACACTCACACACTGCAGAAGCCCAAGGACTCCACAGAGTTAGACTCGCTCTCCTCCCCCTCTCCCAGGCTGGGCTGGGAGGCGACTGTCTCGGGCCTGAACACACCCACCACCTACAGGAAAGAGAAGAGGCTCACAGACCTGGGTAAAGAGGAAAAGGACAGGGGAGGGGCAGAAGGTTCAGACAGAAGCCTAAGCTACTTACCTTGCCAGTGGTAGCACTGACCAGCTTGGCCTGGCAGTCCACAGAGCCAGTCAGGATCAGGCTGCCATCCTGGTTGGTGGCAACACAGGTCAGAGGGCCCTGATGACCCTCAGTCCCTAGAACAGAACAGGTGGACAAAGGTGGTTCCGGTACCTGGCTCTCAGGCTCCTCCCTCCCAGCCAAGGAAAACACCCCCAGCCCCTCTGATACCTTTCAGTACATAGATGGGGTTTCCTTGCTTGAGGTCCCAGATTCTGATGGTCCCATCTTCATACCCTACGACAGCTCTCTTTCCTAAGGACCAAAGCACAGACAACCAGAGGACAGAGGGCACTCAGACACACCAAGGAAAGAAGGAGCAGGAAGGACAGAGTAGGGGGTTCCCAAATTCTCCCTGGAGTCACAGGTAAGACCAAGTATAGGGCAGGAGACTGGGATGACTGAAGTACCTCCAAGTCACTGGATCCACCTCTACCCCCAGGAAGACATGATTGCTCTTACCATCAGGGAGGACGCGGCCACAGGTTGCAGGGCAGTTGGGGCCCTGGAAGGTCTTACAGTCACCATTCGGGACCTTCCACATCCAAGTGTTACCATCGGCTGTGCCCGCCAACAGGACAGGGGCCCGAGGGTGCCACTCCATCCACTGGTCAGAGAAGGAGGATCAGCAAGCAAGGCCTGCTACCTAGCCTACCTAAGAATCCAAGAACCTTATCCAAGCTGTGACCTTCTAAGTCAGCAAGAACTTTGTAGGTAAACAAAGGGATGCCTCAACTCAAGGCAAACTTCTCCAGTACAGATCTGGACATGCCTGGATATCCCTCCCAGAAGCACTCGCTCTCTCTTAAGGTCCCACAGAGCTGAAGGCCACTCTAGATCTCACCTCCAGGTCTCCTGCTTCAAAGGACCAGACTTCTTCCTTGGTGTCTACTTGCCACACTTTCAAAAGACCACTCATGTCCCCTGTGGCCACCAGGGTGGAATCGTGACTGAAACCAGCACAGGTCACAGAGTCTTTGTGGCCTGAAGCAAAGAGAAAGTAGGTGGATTTTGAATTCAAGTTTGCGTAAGAGATGTAACAAGTTTGAGGCTACCCTTGGCTACATCCAAGGCCAACCCAACCGTATAACCTTAAAAAGGAACAAGTAGCAGAAAAAGAACATTTAAAAAAATACCTAAATGCTAGGGACTTGTGAGCCACTCATCTAGTCACCTTTTAAAAACAATTGAGCAGGAAAAAAAAAAAGTTGGAGGACTTCGGCAAACAAGGGGCCAAACTTGCTGCAGCTCCAGGGACCAGACACTCCAGGTTTCCCAGGAACAGACACTACTGGCCCCACTAGTAAGTGAGCAACCAGAGCCTTTTCTCTGGCCTCTGCATACTCCTACACCGGCACCAAGGCTCATCTTAGCCACGCCCCTGGTCTATTAGCATTTCCTGTCCCAATGCCTACCACACCGTTATTATTCTGTTGTGGGTTCCTGGATCCAGCACGAGACAGAGGCTAGCAAACAGCACAGGGGCTACCTGACAAAACGTGCAAAGGAACACAGCCTCCCCAGCCTCTCACCTGCACACTCAAAGAGAAGCTCCCCATCGCTGAGCCGCCACACGAAGGCTTTATCATCTTCGCCCCCCGTCACTGCCAAGGTGTTGGTTTTGGGGTCCAGGCTCACACAAAACACAGATGCTGTCCCAAGACATAATCCATGAGAAAGGGGATGGAACTGGGCTCTCACCTAGAGTTCTGTCTTTCAGAAGCTTCAAGAAGCACACTCCCTTTTCCCAAAGTCACAGTTATTCTTTCCTGGGAAGGCTGCATCCAGTTCTCGCTTACAATATCAGACTGTTAAGAGAAGTCCTTCCCAAGCCCACAAAGCTCCAAGTCCTCTTCCAGAGCACATCCCCTGCCGTGCTGTTCCCCTTACCACATACTCCGAGGTGCAAGCCAAGAGGTGGCTTCATGTGCACGGGCCATACCAGGCTAGGCATAAAGTAAGTTATGAGACCTTCATGAGGCTGGCATCTGAGGTTATTGGCCATGCTCCTTTTGGAGTATAAACTGCCTTTAATTTCCACTTAGGTTACTTCCATTCACTTTCATCCAAGATAACTTTTTTTTGAACACTAAGATTCAGAACGCTAACAAAGGTGACAGACTGCTAAACAGCAGAGGTAGGATGAACCCAGGGGTCTCACTTAACCTCCGTGCCCTTTGGCCCTTTCTTTGAATATCCTGCAGGCCAAAGTGGGTGGCTTTTCACATTTGTCTCTCATAATACCTGTCCAGGGCCAACGGGCCATACTCAAAAGCCCATCTGCACTGATCTGAGGTGATCCCTTCAAAGGCCTACCTGAGTGCAATGCAAAGGTGACCTCACTATCATCCGGGCCTTCCATGCTACCGACCACCCCTTCCTGGGGTTCCAGGACCCAGCCCTCGTCATTGCCCTCTTCTTCTTCTTCCTCTTCCTCAAAGTCCACGTCTTCCATCTCCTGGGCAAGATCATCTGCTTTGGGAGAAGCAGTAAAAGATAGAGCTCGAAAGATATTGAAGGAATGGGGTAAGGGTTGAAGAATGAAAAAGGTGACGCTAGGGTCGGTCATGTGGCCAAAGGTTAAAGTGTTGTCCCACACGTACCTAGCAGGAAAAGAGCACTTGGGGGGCGGGGAGGGGGAGAGAGGCTAGGTCTGAAGACCTGGTGTTGGCCAGCGACCGTGTGGGAAGAGAGGACAGAGGGCATGATGGGAAGGGGGTGTGTGAGGGGAAGGGCCAGGGGAGGCGTCAAGGAACCCCCACCCAGCCAGGCCTAAAAACTAAATGTGGGGGGTAGGGAGGGAGGTCCGGGAGAGAAATGTCGGTAGGAACGACCGGTAGGGAAGGGGGGAGGGGGAACTGGGGAGAAGCAGGGGTCAGAGGCCAGGGGTGAGCGCCTACTGTCCCGTGGCCTCAGGAGCGTCAGTTCTCACCCGGGTCCGGCGGGCCTGGATCCAGCTCTACCACCTCAATGATCTCTTCATCTCCGTGAAAGCTCAGAGTCTCCAGTGGCGGGGTGTCAGCGGCCGCTCCGCTCTCCGATTCGGACTCCATGCGGCGAAAGCTACCGATCCACTTCTCTGGGCCCAAACGCCTCCCAGAGTCAGCTCTGCGCGACGACACGGAACTCGAGCCCCTCCTCCCGGGAGGAAGTAGGCGTAGGTGAGTAAGAGCGACAGCATCCGGGCCAATAGCGACAGTGGTGGACTAACAGAGTCGCCAATCATAAGGCAGAACTAGGATGATCAGGTCAGGGCGTGGCGGGAGAGCACAAGCTCCACCCTACATGACTCCGCCCCCAGCTGGAGGGAAACAAGCGAGCGTGCGCGCCTCCGGGGTCTCCTGGGAGTAGTAGTTCTCCCGGGCCCGCTACACGGGCGTTTGGGAAATGTAGTTTCTGCTCTGTAGGCAGGACGGAAGGCGCGGGGGAGGCCCCTTACGCAAACTACAATTCCCGACGGGGAGCGCAGTGAAGGGGGGTGGGACCCGAACATGGCGGCGGTGGTAGCTGCTACGGCGCTGAAGGGCCGGGGGGCAAGAAATGCCCGCGTCCTCCGGGGTAAGGAGAGGGACCCTCGGGAGGGCAGGGTTCTAAAAGATTCCATTTCCTTCATATCCCACCCAGCGCGACAGCAGGAAGTCAGGATGCCAATTGCTGCCCACACCTCTCTGCAAGATCTTAGAGAGTCTGGGGGTGAAAAAGATGCTCTAGAGGTCACCCAGTCTAACTCCTGCGTTTAGGTTGCGCGGCATATCTAGGGTCTTATTGCTAGAGAGAGTACCAGAGAAACCTTTAGACTCCCGCGTCCCAGGGGTTTCACACTCACCGCAGTGCAGAGGAAAGAACCCTAGGCTTCTGGAGGCTTGAGTTCTAGCACTGAGTAATTAGCGGTTTGACCTTGTGCGAAGCAGCTCGTCTCTCTGGGCTTCAGC
This sequence comes from Rhabdomys pumilio, assembly GCA_030674055.1. Lineage (NCBI taxonomy): Eukaryota > Metazoa > Chordata > Mammalia > Rodentia > Muridae > Rhabdomys > Rhabdomys pumilio. The sequence goes on from JANHMN010000001.1 coordinate 154,678,376, forward strand.
TTCCTCTTCGACTGGATGGAGTTAGTTATCCTTAAGGATAGCTAAGGTCCTGCAGTTTTAAAACAGTTCCCCGGATTTCCTTCATTCGTATGTCAACGTTGAGTTCCTCTGCAGTCCTTCCCAGTCTGACTTCTGAATAGAAGAACAGCAGCGAAGCTCACTGCCTTGGCACCAGGGTGAGGAGCCCGCAGTGACGTGGAAGTAGCTTCCAAAGGTGTCACCCGATGGCGATTTTCCCATTTCTTTTTAGATTCTTCACAGTACTTGTTACTCCAAACTGCAGTCACTCCCCTTCCTCAAATCTCAGCCACTCTTCCCCTTCCTCATCTCCCATACTGACGTGCGCCGTACTTTGATTCACAGGGATCCTCTCTGGAGCCACAGCTAACAAGGCTTCCCAGAACAGGACCAGAGCACTGCAGAGCCACGGCTCACCAGAATGCAAGGAGGAGCCTGAGCCCCTCTCCCCTGAGCTAGAATACATTCCCAGAAAGAGGGGCAAGAACCCCATGAAAGCTGTGGGACTAGCCTGGTGAGTTGTAACTGCCCCTTTGCCTGCCAGTGGGGAGTTCACTGAAAGGTGTCGGGACCTAGAAACTTCTCCAAGTTGCAGGTGGAGAAGCCAAGGGAAGGAAATTGCTGGAGTCAAGGGATGGAATCTCAGAAGAGTGGGGTGAGGTGAGGGTGGAACGATATGTAAAACTGGGGAACAGTGGCTTTTCTGTGCAGCAAATTGAGCTAATCTGAGTCACTGGATTCATCCTTCTTCCCTTTGGGAGCAGGGGTAACGTTCCAGTCCCAGTAATTAATTAAAATAGTTTCAGCTTGTGTTGTATAGAAGCTAGACATGTTTCTGTGAGTTCTCTGGTTCTGATTCTGGCTTTAATACATTTTACTGATTATCAGTCACTAAGGTAAAAGGAAGGGAAATTAATTTTTTCCAGCAAATGTCTGAGGTATGACAGTACTTTGCCATATAATGTTTTAAGCTTTCTGAGGTAAACACTGCACTTCCATCTAACCAAGGAGGGAACTGAGGCCCCCCAGCTGCGACTGTCACCAGCTCTTGTGGCTTCCTGTTCTTTGGCCCTTACCAAGGCCCTGTTTCAGTAGTAGTTGCTCAGATGGAGAGTGGGCACACATGTTTAATGTTCTTGAAGCCCTAAGTTCAGTTCTCAACACCATAAAGAAAAATCGGGGGGTCGGGCAAGGCATATGAGACAGTATATGTAGAGAGGTCCTTTGCTAACTCAGAGCAAGCCTGGGCTGCTTAGGCTGTCACATAGAAGCATTCAGCACAAGTGAAGAGGAGAAATGAAGAGGTAGGTAGACCACACTGGACTTTTAGTGCCATGCCTAGGAGTTTGGAGTTGGCCAGGATGTAATAGAAAACTATTATGGTTGTCTAAAGTAGGCAGCAGCAGGAGGCTCTGGTTTGTGGGGCCCCTCCAGCACTCAGCACAAAGGACAGGTAGACAGATGTCTCACCGCAGCATTTGTACAAGTGGCAAAGCTGGACTGATTCTTCTAGCTCCTCCGGCTCAGTCCCAGTCCCTGCCCAAACCAGGTGCACATCTCCCCATCCCTAGGGCCATCGGCTTCCCCTGTGGTATCCTCTTCTTCGTCCTCACCAAGCAGGAAGTGGACAAGGACCGATTGAAGCAGATGAAGGCTCGTCAGAACATGCGGGTGTCTAACACGGGCGAGTATGAGAGCCAGAGGTTCAGGGCTTCGCCCCAACAAGCCCAGTTCCCTGAAGTTGGGTCTGGGGTACAGACCTGAGTGAGGATCACTACAGCCTGTGCTATACTATTGACTGACAGCCTGTGTGGCCAGTTGTGTTCATTGCTCCTGAGGCCCACCAGAGGGCGCATGATGCCCAAACAGCTGCCAGCACCCACCTCTTCCACATGGTGGAAGGAGCCAAATGCAAATAAAGTTATTAAGTACTGGCACGGAAAGGAAGCAAGGCTGCATTTCTAAGCTCCCGGGAGGGGAGGGTCAGAGTGTGACTAGTTGCTTATCCCTGTTCCTTCACAGACCTGTGTTCCCGGATGGGTGAAGTAACCACAGCAAGCCTAGGAACAGTCCCTAGAGACTCAAGTCTTAAGAGCCACTGGTTAGGAGAGTAGCTACCCATGCAGCCTAAACTGGTTAAAATTAGTCATGCATGGACATCTTTAATCCCAGCACTCAGAAAGCAGAGGCAGGTGGATCTTTGAGTTTGAAGCCAGGGTTCCAAGACAGCCAGAGCAAAATAATAAAGAGACCTTGCCTCAAAACAAAAGAAACAAAAAATCAAATGTAGCATTCAGGGTGTGGAAGAAAATTAAAAAAAAAAAATGTATCTAAATATGTCAGCCTCTCTGGGCCTCATTTTCCTCCTTTGTAAGAGAAACTAGCTTCCAAGAGATTCTAAACCCATGGTCTAGCCCCTTTCCTGTCTGGAAAAAAAAAATTATAAAGACACAGCTTCATGGAGAAATTAAAGCTAGGCTGCTTTTTACAGATATACAGGTGATCCAGCAGGATGGTGAGAACCCCCTTCTGGAGCCAGTACTGCAGACTTGGGCTCCTTTCCCCAGGCAACTGCTGTCATTTCAGCAGCCTGTCTCACCCATCACCAAGAACTGTGCCAAGAAAGTCTGCTTGGTTCCATAGAACGGGTTACCACCTTACAGTCAAGAAAGCCATAGCCACTCAAGGTCTTCCTGCCATAAAACTTTATTACATTTCTAGTTGTGTCCCTCTGTGACATATTCAGAATCAAGTAAGTACTGGACAGAAAAGCTCTAACTGTGTCCTTGGGCTAGTAAGGTTTCTACCCCACCTGATAAACTGGCTTTTATCCCCATCCTGGTACCAGCTGGAGGCACTTGGATTACATAGCAAGCAGCAGCTGGCTTGAAGAGGGCGTTTTAGTCTGAAATCTCCCAGTGGGACTATAGAACAGCCTGAACTTGTGTTAGAGAGGAAGGTCACTGTGCACCAGAGGAGACTTCAGTGTTTCTCAGACCAGAGAGGGCACCCAAGGCACTTTCCCTACTCATCTCTCACCCAGGCTGCTTCCCAGCCACACCACTTGGTGACCAGGATCCCACAATCCACCTCTGTGTGTCAAAGCAAAGTAGGAGGTCCCTCTAGGTCAGATTTTAAAAACCCCAGAAGGCTCCAAGCCCTGTGGGTCTGGATGGTAGCCAAGATGGGTACCAGCCAGGGTTGATGCCATTCTGTGTTAGCCCCATACTGAATGAACTTGGCTCACTGTCGTTTCCCACAGCCCAGATAAATAATCGATACTGGATAAATAATGTTACTGGAAGTTGGGGTTGGAACAGAGAGACCCCAGGGCACAGGTCTCTCTATCTTCTAAAGCTAAGAGATGCGAAGCCTAAGAGCTCAGACAGCGTGAGTGGCCTGTGAGCACTGGAGCAGGGCAAAGCATCCGGCTTTATTGGATCCAGGAGGGGAGCAGGTCCAGCTCCTAGCCTAGACCCCTGTGGCTGAGGTGGGAGGGAGCCTCTTCACCTCAGAGCTCCTGTGTTCACAGGCTCCCTACTCCCCTACACACACACACCAACAGTTTGGTGCATACTCGTCATGGGTAAAGGGAAGAAGATACATCTTCAGTCTAGTTCTTACCAAGCCCACCAAGGGCAAGAGGTGCCAGTAACCTCAGCATCATGGCTCTCACAGAACACAGCCAGAGACCCTCCCATCCCCTGGTTGGAGAGGAAACTGAGCAGATGACTTGAGGGGAGACGGGAACTAGGGCCCAGCCCGATAGGAAATGGTGAGTCCCAGGCCAGTGAAAGGGACATCTCTCTCTATATTTCAGTCTCGATTTCCTAGGAGCTGGAGCACAAAGGTGAAGATGTAGACTATATCTGTGTAGATCTGCAGGGCGCCTGTGACGTAGTCCTCTGGGCTGATGGTATGCTTCCGGTTCCCCAGGACCAGCTGTGTGTCATAAGCCAGGAACTGCAGGGAAACCAGACATGAGTGCCTAGGAGCTCAGCATCCAGGGTTCATTTCCTGTCAGCACAATGTCCTGAGAGCCCTGGGCCAGCCTTATAACTCGCTAATGGAGTCACTAAGGAGTAGTGCAATACATGGTTTCTGCCCTTGAGCAGTTCACTAGTCTACCAGAGACTGACACACAGCTGTCACCCAGCCAGCAATAAGAACAGAACACAGCAGGGGTGTCAGAAACTTGTAAAACACCTACATAAGAAAGAGAACAGTGGTCCATGGCTCCTCCCCACCTCCCAAGCTGCCTAAACTCCACCACCATCTCAGCCCCCTTCTCAGAAAAGGGATCAAACTTACCAGGGTGAAACAGATGGCCCCCACAGCTGCATAGACCATGTGGAGCCAGTAAATCTGTGAAATAGCACAGTATGTCATTAGGAAGCCGAACAAAGCATGACCAAAGCAGGCCCACAAAAGCCAGCTGACCCTGGGACTCCAGCTACAGGAGGTAGGGAAACTATCTCCAGGATGCCCCATCCTGCCTCTCTAGATCCTGGGAGGAACTGAGAATGTGATTTATCTGCCAGAGGCAGCAAAGGCTGTCCCGCAATGTCCACATTAAACTGTCAGCCAAACTGAAAGCTAGTAAAGTACAGGAGTGTCTACTGTAGGTCCTAGAAACAAGGCAGCTGAGTAGAAGTCACGAGGGCCAAGCCCAGTGCATGCTGTTGGAAGAGCCTGTGACAGTGAGCTCTCAGCAGCCCATAGATACAGCTCACTGTCTCCTACAACCCACCTTAGGGACAATTTAGAGAAGCCTCTCAGTAACCTGCCACCCTGATCAACACTACTGCCAAGTGCCTGTGCGTAGGCCAAGACCAGCCATGGTGAGGGGGGCAGTACCTCTCGTTCTGATCCTTCCCCCCAAGCCCTGTGCTCCCCTCTTAGCTGACTGGAAGCAAAGAAGGCATCAGAACTAGCAATCCCAGGGCCCCTTCCATCCAGGCCTGACTTGGTCCTTCAGGTTTGTCTCACAGAACCTGGTCTCTGCTAGCCTACCACTTCCTATAGGAACTGAGTGGTGCTATTCAGGACCTAAGGGACTATGGTTTACCACCTACCTGAAAGAAATCTGTTATAACCTAACCCAAAAGGATGGTATTACGTTGGTGCCTGCACTGGCCAATGGAGAGGTATGTTAGCCAGAGCCCACCCCCACTCCATAGGAAGTCTGCTGCTTGGGTTCTGCCTGCCCTCGTGGCAGGACACTCACATATTCAAAGAACAGCACTATGCTTGTGACAATACCAGTCACCATCAGCACTATTCCCAGCACACAGAAGAGGCCTGTACATGAGGTGAAGTCCACCTAGCAGAAAGGGGAAAAGAGGCACATCAGATAACTGCCATCCTTAGCAAACCAGAGGACTGACCCTGAGCCCCAGTTGGGGGGTCCCAGTGCTGCTCCTGGGAGCATGGCAGTGACATTGACATGCTAAGGACACATACCATACAGGAAGCAACTTGGCAAGTACAGACATGGGAACAGGAGATTAGGCTAGGGTCTGCAAGGGTCTGGGCCCTCCCATGCCTGCCCAAGTGCCAAACCCAGAGGGGGTGTGTGTGTGTGTGTATGTGTGTGTATAAGAGGGCAGGGTGCCAGGGAAGGGCCTTCCCCATCCTCACCTTAGTCTGAAAGCAGAAGATGGTGACAGAAATGGATACCACAGCAGTGATGATCATTGCTATGATGACAGCTTTGGTTTCATACATACTGGGGAAAAGGAAGCGTTGAGATGGGCCAGAGGCATAAGCCATAAGTAGAGACTCCCTGTGTTCAGGATTGTGCCCATAGTCTACCCAGCCTTCCACAACATTCCCTCACCAAGAGCATGGAGGACTGTCCTTGAACATACCTGGAAATAGTGCCTGTCATAAAGCCCAAAGCCAAAGTCTGAGGGAAGGAGAGAATGAGGCAAACAGTTAATAACAGCATGAGCTCTTGAGTATGGCTTAACACGGTATCAGGCTCTAAGTTCCAGCCCCAACACTGTGGTCGCCAGGGCCCTGCCAGAGCTGGGGGTAGATGTAACTGTATTGGGAGGAACAGCCACAGAGGAAAGCAAGAGCAGGGCCAGCCAAAGACAAGGGTGTCCCCAACTCTTCCCCCAGTAGGTCTCCCATTTCCCTTCTAGACTTACAAAGATGGTTAGCAGGATGACGTTCCATGGGAATCGGCGTCTGCAGAGAGAGAGAGACAGACAGACACACACTTGGGCCCATCATGTCTTAGCAGTCCTTCAGCTGAAGGAAGTCCTTAGCTCCTAAGAAATAAGCCTTTTCCTTAGAGAGGGTACTCAGGCATTTACACAAGGATAGCCTGACACAGTCCTTCCCTGTGGAGCCAGCATGGCCAGGACTTGTTTACAGCTCTCATGTCCACTGTGTGACTGTGACAAAGTCCTTGGCCTCTCTAAACCTTGAGTTCTTCCTGATAGGGATGTAGTAACTTTCCCTTTTGTGTTTTTCATTGTTTATTATATATGTATGCATGTGTGTGTATGTGTGTACATGTACCATCGCACACATGTGGAGGTCAGAGGACAGCTTGTGAGAATCATTTTCTTTCTAACACGTGGGTCTCTAGCCTTAAACTCAGATCATTAGGCGTGATGGAAAGTACCTATACCTGTTGAGCCATCTTGCTACTTCCTCCCTTTTTGATTTTCTTTTCTGTTTATTAAATGCTCGAGATGGTCCATATTTTTTTTAACATTTATTTATTTTATGTATTCATATATGAATATACCATTGCTCTCTTCAGACACACCAGAAGAATGCATCAGACCCATTACAGATGGTTGTGAGCCACCATGTGGTTGCTGGAAATTAAACTCAGGACCTCTGGACAAGCAGTCAGTGAGTGCTCTTAACCACTGAGCCGTCTCTCCAGCCCGGTCCATATTGTGTATATATGATTCTTACATATCTTGAAGACAGATATAGCCAAGAGGCATCACACACTACTCTGTAACATAGCTGGCCTCTTGTCCTTCACCAGTACTCCTTGTAGGCCTCTCTACACTGTCTAAACCCTTTATAATAATTTGTCCCTGTCCCACTTTCTGCCCTCCTCTTGTCAGGGTCTCCAACACTCACCTGGGTCCCTGGCAGCAGGCAAGGATCACGTAGGTGACAAGGAAGACAGCACTGGGGGAAGAGATGGGACATAGCTATAGGGCAGGACACCCCCTCCCCGGCCTGCTCCTAGCTATATGACCTAAAGGCGGTGCAGGGTGATCATAGAGAGCCTCGGCAGTGCAGCAGTGCCATGAAATCACAGTTCATCACCCATGTCTGCCTGGTCCTGTCCTGTCCCAGCACTCCATGATGTTACTCCTCCTCAGTCGCTCTTCTGCCCCTGCCTGGAGACTGGCACGGTTTCTGGGAAGCCCTTTCTCCTAGGGCATAGTTCTGCCCTACACAAAGCTGGTCAGCTGCCTCCTGTCCCCTCCCTCCCAGCAGCAACACCCTGCACTCACTAGGACACGTAGTACACAGCCACATTGCTCCTCACATATTCGCTGACTGGTTTCCTGCAGAACAGAAGGTGCCAAGAAAGGAGTCATACTGTGGTCGTCTGCCTCCAGCTGAGAGCCACCCCTCCACGGGCAGCCTAGCAGGTAACCCAGGCTGAGAAAAGGAGGGACTCACACAAAGGTGAAGATGGCAATGATGGCCACAGTGATGAGCAGCTGGACGGAAATGATGCAGTACACCTAGAACAGACAGCAGGGATGGAGCGCAAATCTCACACCAGCCTCTCCCTGAAGGACAGTCAGTGCCAAGGCCTCTGCCCACCTACCTCAGCCCCGTCTTGTTAGTGGTACAAGGGGCCTGCTTTTAGTTTGAAAGGCTCAGTGGTTAAGAACATATATTGCTCATGGACCAGAGTTCAGTTCCCAGAACAGCACCAGGCAGCTGTGTCACCTGTATCCAACCCTAGCTCTAGGGGATCTGATGCTTTTTTCTGGATTCCTTGGATACTACACTCACATGCATGCGTGCACACACCTTAATTAAAAATAAAATCAGTCTTGAAAAGATAAGCAATAACTGTAATTTGGAAGGCTCCACTTTTTGAGTCCTCAGAGATTCTTCCCTGACTGCAGTCTGGCCTGGAAGGGACCCCTCTGCCACCCCAGCTGTCTCTTGGTCCCTTTCCACCTACCCAGCATCCAACTTCTAGTCAGTTTAGAGTATACTGCTCACTTTCTCTGCCTGCTCCTGTACTAATAGCAGCTTTCTGTGACAAGGATTGAAAGAAGGGATATGGCTGGGTAGTGGTGGCACACGCCTTTAATCCCAGCACTTGGGAGGCAGAGACAGGCAGATTTCTGAGTTTGAGGCCAACCTGGTCTACAGAGTGAGTTCCAGGACAGCCAGGGCTACACGGAGAAACCCTGTCTAGGAAAAAGCAAACAACAAAACAAAGTCAGGGCAGTGGGAATCATAGAGAGGGGCATCCCCTCTGAGGAAGGTGCAGAGGTAGGCAGCTAAGACATTTATGTGGGAATGTGTACCTGAACCTAGTCCTCCCCTAAGCCCCAGCCCATTTCTTACCTTTTGGATGAAGGCATGTCGGACTTTCCGGTCATCCCATTCTCCAGGACCAAAGCTGTCACTTCCTGCTCTCTCCTCCTCATTATAGTCATGGCCTGGGACCAGAGGCAGATCACATCAAACCATCTGGAAACTTAGGACACATAGCTTCCATCTCAAAGCACCCCTGACCTTTCTGTCTCAAACCAAGGCTCAGATACCTCTGTCCAAAAGACACACTTGTAACCCACAGACTCTTATCAAGAGGCACCCTCAGAGTGACCCTAGCTTGGCTTAGGTGAGAAAGAGCTGTTCTGTCAGCAGTCATCTGCTGCAGGCTATGCCCAGCCTGCACACTGGAGACAGGATAGTGACATAGCCATCTAGGGAATCAGTGGCTTCTAAGGACTGCAACTGGGCTGGTGGAGCAGTGGCTGTGGGAGTAGAGGACCAGAGAGAGAGGGAAGAACACAGAAAGTGGGTACAGGAGGGTGCGGGCTGTGTCTACAGCAGGCTTCACAATGCACAAATGGCACCTGTGAGAGATCCTAGGATCTGCCTCAGAATACATGTCCAGATAAGAGCTGGCCATACACTCGCTGGCTCTGGGACACTGAGGCTACTGCAAGCCACTAACATTCCATAAATGCTTCTTTGGGAACTACTTCCAAAATCTACCCAGAAGGAGTTGGGGTATAGCTCATAGGCAGAGCATATGCTTAACATGTAATGACCTGAGTTCAGTCTCTTGTACCAAAAAGAAATGTAAAATCCTCCCCCCAGGAAGAAGAGGTTTACTATAGTCTAACCTCACCTTCACTGGGCAACCATGGTATTTTGGCTGTTGGCAAAAATCAGACTGTATATAAAGGATGGAGATGTGTCAGCCCTAGGATATTAAAACAAAAAGTGCTTAGGGTTCCTAAGGAAGAAATGGTGCCCACACACAGTGGCAACAGCCTTGCTGAGAAACAGAAATGGTTCCTTAGGCAACCACTTAGAAGCCATTACTTCACCCAGCTACCGTCTCTGGGTGTAAGTTCTGGTATATGTCTTAAGGTCTCAGTCTCCTTACTAAATACATAGGCCAGCAAGTGGCTGAAGGGAAGAACAGGAAGTTAAGGGGGAGGTGGGACAGGAAGAGGAAAAGGTATCAAAGGGGATGGTAGGAGGAAGGGAATGTAAAGCTTCCTCAGTCCTAAGCTCTACCTCCTCCCACCAACCCCCAGCCACCTTCCATGACTCACCATAGTTCATAGGCATTGGATGGACAGGAGGAATCGGCTGTGGGTAGCCAGCAGGGTGACCGTAACCAGGTTGAGGGTAGGCAGGGTAGGCAGGGTAACCACCTGGCAGGACAGATGGTGACCCGTAACCCCTAGGAGGTGAAGGGCCAGGGTACAGAGGGTTGTGGTCCTCATAGGGAGGTGGAGCAGTGGGATTGGACATGGCCACTCAAGGCCTGAGGGGAAACCCCAGCTTCTGGGACCTGCAATAGGAAACAAGCAATCAGTCATGAGTTCCTGGCTGTTTGCCCCACCCTTGCTCCTTTCTAGACTATGTCTGTAGCTTACACATACCACTCACTGCCCACAGGACAACACCCCACTGGGCCAGCCCTTGACTTTTATAATCTCTAATAGCAGCCTTTATCTGGGGCCTCCCCTTCCCTGGCCATAGGAGAGTAGGAGTGGGGATTAGTCAGACGACCAGTCACAGCTGAGCATCAGAACAACAGGAGAGAATGGCAGCCTGGGAACTCTATGTTCCCCTGTAAGGAAACCTTGCAGTGGTGGCTTCACAGCAGAACTAGGGGAAGAAGTTAGATGGCCCCTAGAAGAACTTCCTGGTGAGTTACAGGGCTGACCAGCTGGGACCCTTTGGAGGGGACAACCCAGCCCCCATAGCAGCTGGCCGGAGCAGCAGGCTTGAGGGCCAGATACAGGGTGGAGCCAAGCTAGAAGCTGAGCAGGAAAGCAGAGGAAGAAAACAATCCTGCTTCTGTGCCAGAACTGCCAGGCCCCAGAGGGAGGGGCAGGCAGGCAGGAGACAGGGCTCTCCAGTTCTCATCCCATCAGAGGCATGTGGCAGCCTGTGCCTGCTGCTCCCTTCACTGCTCTTGCCAGGGAGGCAACCTTGCTCCAGACCTCCCTGGAAAGGGGGTCCCTGGAATCTCCCCAGCAGCAGTGTCAGGGAGGGTCAAGGAAAGTAAGCTGAGAAGTGAGGGCACAGGATGGAATGCCTGACAGGATTGCCCTGCAGCTTGCTGGAAGCTCCAGGTGCTACGCTCACTTGAAGTGAGCAAGGACCAGCATAGTCAAGTGGCTCCCACAGTCCTAGAACCCTGAATGGAGTGCCTTGGGTGGTGGTGTGTGTCCTCTGTGCTCTGCTGTACTCTCTAGGCCTCCTTTGCCAAGTTTATCACAGCTTGTGGACACATAATGAAATGACAGGCACATCTAGATATGTCAGAGAGGAGGACGGAGACAAGCTAAGGAAATGGTGTCCTTATTTCTTTCATAGAACCGCCGCTTCCCATGTACACCCTGTGACAGAGTTAGCCCCTGCCCTACAGGAAAGACTGGAGGATCCAGGTCAGCTGCACCTTCGGAACCGCTGCTAGAAGCAGGAGAGTCCCAGCTTCTCTTTTCAGGGCACCCAGTGTGACTCAGAGATCAGATAGAGAACATTCACGTCTCCTCTCAGGACAACAGGAGTTATTCACAAGGGAAATCAGTTAGGATCGAGTAACAGGCCAGGTCTCTGAGCAGGTCACACTGAGGAAAGCTGTTCTCCATCTCCCCAGAGCAAGAATATGTCAAGCCACAGAGAAGAAAGCCCCTCTAGACAGCGAGGGTGTGAGAGGTGAGCTGGGCAGGGAATCATGGGAGTCAGGCATTGAGCAGGGCAGAGCAGCTGGATAATGGGACACCCAGAGTGGAGAGCGAGTCTACGATCAGCCACTGCAACTGGTTTGGAGAGTTCTGAGTCCATGAAAGGACAGAGTAATCACAAACAAGATAAAAGAAGCTGGTTTTTCCTGCCTCAACCTTTGGAGCAAAAGCCTTGTTTCCCTAAACCCTATCTCCCTCTCCAAGTCCCCTTCTGAGTCCACAGAGAGGATGACATACTGGTGAATGGGAAGAGAACAAAGCAAGGTTACCTTTGGTATAGAGGTGCCTGTCATTTCACCATGGCCCTTATCTCAGTTATCTAGGTCTATCTGACATCCTCCATTGGGATGGTGGTGCAGGCTGATGGCTAAACAGTCCTAAAAGGCCCTACTAGGAAAGGCCCTGTTGTTAGAGTCCCAACAGTGCCACCAAGCCATGATGTCACAATGACCTGACCCTTTCACAAGGCATGTGTGAAATGGGGTGGTTGAGTGATCTCAGGGCTCAATGACAGCTCTAAGAGCTGACTATGACCCTGGGAACCTGACCATGCAGGGCCTGCTTTTTGTTCAACATACAGGGGCCCCTCCCTCTTCCCAAGTGAATGGCTGCAGTGACTCACTGCCTGGGATGGGGCTCCTGGGTCTAGGGTAGCTTAGCAGCTGACTCATGGGCCTCCCTGCTGTCCTCCCTGACCTGCCGGGTCATGCTGGTAGTCATGCTGATGAGAATTTGCCAGTGGACCTGCCTGATCCCAGCATAGCTCTCTGAGTCCTCCTCTGCCCTTCTGGACCAGAGACGATGCTGTGCATCAGTGTCCTCTCCTGGAAGATGGGCTCACCATCTTCAACACCAGCTAACAGTGCCTCCCAAGGAGCCGTAAAAATCAAGAGAGAATAAACACACTGAGTGGGCTGAGATGGCTCAGCAGTTAAGAGCACTGGCTGCTCTTTCAGAGGTCATGCATCCACATGGCAGTTCACAGCTGTCTAACTCCAGTTCCAGGGGATCTGGCACCCTCACGCATACAAGCAGGCAGAATACCAATGCACATAAAATAAGTTAATTTAAAAAGAAAAGGCCGGGCGGTGGTGGCACACGCCTTTAATCCCAGCACTTGGAAGGCAGAGGCAGGTGGATTTCTGAGTTCGAGGCCAGCCTGGTCTACAGAGTGAGTTCCAGGACAGCCAGGACTACACAGAGAAACCCTGTCTCTAAAAAACCAAAAAAAAAAAAAAAAAGAAAAGAAAAAAGAAAAACAAAAACAAAAAAGAAAAGGAAAGGAAAGGCAGGCCCAAGCTCTTAGAACAATGTCCAGCCTAACCAGGAATACACTCTGGCTCTTTCCAGCTGTGAATTCTGACTCTGTAGAGTATGCCAGCAGGTAAGCATTGCTATTACAGAGACACCGAGGTTTAGGAGAATGAAGAGAGTTGGTCAGAGACACCTCACAGGGTATAACGAAGTCAAGGCATACCCCCAGGCTGACTCTGGTGTCCTTTTTGAGTCCCTTATTTGGATAGTCTATCTATCCTAATTTCTTAGCTATCTCCCATGGCTTTGGTCTCAAATCCTCCAGAGATAATAGCAGACTTACACAGAAGTGTAATTCAGCCCCTCCACAGTGCACTCCAGTCCTATCCATCAGCAAAGAAGACTCAAAACGGCAGAATCTAGACACCCACCCACTTAAGACAAGCTGATCCTAAGTTACAATGCAATCCCTGCTGTCTGACCCTGGGTGCGAGAGAATAACTTTCTGTTCTGTACCAGCCAGAAAATCGCCAGCCTCTGCCACAGTCACCTCTGAGCCACAGCAGGGGCAAAACCTGTCAGATCAGCAAGACCCTCTGGAACCCAGAACCCCCACGGTGGCTTCTAAGCAGGCCCCAGCTTCTGCCTAGCCTCCATGAAGACCCTTCCACCAAGGCTTTACCAGGGCTGAGGTCTGGACTAGCCAGCACTACCCTAGGGGGAGTAGTCAGTCATTCTCCTAGCTAGGCTGAGGCATGGGGATGACTAGAGAAGGAAAAGAGTAGGAAGGACAAGGACAGAAAAGAGACCTGGAGACAGAGTACAGATAAGGCAGAGTCAGGTCTTCTGGGTTCACTCAGGGCTGTGAGGGCTTCCCAGGCTCCAAGGGACCACAAAGAACTATAAGCATTTTCCTAGTTGAGAGGCATCCAGCTTCTCTGTGAGCAAACACCAACTTGTAATCAGTGTCCAGACTTTGCCCCATTCCAGCATTTCCATGTCTCAGCTTGTACCTTTCTCAGGTAATCCATCCATGTCAGGGAAAATCCAGAGCCCCTCCCTGACTCAGTCACAGTGGGAGCAGGAGTGTGTACTGGGCCAAACAGCAGAGTTTGTTGGTGGCCAAGGTTTTCAGGGAAGAATCGGGGAAGCAGTTCCCCACTAACCCCTGGGTTGACTCAGTAGTCTCTGTACCTGGCCTGCTGAGGTCAGACTCTGGCTCTAGCTCTCCTATGGCATATCAAGTGTTAAGACTCTGGAATCTGTAGCTAGAAGGCTGAGCTACTGAGATTACAACCAAGAGGGTGTATCTGGAGAGAAGGACAGAAAAGAGCAGTCCAGGCAGCTTGCCCTCCTGAATGCCAGGAACCAGACCAGAATGGAAAGAATAGCTCATCGTGCATCTCAGGAAGCCCCACCCCACACCCAGGTCTCCATGCCTAGCTTATTCCCTCCAGTCTCCCCAAGAAAACACCTCCCACCCAGCACACAGCCACTGGGACAGAGAAGTTAAGGAAGCAACCAGGAACCCAGAACCAACATCATACTCTTGGGGTGGCCTGGCCTCAGGAGTAAGAGGTGAAGTAGAGGGGAATCCAAACAGTGAGGTGTCAGCTAGAACCAGGAAACTCAAAAGCTCCAGCCCAGGGCAGGCCCTCTTGGCGAGAATTTGTAACTTCTGGGCCAGGTATTATACTTCATGCTTCTAATTCTAGCAGAGGCAGGGGGATCTCTGTGAATTCAAGGCCAGCCTATTCTTCTTAGCAAGTTCCAGGCTAGCCAGGAAATGATAGTGAGATACTATCTTGGGGCAGGGGGTGTGTGTTAAGGAATTTAGAACTTTCCTTCCCAGCCTGGCCCAATCTGAAAGCTCATCCACAATTGCCAGAACAAAGCACCCTCTCCAGTTCCCTCATTATTTCTTGCTCATCTTGCCAACCCATTACGTTTCTCCCAGGCTCCAGACCACTCCACAGCTCCCACCTCTAGAGTCCCTCTCTCTGGATTCACTGAAACAGTGGGCCAAGTCCTGGAGACTATGGAAAGGCCCAGCCCAGCAGCTTCTCCATCACCCTTATCTCGGAGGACAGAATTGTATTGTGGAGTTGTAATCTCAGAGATCCCAGCCACATCACCAGTCAAAGTGGCTTTCGTGTGCTTATTGAGAAAAAGAGTCAAGTGGTGGTGGCGCAGGCCTTTAATCCCAATACTCAGGAGCCAGAGGCAGGCAGATCTCTGAGTTCAAGATCAGCTTTGTCTACAAAGCAAGTTCCAAGATAGCCAGGGCTACACAGAGGAACCTTGTCTTAAAAAAACAAAAAGAGAGCTCAGGCCTTTAATCCCAGCACCTGGAAGCAGAGGCAGGCAGATCTCTGAGTTAGAGTCCAGACTAGCCTACAAAGTGAGTTTCTGGACAGCCAGAGCTACACAGTAAGACTCTGTCTCAAAATTGAAAGAAAGAAAGAAAGAAAGAAAGAAAGAAAGAAAGAAAGAAAGAAAGAAAAAGAGAGGGAAGGAAGGAAGGAGGGAGGGAGGGAGGGAGGGAGGGAGGAAAGGAGGGAAGAAAGAAGGGAAGGGAGGGGAAGCCATTATCAGGGCTGCTATTTTTGACACAAAGGCCCCGCCCCATCTGTGTTATCATCAGGTTAGGAGGGGAGACAAGCAGAAGAACAGGAGTATTAATCAGACCATAATGGAAAATCACAGAGGGGTGGAGAAGGAAGAGCTAAGAGTGGTAAGGTCAGTACTTAGTAAGCAGCTAAGATACTTCTGATGCTCACAAAAGATCACAGCTCCAATAAAAATGCTATACTTGAGAGCCAAGAATAGTGGGACACACCTGATATGTGAGCACTCAGGAGGCTAAAAGCAGGATTCAAAGCCAGCCTGAGCTCCTAGTGAGCACGAGGCCAGCCAAGGCTACATGGCAATGGCCTATCTCAAAACAGTCAGTTGGAAATTTCAGGGGGCTGAATGGGGTTTAGGATTCAAACATCCAAGGGAGGCAATTTGCAAGCAGCAGGGACAGATTTGAACTTGATGACTGATTTTGGGTGCTCGTCTGCCAGGGAAGACACCTGAGGCACCCTCACCTGGTTAGCAGAGCACAGAGCTGAGGGGGAGGTGGTAAAAACCTGCAGAGTTGAGTGCACAGTGGATATGGAGTCCTTTTCCCATCTTTGCCTAAGTCTCCAGTGTAGGAGCAGACACCTAATCCTTTTCCTGGTGTTGGTACTGACCCCAGTACATGAATTGGGGTAGGTCACTTCCCACTTTCAGGCTCCATTTTTACATCTATAAGATGGGTATATCCTAGGCTAAAAGATCAAAATCCACTGCAGCCCTGCCTGTTTGATTCTGTATAAACAGGCTAACAGGGCAGAAAGCTTCAGAGCAGAATGACATAGCCACCCCATCCCCACACACCTGGGAATCTACACACTGACTGGGTGCTTCTAGTAATACCTAGGACATGTACAGAGGCAGAGGCACATGGCATGTTCTAGGCAAGAGGGTGGCCATTAACTCTCACTCTCTGCTCCTAAGATGTTTCCACTCTTCACAGCCTGTGTAATGCTGACCCAGGCAACCTGTTTATTACACAAGGACCCAACCCTAAGGAAAACCTCATGTCCTTATCCGACTCTTAAAACCCAATGCTTTCACCAGCCTGTCCCTCAAAAACAGTTGCACTAAAAACCAAGCAAAAAATCTTGTTGGTACAAAAGAGAAATACTTATTTGTGGTTTAAATAAAACTGATATAGGAAAAAAAAATCTGTCGCATCAGCAGGTTAGGGCTCTTGCTGCCAAGCCTAACAACCGAAGTTGGATCCCTAGAATCCACATGGTGAAAGAAGAGGACTGACTCCCTTGAGCTGTCCTCTGGACCCCCATATGCATGCACTCACCCTTGCACACAAATAAGTAAATACAATTTTTTTTTTTAAAGAACCACATATTAAAGGGGCATGGTGGTATACACCTGTAACCCTAGCACTAGGTTGGCTCAAGCAGGAAGATCACAAGTTCAAGACTGGGGCCATAAGAACCTGTGGATAGAAGGACCAGACATGCCCTCGTTCTCACATCAGCTGAGTGTCAGGATCCCTGGAGGGTCTGCTCCCTCCCTCCAGCAGCTATTGGAACCTCCATGGTAGGATTTATAGCATGGCATGGAGGAAATCTAGGAAGCACAGAACCAGGAAAGTAGCATCCCTAAACATCACCCCTGTGTCATAGGGAGTATACTGACCATTCTATGTAAGGAAGTCTTACCTTCCTCCCTGACCAATGCAAGTAGAGGCCTGTGGACTTCTGCATCTTGTTCCTATTCCTACTTCAAAATAAGTCCCGTTCTGGCCTAGACTCCCAAAATCTTAGGTTAAGTCTGGAAGAGTCTATCAAGATCAGTTCTTGTTCAGCATTCCCAAGAGCACTGAAGGCCCTCTGAAGATTTGTTCATCCCTTCAACAGTGGCTTGTTGAGATATGGTCTCACTCTACAGTCCAGGTTGGCCTCAGGTATGCAGCCTGGCTTGAAATCCTCCGTTTGCCTTTGTCTTCTGAGAAGACTAGGTACTGTGCCCCAGTTGTTACTGTTTTGTGAGGCAGGCGCTTGCCCTGTAACTCAGACCACTCTTGCCTCAGCCTCTGGCGTGAAAGGTGTGCACCACCACACACACAGTCCTGGTGCTTCTACTCTTAAAGGCCCATGATGAGAGGTCTTGGGTTTGGAGGTGCTCTGCTATAGATGGCTTCTATCTGAGGATCCCCCATTCTTAATGAGGAAGCTGAGCCTGAGCGCCTATTACCCTAGCCCATGAGCTTCAGCTGCGTGCCAACTAATATGTTATTACCTCTATGATCTGCCCAGTTTTACACATGCAGCCCTGAAGTCAGACAGGAAGTCAGGATCCTTGAAGCAATGGTTTCACTTCCCTTGAAACTATAAACCAAGACCAGGGCCCCAGGACTGAGAGGTAAGAACAGGCAAGTGAAGAGGAGAAGAAGTATGGTGGCCTGTTTGAGGCAGACAGAGCAGCCCAAAGAAGCACCTGGCTTGCCCTACCATCACTGGCCAGGCCAAAGACACCAGCTTTGAAACCAAAGCTCACCACTGAAATAAATATTTCAGAGTTCCAGAGAACCAGACACCTGACAGACCTTCCATGACAGTCCTCTCCACTTAGCCGGTGTTTAGGTTGCCCCCCAGCCCCAGGGGTACCACCACCCATAGGCCACAGTGGAGTGAGTGACTGGGGAGGGAGGCCCAGGGGTTGGGAGGGACATAGGACCTGGTGAAGACAGTCCAGGCTAAGGCAGAGAGCCTTTCCTTCTTCCTGATCTGCTTCCCTCACAATCCTCGGTCCTCCCCAACCTGCTTTCCCTTTCCCCATTTCCCGTTTCTGTTTGAATTTTTACTCTGACCTAAAGAGGTGTGTGTGTGGGGGGGGGCATTACAGCTTCCACCTGTATACTCCCAGCACTTAAGAATCTGAGGCAGAAGTATTGAAACAAGTTCAAGGCTTGAATGGGCTACTGAGTGAAACTGTCTCAAAAAAAAAAAGTTCATCACCTTGAAGGTAGTTTCTGGCAGACTTCTGAATTAGAGAGCGAAGGAACAGGGACAAGGAGCAGGCCAGGTTAAGAGTAGGAATGGTCTCTTCTCTAGACCTATGGGTTGGCCCACTGGCTTCATTGTGCGCCCTCCCTCCTTCCCTTCCCTCCCCTCCTCCCCCACCCCCTCCCCTTAGGTAGATCTTCATCACCTGTCTTTACCCAGCCTGGAGACGCCAGGACAAGCTCAAACAGCCCCGGGTGGGTCCTAAGCCCTTGGCTGGCTCCCTCCGTTCCTCTCCCCACCAGCTGAGGACCTGGACAGCCTCCATCTCACTTGCCGTACGGCCACTCTGGGGCCTCGGAGTTAGGGACATGTCCTCAAACAAACAAGCCACTCAGCCACTGAGAGGAGCACCCTGCAAGTTGCAGGTCAGCTCGCGGGTGCGCACCGAATGTGGTTGCGCCATAAGCCCCGGCCATATGCGCTGCCCAGGCGCACAAGGAAAGTGAAGACTGGAACGGGCAGGACGAAAGGACCCTACTCTGGCTCGACCCGCGCGTGCCAGAAAAGTTCGGGCGCCCGGGCGCAGCGCCGCCCCAAGCTGCTTCCATTCCCCGTCGGCCTCGGGTCCCCACCCCCACTGACCGCAGCCCCCTCACTTGCCTGCGCTGTTCCGGACCCTGAGATCCGCCTGGGCCTCCGGGCGCTGGCGAGGACTGGGCTGGGCCCCGCTGGACTGGGGCTCCGTGCCCCGCCCCGTCTCTCTCCGCCGCCAGTGGGGAGGAGCCGCGGCCCCCCCCCCCCTCCGAGGCTGCCAGAGAGGGCTGGGGTCCGCTCCAGACCCCAACCACCAGCCAGGTGTGAGTGGTTCACACTTACTGGAAGAAACGCTGGCTCGCGGGTGAAGACAAAACCCAAACTCACTGGGAAAAAAATAATTTCTTTCCATCAATTCCAGACTCCACCCCAGTAAGACCGAGCTACGTCCGTGCCTACCTACCAGGGATTTGCGCTAGAGGCTTTAGAGCGAGTCCTGTCTTTAAAGTTGTTGGTTTTTGTTTGTTTATATCCTAGGTAAAAGGGCAATATCACTATGTACCTCAGGCTGGTCTCCAGCACTTGTCACCCGGCCTCAGCCCAAGTGTTGCAATTACTGGCCCTAGTTTCACTTACTCCGATTTCACTGAATTTTTTTCTTTTTCTCTTTTGTCACTAACTGGTCTTCAGCAGAATTTTAGGTTTAGGGGCATAGATCAGTAGTAGATCTCCAGCCTTCCATGTGAGAGACCCAACTAGGTTTCATCCCCACCACAGGAAAACGAAACAAAAGAATAATTTAAGTGATGCACAATATTGTATCACATGGCTGTGCTATGTTTATTATCAATTCATTTTTTAAAGATTTATTTATTTATTTCATGTATATGAGTACACCATTGGTCTCTTCAGACACACCAAAGAGGGCATCGGATGGTTGTGAGCCACCATGTGGTTGCTGGGAATTGAACTCAGGACCTCTGGAAGAGCAGCCAGTGCTCTTAATCACTGAGCCATCTCTCCAGCCCTTATCAATTCATTCTAAAAACTTTTTATTTCATAAAAAAAAAAAAATCAGTTTTAAGTCACAAAAAAATCTGATGAATATCTAACAATTCTGTGCTTTTAAGCTAACTGACCTTTTAAAATTAAAACTTCAAATATACAAATATAGGCATGAGACTCCAGAGCTCTGCTTGGAATCAGTCACGTGTCACTTAATGGCAGGGATGTGTTAGGTTAGGGAATTTCAGTGTTGTGCAAGCGTCATGGTGTATTTACACTAACAGCTCACTATGTGTCACTGGGAAGTAAAAATAATCTTACTGCAGTTGGTAGTATGCTGGCTTAGGGTGCAAGAAGCCCTGGGTTCCATCCCTAACACAGCATAAACAGTGGGAGTGGCGAAAGCCTGCAATGCCAGGTATTTTGGGAATGTTAACAATAAAGTAAACTTACCTCAAAGAGGTTAAGAGGAGCCTGATATGTGGCCATGATCAGGGAAAACCAATTTAGATCATCCAAAAGTCTGTGTTCCAGCGTAGTAATTGTTTGGTGATGTTTTGAGGGGTTGGGAGTTATCTACTTAGGGATTTACTGCTGTAAATAGACACCATGATCAAGGCAACTCTTGTAAGGACAACATTTAATTAGGGCTGGCTTACAGGTTCGGGTTCAAGCAATTATCATCAAGCAGCATCCAGGCAGGCATGGTGCAGGAGGAGCTGACAGTTCTAGATCTTCATGTGAAAGCCGCTAGAAGACCGGCTTCCAGGCAGCTAGGAGGAGGGTCTTAAAGCCCACGTCCACAGAGACACACTTCCTCCAGCAAGGCCACATCTACTCTAATGAGGCCAAACCTCCAAATAGTGCCACTCCCTAGGCCAAGTATATTCAAAGCACCACAGGGGTGGTTTGTTTTGGTTTTGTTTTAAGAGTCTCACCATGTAACTCTGGTTGGCTTGGAATTCAGTATGTAGACTAGGCTATCCTGGAACTCACAGAGAGACCTGCCTACCTCTGCCTCTTGAGTGTGGGATTAAAGGTGTGCACAACTATACTAAATTTGATAGAGTTTTTATAAAAATTGTAAGTTGAGGCACTTTCCATATGCACTGTTGGAAAAACTAAGTAGGCAGTTATAGCAAAATGGAGACATCTCAGCTATAGCAATAGACCCTCAGAGGCTGTCTGATGATACTCAGCCTTTGGGTTGGTAGAGGGTTTTATCTGTTAGTCACTAAATGTTAAGTAAGACATAGAGGTAGGCAACGAATGTCTTTTTAGAGGCTGAAGGTAACCCAGGCTAAATCGTAATTAGGCTCTGGACCGGCAAACATTCCACCCTCTACACAGTCACTGGAGTTCTAGTCTCTTAATCAGCCTGCTCCAAGTCTCAGGTGAGCATGCAATTTCTTCTAGGAACTTCTCTATTCAGAAGTCGGGGCAAAACGGTCAGGATTATTCTCAGCTGCACTGCAAGTCTAAGGCCAGTTTGGGCTATATAGGGATCCCCACTTAAAAACAAAATAATGATTTTTGTGGGCTCAGCACCATATATTTGGTCCCTTTTGACCTCATCATGTGGTGCATCTCTGCACTTCAAAGCGGTATGGTCTCAGTTCCACAGGGTGGTGTACATTTTGATGTTACTAGACTGAGCTCTTAGCTCCTGTTGTCCAACCCCTTATCACTCACAAAAAATACAGCAGCAGAAGCCAGGTTGGGCGACACACACCGGAATCCTTGCACTCAGAAGGCTGAAGCACAAGGATCTGAGGTCAGTCCAGGCCTCCAGGTGAGAACCATTCTCAAGGGAGTTGGCATGGTGGCTCTGTGGGTAAAGACACTTGTCACCAATCCTCACTGTCTGAGACCAATCCCTGAACCCTTGTATCTGAAGGGAAGAATCAACTCTGCAAGTTGTCTTTACACACACACATTAAGTTAATGAGATCTGAAAGGGTTTGATTGTTTGTTTATTTAAGTTCAATTGGCCAGGTATGGTGGTGTATGCCTTTAACTCCAGCAATCAGGAGGTAGAGGCAGGTGGATCTTTGTAAGTTTGAGGCCAGCCTGGTCTATATAGCAAGTAGTGGGTCAGCCAGGGCTACATGATGAGACCCTATTTCCAAAACAAACAAACAAACAAAAAAATCAGTAGCAGTCTCATTTTCTATGGAACAGCTGCCAGGGTTTGTGTGGTTCCAAAGTCTAGTTTCTGCTGAGCACAAAGGCTGCTGGGTAGAAGCACACATATGTTACCTGCTTTTAACTTATCTCTTGCTTATCTCATGCTAATAGCTGCAAATCAGTGTCACCTCTAAGTGCTGTCCACAGCTGGCTAACACTCCTCTCCTTAAAGTTGTATGTATATGAGTACTCTATCTGAATATACACTTACACACCAAAAGATGGTGTAAGATCCCATTACAGGTGGTTGTGAGCCACCATAGTTGCTGGGAATTGAACTCAGGACCTCTGGAAAAGCAGCCAGTGTGCCCTTAACTGCTGAGTCATCTCTCCAGCCAGACACTTTCCTCTTTTAATTTTTTTTTGTTTGTTTCCTTTTTTGTTTTCCTCTGAGACATGACCTCACTATGTAATTCTGGTTGTCCTGGAACTCACTATGTAGACCAGGCTCTACCGCCTCTGCTTTCCAAGTACCAGAATTAAAGTCACACACTGTTAGCATTCTGTTTAAACTCCACCCCCACAGTTACTGGTCAACAGGCAGATATGCTCCGCCTCACAGTTACCTGGCAACAACCAGGTAGGCCTGGCCCTATAAAAGGGACTATAAAAGGGACTGCTTGCTCCTTCCTCTCTGTCTTAATTTCTTGTTCCTTCTTGTTTCCCCCTCTGTCCCCTTGCCCTCCCTCTGTCCCCTTGCCCCTCTCTCCACGTGCTCATGGCCAGCCTCTACTTCTCTTCTCTTCTCTTCTCTTCTCTTCTCTTCTCTTCTCTTCTCTTCTCTTCTTCTCCTCCCATCCTCCTCCTCTTCTTCTTCTTCCTCTTCTTCTCTTCTCTCTCTCTCTCTTTCTCTCTCTCTCTTTCCCCCCTACCCTCTTAACTGCCCTCCCCATGCCCTGAGTAAACTGTATTCTATACTATACTGTCGTGTGGCTGGTCCCTCAGGGGGAAGAGATGCCTCAGCAAGAGCCGGCTGAGCCATCCCCTTCCTTCATATCTCTCCACACACCCATAGGACATATTCTCTTTCTCTTTTTATAAACACATCACACACTACCATGGGTAGCAACTTCCTCCTTTATAAATTTTGTTTTTGTTTTTGTTTTTGTTTTTGTTTTTTTTGAGACAGGGTTTCTCTGTGTAGTCCTGGCTGTCCTGGAACTCACTCTGTAGACCAGATTGGCCTCGAACTCAGAAATCCGCCTGCCTCTGCCTCCCAAGTGCTGGGATTAAAGGTGTGTGCCACCACCACCCGGCTGTAAATTTTTTTAAACTACATATCCTTATTTTGTGTGGGTTCTTGAAGGTGTGTGGGTGACTGCTTCCCACATGATACCTTCTCTGGCTAACAGTGCCCACAGGCCTCCATCCTCTCAAGTGCTTGCTATAGCCTCAGGCCCACTTTGACCTCCTGAATGGACAGGGATCACAATGAGATTTATTTGTTTTATGAAATACACTGTTGCTGTCTTCATTGGATTCTATTACAGATGGTTATGAGCCACCATGTGGTTGCTGGGAATTGAACTCAGGACCTCTGGAAGAAGAGCCAGTGCCATCTCTCCAGCCCCTAGAACACAATAAGAAAGCCTAGCTAGGCCCAGCAGTGTTGATGCACGACTTTAATCTCAGCACGTGGGAGGCAGAGGCAGGTGGATTTCTGAGTTTGAGGCCAGCCTGATCTACAGAGTGAGTTCCAGGACAGACAGGGTAATACAGAGAAACCATGTCTCAAAAAACCTAAAAAAAAAAAAAAAAGCATAGCTAGAGATTGAGTCAGGTGGAGGCTGAGCACTGGGGAGCAGCTGTGGGAGTTCCTACTCAAATCTTTGTGTCTCCCGGCATATCCCACCCTTGCCAAGAGCAGTGATTAGGCAAGAGCTTAGCAGGTAGGCTAGGCTTGCCTAGCCAGCTGGTCCCAAGGGCCTGTCTGCAACCTCCCGGGACAGTGATGAAATTTGGACCCTCATGCTTAAATAGCAATCTCTCTACCAACTGTGCCATCTTCCCACCCTGGAGTAAACTTTAAAAACACATGAAGCACTTCCTGCACAAGCATGAAAACCTGAGTTTAGATCACCAGCACCCATGTGGAAGCCAGGTGGAGTGGCACATGCCTAGAGTTCCATTGCTTGCTTGGAGATGTTGTGCCAGGAAACGTTCATGAACTTGGTGTCTGGCATTTCTCTGACAATCCCATAATCCTACTGGAACAGAAAGTCAAGTCAGGAAGGGGTAGAGAGTGAGAGATACCAGGCTGAAGTTTATTTCCTGAATGGGAGGAAGCCAAAAGACTGAAGGGGAAGGGAGGGTCCAGGGAACCTGACAGGAGTAAGGAATGGGAGACTGGGTCTGCATGGCTATGCTTCCCTCCAGCCTGGCTGCAGACTCCAAAATTCCTTCTATAGCTCAGTGACTGCCTAGGCAGCTTTTCTGGAGTTTTCCTCCCCCGTGAAACTTTGCCTTGTCTATTAGCTTCCTCACAGAAGGTGCCCTTTTTCAGAGGGCTTTCCTGGTACTAGAGACAAAGTCCCATTCCTCTCCTCTACCTGGCCCTGCCCATCACCTGCAGGACCAGAAGTGCCCTGCAGCTCTTAGGTGGGACTGGGAAGACCAGAGTGAATGAGGAGGAGAGGGCAGGTGGGGGTGGGGGAGGACACAGGTTCTTCCTCCTACAAATGAGCCTTGTGCTTTATTCACGAAAAATACATTTAGTCCTGGCAGAGGCAGGCAGATCTTTGAGTTTGAACCCAGCATGGTCTGAAAAGCAAGTTCCAAGCAACCAAGCTACACAGAGAAGAAACCTTGTGGTGGTAAGGGGTGGAGAAAGAAAGAAAGGAAAGGGGAAAAAAAGAGGGAAGGAGGGAAGGAAAAGAAAAAAAATGGCCGGGTGGTGGTGGCGCACGCCTTTAATCCCAGCACTTGGGAGGCAGAGGCAGGCGGATTTCTGAGTTCGAGGCCAGCCTGGTCTACAGAGTGAGTTCCAGGACAGCCAGAGCTATACAGAGAAACCCTGTCTCAGAAAAACAAAAAAAAAAAAAAAAAATAAAAAATGTG
>JANHMN010000001.1:154703544-154730702 GCA_030674055.1 Rhabdomys pumilio
AAAAAAAAAAAAAAAAAAATAAAAAATGTGTGTGGTTATGAGTTTGGTGGTTATATTAAAATTCCTCTGGGGAGAGGTCAACTATACCTTTATGACTTCCAGTTACTGGACCAAGGACATCCTATTTGGGGAGAAAAGCTCTGCATTTGTGTTGGTAGGAAAGGAGAAAAGGCTTTGGGTCTTTTCCAGAGTGATATGGATCAGATATGGCAGGGAAAGATCCCCTGAAGATCTCAAAAAATTTGAGAAAATCTTGACATGGCAACAGCCTATGACTTAGACATAAAAATGTCCTTTTTTGCCGGGCGTTGGTGGCGCAGGCCTTTAATCCCAGCACTTGGGAGGCAGAGGCAGGCGGATTTCTGAGTTTGAGGCCATCCTTGTCTACAGAGTGAGTTCCAGGACAGCCAGGGCTACACAGAGAAATCCTGTCTGGAAAAACCAAAAAAAAAAAAAAGAAAAGAAAAGAAATGTTTATTAAACATTTATTATGTCCCAGGCAGTGCTATAGGGTTTGGACATCAGGGACAATTTAGGGGGAAATGTGCATCCTAGCAAGGAAACAACAGGCATTTGATGTCAAAACCAATTGATAGAGGTCACTCCATCTTGAAATCTTGAACAGAAAAGAGGAAAAATCCTGTTAATAAAATATTGAATTTCGGTGGGCTATAGTGGCTCATGCCTTTAATCCCAGCACTTGGGAGGCAGAGGCAGGCGGATTTCTGAGTTCGAGGCCAGCCTGGTCTACAGAGTGAGTTCCAGGACAGCCAGGGCTACACAGAGAAACCCTGTCTCCAAAAACAAAAAAAGAAAAAGAAAGCCTTGGCTTTTGTTGGGTGTAGTGGTGCACGCCTTTAATCCTTGTACTCTGGAAGCAGATGCAGGTGGCTCTCTTATCAGCTCAAGGCCAGCCTGGATTTCTTAACAGATTCCAGGCCAGCCAAGGCTACAAGGTGAGATCTTGTCTCAAAAACAAGGCGAAGAAAAATACTAAGGTTTAAGTTAGAAATTGACAGGTGTGCTCGGGAGGGAGGCAGAGGCAGGCAGAGATCTCTGTGAGTTCAAGGCCAGCCTGGTCTATGTATTGAGTTCCAGGACAAACAACCCGAGCTATATAATAGCACCATAACAATTAACATTATTGTTCATAAGCATTATTTAGCACTTTCCTAAAGAAAAAATGGGCTGCACACATTGGCAATTCCTAGTACTAGAGATGCTGAAACAGTAGGGTCAAATGTTCAAAGCCAGCCTGAGCTACTTGGAACTTTGAAGAAGGAAACCCCGAGGATGTGTGGCTGTGTTGGTAGAGTACTGGCATAGCACACAAGAAGCCCTAGGCTCTTAGCATAGCAAGAGCAAGGCAGAAGAACCCATAATTCAAGGTCATCCCTGGCTAGTGAGTTCTAGGGAGAGTTTCTCCCAGGAGGGGCGGGGTGGCCTAGCCTTGGCCTGTGGGGCGTAGGCTGCCTCCTCTGCAGCTGCACCTACAAATGAATCTGATCTTATCTTGCTGGTTTTTTCCCACCTCTGGTTACAGGAAGCCTTAGCTTATTCCCTTTATACAAAAGACAGTCCTGTGGTAACCTGTAAACAGACTCAGCTAGACATGGAAGTCAGTTGTGGAACCAGAAGCTAGAACCTGCCTGGCATCCACAAACGCACAGCTAGGGCCAGGGTCCATCTCCTCTGACCATCGGAATCATCTGAGGTGCTTGTGGAAAAGTACAAATCCCCTGAGCGGGGGTGTTTCCCTCCAGACCCGAGAGCCAGCTGTAACCTGAGGCCCCAGGGGAGTCACTAGCCAACTCCAAGTTATAATTGTGGCTGTGGGACCTTGCTGCCGGTCCCTAACTACTCTGTGCCTTGGTGGCTGTGTCTGTACAAAGAAAGGTAATAATAGAATGTGTTTGTAAGGATTCAAAACAGTAGTTGTCAGGTGCTTGGGGCAAAGCTGAGAAGTCCTTGTTACAGGTCTGGAGGGAGCCCTCCCAGTGACTCAGGTGGACTCAGTCTCAGTCTGTGTTTCAGACCAACCAGGGCCTGTTGGGATGAACTTGTCTAGGTTGGAATTCCCAGCAGGGTCTGGATCACACTGGACCCTTTCTCCCTGCCCAATGCCACCTTGTATCTTGGTCTCTTGAGCCATCAGGCCTGTTTGGAGTGTTCGGGATCGTGGCTCCCCACCGCACTGCCCACCCATCTCCTACTCTTATGCTGTGGATAACTTCCTCTACCTTTTGCCTCTCCCCTCCCTCAGCCTCCCAATCAGGACGCTCCTTTTCACATTCCTCGTATATATCTAAGAAATTCACTCTCTGATAAGCGTCAACACTCACTGGCTTCTCACCCTGACCTGGTGGGTAGTTACCACAGGCCTCACATCACCAGGCCTGTACTGTGTTCCAAGTGTTTATCAAATTCCTACCACCAGCTTCCAGCTTTCCAGCTCTGCCTCTGACAATTCTGTGACACATCAGGCTCCTCAATGGTGTATTGATCTTAGCACATTTTCCCCAATGCAGGAACTGAAGCCGGAAACCCAGGGCCTCACATGCCAGGCAAGTGTTTCACTGTGCAGCTACCGTGATCCCACTGTCCCTTCCTCGTCCCACAAAAAGTAATTTTACCTGTAATTAGATAAAAATGGAACAGAACTCGGTTTTACACTAACTGTGCTTCAAGTCTCAGTAGTCATAGTGGTTAGTGACTACCATACAGAACAGCTCTGGCGGCCAGAGCATAGGTCATAGTTCTTTTACCTCACTGTAAGGTGCCTAGCCTAGCTTGAACCAGTCATTTTTAGTTTTTGAGACCAGCTCACATGTAGCCCAGGCTGGCCTAAGCTAGCCTTGAATTCTTCATTCTCCTCCTTGCACCTGCCAAGTGCTAGAATTGAGAGCGTGAGCCCCCTAGATCCACTCTGCACTAGTTTGCTTTCTTTATCACAAGCACCAGGCACCCCATTGCCTTCTAGGATAGAGAAAGACACAGTCAGATCCAGGCGTGACCACTAGATGGCAGATCTGGCTAACAATGCTTGACAAGAAGGTAGGCGCCAGCGATTTTGCATAGACACTGTTGGATGAACATTCACTCAGTGCTTTCAATGCTATGTCCAAAATCAATTAGAGAAACCCAGCCAGAAATAACAAATATAATAAAACAGACTAAATAAAGGAGGAAATAAGGCTGGAGAGATGGCTCAGAGGTTAAGAGAACCGACTGCGCTTCCAAGGTCCCAAGTTCAAGTAGGAAACATTGTTTCAGTGTTCCTGCATCTCCAGTTTATTAATTATGTATGTCTAGTGTGTGGATCTAAATTTAAAATGTAATTCCCACCCCTTCAATTCACGCTTTATCAGAGCATCATACTGGGAGGAGATTAATCGTAAAAAGCCATAAGGGGCCACCAACATGGTTCAGCAGGTAAAGGGCTTGCTGCCAAACCTCAACCAAAGTTGGATCCCTGGGAACCACATGGTAGGTAAAGGAGGGAACTGACTTATTCAAGCACAAGCACACACACACACACACACACACACACACACACACACACACGAATGTACGCACGCACGCATGCAAACAAGCAACAGTTTTTCTCTTTATTAGTTTTTTGAGAATTTCATACCATGTGTTTTGACCATTTTAACCCATCCCCATTCCTCCCATATTCACCCCTACTTCCCTAAACCAAACAACTTTGTTTCCTTTAAAAAACAAAACAAAACAAACAGACAAACAAAAATCTTATCAAGTCCAATTTGTGCTGGCCACATTCTCTTCGATGCATGCACGGGGTTCCACTGGAGTGGACTCAGTCTTCCAGGAGCTTTTTTTTTTTTTTTTTTTTTTTTTTTTTTTTTGATATTTTATTAACATTTCAGATGTTATCCCCTTTCCCCATTTCCCCCCACCCAGGAACCCCCCCTATGCCATCCCCCCTCTTTCTGCTTCTATGAGGATATGCCCCCACCAACCCACCTCCCCACCCTCGAATCCACCCACACACACACTGGGTGTCCAGCCTTCATGGACCAAGGCTCTCCTCTCCCACCTATGCTCGACAAGGCCATCCTCCTCTATATATACAGCTGGAGTCATGGGTCCCTCCCTATGTGCTTCCAGGCTGGTGGTTTAGACCCTGGGAACTCTGGTTGGTTGGTATTGTTGCTCTCCTCATGTGGCCACAAACCCTTTCAGCTCCTTCAGTCTTCTCTCTAACTCCTCCATTGGGAACTCCTTGATCAGATCAGTGGTTAGCTGTGAGCATTCACCTCTGAATATGTCAGGCTCTGGCAGACCTCTAAGGAGACAGCTATATCAGGCTCCTGTCAGCATGCACTTCCTGACATCCACATCAGTGTCTACCTTTGGTGACTGCACATGGGATGGATACCCAGGTGAAACAGTCTCCAGATGACCCCTCCTTCAGTTTCTGTCCCACACTTTGTCTCCATATTTGCTCCCAAGAATATTTTGTTACTCCTTCTAAGAAGGACCAAAGCACCCACACCTTGGTCTTCCTTTTTCATGAGATTCATGTGGTCCGTGAGTTGTATCTTGGGTATTGCGAGCTTTTGGGCTAATATCCAATTATCAGTGAGTACATACCATATGTGTTCTTTTGTGATTGGGTTAACTCACTCAGGATGATATTTTCTAGTTCCATCCATTTGCCTAAGAATTTCACAAATAAACCGGGCAGTGGTGGCGCACGCCTTTAATCACATCACTTGGGAGGTAGAGGCAGGCGGATTTCTGAGTTGAAGGCCAGCCTGGTCTACAGGGTGAGTTCCAGGGCTATACAGAGAAACCCTGTCTCGAAAAACCAAAAAAAAAAAAGAATTTCACGAATTCATTGTTTTTAATAGCTGAGTAATAATAATACTCCATTGTGTAAATGTACCACATCTTCTTTATCCATTCCTCTGTTGAAGGACATCTGGGTTCTTTAAGGACATCTGGGTTCTTTCCAGCTTCTGGCTATTATAAATAAGGCTGCTATGAACATA
The DNA here is from genome assembly GCA_030674055.1 of Rhabdomys pumilio. NCBI lineage: Eukaryota > Metazoa > Chordata > Mammalia > Rodentia > Muridae > Rhabdomys > Rhabdomys pumilio. The sequence continues at coordinate 154,708,563 of JANHMN010000001.1, forward strand.
GTGGAGCATGTGTCCTTGTTATATGTTGGAGTATCTTCTGGGTATATGCCCAGGAGTGGTATAGCTGGGTCCTCAGGTAATGCTATGTCCAATTTTCTGAGGAACCGCCAGACTGATTTCCAGAGTGGTTGTACCAGCTTGCAAAGGTGCTGGTTCAACTGGAGGTCAGCATGTAGAAGAATGCAAAGCAATCCATTCTTATCTCCTTGTACAAAGCTCAAGTCCAAGTGGATAAAGGACCTTCACATAAAACCAGATACACTGAAACTAAATTAGAGGGCTAATATCCAATATATACAAAGAACTCAAGAACATAGACTCCAGACAACCAAATAACCCTATTTAAAAAATGAGGTACAGAGCTAAACAAAGAATTCTCAACTGAGGAAATTCGAATGGCCATGAAGCACCTTGAGAAATACTCAACATCCTTAGTCATCAGGGAAATGCAAATCAAAACAACCCTGAGATACCACCTCACACCAGTCAGAATGGCTGAGATCAAACACTCAGATGACAGCAGATGCTGTCGAGGATGTGGAGAAACAGGAGCTATATTCGGAAAGAAAACTGACTCCCTGGCTCAGCTGCGCTCAGGTGCCAGTAGCCCCTCAGCTAGGAGCAGGATGTCATACTCACTCCCCCTCCAGGCTGGATTTTGTCTGGCTTAAACTAATTAATTTTTAAATCAAAACTACTGGTGGAGTGGAGGGAAGATAGCATGTAAAATGTATGTTACTGAGATCCATGGCCAAAAATGTTTGAAAATCGCCCTGATCTGTTACCTGTAGGCTGAGGCATTGGAGGTGGGTGGTGGGTTTGTAAAAGCTTGCTCAGTTCTTCCCTGCTTTTTTGGTTGTTTGTTTAAAACACCACAGCCAAAAGCAAGTTGGGGAGGAAAGGGAAGCTGGGACAGGAACCTGGCTAGGAACTGGAGCGGAGACCAGCAAAAAAGGCTAGAGACTGACTAGTTCTCATGCTCAGAAAGACCATAGCTCAGAAAAGTCAGCTACTGAACTTAGCCCAGGCCACCTGCCTAAGCATGGTGCTGCCCACAGTCCATTTCCCCTTTGGTCAGTGCTTTATGTAGTGGACAGAGCCTTCCCACATCAGGTAGCAATCAAAGTGTTGTCAGACATGCCCACAGTATGGGCAGTTCCTCAATGGTGGCTCCTCCTTCCTGAGTGTGTCAAGTTGACAACCAAGATTAGCTTTAGTTTATTTTTGTGTTGGTGTTATTTCGATAAGGAGATAAGGTCTTACTAAATTGCCCAGAGTGGCCTTGAACTCATCTGTAGACCACGTAGGCCTTGAACTTGAATCCTTCTGCCTCAGCTTCCTCAGAAGAATCAGGCAGAATCAACATAATAGCAGGAAGTAGTGATGTACAACACAGGAGTCTAGGGCAGGGGGATTGCTGCAAGACGGAAACTGACCTGAGCTTTCAGTGCAATCCTGTCTTCAAAATAAATTCTCCACTAGGTATGGTAGCACCTTTAATCTCTGCACTCAGAGTCAGGTGAATCTCTGTAAATTGGAAGTTGGCTTGACCTACCGATCGAGTTCTAGGTCAGCCAGAGCTACTTGTAATGAGTCCTGTCTTTAAAAAACAAACAAACAACAAACAAAAACCAACTTATTTTTATTTTATGTGCGTTGGTGTTTTGTCTGCTTTTCTGTCTGTGTGAGGGTGTCAGATTTCCTGGAACTGGAGTTTCAAACAGGTGTCAGTTGGCATGTGGGTGCTGGGAATTGAACCTAGGTCTTTTGGAAGAGCAGCCAGTGTCCTTAACTACTCAGCCATCTCTTCAAGCCATGAGCCTTGTCTTTAGAGAGAGAGAGAGAGGGATATCTCCATAATAAAAAGTTAATTTTAGTAAGGCGGAAGTGGTGTCCCCTTTAATCTCAGCACTCAGGAGGCGAATCTTTCTGTTTGAGACCAGCCTTGTCTATAGAACTAGTTCCAGGACAGTCAGGACTACACACAAAGAAGCCTTGTGTAGAAAAACCAACAAAAGCTGGGCGGTGGTGACAAACACCATTAATGCCAACTCTCAGGAGGCAGACAGATCTCTGAGTTCAAGGAGAACTTAGGCTACAGAGTGTGTTCCAGGACAGCTAGGGCTACAAGAGAAACTCTTGTCTCTAAAACAAACACAACAAAGTTAATTTTAAAAGAAACTGATGAAAAATGAACATATGTAAAGCAAGGCACCTCATCTAGAGAGGCTTCTCAGAGGAAGCTTCTATGATAATATAGCATGTAGGGTAGCCTGTGACTGGAGGTGAAGAGTGTGTGTGAGTGTGTTTGTGTGTGTGTGTGTGTGTGTGTGTGTGTGTGTGTGTGCTAGTGTGCTCGAGCGTGTACGTGCAGGTATCCCCATTCTTGAGGGTGATAGTAAGGGATCAGATGTGGGTAGGTGATGGAGAAACCCTGAATCTGGACAACTTCTGAGTGTTCCAGAAACTTCAAAGAGAGAGTCAGGCCCTGGACATGAGGAGATTGGGTAGGTGGCTAGGGCTGGGTCTATGGACCTGATGGGTCTCCTTAGGGAGAGATCCTTAATGGGGGAACATAAACATGGGCCTACCTCAGGAAAAAGCCACTCCAAGCTGTGAGTATGGGTTAGGAGGCTAGAGCCTGAGAGTAAGACTCCAGTAGCTAAGTCAGTCACAGGCCAAAAGGCAGCAGCAGCCAGCCCCTATTCTAAAGACTCAAAGCATGCCCATGCATTAGGAGTCGTATGTGCAGCCCCCTACACCCCGTTGCATTTTAATTTTTATTTAGAAGTTGTGTTGTTGGTTGTATTGTTTGGTTTGGTGTTTTTATTCATTTATTTAGATTTAATTTTATGTGTATGATGTTTTGCCTGCACATATGTATGTGTATAGCACCTGTGTGCCAGGTACTCAGAGAAGCCAAAAGAAGGCATTGGATCCCCTGGAACTGGGGTAATTGTAAGCTACCATGTGGGTGCTAGGAACCAAACCTGGGTTCTCTTCAAGAATAGCAAGTACTTTTAACCCCTGAGCCATCTCTTCAGCTCCTTGATGCTTTTATTCTGAAAGAAGAACTCATGTAATCCAAGCTGGCCTCAAACTTGTTAAGTAGCTGAGGGTGTCTCTTGATCCCAAAATGTTAGAGGGTCAGAGGCAAGGTGACTTACCAAGGTTAGGAGGCAGTGTATCAGATGGTGCTGGAGTAATTGCTCCGGTTTGGTTTCCAGCTACCCATATGGTGGCTCAGCTGTCAGCACAGTGTGATTGCAGAGACCAGATTTCAGGTCCAGTAAAACCAGAGCTGAGTTTAGACGCTGTAGTTAACTGGCTCTGTGATGGAGCAAGTCATTTAGCTCATCTGAGCTTCAGCTTGCCCATCTCTAAAAAAGAGGATGCCATCTTCTTCCTTACAGCGTTGCCATGGCGATGAATGACAAGTGTCTCATTCAGGCTTTCTGCTTAACAGAGTCCAAACTTGTTTCTGCTTTCCCACAACTGAACATTTACTACACTCCACCTGTCGAGCAAGGTGCTAGGGGATAGAGGGCACGGGGAGGGGTGTTTGGTACCAGGAAAGAAGCATGCAGCATTGCTCCTGCCTATGGGGAGGTAGGTTCTCTTTGAATCCTGCATAACCTCAAGTACAAAAGTAGCACTTTGAAAACAATCACTCACTTCTGACTCTGGCAGTACTTTCTCCAGAGGGAGATAAAGTACTGACCAGTCAGTTGTGACCAAAATCACCTTCAAAAGGGAAGTCGAATTTACTATTTACTTTGCAGTGCTGGGGATCAAACCCAGGGCCTTTCTGTGCCAGGCAGGTGTGCTGCTGCTGGCTGAGCAGTGTCCTTAGCTAGCTCAATTATTTTTAGCTGCAAAGGGACTGAAGGGAGAGGCACACCAGCTTCCCTAAGGTCTGAACCGCACACGCTACAGTCTATTAGGTTCTCCAGATTGGAAGCTGGGGCCTTAATTAGTTTTAATTCCTCCCGGGAGTATAACACATCCCACGGGTGGGCTGGGCAGGAGGCACCTGGGACCTGAAAATTTTTACTTTAAAGGATTTCTTAGATGGGCAAGGTGGCCATTCCTGGGATCCCCGCACTTGGGTAGGGGAGGCAGGAGGATCAGGGGTTCAAGGTTGTCATCAGCTACATAAGGGAAGCTATATGAGAGCCAATCTCAAACAAAACGAAGACGATTTCTCCAGAAGCCGTGTGGCAGAGAACACGGGCAGTGAGCAGTACTGGCTGAAGGAAGTGTGTGGGGGCGCAGCACTCACAACTGGCTTGAGACCACATTGCTAGACCACAGGATGTGCACTTAGTTGTATCGATACTGGCTCAGGCTTGTGAACTCCCCGCAAAACTTCTGTACTACTTGAGGTGTGTGGGTACGAAGGGGCCAGCAGTGGGACAGATGTGACAATCTGGTCTGTGATGATGGCAGTGAGGAATGGAAACTCTGATATTCTTTCTCAGGTTTAAGTACCTGTGAGGACCAAAGGTTGATTTCACAATAATGGTACAGTGAGCCGGGGCCTAATGCCTAGGGAAGTACCTCATTGAGTAAAGCCTTGTCTTGCAGGCCTGAGGGTCTGAGTTCGGACCCCCAGAACTCATGTAAAAACTAGGTGCAATTATCCTGTGGGGAAATGGGAGGTCAAGGTTCTCAGGCTGGTGTAAGCAGCAGCAAACCACAAGAGAAACCTTGTCTCAAACAAGGTAGACGATAAGGACCAACACCTCAAGTTGTTCTCTGACCATACCTAGAAGATGCAAATGCATACCCACATTCATACAGACCAACACATGCACACTTCATTCACATACACACACATACACATACACAACATACATATCTCCCAAACACACATATACACAGAACACACACGCATACACTCACAGATGAATATGCACACATAGGTACACACACACATACATGTGCACAAACAAGATTTTTTTAAAATTGTCACCATGGGCTATAGAGATGTCTCAGTGCTTAAGAGCACATACTGCTCTTGAAGAGGAAACAGGCTCAGTTCCCAGCATAGCAGCTCACAACTCTATGTAACTCAGGTTCTAGCAGATCTGAGACCCTCTTCTCATTTCTAAAGCCATCAGGCACATACACAATTCACATGTATACATTAGTTAAACTCATAGATATAAAAATGAAAAAAAAAATTAGAAGAAAGAAAAACAATATTTTAGTTGCCACCAAAGTAGGCACCAAGTAAGTGGAGAGTGGAGAGGCAATCCAGCCGGTCAGCTGAGTGCCTGTCTGCACCAAAAGGAATTCCAAGTGTCCCCCACAACCTGCTGAGGATGGTGACAGAGAAGTAAGTGCATGTATCTAGGGGACATCATGTAGACCAGAGAAAGGATAGAGGAGGCCTCTTCGAGGAACTAGCCTACTAGTCCAAAAATCATTTGACAGATATGTATTCAGGCCTCTGTGTGTCAGGTGATATCTCCAGACTGGGGGTACAGCTGTCAATCAGCAGACCAGAATCCCTGCTCTTGAGTTGCTCAGTGTTCCTCAGTATCCTACAGCTTTCTGAACATCTGTGTCTTTAGCTTCCTCACAGCATACTCCTTGTCTGGTGAGGGAATTGAGGACTTGTTCAAGGGTAGGAGGCAATAAGTTGGGAGTTTGCTGGGGAATGAGGCAGGAGAAGTTGCTTCCGTAGAGAAGCAGAAACAGGTGTAGAGAATAGAAAGGAACCTGTTTCTCCACAGTCAGTGTCACTGTGGCCTCAGCTAAAAGAGAGTGGGGAGTCCTCCAAGGATACAGGAGGAGTGGGTAGGGCATGCTGGGGGCATAAGTCCACAGAGGACAAGTGTCCTGCAGCATCTTCCAAAGGAGATGGGCACATTTAGATTCATGGGTTAGGAAGATCTTGAGCTAGAGAATGTAAGTGGAGTCTCCTGTGGAGGAGGAAGGCTGTGGCGAGGGTCCCAGTGAAAGAAGTTAAAATCTATAAAAACAAAGTCAAAACCAACAAGTGGGGAACAGCATAACAATTGTCACTAGGGAGACTACAAGATCCCCAGGAAAAGAAAACTAGCCCAGCACATGGGGACACCGAGGTTTCAGGTTTCTGTTTCTTTTGAAGTCTTCTTTTTGTCTTACTTTGTTTTTTGAGACAAGGTTTCTCTGTAGCCTTGGTTGTCCTGGAACTCACTCTGTAGACCAGGCTGGCCTCAACCTCACAGAGACCTGCCTGCCTCTGCCTCCAGAGTGCTGGGACTAAAGGAGTGAGCTACCACCACCTGCAAGTCAGAAGCCCTTGCAGGTGAACTCTCTTCTCATGTCACCTACAGATGAGGAGACTGTGTTCAGGGATGGGACATACTTACCTGAGATCACACAGTTAGGAATAGCAGAGGTAGGTCTTGGAGCCAAGACTCTAAAATGTGTAGCCTTTATAAATCCCACTCGTGGGACAAGCAGGAGAATTTGTGTGGTGATTTGAATGAGAGCAAGGCCCTGTTGGACCTAAAGATTCAAACCAGTGGACGTGCTCCCCCAGAAACACTCATGGACAGCAGATTTGATGCAATAACATAAGATGTATTGATGATAAGATGATAACCAGTATACTGGGGCTCCCTTACATTCAGGTAAGAGGAACCCCGAGCTGAAGCTAAAAGCAGCTTATATACCATTTTTACAGAGTTCACAAGGAGAGTTAATTACTTCTCAAACAATAACAGTAAAGGATTTCAAACAGCCTTCCCAGGCCCGGTTTCTAGGTAACTCAAATTTGCACCTTATCTTTTCAACGAAGAGGATCAGCTTACGTGGCTTCTGTTTACCCAGGTGTACAGTGTTAAGGGCTCATCTCCCTGATAAACTCTTATCTCGGGCCCTTCTTCCTGGAATGTTTGAGTCTTTGGATGTGCCTCTGGAGCAGCTAATATTTGAGTGTAAACCAAAACTCAAACTTAAGGATCCTTTAATTTTAAATTCAAACTGAGACCTGAAATTACATTCTTACAGCCCCGTGGGCTCATATATTTGAATGTTTGGTTACCAGTTGACAGAAGTGTTTGGGAAGGATTAGGAGGTGTGACCTTGTTTGAGGAGGTGTGTCGCTGGGGGCAGACTCTAAGATTTCGAAAGTCCAGTCCTTTCCAGTGTCTCTTCTTTGCCTCCTACCTGCCTCAGCCACTGCCTCAGCACTAAGCCTGCCTGCCTGCTGCCATGTTCCCCGCCATGACAGTTACAGTGTTGTAGATTGCCCTGGTGCTGTTTGTAAGCTCCTGGAGCTGTAAGTCCCAATGAGCTTGTTCTTTTATAAGTTGCCTTAGCCATGGTGCCTCATCATGGCAATAGAATAGAAAGACATTTCCCATGATGGGAACAGTATTAGCTAATTCCTTCATAGCTGTGACAAAATATCTGACAACAGTGACTTAAGGAAGATTTATCTGGGTTCTCATTTGAGGGTTTCACAGTCCATCATGGCAGAAGGTACAGTAGCAAAAGCCCGGGGTCACACTGTGTGCATAAACAGGGAGCAGGAAGCAGAGAAAGATGAACACTGGTTCTTAGTGCTCCCTCTCCTCTCCTCTCCTCTCCTCTCCTCTCCTCTCCTCTCCTCTCCTCTCCTCTCCTCTCCTCTCCTCTCCTTTCCTCTCCATTCTTCCCCTTCTCTCTCTCTATCTCCTCCTCTCTCTGTCTCCTCTTCTCCTCTCCTCTCTCTCTTGTCTCTCTCTTTGTCTGTCTCTCTCTCTCTGTGTCTCTCTCTCTCTCTCTGAAACAGGATCTTCTCACCATGTAAATTTGGCTGCATGGAATTTCCTGGGTAGACACTGGCCTCAAACTCACAAAGATTCGCCTACCTTCATATCTCCAGTGCTGGGATTAAAAGTGTATACTTGTTGTAAAAAAAAAAAATATTAAAAATCCTGGGTCAGATGCTGGGCAGCAGCCTACCCTCCATGCTGTTAGGATCCACTTTCCTAATGATAACCCCAAATTATTACTTAATATATTTCATCTCAGCGGCTCTTAGCTCCAATTGGGCAGCCCTGAAGGCCATGTTTTTAAGGCACAGCTAACCATGGTGGCTCTCCTTTCTCCTCTCCTGCATGTTCTTCTATTCTATGGCGGCTTCTTCTTCTTTTTCTTCCCTCCTTGTGGTCCTCTCTCTCCAAGCCCTTGAAACCCCAACCCCACCTATGTCTCTTCTGCCCAACTATTGGCTGTTGTCATCTTTATTTACCAATCACAATTAACTGGGGCAGGGCCACTCAGTGTATTATGTGTGGACTCTCTCATCTTTGGGGTAACCAGTCTTGGGGGCCCCAGCATTAAAATATAAGCAGCAATAGACCAACCTACTATATGTACTACTGCCCTGCCCAGTCCTTTTCTTTCTGCCTTGAATCCCAGTTCATGGGATGACACTTCCCTCTTCTTTTAACCCAGTATAGAAACTCCCTCACAAACCTGCCCACAGCTTCATCTCCTAATTAATTCTAGGTCCTGTTAAGTTGAAGTCACTATCAAGCATCACAAGGACAGTGAAGAAGCAAATGGGGTGAGATGTGAGACTGATGAGGTCAGCTTTGGACACATAATGTGGAAAAGCTCCCCGAGCAGCTACTTGGAGGTGACCAGCAAGAGGGTGGGCACTTAGACTGGCCACTCATGAGGGACACATCTCTTTGGAGCAATGAATGTATAGGTAGTACCTGAAATCTGGAAGTGCAAGGACTAGACAGAAGTGGGTCAGCCATGGCAGCTTACACCTGTAATCCCATCCCAGACTTGGGAGGCAGAGGCACTTGGCCAGACATATGAGAGGGGAGCCTCAGCAGACAGACGGGGTGGGACAGGAAGGGGTGAGTGTCATGCTTTCCTGTCACAGTTGCTGCCCTGAGGTTCAGGGACAAGGACTGAACAGAGACAAAGTGGGCTTGACCTTCAAGGGACATAGCCTGCTGGAATAGAGAAGACAGAGCATGCCTAGATGAGGAGCTAAAATGGGTGCAAAGACTTCTGTTTTCATAAAGTAATTACAATACATCATACTGTGGAGGGCCACAGAAGACTTTAAAGGTATAAGAAACAAAGTAAGTGACACCCAGTGGCATATGAACAAAGTTTCTGTTCTACTTTTCCATTGTTTTGAGAAAATGCCCTGAGAAAAAGCAACTTAGAGGAGAAAGGATTTGGTTCATCTTAGCTCAGGTTACAGGTTTCCAGGTTACAGTGTGTTATCCTGGCAAAGTCAAGGCAGAAACTAATCTTGGTGACCCTGTCTCAAAGGAGGTGGGAAGTGTTCCTGGGGATTACAGTTAAGGTTTTTCTTTTGACCTGAACACACACACACACACACACACCCCAAAACAAAAGACAGAGGAGAAAATCTGCATAGAAACTCTAGGCTGGTTACTTCAAGACTTAGTTGGTTGGTTGGGACTAACAGAGTCTGTGTAGCCCAGGATGGACTATGAATCATAGCATTTCTGCCTCATCTTCCCAAATGCTAGGACAGCAGACATGAGCCACCATGTCCCTTTTCCCATGAGGTCTTCAGAGATGCAGGTTGTCTTCATTTATGCTCTGCCTTCTGCAGTGTTCGGGACATCCCATTTGTAGTGGTGGTGGTAGAAATGAGTGTTTGTGAATCTGAGTGCACATGTGTAAGTCAGAGGACAACTTCTGGGAGTCAGTTCTCCACAGGATCCTGAATTCAGATTGTCAGGCTGGCCCTGCAAGTGCTTTTAGCAGTTGAGACACGTTGGCCACCCTGGAATATTCTTTTAAACTGCTTCATGATAGTACCAAAACGGCTGCTGGTGTACCAGACGCACAAACAGAAGACAGCACCCTAGAGCAGTAAAAGCAGCTTCCTTATAGAAAGAAAGGGGACATTTGAGAAATCGAAGCTGAGCTAAGTGGTGAGCATGTGCAGCCTATCCCAGCAATGGGGAAGGGGAGGTAGGAGGATCAGAAGTTCAGGGTCAGTCTCCAGTGTAAATCAAGTTCAAGAGGACAGCCTGGACTACATCAGAGCCTGTCTTAAACACAACAACAAAAAGCTGCCAGTAGAAATGGGATGCATCTCAGTGGTCGAAGGCCTTCCTAGGATGCAGAGGACCTGGGTTTGACTAGGAACACTGACGTTGGTTAGGTCCTTTTTAAGGATAATAGAAACTTTTCAAGAAGGTCCCAGTCTATCTCTCCTGTCCTCTTACCAGATATGTGACCTGCAGCCACTGAATTGATCTCTCAGTCTTTGATTGATGGAGTCCTGTGAGAGCCAAGGGCTCTTCTATTTAAAGGACTGAGAACAGTGCCTGGCACATGTGTGCTATACAAATATTTGCTATTATTATCTCAGGGCAGGAACTGCATCACATTCCTGGGGCTAACCAAGACCCACCCACCGGGCCTGGAGAGGAACCAAAGGCTGAGCTGCTGAAAGGAGACTGAGCAAAATAGAAGTTAACAAGAAAAAACTTGGGAGTGGTAAATAATAGCCATTAATCAGCCAACAGAAACTGCCATGTCCATGTTCTAAAAAGAAAAAAAAAAAAAAAAAAAAAAAAAAAAAAAGGCTAGTCTGTCTCAACACATGAACACAATTCTATTTGTATAAGTTCTATTTTTTAAAAACCTTGTTTGGGACCAATCTCAGGTTTACAGAATTTGTTTTGTTTTATTTTTTGAGACAGGGTTTTTCTGCGTAACAGCCCTGGCTGTCCTGGAACTTGTTTTGTAGACCAGGCTGGCCTTGAACTCACAGAGATCTGCCTTCCTCTGTCTCCCAAGCACTGGGATTAAAGATGTGCTCCACTACAGACAGCAGCAGAGTATTTTTTTTAAAAAAAAAAGTACAGGAGCTCCTGTACTTGTTACTAGGTATTCTAAAATGTCCACATTTCTTTTAACTATAAAATGAGTGTGAAGGCCAGAACATTAACACGGACAAAGTCTAGCAGGTCATATAGACTCTGTTCCCAGGTGGATTTAGGTCTGTTTACACATCTTCTGGGGACGATTCCATTGAGCAGAATTACTTTTTCTTTTGTCTGGGGACAGAGTCGAGGGCTTTCCTCATATTAAGCCTTTGCTCTCGCCACTCAGCCATGCTCCTACCCTGACATTAGAATTTTTCCTTTCTGTCTTTTTTTTTTTTTGTGTATGTGTGTGGCATGACAGCGTGTTCGTGTATCTGTATAGGTGTATGTGGTGTGTGTGTGTACACATGCTGAGCCACCTCCAAAGCTGTAGTTTTGATTAATGAATGAATTAATGTATTCGTGCATGTATGTAGCACTAGGGGGTTGATAAGGCCTTGTATATGCTAGACTTTACCACTGAACTCCATCCGTAGCCCTACAGGATTTGATTTATTTATTTATTTATTTATTTATTTATTTATTTATTTATGTTTTTTCAAAGTAAGTTTTCTGTAGACCAGAGTGGCCTCGAACTCACAGAGATTTGCCTGCCTCTGCCTACTGAAGGTTGAGATTAAAGGCATGCAGCCCCACTACCTGGCTTGAGAGAACTTTTTATTGTTGTTTTATACAGGGCATAGCCTTGAACTTTGAGATCCTCCTGCCTCAGCTTCCTGAGTGTTGTGATTATTTCATGCACCATTGCCGTAGACTCTAGAGGGAAGCTTTAATTTGAATTTGCTCTTAGGGTGAGAAAAGTGGATGCTTTGAGTACCACTGTTTAAACATGTGCAGGAAGGTCACGGCACTCCCCTGAGGAGTCCCGTGAAACCACCACGGAGGGTCAAGCAGCCTCAGAGCTTGTGTTCTTGAAGGACATTTGCTGAAAGCAAAGGAACTGAAGTTGAGGCCTGGGGTTTGGAATGGCAGTTGAGTGGTGAGACCATAATGGGAATACTGGAGCTCGATGCTGGCTGACACCTGCGGATGTCATGAGAGGAGACAGGAGTAGACACTTGAGAACTATGCTTTAATCAGAGAGCCAGGAATCCTAGAAGGCAGTGGATTAACATCCTGGAAACCTGTCATCTTCCAATCTACAGTCAGCCGATTCTATAGGAAGAAAAAGTGTGGTTGCTTGTTTCTGTCTGTTTGTTTGTTTGTTTGTTTTCTCAGCTTGACACAAGCTAGGGTCCTCTAGGAAGAGGGGCTTCAAATGAGAAAATGCCCCCATTACAGGCAAGTCTGTAGGGCGTTTTCTTGATTAATGACTGACATGGGAAGACCCAGCCCCCTATAGGTAGCACTGCCCTTGTACCAATGGCCCTGGAAGGTATAAGAAAGCAGGCTGAACAAGGCATGGGGAACAAGCCAGTAAGCAGCACCCCTCAAAGCCCCTGCTTCAGATTCCTATCTTGAGTCGCTGCCCTTGCTTCAGTGATGGACTCTAAGTGGTAAGATGAAATAAATCCTTTCCTCCCCAAGTTGTGCTTGGTCTGTCACATCAATAGAACACTAACTATGACAGGGTATGGAGGCTATCAGTTCTGTACCTTGTTCTTTCCCCTCGGGTCAGGTGGCTAGCCCCAGTTTTGAGGCTCATGGTCTCTGTACTTGTCTGCTTGTCTTCCCCTGCACATTTCCCCATGTTTAGGCTCAGGCGCTTGAACCTCCAAATCAAGTCGCTTTTGCTGATATCAGCCTTGTTCTCTTCCAGGGGCATTGGGGTTGGGAGGGATTAACTCAGAATGAGCAAACCATTAATACAATGGGAAAGACACACACATGCTGATTCCCTATTTTGATCTGGAGTACAAGTGTGCTGTCCCAACTAGGTGTCTGTACTAAGTTCAGTATTAACATGGTGACCTGCTGGGATCTGGGACCACCAGTTTGCCTAAGAAGGGGTGAATAGAACCAGGCTGGAAATGTGGCAAGTCAAAACCTTTGTGCTGGTCAGGAATAGTGCAGCCCTGCAAAGCCCAGGGCTGTGACAGGGTAGAAGCTACTAGTTAGCTCCCCTGCAGAAGGCAGGTTAGTGGGTGGTCAGGAAAGAAATAGAAAACCAGGCAGATCAAGTCAAGTAGGTGAGATGAGGCAAGGAAATCCCTCTGGGCAAACCAAGCTTTCAGAATATGCAACACAAAGGCTCAGAGGGAAGGTCACTGTGGCCACAGTAAACTCTTGATGACGAAAGACAATGGGGCTGGCCAGAGCGTCCCAGCCACACAATGCATTGAGTCAGTGTTTCTAAACAAAATTGACTTTGCCACCTGGTCCAATAAGATATCTCTATTCTTTTTGTTTATTTGTTTTGCTCGATTCTGTTTTGAACTGGGATTTTTCTGTGTAACCCTGGCTACCCAGGTACTTACTCTGTAGACCAGGCCATCTGCTTCTACCAGTGCTGGGATTAAAGGGGTACACCACTATGCCAGGTAACATCTCTCTTCTTTAATACTGAAACAGCTCCATCTATTAAGCTTGTCCATGGTGTTAGTCACGTCATCATTGTTAACCATCATCACCATCATCACCATCACCACCATCATCATCACCATCATCACTGATGATATCCTGTAAGTCAGCTAAGCACCAGGCATCTAGCTTGAGCCGTAATTCAAAGGTGAAGATAGGCTGTCCTTCCAAGGGACAGAGCTTTGGCTGCTGGATAAAATAAGGAACAGGCATGAGAATATCTACCTCTACCCCTAGAACCTGGAACCTGCATGTGTATGTACATGTGTGGGTGTGTCTTGTTTTTGTTTTTATATGCGTGTTTTCTATCTATGTCTATGTACCACTTTCAGACCTAATATCTGCAGAGGCCAAAGAGGGTGTTGGATTCTCTGGGACTGGAGTTACAGACAGTTGTGAGCTGCCGCATGAGTGCTGGGAATCCAACTCTGGTCCTCTGGAAGAGCAACCAGTGCTCTTAACCACTGAGCCATCTCTCCATCCCTGTTTTATTGTTTGTTTGTTTGTTTGTTTGTTTGTTTGTTTGCCGAAACAGGGTCTTGCTATGTAGACTTGGCTATCCTTGAACTCACAGCAATCCTCCTGCTTCAGACTTACTGGGATTACAGAGGTGTTCTATCATGCTTAGCTGCCCGTTCGCTGTTGCTATTTGGGGCATGCATTTGTTTGCTTGCTTTTGAGACAGTGTCTCACTATATAGCCCATGGCCTTGAACTCATGAACCTCTTGCCTCATGAGGCTTTCCCATTGCTGAGCTTACAGGCATGCACTGTCACACACCATTGTGCTTCTGATTTTTAATGGACCCAGAGTCACAGAGACAAACTTTAGCCTTGGCAGTGCCTCTGAGCTACTCCAGGGAGGAAGAATTGTGTGGCCAAAGACCTCGAGTGTGTGAGTGCTCGCGGACAGCTAGCTCTACCGCAGCCTTCCAGATGTGGACCGTTCTGCTCTTCTATTTGTCTTCCATCCAACTGTCCTGCAGGAATGGATCCCACTGGTCAAAACAAGAGAAATCCAGTTTTCTCATAGACAAAGTTATCAGCAGCAATACCATTTCCAGTCAGCCATTCTTTCCTTCTGTCATTCACTCATTCATTCATCAAACACTTAATGCTGTCTTGGGGCCAGACATTGTACATCCCTCCAACTCCGTGGGGCTTATGTTCCAGCGGGAGGGAGTGACTGGTGAGAATCACAGACAATGTCCAATTGTAAAATGAAGTTTGAACTCTTCCGCTCCCGTCACCTGTCTTGGTTTCTCTCCTATTGCTGTGAAGAGACACCATGACCAGGGCAACTTACAGAGCCATACAACTTCAGGTTAGTCCATGACCATCATGGTGGAGATGGCAGCCAGCAGGCAGGCATGGGACTTGAGTAATGGCTGAGAGCTCACACACGTTGAAACAACAACCCCAGGGCAGAGAAGGAGAGCAAAAACTAACTGGGGGCGATGTGAGCGTTTGAATTTTCAGAGCCCACCCACAGTGACACACCTCCTCGACAAGGCCACACTACTAATCCTTCCCAAACAGTGCCACCAACGGGCCATATATTCAAACATGTGACCTATGGGGACCATTCTCATTAGAACCACCACAGTAGTGTAACAGAATGTTGAGGGACCATCAGGGGCCTCTGGGAGGACCGGCTATTTTTCTACATCCCTAACACCTTAATGAGTTTACATTTTTTTGTCCGTGGACTTGTCCCAGGTATTACAGGCCCTGAAGCTTCTACTTGTAGATGCCATAGCATCCTCCCCCCTCAGGTAGATAGAATGTAGCCATTCCCCTGCTCAAGGTGTAGATTGCTTCTCATCTTCCGAGTGGGAAGAGCATGTACAAAGGGCCTGTCTCAGTTTCTTTTCCCATTGCTGTGATAAAATGCCCCAGAAAAGCAACTCAAGGGAGAAAACTTTTTGTTTTGGTTTTGAGACAAGGTCTCAACTATATAGCCCTGGCTGTCCTAGAACTCACTACACAGACCAAACTGGCCTCAGACTCACAGAGATCTGCCTGTCTCTACCTGGGACCAAAACAGTGGAGGGCTGTCACTTTAACTCACTGTTGAAGACGACATTGCATCACAGCAAGAAAGTTAAGATACAGCCGGGGCGGTGGTGGCGCACACCTTTAATCCCAGCACTTGGGAGGCAGAGGCAAGCGGATTTCTGAGTTCAAGGCCAGCCTGGTTCACAGAGTGAGTTCCAGGACAGCCAGGGGCTATACAGAGAAACCCTGTCTCAAAAAACCAAAAAAAAAAAAAAAAAAAAAAAAAAAGTAATCAGGAAACAAGGATAGTTGAATACCCGCTCTCCTTTCCAAACAGTTCAGATTGCAGCCCAGGGAATGGTGCCGCCCACAAGTAGCCCAGAGAGGTGAGATGATCTCATCTCAATTAGCCTAATGAGAACAATCCTCCACAGGCAAAGAGGCCCACCTCCCAGACAATTCAAGGTTGTGGCAACAACCTTGGTACTTTCGAGGGACCAAGCAGCCAACCTAAAGTGACAAGCAGAAGCATGTCGTTTGAGGAGGTTGAGAACATAGACTCAGCTATTGAGCAGAGGCCTCGTGGGCTGTGGATGGGACTTTGGCATTTCAAAGAACATTTAGTAAGTATTTAATATGCAGGTGGCACCATGCCAGGCACTGGCAAGCTGAAGATGAATACATTAAACTATAGTCTCCAGTCTGAGAAGGCTAGTGAAGCCAGAGACTACATGCTGATACAGTCAGCAAGTGGAAAGGCATGGCATTAGTATCCTACCGAAGGGTACTGAATGCACAAGTGTGTGCTTGTACAAGAAAGCACGTGAGATCTGAATCTATGGAACAAAGGATGAACTGCACTGCAGGCAGAACACAGTGTGTACAAAGGCATGGGAGTGCAAAACAATATGGTAAGTTCCAGAAGCTCTGAGTTGTTAGGTCTTACAGGGCAGAATGCAGGAAGGGGGTGAATAGCATTTAGCTTGCTAGCACAGCAGATTCTCGTGAGACAAGGGGGAAACTACAGCAGATGTGAAGCAGTCATGGACTACCTTCCAGAACAGACCAGAGTGGGAGAGGCTGGCTCCCTGAGCCTGCGTGAGTCTGCTCAGACACTCCCCTTCATTCTCTATCCCCAGCCTGCTGTGACTCCTGTTCATAAACAGGGGCTTGAGTTTATTATCTGTAAATGAGTGTAGGGGTGTGTGTGCAAGCACCTGCCCATGGTAGAACTGGGGCTAAGGTTTAAAGATTAAATTGTGTCTCCTGCAGGCCCTTGCCTGAGCCTGCATTTCCTGTTTCAGATTACAGGGACTGTGTTTTAATTTCTCTATATAATACTGTCTCACAGAGCCCTCCCTGCAGCAGGCTATGTTCACAATGACCCACAATCCTTCAGTCGTGCATGCACAGAGACAGAGACACAAAGTCTCCTGTGCTGGTCATGCCTTCTGTGACTTTGCTCTTTGGTCTTACTCTCACACCCCAGGCCTTGGCAGCTTCAACCCTTTCTGTGCCAGGGCACTGGAAGTAAATCTGCAGGGAAGAGACTGGGCAGGTGCAGGCTACAGGTTGTGTCCCTCAAGATGTTCCAACAGAAGAGAAACTGAGTGCCTAGGGCTTACAGATCAAAGCAAGGATTGGGTGGATTGCAGCGCAGTTAAGGGAGAGTTTACCCACTCCTTGGCTTTTTGGTGGGGTTCAAGTGGAGGAGGGTGAAGTATAAAATTGTACATAGGAAACCTTCAACTACACAGTGCACTGTGACCAGCTCTGAGACCACAGATGTGAGGTCTGGTTATCTAGGGCTCTCAGGCTGAGCACAACAATCAGGGAGGAAAGCAAGAGCATTTCCTCACCTGCTTCCCTCTGCCTGTCTCCCAGTGGGAGTGATGGTGAGCTTGCCTTTGCAGAGTTTCCTTCCCTTCCTGCAGAGGGCTAGGCAAGATAGACTGCACACAGCCCAGCCCTGGTTCCTTTGTGCCTCAGTTTGGATACTGCCCCACACTTGCTCTCACACCCAGCTCCACCCCACTGACTAGGAATGCTTCTAGAACTCATTAGGAAGGCAAGGAGATACAGATGTGTCAATCAGACTGGGCATGCAACTAAGGATGTCTAGCTGCTAGATCTGGCTCTGCCAGTCATGGCTGCATAACCTTGATAAAGTCTCTGTGGACTGTGGCCTCTTTTCAGGGTGAAATGTCACATGCCCTCTCCATCTAAGTTGATCCACTGTGTTCCATATTGACTCCCCTATTCGATTCATTATACGTACCACTGTTTCTCATCACATCTATGTTTGTGAGCACATAACATATGCACATGCATATACATGCAATTATATTTGCCCACTTAATCTCCTTACTGTATTCTATAGCGTAGGCTCCAGGAATGAGCCCATTTTCCCTGTTAGAGATTAAGCCCAGGGTCTGGCACATGCTACACTATCAAACTACTGCCTGGATATAGTGTATTTGTGTGGTCTCAAGCACCATATCACTCCACAACTTGTGGGAGTGGTTTTTTTCCTTTCACCATGTGGGTCCAAGGATTCAAACTCAGAGAGGCAGATTTAGTAGCAAGTGTTTATCTGCTAAGCTACCTCTAGCCTGTGTCTTTTGACTACCTGAAAACTTGGCACAGTGCCTTCAATTTAGTGAATGAATAAATGAACAGCAGAAGATCCAACGAACTCCCGGGTGCCTTCTAGTTGATAAAATTTAGGAGTCTAAGGTTTCTCTTCACGAGGACCACTCCAAGGCCTCTCCCAGAGTCCCCTGCACAGGAAGAGGGAAGGATGGCCTCTATCGCAAGACTCTTCGCTTGTGTGAACCCTGTATAGCACGCGGTTAAGCTGGCTCGAGCTCCGCCTCCAGACCCACCAGTAGGGGGAGGAGCCAGTCCGTTCTTAAACTGGGGATTCGCAGTGCCCGCCAGGCCACAGCTGGCGAGGGGCGGGGTCAGAACGCGATGTGGTGGGCGGAGCCAAGTGCCCCCGCACCCCCTAGCGCGCAGGTGCCAGGAGCCCCGCCTCTCCCCGCATGGGGACGGGGCGGGGCCGTCGCCTAGCAACGCTCAGCCCCGCCCCCGGTCCCGGCCCCCAGCATGGCTTGGCTGGGCTGGCCCGCGCCTTGGTTGTGGGTCTCCGGCTGCTGGCTGCTTTTCTTCGCCTTCGTGCTGCTCCTGAGTCCCCGCAGCTGCCAAGAACGACGGGGTTTCCGCGGCCTCCTCATGACGCGCAGCCAGCGGCTGCTCTTCCGAATCGGGTTAGTACCCCGGCTCCGATCTGTGCAGGCTCAGGAAGGCGAGCACGCTGGGAGAATGGAAACAGAAGGGCTACCGGGGGTGCCGGGATGTCTTGGACTAGGGGTTCCTCCTAAACCACCGGAGCAGAAGGATGGAGAAACGGGCTGGAGAAGCCCCTGAATTAGTTCTGAGTTTAAAAAGCAAAGAGTTGAAGAAGTGAAGAATTGGGATGGGATGGATAGGAAAAGAGGAGCAGGGTCACAGATCCGAGTTGGTAGGGTAGGGAGCCAGAGGACTCAGGAAGGGAGAGGGCCAAGTAAGATGCTGGAGCCCAGGGAGTGCGGGAACTGGTGCAGGGAAGAGTTCACCCGGCCGCAGGGCAGAGGTCAGCAGATCGGGCTCCCTGTCTCAGATGCAAGGGTAAAAGCGTGCCCTAAATGTCTAACTTTACTCCGTGTGCTCCTGTCCTTCTGCACATCATCCAACACTCCACACCTCTGGGTGGGTCGTTCTGTCCTTCTCGGTAGTTCAGCTCTTTAGGTCAATCTAGCCCTGTCCCTTTTACCTCCCACTGCTGGCACCCAAAGCCCTCGGCTGTGAAATTTGACCCAACGGCCAGCCACTGGACCTCAGTGACTTTCCCCTAGTCAACTCTCCCCCTCTCTGCCCCTGACAGGAGTGATAATCATCACTGTTCTTCTGCATTCAAAAGCAGGGAAGAAACCGGAAGACAAGCTTCTGAGGGCTGTTGGGCAGGACCTCAGATCACAGTTTAGGGAAATCGATGTAAAGACAGGAATCTTGGTCTGTATCCAGATTCCCGGGAAGGCCTAAGACTGGGGATTTCCTTAGTTTCAGAGACAACACTGTGCAATTAACCCTTCCTCCCTCTCCAGGCCACCCCCCACTACTCCCCAAAACTTCAGGCCTGGAGCTCCATTTATGGTCTCTAAAGTAGAAATATAAAAGCCTAGTGGGCTGAAAAACTTTCTAGATAATGCTCTGACCAAATAACCGTTACTTCATGGGTTGTTTTGTTTAGCAGTAAACTCATGAGGTGGCAGAGTTTTTGTTTATTTAGTTGGTTGGCTTAGTAGGACAGTCTCACAATGTATCCCAAGCTGGTCTTGAACTTGTGATCCTTCAGTCTCCTAGGTCGCTGTCATTACAGGTGTGTACCACCATACCTGACTAAGATTTGTGACTATCACTGTATTTTATATCTGGATTTTGGAAGCAGGTGTAAGGTTTTATTTTGTTTGCTTTGTTTGTAATTTGTTTGTTTGTTTGGTGCTGGAGACTGAACCCAGAGCCTCATGCTCTAAACATGTGCTCCACCACACATCTGCACACCCTAGTCACTAGAATGGGGGCTGTGTGTGTGTGCCTGTATGTGTGTGTGGATGGATGGATTTGTATGTGTGTGTGTGTGTGTGTGTGTGTGTGTGTGTGTGTGTGTATGCATGTGTATGTGTGCATGCATGTGTGTATGCATGTGTATATGCCCGTGTATGTATGTGTATGCATGTGTGTACACGTGCACGTATGTGTGTGTGCGTGTACATGTGTGTCCATTTGCTTTGGTTTGGGTTTTTTAAGTTTTCATCACGAAAGTCTTGGGAATCATGTAACTCTATTTAGAGAAGGGATTTAAAGTCTGCTTTTAGCACCCAAAATTGGTAAGCTTGAAGTCACGCAAATGTCAGAGGACGTGGAAAACGGGAGTTTCCATGAGGAACTAGAATCAGAATCCCTAAGATTAGAATGCCAGTAATCACATTATTAAAACCACAAGCGGACAAGCGTCTTCCTAGACTTGAGATTTGGGAGTTTTTCACATCACTTACCTTTGATTTCTTCTTCATCATTCTTTTTGGGGGAGGAGGGAGTATTCGGGGCTGAGATAGGATCTTTCTATGTCCCAGGCTGGCCTCAAACTTTACAGCCATCCTGCCTTAGTTTAGCCCTATACTCAATTACAGGTGCACACTACTACACCAGGCTCAGAACTCGGGCCTGGACTGTTGAAGGACTGGCTGCTCTTGCAGTGAACTCAAGTTCTGTTCCCAGAACCCACATGGTAGCTCAGAGCTGTCTAACCACAGTTCCAGCGGCTCTAACATCCACTTCTAACCTCTTTTGAAGGCATCAGACACAAACATGCCACACAGATACACATGCAGGCAAAACATCCATAAACAAAAAAAAATAGCCGGGCGGTGGTGGCGCACGCCTTTAATCCCAGCACTTGGGAGGCAGAGGCAGGCGGATTTCTGAGTTCGAGGCCAGCCTGGTCTACAGAGTGAGTTCCAGGACAGCCAAGGCTATACAGAGAAACTCTGTCTTGAAAAAACAAACAAACAAACAAACAATAAAAAAAATAAATAAATCTAAAAGGCTTTTTTTTTTTTTTTTTTTTTTTTTTTACAGAATTCAGTTGTTCCATGGGGTTTTCCTTTGTCTAGATTTCCAGGTTGCCTTAAAATCAACTTTCAAAATTTGCAGAGCAGAAGGGTGTGCCTGGAATAGGATTTCCAGACCCTGCTGTTCTGTGGTCTGAGAAACAATTAGTCCAGTCCCTTGAGGGGAGACATTGCTAACCTTCAGAGTGGGGCAGGGATGCTGGCAGGAAACATGTGGCAGATGTGTAGGTGGCATTGTGAGGTGCCTCCAAGCCTGCAGGAAGGATGGACACAGGAGCCCATCCCCACTCTATAAGCCGAAGGTATGGCCAGGAGGACCACAGACAGAATATTTTGTTGGGGCTGGAAAGCAAATAATGGCACTTCTAAGCAATCCACAGACAGAGGAACAGTTCATGGTATTATTAGTCATGATAGTTCCACAAAAGGCTTTCCTCAGTTGTCACTATTATCTGGGGATGAGAATAACTAGGCTCCTCTGAGGGTAGATCCAACAGACATGGGCTGACATTAGGCACTGGGGACTCAGAACCAGGGCAGAGAGTAGCTAAGCATGTAGTAGGTATGGTGGCTGGACAAGTCACCTTTTGAATTCTGGCTCAGCTGCATATTGACCATGTGGCCTTGGGCAGATATTCTTTCTGAGCCTGGCTCGTTTGCACCTGCAGAATGGGGAATGGTGTCTTGCCTTTTGGGGCTCCTGTGAAGGCTTCATGAACCTGCATGTGAGTGATCAAGGAAGGAGAGCAATTGTGTGTAGCCTGTGATGGGCAGGAGGGAGGTACATGTCCTCCTTAAATTCTCTCACAACTGTCTTCTAAGTTTATCCAGCCATGGCTAAGAAATGCTGTTTCTCTCTCTCATTCCATAACACCTAACTGCCCTGGGCCAGGACTGTGGTCACATGTGGAAATGGGATCTGGCTAGTGTTCCCTTTTGCTGACCTTCAGAATGAGGCGATAACTCTGTCTGAACTCCTGCAGCAGGGTATATGACACTTTATTCTGGCCTCCTTGCATAACTCTGTGTGTGTGTGTGTGTGTGTGTGTGTGTGTGTGTGTGTGTGTGTGT
>JANHMN010000001.1:154730712-154811491 GCA_030674055.1 Rhabdomys pumilio
TGTGTGTGTGTGTGTGTGTGTGTGTGTGTGTGTGTGTGTGTGTGTGTATGCGCACGCATGCATGCATGCATGCAAGTGTACACACACACACATGCAATTTAATGTTTTTCAAAAGTACCTTTTTTAAAAAAGAGAAAGATCTCCCAGGCTAAGGATGTAGCTTAGTGGTAGGAGGCTTCTGTACTATATAAAAGGCTTGACACCCATCACGTAGAAGATTAGGTAAGAGACAGGGCCACGTGAACATGGCTCCAAACTGTGGCAGAGGTAGGACACAGCAAGCTCCCTGGGATGGCAGGAGACAACTAAGGAGCCTGTGATCAGGAGAATAAGATGATTGTCTCATGTGGGTCCCCTGCACCAGCCTCAGTTTCCCTTTTGCCCCTGTGCCTCCTCGGGGTAATAGAGAGGGCTTGACAGAGCAGAGCTCTGTGGAGGGCCTGCCTGTTGGTACAAGGCAGGTAGAACATGAGGCTGGATTCTTGCAGCACTGAGGGTGTCCTGCACAGCTGAGGTGGGCAGTAGCTGGCTTCTGCTGATGTCCAGTCTTAGCTGACCAAGTCTCTGTTCATTTTTATACACAAGAGACCCTTTTCTTTTGGGAGTTTGGTGGTTGTGAGTCACCTAATATGGGTGGTGGGAACTAAACTCCAGTCTTCTGGACAAGCAGCAAGCACTCTTTAAAAAAAAGAAGTTTTATTTTATGTGCATTGTTATGCCTGCCTGTATGTCTGTATGGGGGTGTCGGATCCCCTGGAACTGGAATTACATCTTTTAGCTGCTATGTTGGTGCTGGGAATTGAACCCAGGACCTCTTGAAAGGCAGCCAGTGTCCTTAACTACTGAGCCATCTCTCCAGCTCCCCAGGAGACCTTGCTTGACCCTCACTCCAGCCATGTGAGGAACTTGATGTGAGCAGATCCCCGAGAAGAACCTTACTTCTACCATTTCTGGAAGAGGGAACCTCTTGTCCGGGCCAATAGGGTCCACTGACCCAGTGTGCAGGGCGGCAAAAGCCCTGATGTGAGGATCAAGGACCCTTGAGGAAACATCCTCTTGTTTGTGGCCTAGATGAAGACCAGGCATTTCGAGCTGGGCTGTCAGAGACATAGCTGACAGTATCCCTAAGCGTTCTCGTTGGAATGTCTGATTTAAATTGGAAACAGGAGCCACAGAGATGACTAAGGTTTCAAGTCTGGAGTTCATGACTCCTACAAGTCCTCTCAGCTCCTCCACACAGGAGCAGGCACACACACCATACATGTAATAAATCAAAAATAAAAAACCTCAGAAACAGCCAGGTGGTGGTGGCTCATGCCTTTAATCCCAGTACTGGGAGGCAGAGGCAGGCAGATCTCTAAGTTCATGGCCAGCCTGGTCAATAGAGCGAAATTTTAGG
Organism: Rhabdomys pumilio; assembly: GCA_030674055.1. Taxonomy (NCBI): domain Eukaryota; kingdom Metazoa; phylum Chordata; class Mammalia; order Rodentia; family Muridae; genus Rhabdomys; species Rhabdomys pumilio. The sequence goes on from JANHMN010000001.1 coordinate 154,732,112, forward strand.
ACAGCCAGGACTATACAGAGAAATCCTGTCTCGAAAAACAAACCAACCAACCAAAAAACAAAACAAAAACCCAGAAACTTATTACTTCTCTGTTCAGATCCCTCTGGTGGTATCTCCTGGAAGGCAGAATTAGCTCTCTGTGCCCTGCCCACCCCCAACGGCAGGAACTAGTTTACTGTTTGCCAAACACTGCCAGCCAGTCCTTCTTCCCAACTCTTCTATCCCTGTTCAGATTTCACCATGTTCCAGAGGCCCTGCTCCATGTTGTGACAACCCCGCCTGTGCACAGCAGTTGTCCCCATCCCTGCCATTCCATTCCCCACTGCCCAGCTTTATTCTCAATAGTATATGACAGTAATGTGTATTGGCTTGTTTGTCTGTTTACCAGTTTTCTCCTCCCACCTGAATATGGCCACACAAAGAATAAAACCTAGTTACTACTGCATCTCAGCTTCCAGAGCAACGCCTGGCACATAGTCAACTCTTATCAAATGTTTTTGAATGGAGGGAGGGAGAGAAGAATGGGAGGATAGCCTTGACCCAAGTGCCATGTCCTCCCTGAAGCTGGCTTAGCCTCCTTAGCCCAAATTCACCTTTGCCTCCCTTGAGCCTGGCTGTATTATCCTCCTCAGAGCTTTTAGTGCGTTCTCCTCTCCTGGGCTCAGGCTCCCACAGGCTTGCCCAGGGATCAGAGTTCTGTCAAAAGGGCCTGTGCTGAAAATGACTGACAGAGGAGAGAACCAATGGAAGTGAATCCTAGCACTTCGACAAGGCAGGTGGCCTGGAGCGCAGGCCTTCGGCAGAGGCTCACTGAGGGGCTACGATTCTAATGTGTTTCTCACCTTGCCTGAGCACTCCTAGGGGTCATATGGTCTCCTACAAAAGATGGCTGTCCTCTGCAGGGGACAGCAAAGATTGGGAAGGCTGAGAAATCCCAGACTGGAGGCTCAAGAGTTTACATGCCCTGGCCTCTCCTGGGCATGTGGAAGTGACCTCCAGACATGCTGGAAGCTGCAGGAAACCCTACCCAAGGGCCTCGTCAGCTGCCTCATTAGCTTGGTTCCCCTCACCCCCCAAGAAAGCACACGACAGGGTGTGACTGTTCCTATGGCCTTAAGCCAGTCCTGCTCAACAGAACCCTGTGACCTGCTGGCCCTTCAGGTCTAGACCTTCAGCCCTCAGCCATTCCAAGCTTGTTATTAGGTGATTCCTATCACTGGTCACATGCAAGCCTGGACAAGCTGAGTCTTGGCCAAAAATACCCGTGACCACCACCCTGGGTCTGTCTCACCACGCTGAGCCTGCCTCTTGGGTTACAATAATGTCTTGGGTCTCACTATACTCAGGGAACCCACATACATGGAGTACCTAAGCTGAGAAGGAGGCAAGGGAGCTGACCCTGGCTGCTGTTCTGTTCTGGGGCTACAGGATCCCCTTCATCTGGCATCCTTCTGTCCCATACTGGCCTGAGGTAGGATCCAGGCCCAGCTGAGGCCAGTCACTTGACAGCCCTCCAGCTTCTCTCAGGGCTGCCCTGGGGAGGAGGAGAGGGAAGGAGAGCCTGTGTTGTGTGTTTTCTCTGTTCATCAGAAGACTGGCTGGGGGAGGGGATGTCATCTTACTGTCAGCTGTCCCCATAGCTTCCAGGACCTTAGGCTGACCTTAGATAATAGAGAAGCCATGCCCTGACTCAGCAAGGCAAGGGAGGGGTGCATTGTGAGCCCAAACTAGGGGGCCAGCGCTGTGCCCCAGGGAGGGCTCGGGAGGGCTGTAGCTCAGCATGCCCCCACTTTCTCCCACCTGGGTCAGGGGACCGATTAGGAAGCTTTATTTTCTCTCTGATGTGGTTGTGGTGGGTAGAAACGCCGGTCCAGGCTGTAGAAATGCTGAGTCAGATTTCGGGATTGGGAAAGATTGAGTTTAGGGCGAGAGTGCGTGCCCCAGCACGTGCCAGGTCCTAGGTTCTAACTGTAGAACTTCAGACTGTAGAGGGGACAGAAGAGGGCAGAATCTTCTGTTGTTGTTTTGTTTGGGGACCTTGGTGTTATTGTTGTTTTGAGACAAGTTCTCACTCTGTATCTCTGGCCAGTCCGGAAATTCATAGAGATCCCCCCACCTCTGCCTCCCAAGTGCTGGCATTGAAGGCTACCCTTTCAATTTGGCCCAAGAGGTCAAAATCTTAATGTGTACTGGACACACAACCCTAGTAGCTTGTTCTGATCCACTGCTGTGAGAGCCATCCTAGATCTCAGCTTGCTGGGATGTGCCTGGGGACCCCATGCAGAGAGTGGCTGTCAGGGCCACCCTATTAATCACATGGATTGTTAGAGGCCTGGGGACCCCATGCAGAGAGTGGCTGTCAGGGTCACCCTAGCAATCACATGGATTTGTAGAGGAAGAGTTGAACAAAAAGGAGAACAGGCTGCAGAGCAACTTCCTCCTTTGTGCACTGAGCATTAAAAGACCAGAGGCTGTGTATTTAGTAATGACTGAAGAAACCAGGCGACGTGAGCTGGGGTGTAGCTCAGTGGTAGGCCTGCTTGCTTTACGAGCATCGGGCCCTGGATTCCATCCTTGAGCCTTTGCATGGAGCCATGGCATCCAGGTCATGTTGGCTGTGGGACACAGCTTCTACAGTGACTCTTCACAGTGTCCCCTCCAGACTCTACCCTGTCTACATTCTCCTTGCCCTCTGGCTCCCAGGGCATCCTTGGGATCACTGGCCTGCCAACACTCCACTCCAGGAGTTGTAGAGCCTTAATTTCAGAAATCCTTGTGCCGGGTGTCCCATCCTGACACCCCCAGGGCTCTGTCCTCTCTACAGTGAGTGTGAGACATTTGCCAATGTCATGGACTTGCTCATGTAGAAGACACAGCAGTTACCAGATCCCAGGGTCCCCGAGACCAGATCCTGGGCCATGTACCAGCCCCTGACCTATAATTTTCCTTCAAAACAGCTTTCAGAGGAATTGGGGAATCCCTGTAAAGTCATTCAGGGCCACTCATCTAGTTCTACGCCTGACTTGAGGTTTGGGGAGGATTTTAGTGGTTGAGTGGGTTACTGGTCAGGGTTCTAGGGAGATATGTCTACCTACTGGCCACCATCCTGTGATCTGATCAAGCAAGGTCCACAGCTTTAGAACTAAGTCTTTTAGTTAGAAAAGATGACAGAGGTTCTATTTAGTTAACAAAGATGATGGACTGGGTGTTAGGTCTATATTGTACTATTCAATTTATATCTGGGAGAAAAGAGTCTTTAATTGGACAGAAAGGGAGAAGTGTTGTGGATAGCCCTGGCCTTGTATTTTGATACTAATTCCCCTTTCCTGTGAAGGGCTGCAGAGGAGGAGTGAGGCATTACACAGGTGAATTCTAGTGAACCTTCTGCCCATCTTAATTTGTAAAATAAAGGCTGGAGCCAGTGATTGGGCAGAGGAAGGGGAGGTGGAGAAATAAAGGTTAGTGGGAGAGAGAGAGGACAACTGGAAAGCAGGAGGTAGAAAGACAGACGCAGGTCTGGAAAACCCTCAAGTTATAAGGGTCTCACAGCTGGGGAACAGAGTAGTGTAGGGGTATCTGCCCAATCTAGGCTTGCAGAATATATTCATAATTACTGAGTTGTGGTTTTTTTGACCGGTCTTATTTGGGTTGGAGGTTTAAATATCTCCTGCAACACACCTCCACACTTCCAGGCTCCGTTTCCTGTCTGTAAGATGAGGGTATGATACCTGCCTCAGACTTGAGGGGCCTGAGATGACCCATGGGAAAACCTGGGCTCACTCGGAGCTTGCCTTCAGGCATAGGCAAGAAAAGCTGTGGCACTGGAAATAGTTGTGAAAGATATGGTGGTGAGCTCCAGGGAGGAGCCAGAACCCTGACCCTGTGGTACCTCTTGTGGATGTCTATCCAGTGTTCCTTCCATTTTCTCACACTCTTCTGTCCCTCTCTCCCTTCCCTCCATCTCTGAGGCCCTGGATGCAGCCTCCATGACAAGCGACTTTAGGATTTTATGTCCCGTGACACAGCCCCCACCCATGCCATTGAATCTGGGTGACCTGCTTGGCAGAACACCCTGCTCATCCAGGTCTGTGGGGGTAGTAGGGCAAGAGGAGGGTGCAAAGGTGGAGAGGACTTGAGTTGGGCAAGCCACTGCCATTAGGCTTGCTGGGCCTGCCAGCCCTGGCCTTGCCTGGGATTCATTCTTGCCAGGCACTGTGCCATGCACTTACCTAGCCCCTCCCCAGCCTTTCTTGGATGCCACTTGCTGTTCTGTGCCAGTGTAGGAGTTCCTGGGGGTGGAGGGAAACACCAGAGTCACAGGGAGCCACGCAAGGGGCAGGTGGGAGCCTGCTAGCCTCAGGCAGGTGCTGCCCCATGAGGGTACCATGGCATCCATAGGCACCAGGTCTGAGGAGCAGAGGGAAGTTGTCTGATTACATCAGTGGCTGCATCTCCTAGGAGATAAGAGTGACCTTAGCCCTAAATGGTACTTAGGACTTCAGTAAGTAGAGAAGCCTAGGGGCAAAAAGGGGTCGGGGAGAAGGGGGATGGAAGGGGAGGAGGAGGAAGAGGAGGAAGAAGAGGAGGAGGAGGGTCTTTATTCCTTTCTAGAAAGCTATCAGAGCAGAGGCAGGGAGCCCAGAGCTATTTCTTGTGATCTTTGAGATAGAGTCTCAGTAGCTAAGCCGCCATCAAACTTCTGAACTTCCCGACTCACTAGTATTATAGCCATATACATGGTCCGACTATACTTGGCTTATGGGAAGCCAGAGTTTTGAACCCAGGGCGTCATGCATGCCAGCCAAACACTGTACCAACTGAGCTACATTTCCTGACCTGTTCTTATTTTTTGTTTTTAACCTTTGTTTTGGTGGGGGAGGGGGCACATGAGTTCCAGGCACACTATGTGCTCCGAGGACAGCTTTCGGGAGTCAGTTCTCTCCTACTGTGTGAGTCTCAGAAATGGAAGCCAGGACATAAGACTTAGCAACAGTCATCTCAATATCTGTGTGTCACGTGCACGCGCACACACACACACGCACACACCACAGAGGCTATAGTACTCTGGTAGAGGTCAAAGGGTAACTTTTGGAAGTCAGTTTTCACCTCCCATTTTGTCTTAGGGTTTCTGTTGCTGAGATGAAACACCATGATCGAAATAACTTGGGGAGGAATGAGTTTATTCAGGTTACACCTCCACAGCACTGTTCACCATTGAAGGAAGTCAGGGCAGGAACTCAAACAGGGCAGGAACTGGGAGGCAGGAGCTGATGCAGAGACCATGGAGGGTGCTGCTTACTGTCTGTGCTCCTCATGGTTTGTTCAGCCTCATATACAGTCAGTACTCCGCTCCTCAACTCAAGAAATAGAACATTGCAGATGGGGCGGAAGTCCGCAGTCCCACCCCCTCCCTGGGGCTGAGCAGTGCTGCCGGCTAGGATGGTGACCGTCTTCAACATCTTATCCTTTCCCACATGTCTGCATCCTGAACGGGAGCTGGGGTGGTTTCTGCGTGCACTGGCATTTCAATAAATGTCAGGGTGTTTTCTTGGCAACTTATCTTCCAGCATAATTATACATATTTGGACTCTGAGTGTTGTGTCCTGGTTTTGATCATTTGTTTTGCTGGCTGTGTAGTTTCCCACAGTGTGGGTATGGCCTGGCTTATTTTTATAAATTGCTGTTGATGGGCATGTAGGAGGCTTCCACCCTTTCACTCTGGGGAGCACAGTGGGAAGGGCAGAGACTGTCAGGGGGTCAGATCAGGGAGCAAGAGTCTTTTGGGAACAGCAGGCTCTGAGCAGGAGGCAGACTCAACCAGAGGTGGCACATGTGGAGCTTTGGCCTTGTCTGTAGTTTGGACTGGAAGCCAAAATTGGGTAAAGGAGGCTCTTGCAAAACCTTGGGATGAGCCCATGGACCTAGCCCCTGTATGAGCCCACCCAGAGCAGCAGAAGACAGAACTGAGAAAGAGATCCTCATTTGAAAGACAGGGCTACAGAGGAGGGGGAATCCATAGACCCTGTGACACTCTGAAGGAGTTGCACTCAGCATCAGAGCCATGTAATGTCATTGTGGTGGCAGTGGGGGCTGGGGGGAGGGGGTGCCAGGCCTGCGGAGAGTGTCCCAACACAGCTAGGACCTCAGCTTCCCTCCAGCCCCCAGCCTGATTGACTTGACTCCTCAGGCTCCCTTCCCCTTGGCTAACAACCTGCAGGATACCATCCAGACTGTTGCTTCTTTCTTAGCCCTGCCTCTTCTTTGCCAGCATCTTCTTTCCCTGGATCTCTCCATGGTCTCTCTCTGCCCACTTACTGTCTCCTGTTCCTGCCCTTTGCCCCCTCCCCCCACCTCAGGCTTCCTGGCAAAATTCTAAGAACATGGCACATTTCCTCCTGCCCAGGCCTTGGTTCTTTCCTACCCCCAAACACCTCACTCCAGGCTCCATCTCTCAGCTTCCACTGCAGTCTCCTGGCTGAGAGGACAGGTCTTGGTTCTCTTCTGCATGCACACAGCCCCTTCCCTGCCAGTGGCTCGGCTCTAGTCAGCTGGTAGTTAATGATTCATCTGCTTTCCAGCTGAGTGCGCGCAAGTTCCCCTGTTTTTGCCACAACACAGTTATTGCCACGGCAGGGAGCCTTTGGCTTTGTTCTGTGCCATCCACATAGTGTCCAGCAAGCACAGTAAATATTTTCCAGATAAAATGAGCCCAAGAGACTGGCCTCTTTCCCGTGGCCCCTGCACTCACAGATCCTGCCTTTGTTAGTGCCACAAACCCACAGCACACATATTAGCACTGGACAAGGAAGGCAAGAAATGTCTCAGCTCTTCACAGATGCAGGCCATCTTGCTCTGGCTGCTGTGTTGGCATCTGACAGAGTTTGGAAAGGAAGTGGTGATTTCGAAACCCCTTCTGCCATCCGATTCTGACTGGGCACTTTCCATGTGTTCTCTTACTTGGTGCCACCTAAGTTTTATGTGGTCTTGACTGGGCATCCTGGTTAGGAGTGAGGAAACTTACCTGTTAGGCCAAGGACATAGGCAGCAGGAACCAAGCTGCTGTGGAGCCATAACTGCTGCACTTCCTGTGAGTGAGAAGGGGAAGAGATGACAAACTGATTCCCGGGGTGGGGTTGGGGGTTAGGGGGTGGGGTGGTAAGTGTATTTATTGTTGTTTAACTTTTCAGTTTGAAATAATCTTAGATATGTCAAAACAACACAAAAAAAGCTCCTTACACACCTAGCCCAGCCTCTGAGATGTTAATGTTTCATGTTCTCAAAAGCAACAAATTCGTATCAATAATAATAATGTTAACACCATCAGACCATATTCACATGTAGCCAGAATTTTCTTAATTTCACTAAGAAAATCACGATTTTCTGGTCCTGATTCTGATCAAGGATCCTGCACTGCTCAGTTCCTCTGCCTGTCTGATGTTGAGCACTGGACTGGTGTTTTACTGCGGTCCCTCCACCTGGGTTTGCCTGACATTTTAAAGCCACAGATGGTCAAGTATTTATTGTTACAGCTGAGATTAGTGTTTGTTTGTTTGTTTGTTTGTTTGTTTGTTGCAGGGGCTAGAATATGCATTTGCGAGCTGGGCCAGAGCCTTGCTGCTCCCTGCAGCCCCGGGCCTGTTGTTATCTTCATGTTTCAGGTGGAGTCAGCCAAGTTGTCTGCTGACTGATTAGTATCTTGTGAAATAGTTTGAGACTATGCAAATCTCTCTCCGTTGTGCCTGGCGACTTGCTCCATTTCCAGGTGTTAGGCTGCACTCCTGTGCATTAGAAACTGGAAGTTGTGTTTGTGCATTGAATGAAAGCAAGCTGAGAGAAAGGGAGTAAAGTCAGCGACGACGGCTTCCCAGACAGGGACTCAGAGCTGGGACAGAGTCTAGAGTAGCAGAAGCATGAACTTCCCAGGTAGACCTGCCCAAGGGAAGGTGTGTAATTAGCATTGCTCAGACCCAGTGGCTCTCACTAGTGCTCCAGATGCCGCACCCCCACCCCACTGCCCTCCTTCCAGGCCGTGTACCACCTTGAACTCAGAAACATTGACTTGACACGAGGCAGCTGACACAGGTCCATCCAAGTTCATCCCTCTATCAAGTCTAGGAAAGGAAAAGTGTTTGCTGAGTGACCGTCTCAGGATGGGTCACATCCTCCTCAGTCACACCTAGGGAGAACAGATGCCTTGAAGGTAGTCCGCTTCACTGCCTGCCAGCAGCTATGTACACCAGGGTCTCTGAGGCAAGAAAGGAACCTTGATGTCTTCAAGGTACAGATGGCTCCCAGCTGACACCTACCTCTCACCAACCTCACTCCCTGCAGTCCATTCCTCTAATGATCAAAGGAAGGGACAGTTCCGGTACTTTCTAGATTAGATTTGCAATCCTAATGTATCTTTAAGCTTATTTGTCTCTTTCTCGCTCATGTTTCAAATTAGTTCCTTCCCCCTTTTTATATTTGCATTTTCAGGTATAATTTTTATGCTTGTTGATCTTAAAAAAAGGAAAGGAAAATAAATATTGGGGTTCAGCAGTGTGAATGGGGGTGTTATTTCTGACCCACAGACTCCTTAAGAGTCTCGGATCTAAGTTTCTCTCCCTTTTTCCTTCTCTAAATAAAATACACACAAGCAAAGGAGCCGCCAAAGAAGTCCTGGGGTAGGGTGTGGGACCCTGGACTCCAACCCCAGCACATAAAGAAGGATACACTGATATTTTCACCCCTGACAACCACTTTCAATGACCATGGGTCTTTTCCCTGTAGAAATATCTAAATATGTACTCACCCCTCTCCACAAGTGAAGGTCTGTGCGTCATTCAGCTATTCAGAAGTCTACTATAATCCTTCTTCCTGCAACCTTGTCATGGGTATCTAGGTTGTATCTAATGCTGCCCCACATCCCACCCTGACTGGATATGTCCCTTGTGCCAGCTCTTTACTGTTACAACAGAGTATGCAAAGAATTAGCCATGACCTCAGGGTCCAGTCTGCTTCCCTGAACGCCTGCTCGGCCTGCCCCTTATCAACTGGTCTACTGTGTCCACGACATTTTGTTTATTCTCTGTGTGGACACATGTGCTATAGCGCTAGAGTGGAGATCAGAGGACGACTTGCAGAAGTAAGTTCTCACCTTCCACTCTCGGGAGTCCCTTGTGTCGGGGTCCAGCCTTGACACAGGTTTGGAGTTCTCAGCTGGAAGCAGGGATATCTGGAAGGTGCATAATAAATATACACAGACTACTTTTTGAGTACAAGCTGACAGGCAATTTTTCAAGGCTTAAAGTTTCTCTTCTCTCTCACTCTCTGCTCTCTTTCTCTCTCGCTCATTTGCTCACAGCTTAAGGCTGCACACACTCTGCGTTCTGTGCGCTTGTTTTGAACTCTCAGACTCCTACACACCTCTGTGCGTTCCCCTTTCACTCACACACACTCTTCACACACATCTCACACACACCTCACATACACCACATGCACTCTCCTTTCACTCACACACACTCTCTATACACACCTCACATCCTCTCCTCGCTCACTGTTCGCATGCTCTCATGCTCGCTACATTCGCCTCACATGCTCTCTCACCCTATCTTCCCATGCTCACTGCTCACTCTCTCACCTTTCTCTTGCCCCAAAAGTAGGTAGAAAAAAAGTCATTGTGTAATCATTGCCAAATCAAATTCAAAAGAATAACCATGTCCCACAAAGAATCAAGAATTACAATTGTTCCCCAAAGTTTCAAGCTTCCCTATTCCCAGGCCTGTAGCCAAAATAATAATAATAATTGCAAACTTATCGTTATTTAAACTTTAACTTTTGACTTATTATACTTTAGAGCTCAGAGCTCCGAGGTCAGCTACTTGCATTTTCCTGTGAAGCTCTAATGATAAATGACATGGGCAAAGCTGCCAGGCGGTGGCCAGAAAGAATCAAGTTAACCCTTAACTCAGTGGTTCCGCTAGCTTTCTGCTTCTGCACACTGCACACAATGACTCTCCCAAGAGTCCCAGTGTTTCTTAGTTTTACTAATATATAGTTTTATGCATTCTACACTTGCTTATCCAGGAACCACTCTTAAATGTTGTGTAAAACTTCAGTAGTTTTTTTTCTTTCTTGGGGTCCCAGTGTTGGCTCTATTTCATTTTCTAATAATCTCTTCAAACTTTCTTTGCAAGTCAAGCATTAATCTGGAACTACCATTGTGCAGTTATTGCATTGTTTCCAAGATGAGAGCGCACAGCATGCACCTGGGCCATTAGGACTGTGCTGTGCTGTGCTGTGCTGTGCTGTGCTGTGCTGTGCTGTGCTGTGCTGTGCTGTGCTGTGCTGTGCTGTGCTGTGCCCTACGCCTCAATTTTTAATTGTTTAAGAATCATTACATCAAGGAACATCTAGTTTCACAAAATTCACCAGAGCAGAAGGAGAAAGAAGTCAGAAAGTCAGATATAATAGAATAATTACACACACCAAGGCCAACTGAAAAGCAGTCATGCACAAATGAAATCTATACAGAATTGTCCAGGGCTAAGGTTAGGAGAAATGGGAACAACTGTTTTTTTACACAGAGCTGCACAGGCTTCTGAGATGTCCCCATCCAGGCCTACTGCAGGCAGTCCCTTATTTCAGATGGTGGGTCCCCTAGAGGGATGTGCCTCCTGCTTCTCAGATACCATCCTTTTCTACAAGGAGCTGCCACGGGCTTCTGAGATGTCCCCATCCAGGCCTACTGCAGGCAGTCCCTGTCATAGTATGCTGTCCCCAGCACCCAGGGATTAAGCTCAGTAGTCAGACTTGGTCTCTAGCACCTTTCCTGGCTAAGCCACCTTGGTTGCCTAGTCTACTGCATAAGAAACGGCAGCTCTGTCTGTCCCTGTCCTCTGCTTTCAGCTGGTCATCTTCCCTGCTTTATCATTGCATCTCTCCTACTAGAAGGTCAGCTTTGGGAGCAATGACTGTTTTGCGCAGTGTACACAGCACCTGACCAGTCACCAGGGATCGATAAATGTGGCTGGAAAAGTGAAAGTCTAAAGGACTAACGCTGGGTTGCAAAGGGAACCAAAAGTAGAGGGTTTACAAAAATGGACATAGGGGCTGGAGAGACGGCTCAGCGGTTAAAAGCACCGGCTGCTCTTCCAGAGGTCCTGAGTTCAATTCCCAGAAACCTCATGGTGGCTCACAACTATCTGTAACAGGATCTGATGCCCTCTTCTGGTGTGCATGAAGACAGCATACTCATATACATAAAATAAATAAATAAATAAATAAATAAATAAATAAATAAATAAATAAAATTTTTAAAAGGAGGGGGCGTAAAATGCAGAAGGCAAAGCTTTTCTTGGCATGCGTAATTGCCCAGGCTGGGGAGGGTCATTGAGCAGAAGTTGGCTAGGCTGCAGCTGAACCCTCGCTGCCAAACTCTCAGGGACCCACTTGGTTTGTCCACACTTTGCAAATAAAGCATCTAGTATTTTGCCAAGGGGCTAGGGAGAGTCTGTCCTTCTTTGTACACACTGTGAGAGATTTAGGGTCCACCTTCCATGTCCTCTCAGGTTTCCAAGCTTAGGATGCTGTTAATTTTCTGACTGGTTTGATACATACTCCAAGCACCCAGTGCCTACTCACACTGTGCCTGCCTCAGCCTCCATTTCCTGCACAGCAAGGGCCCAAGCCAGCTCCTTCCCTTCCCGACAGGAATAAATATATAATGTATCCATCCCAATGTAATAGAAAATCCAGGGGCAAGGTGAGGTGCTACAAACCTGTGACCCCAGCACTTGGGAGGAGATGGCAGGATGATCATGAGTTCAAGGTCATTACTGACAACATAAGAAGTTTAAGGATAGCCTGGGCTACACAAGGACCTGTCTCAGGCAAACAATAATGCCTAAATAAATAGGTAACTAAATTAACTAGTTAAAATAAAGCCACTTGTTCAAACAGCAGGAAAAAAAAACCACTATTAGTCAGTGTACAAAGGTAATAAGGCCAACTTGGCCTTCCTTGTGCACACTTATAGCGTAGCGCTGAGACACAGGCAAGAGGATCTTACGTTTGAGGACACCGTGGACTATACAGCCGAATTCTGGGGAAAGAAGGGGAAAGGAAAAGCAATAAAATCTGAAGTCTTTTCATTCTTCCATCTCTTTCCACTTGCGTTTTCAATTTGCTATTTAATGTCATTCTAAATAAAGAAAAGTAAAGCCAAGCACGGTGCCGTGGTGATCCTAGCACTTGGGAGGCAGATGTGGGAGGACCAGGGCCGGCTGGTTACTTCACAGTTACATAGTGACAGTCTACAAATGGAGTTCAGGCCAGGCCACATAATAAGGCTATGACTCAAAGGGAGAAAGAGAAAGGGGTGGGGAGGGGAGGAAGGAAGGAAAGGGAAAATAAAAATGTAAATTATGAATTTTTCCATTCATTTTTATATTGCATAATGCCAGTCTTGCTTGTTTGTGGTACTGAGCGTTGAACCCAGTACTTGTACATGCTAGGTGCTTAGTGCTCTACCACTAAGTTATATCTCCAACCCCTTTATTTATTTATTTTTAAATGTGACACATGGGTCCACCTTCAGGATATAAATTTATTATATCCTGAAGCTCTGTCTCATAAAAATGTTTAAAGACTTTCAAAAGTCAGGTCACTAAGAATCCAAGAAAGTGACGTTGGCGTGTTGAGCCCGAGGGGCCATTTTGAACTGGGCCCTTGATGGCTCACAGGTTTTGTTTGGCATGCTGGTCCACTTTCCTGAACAGCATATAGCTGGAATGGCAGTGGGGCAAGGGTCAGGCCCTCCATCCTCACCTCTGGCTGCTTCTCTGTCTGTTAAGTAGCCACAGAATTCTCTGTGAAGAAGAAACCCTGCTGTCTGCCATCTTTTGGCCTCAGACTTGCTTTCTCTACCCTGGTGGCTTCCAAAGTTGATCTGTGAACCAACAGCAGCAGCAGCATCTGAAGTGGTTAAAAAGTAATTTCCAGGGTTGAGATGTAGCCTGTTTGGTAGTGTTTGTTTAGTGAGCATGAAGCCATGGGTCCCATCCCTGGCATCGTAGGAAGCAGGTGTGGAAACCCATGCCTGCAATCTCAGCACTCGGGAGGTGGAAAGACTGGAGGGCCAGAGTACACGGTCACCCTTGACAACCTAGTGAGTGTGAGGGTAGCCTGGGCTACGTGAGACTAAGTAAAGAGCAGAGCTAAACAAAAAATGGAGATGGTAAAGTGCTTGACTAAGGGTGTCTGTGGAAACAGAGATCCTAGAGATGTGAGGCCTACAGACTTGGAAGAGGATTAACCTGACCCCAGGCCGTCTGCCCTGCAGGTATAGCCTGTACACCCGAACCTGGCTCGGGTACCTCTTCTACCGACAGCAGCTTCGGAGGGCTCGGAATCGCTATCCCAAAGGCCACTCCAAAACTCAGCCCCGACTCTTCAATGGTAAGCTCTAGCTGCCCCTGGCCAGCACCCCACCTTGCTCCCTACTCTCACCCCCTGCCCACTCTTTTCCCCCCACTTGCCCCTTCAGTGGGCTCCCACTGCCTCAGCCTCTCTGTCTGCCTCTCCCAGGAGTGAAGGTGCTTCCCATCCCTGTCCTCTCGGACAACTACAGCTACCTCATCATCGACACCCAGGCTGGGCTGGCAGTGGCTGTGGACCCCTCAGACCCGAGGGCTGTGCAGGTGAGGAGAGAGGGAGCAGGGGTTCTGGGAGTCACTGCAAGAGACTGCCAGCTTTTCCTGCCAGTCTAGGGTTGGTCCTGGCTCCTCTGACTGTGGGCTATGCTGCATATGGGTGGGTGTCCTCTCACACATAAACACCACCCCTCATAGAGCATGGGGGGGTGTCCTGGGCCTGCAGATGAAAGAAGAGCAGAGCCAGAGGGTGGGTGAGTCCTAGGACTTGGGGCCTGTCAGTTTCCAGTCTGCCTCTTACCCTCTTTTTTATCCTGGTGTATATTCTTTTTTCATTCTTATTTCTATATTTATTTATCATGGGGGGGTTGTCCTCTCTTCTGTCTTCCCCTCCACCCCCAGATGAGTCTTATGAGGTAGCCTCAGCGGATCTAGAACTTGATACGTTGATCAGGCCCCGTCCTCATCCCCAGTGGTGGGATTCTAGGCACGCACCACCATGCCTGGTAGAACATTTCCCCCCATTATATATATGGGCATGGCGTGTGTATGTATGGTGTGTGTCTCATGGCATGCACGTAGAGATCAGAGGACACCTTGTGGTTATCTCTTTCTATTTTTACGAGGATTCTGGTGATGGAATTTACCTGCTGAGCCATCTTACCAGCCTTCTTTCCTCTCTGGCCTCTGTCAGTACCTGGGCCTCTCTGCTTTCCCTTCATGTCATATCCTCCCCCCTTGTGTACGCATGCGCACATGTGTGTTATATGATAGTAGGAATAGAACCCAGGTTATTTCTCAATGTGAGTGAATCTATGTCAACTCTTGATGTCCCCTCTCTCTTCCCTGCCCCACCCTCATTTGCTGGATCTCTGCTCTTCCAAGTCCCCTTTGCCAGCTTCTCATTCCCTGGCCCATCTCCCGCCTTTCTTCCATCTCTCCAGCTGTCGTTTCCACACACCCCTAACTAGAATTGGAGCATCTCTCTCTCTGTATACTACCCCCACCCTCAGTATCTCTTCTCTTCCTCAGGCTTCCATTGAAAAGGAAAGAGTTAACTTGGTTGCCATTCTTTGTACTCACAAGCACTGGTAAGGGACTGGGAATGGTGGGGCTATGGTTACAGGCAGTTTTACCTTCATAGGTTGGCTCAGAGGATCACCTGGGGGATATCAGGATGGGCAGGACCTACATTCCTCATAAGATCACTCAGGCACCAGCAGAGATGAAGAGATGGGCTGGGTTACTTATGGCCCTTAGCAGCTTGAAGGCTCAGTGATGGGCAGGCATTGTTGTGTTCTATTCATAAGCAGGTAGTAGGTACCCACAGAACGAGCACCTAGTTAGTTAGTGGGTACAGAGGTCATAGTACAGAGGTGGGTGTGGTCAGATCCACTTGGGGGAGTTTGAGGATGACAACTGGAGCTGAGTGAGAGTCCAAAAGGGTCTGTTAGAATTAGTCATGGGAGCATAGCAAGTTGAGGGGTGACTTAAGCAGAGAAAAGGCTTGAACAAAAGCCAGTGGGTACTTTAGGGAAGGAAGAAGTCCAGGTACGGTTGCCCTTTGAAGTCTCTGTATGCTTGCTTAATTCTGCCATCCCACAGGGACCACAGTGGAGGGAACCGTGACCTCAGCCGGCGGCACAGGGACTGTAGAGTGTACGGGAGCCCTCAGGATGGTATCCCCTACCTCACCCAGTAAGTCCCCAACCTAAACATGAATGGGCATCACCTGTCTCCTGCCTTCAGTCCTCCAGGGTGTCAGCAGTTGGATCTTTTGTGACACTCTGCCTAGCCATTAGACAGCTAAGCAGAACCCACGTAAGAGTAAGAAGAATGGCCCTATTTGTCCCAAGATGACCTAGCCATGGTCAGAAGAGGAAGGCTGTGATCTCAGCCCCTGGGCACCTGGGCTTTTTCCCTGTTGTACAAGTCCCCCTCCTATAAGTCACCCAGCCTTCAAGCCTGGTGAGATGACAGAGACCAGAATGACAGAATGTCTCTCTTCCCTGTTGTTTTGTGCCCCAGCCCCCTGTGTCATCAAGATGTGGTCAGCGTGGGACGACTTCAGATTCGAGCCCTGGCCACCCCTGGCCACACTCAAGGCCATCTGGTCTACCTGCTGGATGGGGAGCCCTACAAGGGTCCCTCCTGCCTCTTCTCAGGAGACTTGCTCTTCCTCTCTGGCTGTGGTGAGTTTATGCAAAAGAAAGGGGAGCAGAAACAGGGGGGACAGGGAGCAGGGACAAAGGCCAGAGTAGCCACTGCTCCACATTACATTTGGAAGTGTTGTTTTCCATCATTCAGTGGCTTACTAGCAGTCACCTCTGCTCATGTCGCCTGACTATTTATGTTCTCAAGGTTCTCAGAGGGGAAGGACCTAAGGAGAGGATCCTCTAGGCAAAGACCCTATGGGACACTAATTTCCACTGGGTGGGACCTATTTCTCTAAGAAGGTAACTGGGAAGAAGAGACCGTGGGAAGCAGAGGATACTTGAGACGGAAGTACCATGGGTGGGGAGGACCACAAGGCCTAGACTGCTGAGTCCCAGAGAACAGCCAAGGCTGAGACTGTCTTGGAGAAAGGAGCATGTCTACCCACCAGGTCTGGACCACAGGAGCCCAGCCTGAGGACTCCGCAGCTTCACCCTCGACGTGGCACTGTGTGTGTGGAGGGGGCCTCACACACCTCTGCCAGAGATTGGGCAGAGCTCCCGTGAGGAGGGAGTAGAAAGCTGCCCAATCTGGCTCTTAACCCCACCTGTGCAGACCTTATACCATGCTGTGTCCTTGGACACATGCTTCCCAATGCAGGACGGACCTTCGAAGGCACAGCAGAGACCATGCTCAGCTCACTGGACACTGTGTTAGACCTGGGGGACGACACCCTGCTGTGGCCTGGTAAGGTGCCCCTCCCCCTCCTCCCAGCCCCATGCTTTGCCTGGCACCAGAACCTCCCAGTCCCTCACTTTCCTAGAGACTGGCGATCTCAGCTCATGGCCCAAAGGTAACAGAGCCATGGGGGCAGTGTAGGGGGAGCAGACACTGACCTCCCTCCTGGAATGTTAGACTGGCTGGGTGATGTCCACGCCTCTCATGCCACTGTCCCATTTCCTAGACCGACCTTGGCCTCTGTGACTCCTGAGGATTCAGAGTCCTGGAGAGATATCTAATTGTTCAGATAATTATGGTCAAAGCCCCAAACAGAAAGTAGCATTTGCTTATCTGAGAAAATAATGATTGGCCTGAATTTGATACAGAATATTCACAGATACCTTATTTAATCCACAGAACACACATTCATTTGTGTAACAGATAATACGTGCAGCTATCTCTTACTAGGTTCTGTTCTGTTTTTTTTTAAGTAGGATACAGGATATGTGTATCCCTGTACTCTCTTCAATAGCTTCACTATGTTTTTAACGATTTATTTATTTATTTATTTATTTATTTATTTATTTATTTATTTATTTATTTATTATATGAGTACACTGTCGCTGTCTTCAGACACACCAGAAGAGGGCATCAGATCCCATTACAGATGGTTGTGAGCCACCATGTGGTTGCTGGGATTTGAACTCAGGACCTCTGGAAGTGCAGTTAGTGCTCTTAACCACTGGGCCACCTCTGCAGCCCCCACTAGATTCTGTTCTATGCATTAGGGAAACCATAGTGACCACAGTGACACATGGGCTTCACACACACAAACACTGCACACACTCCAAATCTCCCCAAATCCACCTCCCCTCCCCTAACCATCCAACTTTTTTTTTTTTTTTTTTTTTTTTGGTTTTTCAAGACAGGGTTTCTCTGTGTAGACCTGGCTGTCCTGGAACTCACTCTGTAGACCAGGCTGGCCTCGAACTTAGAAATCCACCTGCCTCTGCCTCCCAAGTGCTGGGACTAAAGGCGTGCGCCACCACTGCCCGGTGGAAATCACCTTTGGTGTTGAGGTTTTCCGAGAGCCCTGTCCTTCCCTCTGACTGTTGGATAGCTGTGGGCATGGGCCTTGGAGTAAGAAGAATGTATGATCTCACCACTCCTCTCTCTTTCCCCGTGCTTTTGGCTAGGACATGAATATGCTGAAGAGAACCTGGGCTTTGCAGGCGTGGTGGAGCCTGAGAACTTGGCTCGTGAGAGGAAGATGCAGTGGGTACAGAGACAACGGATGGAACGCAAGAGCACAGTGAGGCCTGGGGAATGAGTGGGCAGGGTGGACGGGTTGGGATGGCATGGGATGGGATTGGGTGAGGTGGGGTGGGGTGAGAAACCTGCCCCTCATCCACCAGTGTGGTTACTGCCCAGCCTGGGCCAGCATGTACTTTCCAGAGCTCAGGCCTCTGACCCCCAGAGTTTAGGAGCTAGGGCAGACATCCCTGTATTGGTGCCTTTCCAGCTTCTATCCACCCATTCCTGTGCCTCTTGCTCTGCAGTGCCCATCCACCCTGGGAGAGGAGCGCACCTACAACCCATTCCTGAGAACCCATTGCCTGGCACTACAGGAGGCTCTGGGGCCAGGGCCAGGCCCCACCAGTGACGATGGCTGCTCCCGGGCTCAGCTCCTGGAGGAGCTGCGCCGGCTGAAGGACATGCATAAGAGCAAGTGAATAACCCTAGCCCACCCCAGTCCAGGCTCCCCCTGCAGAGGGGAGGCCACCCACCACCCACACATCATCGTCTTCCTCATCACTAATACCACCACCACCACCATTGGTGCCCTAGGCAGCACTAATCCTCCAGACTGGCCAGGGAGGGCAGAGCCCAGGCAGTGGGACCCAGAGGAGGAAGCTGTGGGAGGCTCAGACCCCACACAGCACGGACGGTGTTTAGGGTAAGAGGAAGGAAGCACCTGGAACATCTTCAGACTTTGCTACCTTGGAGGGTCTGCCTCCCTTCCCCCACTAGTGGACCAATAGCCAGATCATGAAGGCTGCTGTTGGCTCCTGCTCCAGAGGCCACACTACCCACTAGAGCCCTAAAACCCAGGAGAACAGGGTCCTGACCAGGCTAGTCTGTCTTCCACCTTCCCCCATGCAGGGCTGAAGAAGCTCACCCCCTAAAATGATCTAAAGTGTGGTGCCTGAGAAAGTGGTCTTCAGCAGGGGCAGCCAAACTCTGGGTGACTGAGACTTTAAGCTCCACCCTACCCGCCCTGCTAAGACATTGCCTGGCAGAATCGTTCCTAAGAATACCCAGGGGCTGGAAGCCTGGCTCTGGCCAATCCCTGCCTCAGTGGATGCCCTGATAGCCACAGACAAAGGTTCCTGATTGCCAAGGAATCTTCTGCTTCAGGTCAGGGAGTCACGGGATGCTGGGATACAGAGCCACACACCATGCACATCTGTTCTGGGTTTGCCACTGGCCTCTGCCCCTGGCCTGGGTCATAAGGGCCTGCCTTCCCAGGGGAGAGTGAACTGTGGTCTGCCTCAGAGATCTGCTTCTCCTTTCTGCCCTTGTTCTTAGGAATCCCTGCCTGCCTGCTGTCTCACTTAACCTCTCTTGCTTTATCCTCAACCCCTTTCCTCTCTGAGTCATTAAAGGCTGACCATTCTTCCAGCCCTCGTACTCATCTGGCTCTTCACAGTTTGCCAAAAACCTTCATTCCCATGTCATTTCCCATGGGGTTCCGGGCCCCCTTGCTGGCAGTGTGCAGAAAGCAGAGGTCTGGGAACAGGCAGCTCCAGTGAGTGGCAGCTTCCAGGACCTCAGGCCAGGGTATACCTGACTGCTCATCCCCCCTCCAGATCTGCTTGTCCTCTGGTCTCAGGTCAAGGGCCCTTTGCGACCACAGGAGCACTATGGTCATTTAGCAGACACACCTTGGGTTAGCCAGGAGCCACATCTTTCTGTGTCAGAGCCTTCCACAGGGCTGTAAAGTGCCCTTTGTTGTTCCTCTGAGATGCCCCCGCCTCAGTTTCCCCTCTCATCTGGCTTCGGCTGCCCTCTCAGACCCAGCCTTTAGAACTCACTCTAGCAATACCACTGGACTAGTTAGCCTTGCCGGCTCCCAAGACACTTGCAGTTTCATGCCTTTGTGCCTTTCACTCATGCTGTTTCTTCAGCTGGAATGCCTTCCCGCTCTTCCCGCCTCTGCCTGGCAAACGTCTATTAGCTTCCCCCAGGCCCCTCCCCCAGGCAGGCACCCTTCACCCCTCTCTTCCGGGCTACCTCTGCACCTTGTAAATGCTTCTCTCGTGGCACCTATCACACCGTATTTTACTTGTTTACATGTTTGTCTCCCCTCCTAGACTGTGAATCCTTAAGGGCATGGACTGTATCTTATGCATCTCTGTATTTCTGCGCCTAGCACGGTGCCTGGCACACAGTAGGCGCTCAATAAATGTTGAATGAATGATTTAACCAAGGTCTGGGCTCTCAATGGCATATCTATGCTGCCCCATGGGTAACAGCAGCAGAGAATCTGCTCAGTTTCCTGACGCCATTCTGGGTACTTCATGGGAAGAGCTCTGGACAGCCTATCAGGAAAGGCCCTGGGTTCAATCCCCAAGAGCACCAGAACAACCCAGAAAAAAAAATGCCCTCCACGTATTCCTTCTATAGCCCATGTGCTTTGGATTCAGTGCAGTGTGCGTTCCTCAGGTCTTTCCCTCAGCCTGAGACACAGGACACCACTAGCCACAGGCCAGCAATGAAGAGCACTCCAGGGACACAGCCTCCGCTCCAGCTTGTCTCTTTTGTTTGTTTTTTGTTTTGTTTTGTTCTGCTCTGGTTTTTTGTTTGTTTGTTTGTTTTGGTTTTGGGGTGTTTTTGTTTGTTTTTGTTTTTTGTTTTGTTTTGGTTTTGGTTTTTTGTTTTGTTTTGTTTTGTTTTTTTGAGACAGGGTTTCTCTGTGTGGCCCTGAGTGTCCTGGAACTTGTTCTGTAGACCAGGCTGGCGTCAAATTCAGAGATTGTCCTGCCTCTGCCTCCAAAACCACCTCCTGCATTTTTCTTTTTCTTCTTCTTCTTCTTTTTTTTTTTTCTTTTTGCTGTAGCTGATCTTAATGCTTCTGTAAAAACAAGCTGGAGCCTGTTCTGTTCTTGTCTTGCTTGTGTCTCATTGAATCTGTCTTTTTGTCAATCCTTGGTTTTGGTGAGTGAGACTGGTTTCTAGTTCATGAAGGTGATTGAAGACATTTCTTAAGAGAGCAAGAAATGAAGTGACCCCTGGCCGTGGCAGTATGTCTACAGGTGGCCGTGTGTGGGTGTACAGTGAAGACACGCTGGCACAGTGCAACACCAGGCCAGGCAAGAATGGTTTTCCCATCTTGAGATCAATCTCCCTCTTGGGCATGAGGGTCGGCCACAGTAAGAGTCTGGCTCATTGCTGTCCTAGTGGATGGGCCCAAGGCCCTGAACCACACAGGTCACTTAGGGCATGCTAGTAACTGTCATTGATAGTTGACATGTGCATAGCCTTGGGGCTCCTCCCACATGACTATCCATTTTGAATGACAGGTGAGCACATACACCTGTAGTTACTGCTTCTCAATCATAAGAGGTTTTGCTCATAGGAAGGGGGATGCTATCAGCCTTGGACACCGGGGGTCAGTCCCAGCTCTGTCCTGCCTGGTGATATCTTGGGCAAGTCATTTCCTTGCCTTATTTCTATGAGAGGCTATAAGAGGCACAGCATCTCCATGGTTTGAGTAGGCAACCTAAAATTGGGATTTTCCAAGTCACAGGCCTGGGCAGAGCCAGAAGTTCAGAGTGTCTTGGCTAGGGCAGATGAAGGAAGATTGCAGGTTTGAGACCAGACTGGACCACAACCCAAAAGCCTGTCTCATAGCAACAGCAGGAACAGTGTGGTACCATGCACCAGTAATCCCAGACTGAGGCAGGAGGGCAGGAGTCCAAGGCCAGCCTGGGCTACATGGTGAATTGAAAGCTCACTTGGGCTACATGGAGATATGTATGGATTACTCTGTCTTAACAAACAGCAACAAGAATACCAAAAGATTTTTTTCAACACACACACACACACACACACACACACACACACCTTCATTTAGCTGTGCTTTCTTCTGTGTTAGCTTCTCCCCTGTCAGGCTTTCTCCTAGCAGGACAATGCAGATGTTCTCTAGAAATTTCAGCCTGTCAGGCTACCAGTTCATCAAGCCTAGAAGAATCCCCTTTAGTTCTAAGAATGTAATTCTGTTGGACCACCTTGGGTCATATGACCATACCAGGATGGGCTCTATCGTCCTAACATTAAATTCTATCACATTGAACTGAAGAGTGACCTGACATGAGAAACAATACCCAAGAGCCTAAAGCATAAGTCAGCCTCCACCAACTCCCACTGGAGGCTGCTGAGGAGCACTGGATGGGAAAGGTGTAGGCAGCCACTTGGAAAAAGGTTGAATCAAATTTCTGGGACTATGTTTTTAGGAGGGAAATAGAGGTGAACACATGGACTGACCTCAAAGATGTTTGAAGAATACACAGTCTCAAAAGTAACCAGCACATCCCGAGTGGTGGTGGCGCATGCCTTTAATCCCAGCACTTGGGAGGCAGAGGCAGGTGGATTTCTGAGTTCCAGGCCAGCCTGGTCTACAGAGTGAGTTCCAGGACAGCCAGGGCTACACAGAGAAACCCTGTCTCGAAAAACAAAAAACAAAACAAAACAAAACAAAAAAAAGTAACCAGCATAATGGTTCTTTTCATTCATTCCTTTTCCTGGATTGCAGAATTGAATGTGGAAGTCATGTGTATGTCAGTGTGTGTGTGTGTGTGTGTGTGTGTGTGTGTGTCTGTGTGTGTGTCTATGTGAGTGTGTGAGTGGAGGGCCAGAACCATCTTGATTTCTAAAGCCCTGCTCACATAGCAAAACCATGGAAACTGGGTAGAAGGCCTGGCATGGCAGAGCACTGGAGAAGAGGCAGGTGGCAAGCCTGGACTACATAGTTAATTCCAGGCCAGCCAGAGTCACATAGGAAAGCCCTGTCTAAAAAAAAAGAAAGAGAAAGAAAGAAGTCAGGCATGGTGGTGCATGCCTTTAAGTGCAGCACTCCAGAGGCAGAGGCAGGTGGATCTCTGTGAGTTCAAGGTCAGCCTGCTCTACAGGCTGCGTTTCAGGACAGCCAAAGCTACACAGAGAAACCATGTCTTGAAAAAAATTAAAGGAAAAAAAGAAAGGAAGGAAGGAAGAAAGGACATTTTTTTTATTATTTATTTTTTTATTTTTTTATTTTTTTTGGTTTTTTCGAGACAGGATTTCTCTGTGTAGCCCTGGCTGTCCTGGAACTCACTCTGTAGACAAGGATGGCCTCGAACTCAGAAATCTGCCTGCCTCTGCCTCCCAAGTGCTGGGATTAAAGGCATGTGCCACCAACGCCCGGCAAGAAAGGACATTTTTATATCTAAGTCATAGGCTGTTGCCATGTCAAGAAATTAGCAGGTTTTCTGTCCTGTTTGATTTTCTCAAATTTTTTGAGATCTTCAGGGGATCTTTCCCTGCCATATCTGATCCATATCACTCTGGAAAAGGCCCAAAGCCTTTTCTCCTTTCCTACCAACACAAATGCAGAGCTTTTCTCCCCAAATAGGATGTCCTTGGTCCAGTAACTGGAAGTCATAAAGGTATAGTTGACCTCTCCCCAGAGGAATTTTAATATAACCACCAAACTCATAACCATACACATTTTTTATTTTTTTGGTTTTTCTGAGACAGGGTTTCTCTGTATATAGCCTTGGCTGTCCTGGAACTCACTCTGTAGACCAGGCTGGCCTCGAACTCAGAAATCTGCCTGCCTCTGCCTCCCAAGTACTGGGATTAAAGGCATGCGCCACCACTGCCCGGCAGCCATACACATTTTGATAATTAAAACAATTAAAACAATTCAAAGCAGAGGCAGGCCGATTTCTGAGTTCGAGGCCAGCCTGGTCTACAGAGTGAGTTCTAGGACAGCTAGACAAGGCAAGGCACGCTTACACAGAAAAACCCTGTCTCGAAAAACCAAAACCAAAACCAAAACCAAAAAAAATAAATAAATAAATAAAGCAATTAAAGCAATGTAAACAAATATTTGAACAAATATTTGAAGCACTTCTGAATTTT
Source organism: Rhabdomys pumilio (assembly GCA_030674055.1). Classification (NCBI taxonomy): domain Eukaryota; kingdom Metazoa; phylum Chordata; class Mammalia; order Rodentia; family Muridae; genus Rhabdomys; species Rhabdomys pumilio. Next base: position 154,755,805 of record JANHMN010000001.1, read on the forward strand.
GACCGATAATTTAAGAATTGAAAGCCTCCAGGCGGTGGTGGCGCATGCCTTTAATCCCAGCACTTGGGAGGCAGAGGCAGGCAGATTTCTGGAGGCCAGCCTGGTCTACAGAATGAGTTCCAGGACAGTTAGGGCTACACAGAGAAACCCTGTCTCAAAAAAAAAAAAAAGAATTGAAAGATATTCTACATCTCTGTATTTAACTTTAATTAAATTCCCTTCTGTTAGTATTCTGTCTAAACTCCACCTCTACAGTTACCTAGCAACCACCAGGTAGGCCTGGTCCACTATAAAAGGGGCTGCTTGCCCCCTCCTCACTCTCTTAATCTCTTACCCTCTCTCTCTTACTCTTACCCTCTTGCCTCTCTGTCCCCTCTCCCCATTTCCTCTCTCTCCACGTGGTCATGGCCGGCCTCTACTCCTCTTCTCTCTTATCCTTTCATCTTCTTTCCCCCACCTTCGCCCTATCTCCTAAATAAACTCTCCTCCCCCCCCCCCAACCGTGTGGTCTGGAGTGGTCTGTTCTGAACTGCGGTCAGATTTCTAACAACTAACATCTTCTACTTATTGTATAACCTATTTCCAAGCTCTATTTCTGTCATGCTAGACTAGGCAATCCCAGAAATCCCATGTGGACCTATTTGAGAATTTACCCTGGCAAGACTTTTAAATTTCTTTAAAGTATATTTAAGAACATTTAAACAATTACCATTATACACTCTTCTATCCTTAAAACCAATTAAATCAAATTTATAAATTTTTATTCTTTGATTATATGCTGGCTGGGGACAGGCAGCTTTTATTGTCTGTTTCCCAGTTGCCTCCCTTCTAGCATCAGGTCAGGGAACCAGCCAGCCTCTTTGCACAGCAGGAGTTCCCAGCATCTCTGAGCTGAGGCTCTCTCTGGCAGCTGCATTCCTTTGTTCTAGTTTCCTGTGTGGAAACCTCTGACTAAGCTCCACTTAATGAGAAACCAGTTCTCCCCCTCCTAGACTTAAATCATTTGCATGTGTGTATTCTATCCCAGAACACCTAAATTATTTTTAATAGTGGGTTCTTGCCTAACGCGTAGCACTCCATATGTAGGGTCATGCTTCCAGCCCACCCTCCATCTCTCTTTGCCCAGCCATTAGCCTCTGGCATCTTTATTGATCAATCAGTATTGGGGACAATACCTTTAGCTTTGGACAAGCGATTCCCAGTTGAATCAAAACATTAGAACCAATCCCCAACACATAATCCCAACACTTAGGGGGGCAGAGGCAGAGGTATCTCTATGATTTTGAGGCCAGACTTGTCTACATAGTAAGTTCCAAGCTAAGACAAAACTATATATTGAGTCTGTGTCTCAAACAAACAAGCAAAACAAAGAACAAGGTCTCTGGAGCCCCGGGTAGGTTGGAGTCCACATTTCCCATTTATGGACAGGTGGCTTGACCTTTCTGAACCTGGGTTTGTCATCTGTCAATGGGGATGACAGTGGTACCAAGACAAGAAGCTTGCTGTGAGTCCTGAACACTTAAATACTGTGGAGTTCAGCACAGGCGTTTTCTCCAGGTCAGTGGACACTGCTCAGTAGGTGCCTACCCCATCCACCAGAGCCTGTTGGTCCCACTTGACACCCCCAACTTGCATCCAGCTTGTCATCTTGCTCCAGTACGTCGTCACACTGCCTCAGGGAGGGCCTCACAATAATGGGAATGCATACGGCAAAATAACAAACAAACAAACCAAAAAAAACCCAAAAAAACCCAAACCAAACAAGTTAGAGAGGTGGTTCAGTGTTGAGAAGCACCAGCTGCTCTTGCAGAGGATTCAGCTCAGTGTCCAGCACCTGCACGGCTCACAACCACCTGTAAGTCCAGTTCCAGAAGATCCAGTGCCCTCTTCTGGCTTCCACAGGTACAAGGCACGCATAGTGCACAGATAGATATACACGCAAGCGAAACACCCACACGCAAAATAACGATAGAATAAGTAAACCTTAAAACGCTTTTAAAACACTGGGATTACAGGCATGTGCAAGCATGCGCTGGCGGGCCTTTATTTATTTGTTTTTTATACATGGTGGGATCATGCTAGGGGCTTGTGGCTTGTAGACAAGTCTGTACGACTGAGCCATATCCACAGCAGCCACATTTTCTTTCCAGTTTAGTCTAAGAACCAAAATATTTAGAAGCTGGATGTGTAGCTCGAGTACAGAACTTGCCAGCATACATAAATCCCCCAATATCTCGTGAGCCAAGCATGGTGGTCCATGCTTCTAGTCCCAGCATTCAGGAGATAGAGTCGGGAGGATCAGAAATTCCTTATGATCCACAACTACATAAAGCATTCTGGTCCAACCTAAGACACATGATACTCAGTCTTTAAAAAGAAGTGTATTGGTACATGCCTGTAATCCCAGCACTCAGCAGACCAAAAAGGAAGATATTTTTTCTAACATTATATAAATTTATACTATGAAAGCAGTAGGGTTTGCCTTTTATTTTTTTAGTTTTTAATTTAAAACTTTTTTTTTTTTTTTTTTTTTTTTTTTAAGGAGTAGTCTCAAACGATAGCCCTGGCTGGTCCTGGTAGTCCCTGTGTTAACCAGGCTGGCTTCTTCAATACTGGGCCTAAAGATGTATACCACCATGCCTAGCTAAAAATGTAATTTTAAAAACGGCTAGTGTCAGGGCTGGAGAAATGGCTTAGTGGTTAAGAGTACTGGCTGCTCTTCCAGAGGTCCTAAGTTCAATTCCCAGCACCCACATGGCAGCTCACAACTGTCTGTAACTGCAGTTCCAGGGAATCTGACACTCTCACACAGATATGCAGGCAGAACACCAATGCATATAAAAATAAATAAATCTTGAAAAAAAAATGGTTAGTGTCTGTCAGGGCCACATAGAGAAACGGAGAAACCTTGTCTTGAAGAAAACAAAATGACCAGCAAAGTGGCTCCTTTGGTAAGGACACCTGCCACCAAGCCTGACAACCCAGGACTCACATAGAGAGACTTGACTCCCAGAAGTCCTCTGAGCTCCAGATCCATGCAATGTCATACACCCCCTCCCTCTACACAAACAAACTACAACAACTGTAATAAATTAGAAAATTTAATATGGAGGGGCATCATCCTAACTGGGATGAGAATGAGTTGAAATACCCCTTCAGTGTCTAAGGCTAGCTCATGTCAAGAATTTTTTTCTGAGGTCTAGCTACTGTATTGAACTGTTTGTATTGGATATAACATCACCTCCAACATTCCCAAATGGCGATCAAGTGGCCACAGCATGAATACACAGCAAATGTCTGAGTCCTGCAGCCATGCTTTCTCCAAGTCTATATTTAATCACTTCAGGTGCTGTTACCCCAGAAGTTCCCATTCGTGGCATCGCCTATCACCCATCCATCCACTACCTATCACTTCCTTGTTGCTCAATTCTTTTTCTTTTTTTAAAAAAGATTTTATTTTATTATTTATATGAGTACAGTGTCTGTCACTGTCTTCAGACACACCAGAAGAGGTCATCAAATCCCATTACAGATGGTTGTGAGCCACCATGTGGTTGTTGCTGGGAATTGAACTCAGGACCTCTGGAAGAGCGGTCAGTGCTCTTAACCACTGAGCCATCTCTCCAGCCGCCTTCTTCTTCTTCTTTCTTCTTCTTCTTCTTCTTCTTCTTCTTCTTCTTCTTCTTCTTCTTCTTCTTCTTCTTCTTCTTCTTCTTCTTCTTCTTCTTCTTCTAGACAGGGTCTCTGGCCAGCAGTGGTGGCACACGCCTTTAATCACAGCACTTGGGAGGCAGAGGCAGGCGGATTTCTGAGTTTGAGGCCAGCCTGGTCTACAGAGTGAGTTCCAGGACAGCCAGGGCTACACAAAGACCCTGTCTTTTTTTTCTTTTCTTTTTTTTCTTTTTCTTTTCATTTTTCCTTTTTTTTTTTGTTTTTTTGTTTTGTTGTTTGTTTGTTTGTTTTTGTTTTTCGAGACAGGGTTTGTTTCTTTGTATAGCCCTGGCTGTCCTGGAACTCACTTTGTAGACCAGATTGGCCCCAAACTCAAAGAGATCCCCCTGCCTCTGCCTCTGAGTGTTGGGATTAAAGGTATACACCACCACTTCCTGGCTTTATTTTCATTTTTGAGACAGAGTCTGACGTAGTCGACTAGCCTCAAACTCAATGTGTAGCTGAGGAGGACCTGGGTGTCTGATTTTCCTCCCAAGTACTAGAACCACAACCAAGCCCCACCCTACCCAGCTGCTGCCTGAATGCACAGACTCAGTCTGACTGCCTCGCGTCAAGTCTTGGCTGTCAAGGATTAGCTAAGTGATGTCTGGAAGCCAGTTAGCCTCTCTCTGCCTTAGTTTTCTTCTCCATAAAACCCACACATTACCTCCCTATGAGGTGACAAAGCACATCAGCTAAGCATGGCAGTGCACACCTGTGATGATCCCAAAACTTGCCAGGCAGAGTCAGGATAATGACAAGCTCTAGGACAGCCTGAGCTACAAAGTATGAACTTTGTTTATCTTAAAAAAAAAAAAAAAAGCCAAATGCAGTAGCACATACCTTTAAACTCAGCACTCAAGAGGCTGAGGCAGATCCCTGTGAACTGAAGGCCAGCCTGGTCTCCAGAGTGAGTTTCAGGACACCCAGAACTACATAGAGAAACACTGTCTCTAAAAAAAAAAAAATTTTAAATATACATCAGGGGCTGAGATGCAGCTTAGTTTGTAGAGTTCGTGCTTAGCATACATGGTGCCCTAGGCTTGATATCCCAGCACCTCATAGACTGGGAATGGTGGCACATGCCTGCCTCTAATCATAGGACTCAGGAGAAAGAGAAAGGAAGATCAGAAACTTAAAGTCATTCTCCATTTCACTAGGTTTGAAGCCAGCTTGGACTACGTAATACCCTGTCTCAAAACAACAAAAGAAAACAAAGAAAGTACGATAGGCCAGGCTAGCCTGACAAATGATATAATGTCCACTAAAAGGGTATCTGGCTAAGGACAGATGTGGTTTAACCATTTGCTATAAGGCTGGACACTGGTGGCATACATTCAAGACCAGCCTGGTCTACAGAGTGAGTTCCAAGACAGCCAGGGCGACACAGAGAAGCCCTGTCTTGAAAAACCAAAAAGAAAAAAGAAGGAGTTTGCTATGTCTCTCAGCACAATCGTCATTATGCCTACATGTATGAATGTCCTTCTGCCTCTGAAGGGCCATATACCAGTGACCTCGATGATGGCATTCACCCAGTAAGATGGCAAGGCATCCAAGCTCATAGATGAGCCAGAGTCCTCTGCAGAGCATAGGCTGTCGTGCCTCCAGATCGCCTGGCTGGCTGAAAGTTGTAGCTTGCAGAAAAGAAGATGACTGGCCTTGGTGAACCCCGAAACTAGAAATAGTTTCTACTGAATGTGCATGGTTTTCTCACCAGCATGAAGGCAATGAACGGGAGGCTGAGACACCGGAAGTCAGAGACTAACCATACTGGGAGTATAGCTCACAAAGACAATTGTCCAACCTTGAAGTGGATTCTGTGTGAGCCTAGGTCTGGCTTTAAACCCCTGATCTTCCAGCCTAGGAGTCTTGAGTGCCAGGATTTTAGGCACAAGTCACTACTCCTGGCTTAGTCCACTACTTCTTTGTAGCATTATTTTTATTATTATTATTATTATTATTATTATTATTATTATTATTATTATTATTTGGGTGTTTTGTTGGATGTATGATGTCTCTGGTATCCTCAGAGTCCAGAAGTGGGTGTTGGATCCTACAAAACTGGAGACAGTTGTGAACCATCTTGTGGGTGCTGGGATTCAAACCCATCTCCTCTGGAAAAGCAGCCAGTGCTTTCAACAGGTGACCCACCTCTCCAGCCCCCTTAGTTCATTAATTCCCAAGGAAGTTGTAATAACCTGCTTTCCCCCAGCTTCTTAAGAATGCCAAAGGCTCCCTCTGCTGGACAACCTCTCAAGCTTGGGTTGAGCCCCAGAGCCTGACAAATCTAGGTTCAGTAAAGTGGGCTGGTTGCCCTTTAAGAGGCAGTACCTAGCTTCTGGTTGCCATGGAGACTACTAGCCACAGACTGACTAGCCTCAATAGCATGTCTTCCAAAGTTTCCCCCACAGGTGGGGAATGGGCTACTGGTCTGTGGGTGGAGGGAGAAAGTATATTTGTCCCTTACACACCCATCAAAGTGTGGTCTTCATAAATTTAACTTTTGGGAATGGGGATTGGAACCAGGTGTCTCTGCCTACTCTACCCTTCTCCCCAGGGTCTGACATATTAGCTTTTCCTTCCTCTTGTAGGCTCCAAAGTCAAGGACCACCACCACTTAGGCCAGCAGCCACAGCAGCCGCAGCAGCCGCAGCAGGAGCAGCCATTGCCAGAAGCCAATGCTGAAGCCATCAGCTTCCTCAACTCCTTCCGTGAGCCAGAGGGTGTGGTGGGCGTGGGGAAGAGAGGTACAAGGCTGGGGACAAAGGAAGAGAGGAGGCCTAGGCAGGCCTCTCTCTCCACCTGATCCTCTTGAGATTCAGAAAAGAGCTGATACCTATTTGCTAATGTACATGGAGGGACAAGCCCACGGGGAGATCTTTACCAGTTGGTACCCAGTGATGACAAGGAGTGGCAGAGCTGGCTAGGAAAGGGAGTCATGGCAAGAGGCCAGTGGGTGGTGTGGGGTCTAGAGGCTTGGCCTAGAGAGAGCTTCTCTGCACCACACAGGGCTGGAGGATATGCTTCTGTTCTTCCCGGAGACTCTGGCTATCCTCTCAGACACAGGGGAACCTCAGGGAGAGCTGACCATTGAGGTGCAGAAGGGAAAGTACAGAGACGAACTGGGTATCCTGACCCACTGCCTCCTGGTACACGCTTCTAGCCGCGGCTTCCTAGACAAATCACTGTGTGGAAGTTCCCTCCTAGGTAAAGTTCCAGCTGCTGGCTTGTCCCTCACATCTTCCCTCCACGGTCCCCACTCCAATCCATAGGTCCTTACTCAGAACCTATCCTTGGACTTACCTGGGAGGGGTAAAGCTTGAGGGAGGGGGAGGGGAGGTGGTTCCCAGCCACATACCCAGGACAAGAACAGTGTTGACCACCCTGTTATTTTCCCATGACCACATTGCACCAGCCTGGGCCAGCCCCTTCCCTAGGGTCCATCCTGTGACATCAGCACTTGCCTCCCTGTACCTCAGGTTACCTAAACAAGAATCTGGAGTTAATGGAGCAACACAGTCAGGAGTTCATCAAGGTATTTATTTACCCCCAGCCTCGCCCTGATCCGGGGTAAGAAGAACATGGGCCCTATGAGGGTGGGAGGGGCCCCAGTAGAATATCACACGCCCGTATACCACCAGCCTGAACCTCCACCACACACAGTTTGACAACCAGTCACCTCCAGTACTGCTGCTGCTGTTTTCTGAATGTACAAACTGAGCCCAGCCCACTGAGGCCTCCTCCAGCCTAAAAGTCTGGTCTGCTTCCCAGGGCCACACGACCTGGCCTTTTCCAGAGCCTGTCACTGTTTAGCCTCCAAATCTTCTGGGCTCTATCCCCTTCACCCAGTCCTTTCAGTAACTTCCCCTGTGGGGCCATGACCTATCTAAACATGAGAGATGACTTGATCCTAACAGCCTTCTCAGAATCCGTTCCCAGCTTCCAGCCTGTGTTCCGTTCTGAGGTATACAGCTGTTCATCTTTCCTATTACATACTAATGGGCCTATTTCTGACCTCCACCATAAATGGAAGATGCCCTTTCATCCCTCCCCTCCCCTTCCTTCCTTTTTTGAGGACATCTCATAGCTAGACTGGCCTCAGACTTGGTATGTAGTTGAGAATGATTTCGAACCCCCAAATTTCTCTCCCAAGTACTAGACCACCACACCAGGCTATGAGGCTTTTGGTTCATCTTTTGTCTGTCTGCCTGCCTGTCTGTCTTATTTTTATCTTTTATTTATCGAGACAGGGACTTTTGTCTTATTTTATTTATTAAAAAGTAGGCTGACTGCATTTGCCTATAATCCCAATGTTTACGAGGCTGAGGCAGGAGAATTGTTGCAAGCACAAGTCTATCCTGGGCTACATAGGGAGTACCAGTCCATTCTGAACTTTTGTCTCAGAAAAAAAAAAAAAAAAAAAAACCAAACTACAGACAAACAGCATCGAAGAAAGGACAGGAGCTAGCCTCTCAAGGGTGAGCACGTGATTCTTTCCCTGTATTCTGTTCTTCAGTTTCCCATCCTCCCCATGGAAAGGAAGATGAGCATCCTGAAGAAGGATGACCAGTTTGTTGTGACCAGAAGTGTCAAGGAGGGTGAGGTAAGAGTGAAAGCCAAGTGGGAACCCCTCCCACATCCTCAGAACCACAGCGGGGACAAGCTGTGTGAGGCCAGGTAACTAGACACCCAACACCCTGCTCCAACACCTCCTGCCTCTTCTGAGCTCCAAGTCTCTGACTCAGATCTGCTCCAAACAGGAAACGAAGACTGGAGTCTCTGCTTTCCCCTGTAAATCACTCAAGGGCTTTGTCTCCAGTGCCGCCAATGTGGTACTGCTGAGAGTGATGGCCTGGCAGCAGTCGGTGCCCAGCGGGGCTCGCTTCCTAGCCTTGGACTCGGAGGGCAAGCTCTGCAATTGCACCTATGTGAGTACTGTCTCTGGGCAAAGGAATCGGCCTGGGGAAAACTAAAGGGCTATGAAGGCCACTGAGGTGGGAAAGACAGATGTGATGTGGGAAAGCAGCAACCAAGGCAGGATGGGTATAAGTCCTGAGGGTGGGATGAGGCAACAGCAGTTAGATGAACTTGATAGGAGGAAGCTTGTGGATGGAGCACCCAAGATTAGCAGGGAATGGAAGCCTTCTTTGCACAAAGGTCGGTACACAAGAAAATATCATGGAAGCCTGCTTTCTGACCACACACCTTCTAAGGCTGGAGATACGCTTAGTGGTGCAAGATGAGGCTCTGACTTTGATCCCCCAGCTCATGTGAGTGCTGTACATGTATAATCCCTGAACTGTGGAGGAAAAGACAGCCTGGATGCATCAGGCAGCCTCAGGACCCAGGGAGAGAGCCTGTCCCAAAGCCAAAGTGAGGGCAGAGAGATGTCTTAGTGGTTCCGAGAACTTACTGGTTTTGCAGAAGACCCAGGATCAGCTCACAGCATCCACATGGCAGCTTACAACCTTCTATAACCCAAATTCCAAGAGATCTACATACATATGTGTGTGTGTGTGTGTGTGTGTGTGTGTGTGTGTGTGTGTGTGTATATATATATATATATATATATATATATACACTCACATATATACATATATGTAGGTAAAACATTCATATACACAAAAATAAAAATTTCAAATAAAATAAAATAGATAGCTCCTGAGGAACTCACACATATGCACATGCAAGGCAAACACCCAATCACACGTGCATCTACGAACACATACACACCTGCATGACTGCACACACACATTACATCATCTAAAGCCAGGCCTGGTGTCATGTGCTTGTAATTCTAGTGCTTGGGAAGTGAAAACAGAAGGACCAGAAGTTCAAAGTCATTGTTAGCTACCTATTTAGTTCACGTCTAGCCTGAGCTACATTAGATCCTGTCTTAACCAAAAATAGCAACAAGAACAAGAACAACAAATCATTTGCCATCCAGGGCTTTGAAAGCGAGGCGAGTGTTTCACCACTGAGCTACACTTTAGTCCGAAGATACAGCTTTTTGTTCTTTTCCTTTTTTAAAGAAAGAATTTATTATTTTTAAATACTCTTTTTAAAATTTATTTATTTTTATTTTATGTGCACTGGTGTTTTGCCTGCATACATGTCTGTGTGAAGGTGTTGGGTCCCCTGGAACTGGAGCTAGAGACAAGTGTGAACTGCCATGTGGATGCTGGGAGTTGAACTCAGGTCCTCTGGAAGAGCAGCCTGTGCTCTTAACAGCTGAGCCATCTCTCTAGCCTCCCCTGCCCCTCTTTTTTCAACAAAGTGTTTGGTTGTTGTTGTGGCCCAAACTGGTCTTAGACCCTCCTTCTCTAACAAGGTAGCCCTTGTCTGTCCTGGAATTCACTCTGTAGGCCAGGCTGGCCCTCAAACTCACAGAGAACTGGATTAAAGGTGTGTGCTACCAGCTCCTGGTCATGGTAGGGTCTCAACTTAACTGCCCAAATGCTAGCATTGCAATTACATGTGTGCACCTCCACACTTGGCTGACACCCCTGACTTTCTGTGTATATATGCGTGTAGTATGTGCACGCACATGCACTCAGGCAAATGTATATACATTTTGCACTGGTGGAGGACAGAGGTCGACCTCAGGTGTTTTAAAGCTCTGTCCATCTGGTTTTTGAGACAGAGCCTCTCTCATTGTACAGCACCTTGCTCCCCACACTGAGACTCCCTGTAACAAAATACACAGCTAGCAGCAGTCCTCCACTGAGATGGCTTGAGAAGGGAGTGGCAGGGGCTGACTGTGAGAAGTCTCAAACCTATCCTGACAACTACTTTGTGGCACGTAAGGAACTGAATAATAGCTAAGCTTTGGTTGCCAGTGGTGCGCAGGAATGAAGACCTGAGGAGAAGGAAAGGGCTTGAGGAGATGGGGACACCATGGTGGGCAACCACCTCACCATGGTCTCCATTTTGGTTTCTGTAGAAATCCCTGGGTTTCCAGACAATCCAAGTGGGCAACCAGCAGGCTGAAATGTTCATCGTGGAGCAAACCATACACTCTGAGGAGGGCATCCCTTTCTCCTGCCAATTCTATTTGCTCTCTGATGGGTGAGCCATTTGTGGGGAGGACCAAGGTGTCATGTAACGTATGGGAGCTCTGAACATGAGGAAAAGGTGTTCATGGGGTGGAATAGGGCACAGGAGTCACTATTATTATCCCCGGGATGCTGCCAGGAGAAGTTGTCAGTGAAATCTGAATGTACCTTTGCTCTGCCCATCTCATTCGATTAAAAAAAAAAATGGCCTCAAATTCACAGTCCCTCTGCCTTAGTACCTTAGGTGCTGGGATCACAGATGTGATTTGGGCAAGGTATAATGTGTTACGGGGACAGGACCCAAGAACCACAAAGATAAAGAGAGAAAGCAGGGTAAACATAGGCCCCCAGGCAGCTCTCATGGGGACACCATAGTGTCTTACCTCAGTTGCCATGACAAAATACCACAAGATGAGGCAGCAACAGGGACTCACACCTGTTTTTCCAGTACTTAGGAAGCTGACACAGGAGGATGGCTTCAGGTCTGAGGGTCATCTGCAGTGGTAAAATATTTCCTCAGAAAGGTGCATACAAGTCAAAGGATGGTTCAGCTGGAAAGGTAGTGAGGGAGCTTGCTGCCAAATCTGATGACCTGAGTTCAATTCCTGGAACCCACTTGGCAGGAGAGAGTTAACTCCTACAAGCTGTCCTCTGACCTCCACACAAGCATGTAAATGGTGTGTGTCTGTGTGTACATGCACGCAGGATAAATTAATGTTGAAGAAAAAAAAAATCACTGGATGTTTTAAACAAGTGGCCAGCAGGGTTGGATTCTGGGGAGCTCACTGGCTGCCATCTTCAGGGCCCTGGCTCTTTTCAGTGTGCCAGTGGGGAACAGCTCTGTAGACAGTTTTCTCTTCCTATTCTGAGGATGCCAATCCTTTCTGATTGGAGCCCCACCGTTATACATGTCAATTGACCTTAGTCATTTCCCAGAAGGCTTTCTTTACACTTGGGGGAGGAAGTGGCAGCCGAGGCTCCTCGTGCTCAGTACCATTGAGCCTCTCTCCCCAACCTCTGTCCTGTCCTGCAGGCACCTGGCTAAGAGAGTTCAGGTGGGCTCTCCAGGATGTTGTATCATCACCAAGATGCCCCTTATAAGGGAGGAGGGTAAGTGGCTCAGGGCAGGATGGAGCAGTGAAGGGAAGATGGGTGAAGCATGGCCTCTGGTTTGGTTTGGAAAGGAACCCTAGGGGATGGGACAGGATTCTTGAATCCAGGCCCTGACTCAAAAGGACCTCTGATACTAGTCCTTCTCAGCAACTCTGCCCGTACTTGAGAGTTCCTTCCCGTTTACCGAGGGATGGGTAAGCAGTTCCCTTGCTCACTCTGCTCAGATGTGATTGAATCTCCGCCCACGTTCGATCAGAAGCCCCTGGTGTGGGAGGAAGATCTGGAGCTTTACTCGAAATTCCTGGATCGGAAGGTGAGAAGTGGCTACTGCCTGGGGGTCCATCTGCTGTCCTACTGTGGACCCGGAGTGCCAAAATGCACTAATCCAGGGGGGTGGATTGGCCAGGCGCTCCTGGCCAATCGGAGCTGTGCTCAGCTCCGGTGCTGGACCGCCCTGTGCCCGGCCAGGAGCAGCTCCGCCTCAGCCACACCAGCTATCTGCGGCAGCACCCCGAGGCCCAAGCGCTGATCTCCGACTTCCTGCTGTTCCTGCTGCTCCGCCGGCCGGAGGACGTGGTCACCTTCGCCGCCGAGCACTTCGGGCCCTTTGCAGCGCTGCGCTCGCCTATCCCAGCCCTGCGATCCTCACACCAGCCCAGCCCTTTCCGCCCTCTGGAGTACGAGGAGGAGGAAGAGGAGGAAGAGGAGGAGGAAGAGGAGGAGGAAGAGGAGGAGGGAGAGGGATACATAGAAGAGGAAGAGGAGATAGAAGAGGATGATGACTACTTGTACATCGAGGGGGAGGAAGACATCGAGGATGACATCTACTATGACAGTTACTATGACAACTACGAAGATGTTGACAATTACGATGATGAAGACAATTACTATGATGATGAGAATGTTGTTGACGACAATGACGATGTTGACAATTACGATGACGATGACGACGACGATGATGTCGACGACAATGACGATGATGTCGACGAAGTCAAAATCAAAATTGACAACGTCATTGTCGACAATGACAGCGATGATGTCAACAATGACAATGTCGGTGTTGACAGTGACAACAACAACTAGGATTTGCATCTCGAAAAGGACTAGGTGGATAGCTGGAAGCAGGAGACTGGGACTGGCTGGGGCTGCGGTCTCAGTGGGATATAAGCAGGGTCCTTCTGAGGTGCTATTCTGCCAGCGAGGACAGTATTTGGCCAACTCTTCTTGCAAAAAATGGGAAGCTTTAATTTCCTTTACCCAGCAAATTTCATCTTTTCTTCCTAGAGTCTATTTTCACAGTTATGGCCATTTCAGAGGAAATAAAATTAAGCCTTGTGGCCAGATGTGTTGGCTCTACATCTGTAATCCCAGCCCTCAGGGCCCTGAGCCAGGGGAACTGCTGTGAGTTCAAGGCCAGCCAAGGGTACACAGCAAGATCCTCTCTCAAAAAGTAAATTAAAAATTAAGAAAAGAAGGAAAGAAAAGAGGAGGAAACTACTAGGCCCATGCCACCCATAATCCCACACTCAGGAAACATAGGTGAGTTCATGGTCATCTTTGGTTCCCTTTGGTGAACTTGAGTCCTGCCTGGACCACAATAAAATCCTGCATGTGGGAGAGCAGGATTTGAACCTGGAGTTGGACATGAGAAGCCTGCAGGGGCTCCATGAATCTAAACATAATCATCACTATCACCTAGAAATGAACACATAGAAAGTGCAAGAGGCATATGAGGAGGGACCTGGGACACCACTACCCTTCTCAGCTTCTTTGTGCTTCAGGTCCTCCTTGACCCATTAACTAACACACACACACACACACACACACACACACACACACACACACACACTCGAGACTCCCAGACTGTGCAAGGGACCCTCAGCCACCCAATGAGAAGGAAAGAAAAGCAGGGATCATTGCCCACCTCCAGATGGCTCGCTCACCAGCAGTTCTGGCCAGTGGCTTGTCTGCCTGACCCTGGCTGTGTGTGGGCTGAGTGGTGAGTGTTAGAGAAGAACCTCTGAGGGAGTTGGTAGTTGGGGTGCAGACACCGTGCCTCCATTAATGTCTCTGGCTGTCAGCCCTGCTGCTTTGAAATGAGAGACTCCAGAGGAACGCCAAGGTGTAACAGAGAGTTCCAGTCTTGGCTACAGAGCTGAGGAATGTAAGGGAGAATAGTGTCTGCCTCCCAGAAATCACTTCAGAAGGCTTCAGACAGGGCTGCCACTTTGTTTTATGTCATGTTCCCCCTCCTTGAAAACAAAAAACAACAACAAAAATCATTCACAAGCTGGGCAGTGGTGGCACACACCTTTAATCCCCACTCTGGTTGGCAGAGGCAGGTGGGTCTCTGAGTTGGAGGTCAGGCTAGTCTACAGAGCAGGTTCCAGGACAAGGGCTACACAGAGAAACCTTGTCAAAAAAAAAAAAAAAAAAAAAAGGGGAAATAAAACCACAACCAACAAAATTATCTTAGTTTCTCTGTCCCGTGATCTCACACACATCCTACCAAAGGCTTCACCCCAGCCCCTGCCAAGCATTCTAAAATAAATCTTTATAATTCCAATGGATTAGCAAAATGAAATCATACCAGTAATACATGCTTGTTAGTTGGTAATTGAATACTTAATTATATATATATATACACATATGTGTGTGTGTAAATATATATGTGTGTGTGTGTGTGTGTGTGTGTATTCAAGTGGAGCTGAAGTCCCCTAGGTCCATTGTATTTTGAAACACTATTTTATGTGTTAGAGTTGTTTTTCTGGGACTGGAGGAAAAAATGGCTCACTGTATAAAAGTGCTAGCTGTGCAAGTCTGAGGACCCCAGTTCCATCAGTGGAGCCCACATAAAAGGTGGGTGTCACTCAGCATGGTGACACATGCCTTAAATCCCAGCACTCAAAGGCAGAGGCAGGTGGATCTCTGAGTTCAAGGCCAGCTTCATGGCTACATGGTGAGTTCCAGAGCAGTCAGGGATACACAGTGAGTTCCCATCTCAAAAACAAATGACAGAAGCTGGATGCAGTGGTTTGAAGCTCTAATCCCAGCACCTCCATGGCAAGACTGGGAACACACACAGGAGAAACACTCTGAAACTTTGGGGCTGTCTAGCCTAGAGTACACACTATCTGTAGCAGTAGAAATGAGAGAGGCCCTGCCTCAATGAGGTAAAAGATGGAACTTTTTCTAATACCACTACAGCCCTCTATCTTCATGTCTCTGTGTGTGGGTACAGTATGTTGGCAGGAATTTAACCCAGAGCTTCATGTGTACTAAACACATATGCTGGCCCACATATCCGTGGTCTGTGCTGCAACCTGAAGCCATATTGCTGTTGGTGGGCAATGCTGCTGTTGGAGGGTCACATTGATGTGGGTGGCTTGCACTACCACCTGCGACCATACTGGTGCCTGGGGCCATAGTGCCACTGAGGATCATATCTGGGTCTGTGGTTTTGCTGAGGCCAGGTCTGTGTTGGTGTTCATGGCCCTTGTTGCCACCAAAGTCCCGGCAGATGTCTGTGGTCTATGCTACAGACTGAAGCACCATTCAAGGGGCTTGCCTGGATCAGAGGCCTTGCTACTACTGGGAGCCCTGTTTGTGGTCTGTGTTGACAACAGAAACCATGTAGAAACCCATGATCCCTGTTCCTGTGGACCATAAAGAGCAAATAAACTACTTTCTCAGTGATATCGATGATTGTAGAAGCACAGTTGAGAAAGTAGGACATGGAAGACTTTCTGTGACAACCCTTACCTCTGCCCCACCCAAAATAGTGACAGCTTAAATAGGAAGCTATGGAAGAGAACCTTTAAAAACTGTGAGAGGCTGTTGAAGTGTCCCCAATAGAGGGCTTCCAGCAGGGGCTCAGCAGGGGAAGGACTCAGCTCTGTTTAAGATGCAAGCCACTCAGAGTTTAACCATGCTGCAGTGAATATATAGATAACGCAAACTGAACTTTTCCCCCTGTGGGGCAGGTCACAAGGGCGGCCGGGGGTGGACAGGGAAGGACTGGGCAGCAATGTGATAGGGGGTATATGATGTGAAATCTCCAAAGAATTGATCAAAATATGTTGAAAAAAAAAAGAGAGAGAGGTTGAGACTGACCGATGGAGAACGACAAAGTCAAAGACTGCTGGTGCTACAGAGGGAATTCTGGGTCAGCCTGGGCCATTCAGTTAAGTCTTGTCCCCAAATAAAAAGTAAAAGGGGCATATGCTGAGATGTAACTCAGCAGTAGAGCACATAGCTAGTACCAGTGAGGACCTACTTTCGGTCCGTGGGCGTGAAAACCAAAACTGAGCAAAATGCAGGCTGGTTAGACCTTTGGAGGCGCAGAACAATCTTCCACTGTTCTCTCCTTCCTTCACCCTTCGGCTAAATCTCATGTTCCCTGGAAATCGTCACCGTGATGGAACCTCTCCTGCTTAGTTGGGACAATCCCACTTGAAATCACTCTACCACACAGAACCTGTAGTTTGGATATATACATGGAAAGGTCTTGCTGACCAAGTCCATTGTGACTGTTAGAAGAGAATACCCCAGGTCTAGAGAGTTGGCTCAGTGGCTAAGGGCACTTGTTCTCCTGAAGGACCCAGTTGGATTCCCAGCATCCACAGGGAGGTTTACTCCTTCCTCACTCAGGCATCAGGCATGCGTATGGTACACAGACAAGCATGCAGGAAAGGCACTCAATCTAAAAAAATAAAAATTAAAAAAAAAGGGAGCCCAGTGTGGCGGCACATACCAGTAATGCCTGTAATACTACTAATATTTGGGAGGCTGAGGCAGGAGAATTTTCAGTTCAAGGTCAGCATGGTGGTGAATGGAGAGCTTGTCTCGTGTGTGTGTGTGTGTGTGTGTGTGTGTGTGTGTGTGTGTGTATGGAAGAAAAAGAAAATGAAACAAAAACACCAAGCTGAAAAAGAAACAACAGGAACAGAAATTTAGCCAGGCATGAGACACACTTGTAAATCTCAAATGATTTATCTCTCTCTCTGTGTGTGTGTGTGTGTGTGTGTGTGTGTGTGTACACAAGTATGGGCAATGGCCAAGCATCCAGAAGAGGATGTCAAACGCCTTGAAGCTGGGAGAGCCTTGACATGGGCATTGGGAACTGAATCCAGCTCTTCTGCAAAAGCCGCACCTGCTCCTGAGTGCTGAGCCATTTCTCCAGCCCAGTTCTGTACACTTGTTCATTTGTTTGCTTGCTTGGGTTTTGTTTGTTTGTTTGTTGTTGGGTTTTGTTGTTGTTGTTTATTTTATTTTCTTGCTGGAAAGAGAGGTTGAGACAGGGACTCGGGAAGCATAGGCTAGCCACCTTACCTGTACTTCTTAGGTTTAGGTGTGAGCTGCCATACCCTGTTTATGCTGGAGATGGAACCCACTAGGCAGACACTCTACCAAGTGACCTACACCCCCAGCCAGCCCCTCAAACCTCACCTGTGAGAGTAGAGGCCTTGTGACCTCAAAGCACCCACAAGGGTCCCATCTCTTAATATGATCGTCACCTTGGTAGTGACTTTGGCACATAAATGTTGTGAGGTTACAACATTCAAACTGTAATGGTGGGCAAACCTGGGAAGCCATTGTGGGCATCATTGATTATGACATTTCAGTTCCAAAGAACCGAAGGCAGCCACCACAAATGAAGTCCAATTTGGTCATAATTTCACTTTGTAGACTAGGCTAACCCTGAACTTATGCCAAACCTCCTGTCTTGTCTTCCCAAGTGCCAGAGCTGCAGGCAGGTATGGGCTACCCTACCCAATCCAGCATGGTGTTTACAGGGGTTATCTATATTATCTAATGCATCAGAATTCCATGATGCTTTAATCCCAAGTGACATTCCATTGCATGTCTATACTATATTGTATTTATGTATTGATAGATACTCGGCTGGTTTCCATGCTTTGGCTAATGTGAAAAATTGCTAGGAACAGGTCTTCCAATGTCTGTTTGTATTTCTACTTTTTCTATAGTTGAAATACTCACATTGATCCAACACCATGGACCATTATCCAATGTCCCCACTTTCTCTCAGACGCGTTATCTGTGGAAGGGTGCATGGACACATGAATATATTAAGTCCTGTGCGGTTGGGTCACATGTGGGTTCCTTACCTACCACATCTCTACACCACAGGGCTCCTTTGAGTCACTTTTATAACCACATCCATCACCCCACTACCTGACCTATCCCTAGCCTGGGGTAACCACAAATCTGATCTTAGATTGCAAAAGTACTATTTAGGGCTGGAGAGATAGCTTAGTGGTTTCTTAAGAGCACTGACTGCTCTTCCAGAGGTCCTGAGTTCAATTCCCAGAAACCACACGGTGGCTCACAACCATCTGTAACCAGATCTGATGCCTTCTTCTGGTGTGTCTGAAGACAGCAACAGCAGAGTGTACTCCTATACATAAAATAAATCTTTAAAAACAAGTTTATTTAAATGGAACACCAAGGGCAGGGAGGTGGTTCAGTGCGTCAGAGCATTTGCTTTGCAAGCGTGAGGACCTGAGATCTCATCTTTAGCACCATATATAAAAAGGCATCACATACTCACATACATATACCACACATGCCACACACCCATCCTCCCCAAGACTCAAAATGCTCATATGCACGTGCGCGCAGACACACACACACACACACACACACACACACACACACGGACACACACACACACGGACACGGACACACGGACACAAGGCAGGTGTGACACATACCTATAATCTCCACACTCAGGTGCAGAGGCAGGAGGACTGTGAGTTTGAGTCAGCCTGGGCCACACAGAACCTGACTTGAAAAATCAAGGGCTGAAGTGCCAAGCACTTGCCTGGTGTATGAAAGGCTCTCACAGAACATACAATTCTCCTGCTGTAGCTTCTGGAGTACTGGGATTTGAGGCATGTGCTCCCACACTGAACTACCCACACACTCACAGGTAAGATTTTGAAAGTGACAAAAAAAAAACCAAAAACAAAAAAACCTAAGGGCGCAGCATTCCTCCACTAAGCTACTTCCTTACTGCTGGTTTTACTTTTACTTTTCTTTTCTTCTTCTTCTTCTTCTTCTTTTTTTTTTTTTTTTTTTGGGTTTTTCGAGACAGGGTTTCTCTGTACAGCCTTGGTTGTCCTGGAACTCACTCGGTAGACCAGGCTGGCCTCGAACTCAGAAATCCGCCTGCCTCTGCCTCCCAAGTGCTGGGATTAAAGATGTGCACCACCACTGCCCGGCCCTGGTTTTACTTTTCATCTTGAGCAGAGTTTCACTAAATTGTTGGGACCTTAAACTCAGTCTGCAGCCCAGGCAGACGATGAACTGATTCAGTCTGATCTCCCGAAGATGTCTCTGTGCTGTTATCTGTATCCACTTACCTGACAGCTCGGATAATTCCAGCTTCTGGTTATTGCAGATAATATAGCTGTAAACATCATGTGGAGGTTTTTAATTTCTCTGGGGTAAATACCCAGGAATTCATTCTGTGATATAGACACAGCATGCACCTCTGTGATATGGACACAGCATGCACCTATGGCTATCTGAGACCCCACAGGTCCACAGGACAGAGGACTTTTACCTCCCTCTTCTTCCCATTAGGTCACCCAATGCCCCTTGAACTCTAGACTGAGATGAAAGACCTGACAGGATATGGATCTGTGTATGAGCATGTGTGTGTGTGCGCGTGTGTGTGTCTGTGTGTGTGAAGCTGCCATGAGATATTAAACAGTAATACCTAAATGGAAGGAAGTGCCTGAAATCAGAGGTGATTCTAGAAGTAGAGAACCTAGGGTGTCTGGAATGGGGCCAGAGTTATTATGGGACATGGGGTATCCAGGAGAGGAACAAGGGTCAAAGCTGTGAGTTAGCCTTTTCTAGAGAACCTAGGGTGTCTGGAATGGGGCCAGAGTTATTATGGAACATGGGGTATCCAGGAGAGGAACAAGGGTCAAAGCTGTGAGTTAGCCTTTTCTGACACAACTGGCCACTTCTGCCTTTGCTGAGTGTTTCGAAACGCCAAGTATGTGAAATTGAGCATGCCCTTGGTGATGCGGAGATGAAGTCTGGTGAGGATGGGAAGGGTGTGGGCTCCCCACTCTTACTCACTCGGACCAGCACCCACAGAAGGAAACAGATTGAGGAGCTGCCAGGCCTGGCGATCGAGAGTATCCTGTCGCCTTCGTCCTCATGACTCGTGAGTGGTGGCCTCCAGGGACCTAATGTGGTGTGGCAAGGAAGACTTACAGTCTCTGTGGGGGCTCTGGTCTGCCAGACACACTGGAGTTGGGCACTTCCATGGATTAAAGCTGATGGAGGAGGCAGAGCATAGGGTCAAGCAGCTGGGGTGGGGGCTGGGGTGGGGGTTTGGCTTACCCTTCTCTGGGCCTCCTGTCTCACAAATCTCCTGACTCAGAAGATTTGGATTGGAGAAGTTCTGTGCTCACTGGGAGGGAAGTGACTCTGGAAGCCTTCACTTGACACATTGGTGGGACAGGCAGTTGAGGGGAGTTGAGGTCTCTGAGAGGAAGCAGGTAGCTTGAATCCAAGGCTCTTGAAAGAAGCACATGCCCATTAGCATCCTGGGGTCCCTAACAGGTGACAAGAGCCCTCAAAGGCTGAGCAGGCCCAGTTATGGCTCCATTTCCAGCCTGCCTGGCCCAGCACCTCAGCCAGCGCCTTCCCAGAAGACTTACCTGAGCGAGAAGATTCCCATCCCCAGCACAGAACAGGTAGGAATGTCAGGAATGCCCTCAGTGCTCCCGGGTCCTACCAGATCCTCCAAGAGCTTGCAGGCTGGGGAGGGGGCAACTTTTGTGACCATGACAGTGATTAAAAGGGCTGCTCTGTAGTTATTTGGGGGTGGGGGGAGCCGATCAAATGGTTCTCAAGAAGACCTTAGCTTTTCCATAGGCGGAAAGAGCCTGGGGACTATTTTGGCATTAGAAGAAGGGACCACCTAGGGACGTAACATGGGTAAAGATGAATATCAGCCTGGTTCTGGGATGCTGCCATCCAGCCGTGCCACAACCTTTCTTTTTATAATGTATTACGTTTATTTATTTAGTTATGTATATTTTCGTATTGGTGTGTGCATTGTAGGTGTGTCCATTTATATAGCATGCACATGGAGGGCAGAGGACAGCTTGTAAGTCAGGTTACTTCTACTATATGGGTTCCAAGTTTGGTGGCTTTATCCACTGAGCCCCTTCTCAGTCCTCACTGCCACAATCTAAGCAGACTCCTAGGCTGACGGGCCAAGCCCGGAAATAGAGTTGAGTGACTGAGACCTCCGTGGTCCCCAGAGAGAAGAGCCTGAAGTCTGAGAAGGGTCTAGGGAGGAAGAGCTGGAACAGTGAGGTTTTAACTACAAGTAGCTAAACTCTCTTGGGACTCTGAGGTCTGTATTTCAAGCCTGAAAGAGGCAGACGGGTCACGCGCTGACCAGTTGCAGAGGCTGCTGCTGAACATGTCCTATCCAGAAAGCAGAGCCATAGTGACTCAGCAAATCCTCCTGGTCCCTCCGGGTAGAGGCAGCAGGGCCACTGGGTGGGTGATGGGAGGACAGGGCTGGCCAGCCTGCATGAAGAGACCTGAAGTGTTTTCAGCTGAGGGGATGGTCAAGGCCAGCTGTTTCCACACAGGAGCTAACACCTGATCTGCTTCCACCCCGCTCCCCACCCCCGCCCCCCAGGGTACATTCAGCCTGAGGAAGCTGTGGGCGTTCACAGGGCCTGGTTTCCTCATGAGCATCGCTTTCCTTGACCCGGGGAACATTGAGTCGGATCTTCAAGCTGGTGCTGTGGCTGGATTCAAAGTACTGAGTTGGGCCTCCATGCTGGCTTTGTGTGTGTGTGTGTGTGTGTGTGTGTGTGTGTGTGTGTGTGTGTGTGCTGTCTTAGCTAAGACACTGAAGACCCCAGTTCTCCAGAGCAAGCTGCATGGGTGGTTTTCCTTAAGATAAAGATTAAGTTCATGTGGGGCAAGAAAAGGTCCAGAAAGGAGGCTGTAGGGGGTGGTCTTTCTACCGGTTCCCTGTCAGAGCGGCTGCTCTGGCTGAGGGTCTCCTCTGTTTCCCTTCAGCTTCTCTGGGTGCTGCTATGGGCCACTGTGCTAGGCTTGCTCTGCCAGCGGCTGGCTGCCCGGCTGGGCGTGGTGACAGGCAAGGACTTGGGTGAAGTCTGCCATCTCTACTACCCTAAGGTGAGCTGGGAATCGGCAGAGGGGCCGTGGACAGAAAGCACTTACAGGTCTCAACCCCTGAGCTGCTGCTAATAGCTTCCATAATAAAATAAATACATTAGCTCCCAGGCTTCACAAGACCAGCTGGCAGACAAACAAACGAAACAAACAAAACCATACAAAAACAAACAAACACACAAACACACACAGGTTCAATCTGTAACACATTAGTCACTGTTTCCCTCAAGACCTAAACTACACCACGGTATATTTCAAAGGGATTTTTTTTTAATCTTATGAATTCACTAACTTGTTTTTTTTACATGACTGGAGATTCTGCTTGGGGGTTCCTGAATGCTGGATGAGCAATATACCTTACAACTACTACAGCCCCTTTCAAAGGGATTTTATGTAATTTAACCCATTCAGGAGTCAGAAAGGCTGGAAGTTCCAGGGCAAAAGGTGTCCCAAAAGCTGATAAGCCATGCCCATACACCATAGGAACCCCAAAGCAGGCGTTTGCTTCTAGAAGCTTGTAGCAACGGCTTAACTAACCATGAGAGGACTGGAGCTTAGGGTCCTAACCAATGTTACTGCCCAAAATGCCTATGAGCAGGAGGCTGGGTTTCTCTCCGCATCCATCTGAGTTAGTCTGTGTTTGTTGCTGAAAGAAAGTCCACGAAGCTGAGTAGTTTAGTTTATTATCTAGCTAGCTAGCTTTTTATTTTTAATTTTTCAAAACAAGGTTTCTCTATGTAGCCCTGTCCTGAAACTCACTCTGTAGACCAGGCTGGCCTCTGAACTCAGAAATCCACCTGCCTCTGCCTCTCAAGTGCTGGGATTAAAGGAGTGCATCACTTCCACCTGGCTATTTTATTTTTATTTTTTTATTTATTCAGAGCAGAGTTTCACTGTGTACCCCTGACCAGCCTGAAACTCATAGAGACCCACATGCCTCTGCCTCCAGAGTACTGAATTTAAGGTGTGCATCAGCATGTCTGGAACAATCATCTAGATTATTATTATTATTATTATTTTTTTTTTTTTTTTTTTTTGGTTTTTCGAGACAGGGTTTCTCTGTGTAGCCCTGGCTGTCCTGGAACTCACTCTGTAGACCAGGCTGGCCTTGAACTCAGAAATGCACCTGCCTCTGCCTCCCAAGTGCTGGGATTAAAGGTGTGCACCACCACCGCCTGGCTTATTTAAAAAAAAGTTAAAGGGACAGGCTTGGTAATATCCCAGCACTCAGGAAGCAAGGCAGGTGGCTCTCTGTGAATTTGAGGCCAGCCTGGTCTACATAGTGAGGTCTAGGACAGTCAGGGCTATTTAAAGAGACCCTGTCAAGAGAGAGAGGTGGGAGTGGAGAGGGAGAGGGAAGGATGGAGAGAGAGGGCAAAGGAAAGGGAAGATTAGGCTGAGTGTGTAAGGCAACGATGGTGCACATACCTAGGCCTGGAACGAAGCACCGGGACTGCAAAACAAAGCAACAGCAACAACGAATTAGCTCACATCTCTAAAGGTTCACGGTGCCAATTTCCACTTAGCATGGGGGGTGGGGTGCACGGGGTTGGCCTCATCCACACCAGGCAAGAGTTACCACATTACTCCACCTTCTCTTTACTTTTTGTTTGAGACAGGGTCTCACCACACTGCCCCACCTAGGTGTCCTTGAACTTGTTTGTCCTATGGCCTTAGCTTCTGGGCTATCAGGCCAGCGTCACCATGTCTGTCTTCTGCCCTTTAGGGTTCGGTCATGTCTCAACATAAGGACCAAAGTTCCAACACACAAATCCTTGAGAGACCCAAAACTGCCAGAGCAAAGTCCTTTAAGTCTGGTTTTTTTTTTTTTTTTTTGGTTTTGGTTTTGGTTTTGGTTTTTCAAGACAGGGTTTCTCTGTGTAACCCTGGCTGTCCTAGAACTCACTCTGTAGACCAAGCTGCCCTGGGACTCACAGAGATCTGTTTGCCTCTGCCTCCTGAGTGCTGGGATTAAAAACGTGTGTGCCCTCACTGGCCCGGCCATCCTGTCTTATAAAACCAGCTGGCAAATGTAAAAGCACACAGACTTCGAGCCCCTCAGCACAGTACAGAGCAAAGGCAAGAAAAGTGAAATGTCAAACAGCTAGCCTTCTTTTAAGGATGGAACATCTCCTCCCCATAGGCGCCCCGCATCCTCCTCTGGCTGACCATTGAGCTGGCCATTGTGGGCTCAGACATGCAGGAAGTCATCGGGACGGCTATCTCCTTCAATCTGCTCTCCGCTGGACGGTATCATGCTAGGGAACCCACCTCAATACCAGGCTGAAAGGAACCACTTTCCTCCCCAGGCCAAGGACCCTCCTGTATCTAGGTTATCACCCCATTTCCAGTAGGGCTGGTAGGAGTCTATTTTTTTAGAATGTAAAGTGACTTGTGAGTCACATAGCATACAGGCTAGGGCTTTCTACCACACTTGGTCCCCTGCCTGGTTTTGCCCTTCCTGTGTGTCTATGCATGTTCAACACAGCCCACACTCTCCTTATCCTAAGCTGGTCAAGCTACTTGGGTTCCTGACTCCCCACTGAGGGTGGGAACTCCAGATCTGGACCAGGCTGGGCTGATCTGACCTACTTGGTTTCAGTATCCCCCTGTGGGGCGGCGTACTCATCACCATTGTGGACACCTTCTTCTTCCTCTTCTTGGATAACTACGGTGAGGGGAAGCCCCTCTTCTTAGGGGATGAAAGGGGGCAGGGCTGCCCTCCTGGAGCCTTAGCTTCTCCCAGGGTGTGGGTCCTCCCTGGTTCAGCTATGACTTGAGCAACTTACTCTCTGGTTTCATTTTCTGTGACATGGGACAGAACATCCTGGTGTCACAGGGCTGTGGTGAAGTTTTTATGAGAAAACTATATGCTAAGCCCTTGGCCCAGTGCCCAGAACAAAGTACTCAAAACAGCCACTCTGAAGTGTTTATGTGACAGGGATTTTCTTCTCTTTTTTTTATCCTCCTTCACTGTGCCCCTAGGTTTGCGCAAGCTGGAAGCTTTCTTTGGGTTTCTCATTACCATAATGGCTTTGACCTTCGGCTATGAGGTGGGGTATCAGAGTTATACCCCTTCCCTCAAGATCACTCCCTTCCCTTCCACCTGGGTAGCCTAGGGTCTAGGGAAACAGCCCTTAGCTGTGATCCTTACCTGCCTTCCGGGATAGGGTGGAAGGGAGGAAGATTTTAGCTGGCTGACCAAGTTCCTTCCAACAGTATGTGGTAGCGCGTCCGTCCCAGACAGCACTTCTTACGGGCCTGTTCCTGCCATCCTGCCCGGGCTGTGGGCAGCCTGAGCTGCTGCAGGCAGTGGGCATTGTCGGTGCTATCATTATGCCTCATAACATCTACCTGCACTCAGCCTTGGTCAAGGTGAGCAGAGGGGAGGGAGGAATGAGGGAGGAGTCCACTTCTGAGCCTGGACTCCTGCCTCAGATGCCTTCCTTGAGGGTCTCAGTTAAGAATGGACTCAGTGTTCAGCCTGCCTGTAATAACAGGTCTGACAACAGGCAAATCAACAAAAATTAGTCAAGGCCTAGAAACATCTGTATCCTCAAGTAGGGGACAAAAAAAAAACGAGGACAAAGTAAATAAAGGCGGGAACTGTGGACGCTGGAAAGGTGCTCACAAAGAAACAAACTGAAAGACTGGTAGGTGTGCTGAAGGGTGGTGGCATGGCAGACCGGGAGAACAGCAAATGCAAAGGTCCTGAGGCAGAAGTGAACCAGACACATTTGACAATGAAGCATGCTGGATGAAGGGGGCGGGAATATCAGGGCTGAATTAGAGAGGGACCTCAAAGGTCAGGTCTTCCTTCATTCACAAAATTGGTCACTGTGGACCAGACCTCTAGCAAAGACAAAGATGTGGGCAGGCAGCAGCTGACCAGGACTTGAACAAGACTACCACATAGCCGGGCGGTGGTGGCGCACGCCTTTAATCCCAGCACTTGGGAGGCAGAGGCAGGTGCATTTCTGAGTTCGAGGCCAGCCTGGTCTACTGAGTGAGTTCTAGGACAGCCAAGGCTATACAGAGAAACCCTGTCTCAAAAAACCAGAAAAAAAAGACTACCACATAGGGGACTTTCCCAGAACAGTGACTCAGAGAAAACAGAAGTGTACATGTGGGGAGTGGGGTAGGGGACACTGGAGAGCTCTGAGGGACTCTGGTCCTTCCTTTCACCTCTGACCTCATTAGTCTAGAGAGGTAGACAGAGCCCGCCGGGTGGAAGTTCGAGAAGCCAACATGTACTTCCTGATTGAAGCCACCATCGCCCTATCAGTGTCCTTCGTCATCAACCTCTTTGTCATGGCTGTGTTTGGTCAGGCCTTCTACCAGCAAACCAACGAGGAAGCGGTGAGCCACGCTGCCCCTATCACCAGCTCGTCTGTACACACCCATACCCCGCGTGCCCGCCAGCTTTGCTAGGGATGCCAGGTCACGGGGCCACATCCTCCAGAGTCTCTGCTGGACTCAGCTCTTTTCCTCATCATCTCAACTCCCAGATGACAGGTGTCACTTTGAAGTACTGCCTGGCTTGAGATGTTGCTCTGGTACAGGCATCACCTGAGAGCCTCATGGTAAAGCGAGCCAGTCGTACACCTTGCTCTTGTATGTAGCGAACGCAGGGAAGATGTGAAGGAACAAGAAGCCAGCCCACCTGCCAGTGAGCGCTCAGAGTTGGAACAGTGCAGGAGAGCAGTTGCAGGTGGGGATGCAGGATGGGCTAGGGCAGGATGGACCCTGACAGTTCTGTTCCCTCTGGAGGCCAGAGCTGATCAGCATGGGAGTGTGCATGCAGGGACTGGGAGTCACTAACCACTGCACTCCAAAGCCTTCACTAAATGTTCTGAGTGTGTGAAGGTGCATCCATTCTTGGGTGACACTCGGCCATTCCACATGAGGGAGAGAACTCTCTGGGGACTTTGAAGCCTAGTTTTTCTTCCTTCTTCCCTCCCTTCCTCCCTTTCCTCTTCCTTCCTTCCTCTTTCTTTCTTTCTTTCTTTCTTTCTTTCTTTCTTTCTTTCTTTCTCTCTCTTTCAAGACAGGGTTTCTTTGTGGATAGCCCTGGTGACCTCAAACTCACAGAGATCCTCCTGCCTCAGCCTCCCAAGTGCTGGCTTTAAAAGCATGCACCACCACCACTCAGTGGAAGCCTATTTTCAAGTTCGAGTGACTGCAGCAGGCTCTTGGATAAGGGGGCAGGGTTGTGGAATGTGGTGCCAGCCTGCCAGAATAATGACCCCAGAGACTGGAAGCCCAGTTCTCACCTGGAGCTGCACTGTAAATTCTAACAGCACATTCACAGTATATAGGCAAAAGAAAACAGATTTCTGTGAGTTCAAGGCTAGCCTGGTCTACACAGGGAGTTCCAAGACAGACCCAGCTACATAGAGACACATTATCTAAAAATAAGGAAAAAAAGAAAAAGAAAAAAGCAAAATCCAAATCACTATTAGAAAAGTGTGTCTAGGCAGGGTCTTAGGTTTTCTTTTTGTTGTTGTTGTTGTTGTTGTTGTTGTTTCGGTTTTTCGAGACAGGGTTTCTCTGTGTAGCCCTGGCTGTCCTGGAACTCACTCTGTAGACCAGGCTGGCCTGGAACTCAGAAATCCACTTGCCTCTGCCTCCCAAGTGCTGGGATTAAAGGCGTGCACCACCACGCCTTTGTTTTGTTTTTTGAGACCGGGTTTTTCTGTATAGCCTGAGCTGTCCTGGAACTTGGGTAGACCAGGCTAGCCTCAAATTTACAGAGATCTGCCTGCCTCTGCCTCCCAAGTGTTAGGATTCTTTAAGGTATGTGTGACCACCACCAGCCTAGCCCTCCTTCAGGTTTTTAACATGGATTGGAGCCTAGCTGGGGTCCTGATTTTCCAAAGTGAGTTTGCGTTTTCCTACCTCCTTCCTACTGACTCCCTGCCTGCAGTTCAACATCTGTGCCAACAGCAGCCTCCAGAACTATGCTAAGATCTTTCCCAGGGACAATAACACAGTGTCAGTGGATATTTATCAAGGAGTAAGTACCACTCATACTGGAATTTGGCCACGCCTTGTCGGGGTGGGGCCTCTATTGGGCGGGGCTTCTGTCTGATTACACCTCCTCTTTCTAGGGTGTGATCCTAGGCTGTCTCTTTGGCCCTGCGGCCCTCTACATCTGGGCTGTAGGTCTCCTGGCAGCCGGGCAGAGTTCTACTATGACCGGTACCTATGCAGGACAGTTTGTGATGGAGGTGGGTACTGAGGGCCCAAGGACAGCAGACACACTGCTAGAGGCTTGGATGCTGGGTCTTTCTGAGTTGCAGAGGGGTAAGATGACAAACAGAATCCCCCAAAACTGTTCCATATTTAGCAACCAGTTATGGGAATCCTCCCTCTCCCACTTGTCCTTTCTTCCACCAAGAGTCAGAGCTACTCTCATTTCCAAGACAGACAAATGCATGTGGGGGGTTGGGGGTGTTGGGAGCGGGTGTCTGAGACAACGGAGGCCACGTAGCCCCATCAGGGTACTTGGTCTCATCCAGGGTTTCCTTAAGCTGCGGTGGTCCCGCTTCGCACGTGTTCTTCTCACTCGCTCTTGCGCCATCTTGCCCACGGTGCTGGTGGCTGTCTTCCGTGACCTGAAGGATCTGTCCGGCCTCAACGATCTACTGAACGTTCTGCAGAGTCTACTGGTGAGACCCCTGGTCTAGCCAATAAGGAACACAGCAGCCTCCTCTCCCCTCCCCCCTCCAAAAGTCCTACAGGGTTTGCCCTAAACTCTCACAGGATTCTACAGCCACACTAAAAAGCAAAAGTCCCCACTGTACCCATTCCACAGATGGAAAAACCAATGCATTGGGTTGGTTAACTGGAGACTGAGCTGGCATTCAAACTCCAGCAGTCTGGGAGCCCTGCTTCCAGATATAAAACACTCAGGGCTCTTAGAGAATGTCCCTGAAGGCTCCCAGCCAGAGGAGAGGCAGAACTCCCCACTCCCACTCCCTGCTCTATCAAAGCAGGGTCTTAGCCTCAGTCTCCACCACTCCCCACAGCTGCCCTTCGCTGTCCTGCCCATTTTGACCTTCACCAGCATGCCAGCTGTCATGCAAGAGTTTGCCAACAGCCGGTGAGTACTCCCTTCCCAAACCGCCATGGGACCGCTTTCTGTACTCGACCACGCAGAGGCACGAACAACTGTGATCTCCACCTTCCCATGAAACCAAGGCCCCAAGACCATAAAGAACTTGCCCAGTGTCACACAGCTACTAAGTATGGGGACCAGGGTTTGGTGGGGGCTGTTTTTAGAACCTGGGCTTACCTTCCCCGCATTTCTTGCCTAGTCCTGTCAGTAATGGAGCCCCAAGAGCCCCAAGTGGCTAATGGGGTCTGTCTGCTCTAGACGACACAGGTCAGAGAAGGTGTCCTGCTTCCCCATCTCCAGCTCTGAGCTAGCTGGAGGTCCTGAGGGTGGGGAGACCATCCAGGTGGTCCCGCTGCATCCAGCCAGCCCTGGGCACGCATTCCTTCCCAGGTTGAGCAAAGCTGTCACCTCCTGCATCATGGCACTGGTCTGTGCCATCAACCTGTACTTTGTGATCAGCTACCTGCCCAGCCTCCCGCACCCCGCCTACTTTAGCCTTGTGGCTCTGCTCGCCATAGGTTACTTGGGCCTCACTGCTTATCTGGTACTGGGGTCAGCCAAAGGGCAGGGTGGGCAGGAGAGGGAGACATGGGGCTTCTGCACGGCATCTCCTCCACTCATGGTCCTTTCCCAGGCCTGGACTTGCTGCATCGCCCATGGAGCCAACTTTCTGATGCATAGCTCCCACCAGCACTTCCTGTATGGGCTCCCTAACGAGGCGCAGGGAGGTGTGGAGAGTTCCGACGACCAGCATGGCGCAGTGACCAGTGGCATCCAGCAAGCATAGAGACCTGTTGGACCTTGCTGTGTCCTGTTGGATGGACACAGCAAGACAATTGGAGGCCCCCCACCAGGCTTTCTGGATTACCGCTTTTCAGTTTGGACAAGTACTTTACCTCAGAGTGTGCTAGGGATCACAACCATATTACCACAACCTAAGAGACTTAGAAAACACAATGCCTGGGGCTAGAGGGATGGCTCAGGTGTTAGGAACACTAGTTACCCTTTGAGAAGACTGGGATTCAGTTCCCAGCATCAACACGGTGGCTTTCAACTGAGGGTAACTCCAGTTCCAGGGCATTCAGTGCCCTCTTCTGGCAGTCTCCTCTGGAACTTCCATGCCCAAGTGCACAGACATACATACAGGCAAAACACCCATATACATAAAAATTACTTAAAACAAAACCGTGTCTGGTCCTCCTAAAAAATATCCAGAAACTATTTATTTGGTACAGTTTTGGAATCCTAGCCCTGAGGCAGCAATGCCAAGCTAAGGTGGTAAGAAGGTGAATCTCAGGCTAGTACACACCCAGACCACCTCAAACAAACCCTCCACGAGGCCACAGTCTCCCTCCAGCACTGGGAAGATGAAGGCAGGAGTCTTAAAGAGTTCTAGGTTATCCTCTTGTTATAAAGTGAGTCCCTGACTAACCTGGGTTACCTGAGAGCCTGTCTCAGAAAAGAAGTAAAAAGAAGGAAGGTGGAAGAGATAGAAGAGGAGGAAGGGGAGAGGGAGGAGGAGGAGAGGGAGGAGGGAAAGGAGGGAAGGGGGAGGAGGAGAAGGAGGGAAAGGGGTAGGAGGGGGAAGGGGAGGAGAAGGAAGAGGAGGAAGAAGAGGAAGAGGAGGATGAAGAAGAAGAGGAAGAAGAAGAGGAGGAGGAAGAAGAGGAGGAGGAGGAAGAGGAGGAGGAAGAGGGAGGAGGAGGAGGAGGAGGAGAAGGAGAAGGAGAAGGAGAAGAAGAAGAAGAAGAAGAAGAAGAAGAAGAAGAAGAAGAAGAAGGAGAAGAAGAAAACAAACGTGGGGGGAGGAAAAGTAGGACTGGAAGAAACTTTAAAAAATAGAAATAGTCCGCCGGGTGGTGGTGGCGCACGCTTTTAATCCCAGCACTTGGGAGGCAGAGGCAGGCGGATTTCTGAGTTCGAGGCCAGCCTGGTCTACAGAGTGAGTTCCAGGACAGCCAGGGCTACACAGAGAAACCCTGTCTCGGAAAAACAAAAAAACAAAAACAAAAAAAATAGTCCGATGAACCAAAGGCTAGCTCCCCTCTGTTCTAAAGCGCTGGAAAATCTAAACCCCAAACCCGACCCCTCCAAATGACTGGTTGTCTCCTACTCTCTTTTGTACCTGAAACCTATTTTCCAGGTAGTAAGACCGGGAAACGGTTCCTTCTCTTTCAGGAGCCATACCATAAAGAACCCAAAAGTCTGTGCCTTCAAGGCCCAATTCATTTGCCATCTCCCCAGGGAACTGGGCTGACCGGACTCCCACGCTGCTCTATTAGGGTTCCCTGCACTCAGCTCTCAGCTCCCCCTAGGGGCAGGGACACTCCCGAGCGCCCACACTCCGACCTAGGCCCTGTCGTCCTTCAAGGGCAAGCGGAACTCAGGTGAGAGGAGGGTGCTTTCTCCTAGGGCCGCCGAAGCCACCCCCTAGCTGAGATAGGGAGTAGCGGCGTAGGCGGGGAACCCCCTCCTCCGCAGTAAGCGTCCGGGCACCCTTCGCCTTGTGTAAACGTAGCACTTTGCAGACGCTCCCTAGGCAGTTTCTAGGCTCCCCTAAGTCCCTCCTCCTGACTCCTCCAGTGCCTCGTACCCTAGCCTAGCACCGAGGAAGGGGTGTCCAGAGATCTTTTCCCCAGGGTTGAGCTTGTGAGAGGATGGCTGTCTGAAAGTAGCTTCCATTACCCGGAACCCAGCTGGGAAGGCTGTGGACCGGCCGCTCAGATTGGGGCGCTTGTTTATGAAAAGAATTTCCTCTTTCTTAAAAGGGCAACGAAAAGAGTGGGGCCCAAAGGAGCGGCGAAGGGAGCGGTCTGGCAACCCGACTAGCAGTCAGAGAGGGTGCCTGAGCAGGCGTACCTCCCTACGCCTTGGTGCTTACTGCTGGAGAAGATGGGAGCTGAGATAGCATAAAGGGGTAGAGGGCTGTGAAGAAAACTTCTCCAGATTCCCCTTCAGTTTCTCCTAAGTGTCCCCCAACTTGCTGCACATCCTGGAACTTCACTTGGCATTAATTGGGTTCTTTGTTTACTTTTTATTTTTTTGTGATAAGCCCTGAGTTAGAAGTGGAGGAGAGGTAAAATCCGGAATTAAAGAGGATGCCAGCTGTCAAGGGGCTCTCGGGGGAAGGGAGTGAATGGGCCAAATAAACTGAGGCAGGATGACTGGGGTGGGGGTAGGGGTGGGGTGGGGGAGCCTGCACCTGACGCAGTGAGTTAAGGGAGAAGACCACTGAGAACAGGATTTTGAAAGTTAAATTTGAAAGAGCTGTCAGTGAGCATGTCCAAAATTCTTGGTTCTCAGATGCTGTGGGACGGGGTTGGGGAACCCAGGAGGGAAAAGCTGATCATATGAATAGTTAGGTTTAGGACTTAGAATTGAGCGCTGAGGAGGTAAGTGTGCCTCAGAACACTACGGCTCCTCCTCCCAGCGCCTCTGCCAGCGAGTGGCGTATGGCCGCTAACAACAGCCTGGCGCTCCAGCTCCAGGGGACAGGACACTCTTCAAGCCTCGCTGCATATACGACCACATAGACATACAAAGAAATCTTAGCACTGTGGGACACTCCTTAATATCAGCGCCCGGAGGGCAGAAGCAGGTGGGTCTCTGCACTGGAGGCAAAGCCAGCTCGGTCCTAGTGGCAAGTTCCAGCTCAGCAAAAGCTTCATAGTGAGGCTTGCTCTCAAAATTAATACGAAGGGGGGGAGGGGGAGGGGGAGGGGGAGGGGGAGGAGGAGGGTGATAAACCATCTTGGGGTCAGTGAGATGGCTCAGTATGTCAAGGTACCAGGGTACCAGTCACCATTCCTGAGGATCAGAGTTCAGTCCTTGGGACCTACACGGGTGGATTCTCTAACTCATGCCTGCTCTCACACACAAAAATAATGATTTTACCCGGCCCACACTACAAGGTTTCTCTGCGTAGCCCTAGCTGTCCTGGAACTCACTTTGTATAAGAGACTGGCCTTGAACTCAGACATCTGCCTGCCTCTGCCTCCTGAGTGCTGGGATTAAGCCAACCTGTCTGGTTTACCAAGGCCCAAGGTCAGGGATAAGGGCAGCCATTTCCAGCCAGAGGCCTGCACTAGCGCTCCTCTATCACCGTGGTTGCCCTAATGACCGCAGCCCAAAACTCAAATCGAGTTTGCGGAAAGAGGCCCACCTTAGGGTTTCCCTGGGAGCTCCACAAGCCCTAGATGGGAATAGTCTGCCAGGTATCTGTTTCCCAGGAGCCGGCTAAGGTGTCCAGGCCATCCATATCCACAAGCGGGAAACTGAGGTGCTGGAGAGAAGGACCCTTGTCTCAGTTGCCTGACAGTATCCTGCTTAGTCCTCGAATCGAAGTCCACACCATTGTTTTCCTTGGGAATGAGTACTAAAATAATAATCGTAGGGACTGGAGAGATGGCTCAGTGGTTAACAGCACTGACTGCTCTCCCCAAGATCCTGAGTTCAATTCCCAGCAACCACATGGTGGCTCACAACCATCTGTAGGGGATGTGTGTGGTATACTCATATACATAAAAGAATAAATCTCTAAAAAAATAATCATAATAAATTGTGTGGGTAAAGCCCCTCATCAGCTGCTGGAGGAGAGGAGACAGCAGTGGGATGTGGACCTATATGCACCCCTGCGAGGAAACAAACAAACAGCCCCACCCTCTCGACTGGCCTGGAATTCTCAGGGTATGGCACCGGAACAGGGCGAGGGCTACCAAACTTCCGGCAGAAGGTGGGACCCCATCTAGGCTCTCTCGCTCCAGAAGGGACTCCCAGCTAAGGCCTAGAGGTGGTGATAGGGCTTTGTTTGGGGTGGCTTCTGAGGACTGGTGTGAGCTTAGAGGGCAGGCTCTTGAGTGGGGGTAGGGGTTAGGGAACGACGGGAATCAAGGCACCAGCCGCAAGGCCCAGTCGCTGGCCCCGGGCTCATTCAACTTCGGGTCACACATTTCCTGTTGGGAACAGTGCGGGGGCCCAGCTAAGAAAGCTGAGGCACCCCGGAGGGTCTGGCCAAGAAGAGGCGCTCGGAGGGAGGTGGAAGGGCCTGGGCTGGTGCCTTCACTTTCCCAAGTTGTCCCCTCTTCTGTCAAAAAGGCAAGAAGGGAATCTTTCCGAGGAGTCCACTGGATCCCGAGTGCAATTAAGGGCGCGCGGCCCAGGGCACCAACACACGGGAGGCGAAGACCTTGGGGTGTCAGGATGGCAGAAGGAGGGGTCAGGTGTCAGTGCCCCACACTCCCTGCCGGTCGGGGGCATCGAGCTGGTGCGTCCGCAGAGCAGCGTCTCAGGGGCCAGGCTCCCAGCCCGGTCGCTGCTGGGAAGCCACAGGACGCCCACCCCGCCACACCCCGCTACAGGGCCCAGGGGAGGAAGTGAGGCGTGCATGTCAAGGCTTGGCATTCGTGTTTTTTAAATTAAGGCGAATGAAAGAAACTCTGTAAGACAGGAAAAATAAAAAATAAAAATAAACGAACCGCAGCCCTAGCGGCGCAATTGGGGGCTTCCTGCGAGAAGATTCTGTATGCAAAGGCAGACCCAGGCTCTGGCTGGGGTGTGTCACCAGAGATCGGTGACACGTGTGTTTAAAATCTGAATGGTTGCAGTCTCAGGCGCCTAAGGGCGGGCGCTGGGCCCTCCCTCCGCGGGCGTCCCTGGGCACTTAGGAACACAGCCAGCCCTAGAACTGGCCCCTCTAATAATCACAGATAGGGGCGGTGGGGTGAGGGTGGAGGACCTCTAAACAAGGTGGTATTTCTTCAAGTTTGATGGGATTTGGCTCTGCCAAGGACGAGGAGGCACGTTCCAAGCCGAGGGAACAGCACGTACAAGATACAAGGCCCTGAGCAGCAGAGGCTCGGCTTCTGCCAGGGCAAACGCTAAGTGTTTGGCAGGGGAAGAGGGCTAGATTTGCTGCAGGACAATCGGTAAAGGTAGGCACAGACGTGGAATTTTCACATCCTGTGATGTTCTCGAGACTGCAGTGAGTGCTGATAGTTGGATCACGAACATAATTTAGGACTGGAGAGGTGGCTCAGCCGTTAAGAGAAATTACTTGTGGACCACCTGAAGGAGTTCAGTTGCCAGCACACACATAGGGCGGCTAACAACTGCCGGTAACTCCGGCTCCAGGGATGGCGCCCTCTTCTGGCCTTTGAAGACTCTGGCGTACATACACAGAAATAAAAATCAATCTTTCTACAACTCCATAATTTGATGAGTTTGCATAACTGGAGCTAGCAAAGAAGGCCTTTTTTTTTTTTTTTTGGTCGGGATATCAACAACGTTAGACAAAAGGCCCACTGTAGAGGCGGTGAGAAGGCTTAAGGGGGTAAAAGTGCCACTGGCAAGCTTGACCACCTGAGTTTGATGCCCCCTCCAAATACTGGAAGAAGAGAACTTCTGATCTCCACCCGTAGAATGTGTATCCTCCTCCACACAAATAAATATAACTTTAATTTTTTTTAGGGGCTGGAAAGATGGCTCAGGGACACATGTTACTCTTAAAAGGATCCTATTTCCGTTCCAAGGGCCCACGCCATCTATTAACTCCAGTTCCAGAGGAATCTGTCGCCCTCTTCTGCCCTCAGTGTGCGCTGCGAATATGTGGTGCACACACAGATTTACAGGCCATACACAAAAAACATTTCAAAAATTAAGAAAAAATTAAAAACCCACTTTACAGAAAGTTAGCGTCATCCCATTTTCCAGAGGAACAAACGGAGGCAGCTCGTGTCAGCACTTTGGAATGCGCGGAGGTGGAGCCCCGTCGTCCTCCGGCACTCCCGGACCCGGCGCTTGGGGCGGGCCTCAAGCCCCGGGGCTCCATGGCCCGCAGCGGCGGGTTACGGCCGTCCGCTCTGCCACGCAGCCGCAGACGCTTGGTCCAGCCAGCACACCGCAGGAAGAGAGGCGACGCCCCCTGGATCTCCGCAGGAACCCGGCCCGCCTCCCAGCCCGCCGGGCCCCAGAAGTGATGAAAGCTACGGCCGAGTCCCAGCCGCGCCGAAGCCGTTGCCCTTTTAAGGGGAAGCCTTGAAACGGCGCCCGGGTTCCATGTTTGCATCCGCCTCGCGGGGAGGAAACTCCATGTTGTAACAAAGTTTCCTCCGCGCCCCCTCCCTCCCCCTCCCCCCGAGAACCTGGCTCCCCTCCCCTCCGAAGCTCGCGGGGATCCCTCCCTCCCACCCTCCCCTCCCCCCCGCGCCCCGATTCCGGCCCGAGCCGGGGGGGAGGCCGGGCACCGGGGCCAGAGTCCGGCCGGAGCGGAGCGCGCCGGGCCCCATGGACAGCTCGGCCGTCATTACTCAGATCAGCAAGGAGGAGGCGCGGGGCCCGCTGCGGGGCAAAGGTACGCAGGCGGCGGGAGGGGAGAACGGGGCTAGGGGCCGTCCCCGCGCCGCAGTGGCTGCCACTGTCCGGGGCGGGCGCCTCGGCCCAGCCCGAGCCCCCGCCAGTGGGGCCGGAGAGAGTTTGAACTCCGCGAGAGTCTGAGGCGCTGGGCGGGGCCTGGCGCCACTAGTGCGCTCGGGTGTGCTTGTAGTAGGGAAACTGAGGCAGGAGGCAGGCGAGGGGCTAGTAGGCTGCCGATTCCCGGGCGTCGCCCCCTCCCCCAGTTTGGCGCCAATGGGACTCGAAGGTGGGGGTGAGGCGGCCGCCTGGCCACCCGCTGAGGCTCCGCCCCCTCCTGGCTGAGGTCTGGAAGGGGTGCCGGGGTGACAGCGGCTGGGGAGTCTTGCAGGGATCTCCCGCCAACACACAACCAGGTTCTCACAAACTTGGGCGTCACGCGTGGAGGTGCGGACGGCACCTTCGGAGGCAGAGAGCCGCTAGCCTTGCAAGGCAGACTTGGGGGCCTTGTGTCCAGCCGGGCACACGGCACCCCGGCTGCAACAGGCCAGGCCGGGTGGCGTCAGGCCTGTGCACACTCGCACCCACCCTGTAAGGGGCCCGCCTATGCGGAGCCCCTGGGGCTGGCAAGAGTGGGGTTCGCCCCCTCCCCTGTGTGGATTTCAAGATTGGAAGTCATTCGGGGTTTGTCCACTGTCCAGTCCCAGCTTTTTGGTGGGGGGCGGGGGGCTGGAAGCAGAAAGGATTAGAGAAGAGGCTTGGTGGGGGTAACTCTGTCAGTTAGACAGGCCGCTGCCTCTCAGTAAGTCTAAGGTTGAGACGGGGCGGGGTGAAGGAGGTGGGGCCGGCGGGGCTGACAGCCCTGGGACACTGGCCTCTGGGCCCAGGCCCAATGAGGACTTTGGACTCACTGGGTAGACAGAATGGAGGGAGAGTGGGAGTGGACGATGGGGCCCCGAGCCCTGGCGGTCCTGAGCAGGGGCTGCTCAGGTAAGGTCCACCTGTGGGGTCAGATGATTGAGAACCAACCGTGAGAAAAATCGGTCCCCTCTTCAAGCCACCTACTCTTTAAAGTGGCTGCCTTCTTAGCCACACCAGATTTCCTTAAGTCGCAGAGTTACAGGAGCCCTGGAGTGGCCCGTGGTGGGGCCCCTGGAAGGGTGGGTTTCTAGAGGACAGCCAGCCAGAACCACCCTGGTGTGTCTCCTGATGGAGGGAGACCGCTCACCGTTCTCTGTGCTCCGGGATTGAGACCCCAGTGCATGCAGCCCCTGCAGGCCAGTGTGCCTACATTCACTTCTTGCTTCAGGTGACCAGAAGTCAGCAGTTTCCCAGAAGCCCCGGAGTCGGGGCATCCTCCACTCCCTTTTCTGCTGTGTCTGCCGAGATGATGGGGAGCCTCTGCCTTCCCACAGTGGGGCTCCCCTGCTGGTGGAGGAAAATGGCGCCATCCCCAAGGTTTGTGGTAATGAGGAGGGAACTGCAGGTGCACCTGGACCTAGCAAGTGGACTTGGACCTTGAAATGGGCAGAGAGGGAGAGCGCTTGCCCACTAGGTCCTCCCCTTTTCTAACCCCCACCGCAGCCTTCTAGCCCACACTTACGCCTTCCTTAATGGTGGGAACTTTATGAGGTGAGGAAGAAGGATATATCTTATCCCTGCTCACGGTTTGCAAGACCCAAAGCTGGGGAGGGGATAGAAGGGTTGGTTGGCTGCTCAGATAGAGATCTGGGGAGGGAGGCCGGTGTAGGAGGTGCCCTCCCAGACCACCCCCTCCCCACAGCACACCCCAGTCCAGTACCTGCTTCCCGAGGCCAAGGCCCAGGACTCAGACAAGATCTGCGTTGTCATCGACCTGGACGAGACCCTGGTGCACAGCTCCTTCAAGGTGGGCCCTGCCCAGCAGCTCTCAGCCTACAGTCTCTTGAGGGGGGCCTGCCCTGGCCAGGGAGGGAGGTCTCTGCTGGATTTCCACCCTGGGGGTTCCCTCCACATCAGCTGCAGCCATCCTTCTTCCCTCACAGCCTGTGAACAATGCTGACTTCATCATCCCAGTGGAGATTGATGGAGTGGTCCACCAGGTGAGGGGCAGAGGGAGGTGGGGGGTTGTTGTCTGCACTACACCCAGGTACCTCCCGTCAGTCTTGGGAGAGCCCCACATCGAACACTGATAAATGGGGCATATCCAAAGCTCAAAGAGGGTGAGAGCCCAAGACTACCTGGTCCTCCAGAGATGGAGGCAGACTCCCAGACCTGCAGACTGGGCTCCCTCTGGTCCTGTCTTGTGGAGCTCTCTTTCCCCTTACCCCCACTGCCCGGGACCCAGTTCAAGTAATTCAGGATAGGTTGTGGTGCTGGCCAGCCTGTTCTCCATTACTTGGCTCGGGGGCCGGTGCCCTGCAGCCTTGGGGTGAGAGGGCTAACCTGGACTCCTGCATTTGGATAAAACCAATGTGGGAAAGGGAGTGACCCCCCCACTAGGTGAGGTGGGAGCACCGGAATCACATTCTTACCCTCTTTAGGAAGGGGGATGGTTGGGGCAGCTTGTGGCCCAGCCTCTCTAGACTGCCCTACCTCCTTCACTATTCCTGCCCCCTTTTTGTTGATCACCCCTAAGCCTGTGGGCCAGCAGCCCCCTGACTGGCTCGTTCCCCAGGTCTATGTGCTGAAGCGGCCCCACGTAGATGAGTTCCTTCAGCGAATGGGAGAGCTCTTTGAGTGTGTGCTGTTCACTGCCAGCCTTGCCAAGGTGAGCCCTTGCCAGGGGTCTGGGTCAACCACACCCTCCCACCCACTGTGAACATGTATCTAGATGCAGCCCTGGACATTACTCACTCTGGGGTGGCTTACCTCCTACCCCAGTATGCAGACCCCGTAGCTGATCTGCTGGACAAGTGGGGAGCCTTCCGTGCCAGGCTGTTTCGAGAGTCATGTGTCTTCCACCGGGGGAACTATGTAAAGGACCTGAGCAGGCTGGGCCGAGACCTGCGGCGGGTGCTCATTTTAGACAACTCACCCGCCTCATATGTCTTCCATCCAGACAACGCCGTGAGTACACGAGACCCGGCAGCTGAGACAGAGACCAGAGCACATGTGTGGTGGCCTTCCCAGCCCTATGTGGGGTGCGGGTGGTGGGGGGGGGGGCGGGTATTGTCCTATTGCCTGTGTCACTATTCCACTCTGCCTGTGTATGGAGGGTCCTCCCCTCTGGCTGGGGTCCCCATCTGACAGTCTTCAAGGCTACCAGACATGGCCTGTTAGTGGGACAGAACTAATGTAGTAAGTCCCGGTTAGGATCCCACTGAATGAAACACAGTAAGCGTAACTATGTTTGTGAACATGCATACATAGTTGCTTGCTGGTATCTACAAATGAATTTCACTGTCAGCTGTCAAAAAAAGGAAAGCAAACCCAAAACGTATGTGCCATGTGGGCAGGGGTGAGCTGGATGGGGGACACCCTGGGACCCTGGCCCTCCTCACTTCTTTGTCGTCTCTCCAGGTACCAGTGGCCTCGTGGTTTGACAACATGAGTGACACTGAACTACAAGATCTCTTACCCTTCTTTGAGCAACTCAGCCGTGTGGACGACGTGTACTCAGTGCTCAGACAGCCTAGGCCTGGGAGCTAGTGAGGTGTCTTGGGGCCAGGACCTGCCCCTCACCAAGGCCCACACCTCTTCCCAGCAGACTGTGGGCACCTGCTTGTGCTGTTAACAAAACCCGTGGGCTATGTCATGTTCACGGCCCTGGGGAAGAGGGGTCTCCCCGGCCATGTTGCGTGGAGGACAGTGAGCCCTTGGGTCCCTGTGTCAGTGCCTTCAAATTTTGTCCCCTTTTCTCAGGGGACCTGGGGGGCCCTGCCTGCTGCTCCCCACTTCTGTCTTCTCCACGCTGCCATGTTTCTCTGCTGCCAAATGGGGCCTCTTTGCCCCAGTTCTGCTTTGGGGGTAGGGACAGGGTTTTTGCTGTCCCATGCCTTGGATTCCCCCAGTCTGGGAACAGTGGACACCCAAGTGCCTTGTATACAGCCTTCTTTACTCGCCAGCTTTCCCAGACCTGAGAGAAACCCATTTCTCCCCTTCCCCTCCTCCCTCCTGGGATGATGGTGCCCCACCAGTTTCTACGTGGGAAGGAGAGGAAGAAAGTGTATTACAATACACTTGTAAAAGAGCAGGGGACCGTCCTCAGGAGGAACGGTCCAGCTTGTCCAAGGCTGATGGCTGCTCCATATATCACTTAAGCCCCAAGTCTCCCCAAAGCCCTGGGGCTTGGCAGGATGCCCCCATGGTGCCATATAAATATGTATATGTGTATATAGATTTTTAAGGGAAGGAGAGAGGAAAGGGTGGGAACAGACACTCTTCCCTTGACCCTTCCCTGGGCCCAGTAATTGGGGGAGGGAGGGAAAGGATTTTTACATTTTTAAAACTATTTTCTGAATGGAACAAGCTGGGCTGAGGGGTCAGGCCCGGTCTTCTGTCTGTCCCAACCCTTTTACTCTTCATTCAAAAAACATTTATTGAGTACCTTCAGTGCCCAGCGGTGAGCTACTTCCACCAGCTTATTGGGGGTTGGAGGGGGCGGGGTGTCTCTGCTTCATTGGTGCCTCATCCCTAAGCCCCAGACTTCATGTGCCTTCAGAGTATCGACAGGAAGTGGAACCTTCTTGTGGGGTTCGGGAGGTCTCCAAACCTTACCAAACTGCCTCCTCTTGTGCCAATTCACCTCCCTTCCCTGTACCCCTGTGCGACCCCCTCCATGCCCCCTGCTGGCTGGGGGCAGCTCCCAGGTCTCTGCCAACTCTGACTTCTGTTTTTAAAGCCCCTCCCCATACCTGCTGAATCTGGAGTTCAGACCCTTAAGCTCTCTCCTCAGATTGTGAGGGTTAAGTGGACCCACAAACCAGTGGCAAGGGAGTTGGTGAAGGGGGAGAGGATATGGTTGGCCGGAATCAGATGTCCTTCCCAATTAAGTGCCTTCTCTGTGACCTGAGCACCTCAGTGTGATAACTAAAGAGAAAGCTAGACCCCCTCCTATTCTGCCTCTGTGGTTTTTGGGGAGGGGACTTGAAGTGCGTAAATGTCTCACACTTGCGACTGCAGTTTTGACTATTTTTCATAACCCTACTGGACAGGAGGAAGCCAACACGGACTGCCCGGGCACTCGATCTGAATTCGATTGCTAGAGCCCACGTGATGGAAAGAGAAAACCAACTCCCACAAGTTGTCCTCTGACCTCCTCACATGCACCCTAGCACGAGGTCTCCCCTCCCCCCACACACAGATACACGCACTCTAAACAAATAAAAAAATAAACAAAAACCACCGTGCCCCCACCTCTGGAATGCGGGGCGGGGCGGGAGACGGAAGGCTGGGCAGACTCGGGCCGCCCTCAGCCCACAGCCTTCCCGGCAGTGGGGCCAGCAAGGAGGAGACTGGGTGGGGCGGGCGCCCGGAGGCCTCCTGCCCGCATTGGCCGTACCCTAGCTACGCCCCGCGGCCTCCTGCCAGCGTTGGCCACGCCCCTCCGGCCAAATTCGTCTTCCGCGAACCCCGCCTGGGCGGGGCAGGAAGTGGCGGGCCAAGCCGTTGATTGTCGCTAGGGGCCTCCCTGCCCAAGCGGACGGACCCTGGGCTCCTAAGCTTGGCGTCCCCGGGTCTGGAAAGGACGAGGGAGCTTGCCTCTGAAAGCATGGAGCTTCAGACGTCCTCCACTCCCAGTGGAGAAGGGGTGGTGTACACTTCCCAAATACTGCTCCCTGTCCTCTAAGGCCACCTCCTCAGGCCATCCCTTCCTTATCACCACCAAGAATTTAGCTCCGAGCCCCCTTTTTGCTCCAGGTGTGAGTGTGTGTGTGTGGTTGTGTAGTAGGGGGGCCGCAAACGGTGGGAAGCCGCCCCTTTTCACATTCTGCCTACTCTACCCGACCCCATTACTTTTACCCTATAGAAAAGGGCCAGGAAACTCCCACCTGAAAAGAAGCCTACCCCGGAATCAGCTCTGCTCTGGAGCTGCAAGGACCCAGAGAGCCTTTTGCACGATTTATACTTTGCCCCTGGCCTCTGCCCGCCCTCAGCCAGAATCAGGCTTGGTTTCCTGCTCTGTATGCAAACAGTGGTCACCTCAAATTTGCATCCCGGAGACCAGACAAGCAGAGTACCAGCTTCCATTGAGACTCAATCGAGCTCCCCTATCCCGCAACCGCACATTCTCTGCCCACGCATAATTAAACCCAACCACATGTGTGGGTACTTCCTTGTCAGTACTACCAGCCAGTGTCAGGCTGTGCTTCTGCTCTCAAGGAACTCCTCTCAACATTACCGCAAGCAACTTTAGTTCCTGGAGCTGGAGAG
Organism: Rhabdomys pumilio; assembly: GCA_030674055.1. Lineage (NCBI taxonomy): Eukaryota > Metazoa > Chordata > Mammalia > Rodentia > Muridae > Rhabdomys > Rhabdomys pumilio. The sequence continues at coordinate 154,798,711 of JANHMN010000001.1, forward strand.
ATGGCTCAGCAATTAAGAACACTGACTGCTCTTTCAGAGGAGCCCGGTTCAATTTTCAGCACCCAATCAGGTAGTTCAGAACCATAAGAAACTCTAGTTCCAAGAGATCCTATGCCCTCTTCTGGCCCCCGAGGGCACTGCAGGTATGTGGTTCACAGGCATACATACAGACAAAACATTAAAAAAGAGGGAGTCAGGAGAATAAAGAAGAAAACTGTCATTAACTCCAGAGTGATGGAGAGATACTACGTATCTTATGAGTATTCTTTCTCTAGGATAAGCTGCCACTACTGAACATCGTTAATGTTTCTTTGGTGTTAGTCACTCCAGAGAGGCCTCTGAGTGTAAGTCCCTCGGGCCCATTGGGAATATTTCTGGAATTAAAGCATGATTAATTAAAAAAAAAAAAGTCCGAGAAAGGGAAAAGGAAGTTTTCATAGCTAGTGCAGGCGTGCGTGCCACCTGAAATTTAAGGGAAGAAGTAAGGTAACTTTGTAGAGCAGCCACATGGTGACTTGGCCTTTGATCATTGTTAAAATCCCTATCGGCAGGGGCTAGGGCATAGCATGCCTGAAACCTGGCATTTTAACCCCAGTACTGGAAAAAAAATCTAATGGTAAATCAGAAAGACTCATGACTTACTGTTTCTGTCGTCCATTTCCTCAGCGGTGAGGTAATGTTAAATACCTGTTGACTGAAATCTCTAGACCCTCTAAGCCCCCTTGATAGTTGGTTTTTATTTGTTTGCTTTTGTGTTTGAATTCTGGGAATTGAACTAAGGGCCTCATGGATGCCAGACAAGTGTTTACCACCGAGAGCTATACTTCAGCCCCAATCCAGTCACTAAGAAAATGAGAAGTACCGAGTACTGAGGTTTCAGTACTTAGGGTAAGTATGAAGGATGAGTAAACTTGGGGAAAGCTGCCTTAGCTGACTCTGTCACGGGGAAGTGGATAAATGAGAAGGGGATGTTGTCTTTTGAGACAGCATCTTGTGAAGTCCAAGAGATCCTCCTGCCTCACCTTGTAAGTGCTGAGAGTACAAGCTTATGTCACCAAGGTAAGAAATGTAGAGACTTTTTCTTAACAGAGTACAGAACTCTGTAGTTCAGTCAAGACTGTAACAATAAAAAAGATAAACAAAGGGGCCTGGAGAGATGACTCGGTGTTTAACAGTGCTTTCTGTTCTGCCAGAGGACCCACGTTTTGTTCCCATATCAGAAGCTCACACCCACCTCTAACCCCAGTTCCAGGAAAGCAGACACGTACCCCTCATTAATTAAAAACAATAAACCTTACAATGATAAAGAATTAACCGAGGATGGCAATGGGGATGCACACACCTGCAATTCCAGCACTTTAAGAGGCTGAGGCCGGAGGGATAGGAATTTATCCTATTGACAAATCGGAGACCAGGCTGAGCTACGTAGAAAAGCCTTGCCTCAATATAACAAAAAACCAAAAGGATTTAGTCTGGGTTTGCTTTGCCTGCTTGCTTTGTGGGCCCAACAAGGTTGTCTAGTTTCCCAATGCCTTGTGGTAATTTAACCTAATGGATCATAATTCCACTAAGAGGACAAACTCCTACTCAAATGAGATGCCAAGTGAAACAAAGATAACTTCAGAATTAATTACTTATTACAACACACACAAGGCAAAATAAATAAAAATAAGTTTAACAAAAATCACTTGAGGGGCTGGAGAGATGGCTCAGTGGTTAAGAGCACTGACTGCTCTTTCAGAGGTCCTGAGTTCAATTCCCAGCAACCACATGGTGGCTCACAACCATCTCTAATAGAGTCTGATGCCCTCTTCTGGTGTGTCTGAAGACAGCTACAGTGTACTCATATAAATAATAATAAATAATATTTTTAAAAAAAGATTTATTAAGAAAAAAAATCACTTGAGGCCTCATGATGAACAAAATGTCACATGACCATAGAAGTTGTTCAAATGGGCAGGGAGACCTAAGGGACAGGGACAGGATCCAGGCGTCATCAAATCCTCAGTAGCGAGGCAAAGACTCTTTAAATACTTATCAATTGGAATCAGGTGACATGTTTCAAATGACAGTCTGAAGACAATGGGGCTTAGGAATGCCATCCCTGGATATTATCTTAGTTTCCAGATAATGAATTTTTGTTTGTTTGTTTGTTTGTTTGTTGTTTGAGACAGGGTGTCATGTCACCCAGACTGGCCTCAAAGTTGATACATAGCTAAGGATAACCTTGACCATTTGAGCCTCTTGCCTTTACCTCCCAAATGCTGGGATTGCCAATGTATTCCTCGCCGGGCAGTGGTGACGCACACACCCACTTGGGAGCACTTGGGAGGCGCTCAAGAATGGCTCCTACGGGCTGGAGAGATGGCTCAGTGTTTAAGAGCACTGACTGCTCTTCCAGAGGTCCTGAGTTCAATTCCCAGCAACCACATGGTGGCTCACAACCATCTATAATGGAATCTTATCCCCTTTTCTGGTATGTCTGAAGAAAGCAATGGTGTACTCATATACATAAAATAAATTAAAAAAAAAAAATGGAACCTACATCATGACACCTAGCGTGAAAAAGGAATTAGGAACATCACTGACCAGCCTGCAGTGCTGTGGGTGTCTGTGAGAGGCTTAGGGGTTTGAAGAGCACATGGATGCCTAGACACACAAGGGCAGCCGCTGGGGATTGAGCAGTGACTTCCTGCTGGAGGAAGGCTTAAAGAGCAGGGGTCTGTAAGGTGGCTTGAGGGATAAGGTTGAGCAAGGCTCCTGAGCAAGGCTTCAGAACTGTCTGTAGCAGGGAGTATAGGAAATGCCAAGAATGTAGCAATGACATCCAAGCAGGGGAGCATGGGAAAGCCGAGTAAGAGTGACCTCTTGTATTTTGTTTTATTTTATTTTGAGATGGTGTATCTCTGTGTATCTTTGGCTGTCCTAGAATTCCCTCTGTAGACCAGGTTGGCCTCAAACTCAGAGATCCACCTATATCTGCCTCCCAAGCATGTGTCACCACACCTGGCTCGTTTTTATTTTCATCTTGTTTCAATTTATTTACTTTTAGACAGATTTCATTCAGTCCAAGCTAGCCTCAAATTTCTTGTATAACTAAGGATAACCTTGAACTCCTAATCCTCCTGCCTCCCTGTCTCCAGGAATGAGATCACAGGCGTGTGCCACCAAGATAGGCCTGTGGGGTGCTAGGGATCCAACCTGGGTCTTTATGTATTCTAGGCAAGCACTCTATCCACTGTGATGCACTGCCAATTCCTTTTTCTCTTTTATATATTCAGTTTTTGAGATGAGGGCTTAGAATGTAGTCTTGGTTGACCTGATACTTCATGTGTAATCCAGGCCAACCTTGAATTCCTGGCACTCTGCCTACCTCAGTCTCCCGAGGTCCTTGGGATTACAAGCATGTACCGCCATGTCCAGTGAAAATGCTACCCTGCCCCCACTCCCATTTTAACAGGCATAGGGTACAACCGAGGGACCACAAGCAGGAGAGGGGTGTGAAAACACCTGTCGACTGCACACTGAAAACAGAGAGGTGGACACACATCTTCGCCTGGACTTTGGAAACTAAATCAGGAGTATGAAAACAGAAGCCGGTACTGGGAGAAGACAGCTTCAGTCCTGGAGATGAGGAAAGGGCCTGAACTGGGGCAGTGGCAGAGAGAAGAGCTAGGCCTGGAGGATGCCTGTGGGAGGAGATAAAATGAATGGGGCGGGAAGTGTGGCTGATCTGCTTCTGGGCAGGGGTAGAGGAGGAAGGGAGCGAGTCTGCATCCAGCTTTAGAGATACAGCCAGTAAAAATACCTCTAACCATCCCTGGGATAGATCAGACTCTCTTGTTTGCCTCCCCCTCTTTCTGCTGGAAACAGACACTCAGTACAGCCCTGCTGACAGCAGTGTAAAATGGTAAAAGCCTTGTAGAAGGAGCTAACAATATCAGGGAAAACATGTCTTTTTTAGAAATTATTTGTTTTTACTTCATGTGCATTGATGTTTTGCCTATATGTATGTCTGTGTGAGGGTGTCAGCTCCACTGGAACTGGAGTTACAGACAGTTGTGAGCTATCATGTGGGTGCTGGGAATTGAACTCAGGACCTCTGGAAGAGCAGTCAGTGCACTTAGCCCCTGAGCCATCTCTCCAGCCCCTGTATGTTTTTTTTTTATTTAATTAATTGATTTAGTGTGTGTGTGCTCAATTGCACGTGTGCAGAGTTCAGAGGATGCCTTGCAGGAGTTCTCTCCTACCAGATAAGTTTCAGGGATTAAACTCAGGTCCTTGGGCTTGTCAACAAAGCCTTACCCACTGAGTCATCTCACCAAGCCTGCTTTGGGCTTTTTGTTTGGTTGCTTTTTGAGACAGGGTCTCGAAATGTATCCTTGGCTGGCCTCATATTCGCTATGTAGGCAAAAGTGATCTTGGACTTGTTAGCTTTATTTATTTAAAAAACTATGTATCTGGATGTTTTGCCTGCATGTATGTGTACCACATGTATGCTGTGCCTGTAGAAGCCAGAAGAGGGTGCTGGATCCCTTAGAATTGGAGTTGTAGATGGTTCTAAGCCACCCTGTGGATGCTGGGAGCCAAACGTAGGACTTCTGCAAGAGCAGCAAGTGCTCTTAGCCTCTGAGCCATCTCTCCAGCCCTGGCTTTCCTCCTGCTTCCTCCTTCTGTGCCACTAGGTCCAGTTTATATAATTTGATGGAGATTGAGAATGTATGGCTGGTGGCACTTTACTAGCTGGGTGACGTCCGCAGCCCCAACTTTGAACTTCTTTCTGTTTTTCTGGCCTCCACCACACCCATGTGCTGGTGTCCCAGGTGTGCTCCACCACAACAGGCTGAACAATGGTTTGGTTTGGTTTTTCACAATATAGGTCAATTTGCATCTGAACAATCCTACCTGTAAGTATTTACCCTGTGGGTGAAATGTATACGATTTGTAGCCTGCTACATGTAAGGGTACTGATTGCATCATTGTTTATGATAACTCAAGTATTTATAACAGTTCAAGAACTTATATTAAACACTTGAAGCAACCTGTGTTGACCAGCAAGGGACTAGTTAAGTAGACCTTAGCATAGCTAGGCCAGAGAATTCTATATAATCATGAAAAACCATAGGATGGGAGTTTATAAGTTGGAGCATCATGTCTTGCTAACCTTCCTTTCTCAATAAATAAATCCGTTTTTTTTTTTTTTTTCCATTTAGCAGAAAGGCAGGAAGGGAGGGAGAAAAGAAAGAATAGGTCTGAGGGAGGGGTTAGTTCAATATCTGCCTTCTGTACACAAAGCTCTGTGTTTAGTCATCAGCCCTGCAATTTTTAAAAATTAACTACAAAATGACAGTTGCTAAAAAAGTAGAAGGTGAGAAATCAAACGATTTGTGTGTTGGTATCAAACCATCAGACCGGTGACCTCTATCTGTTGTGATGGGCCTATTGTTTCTTTGTTTTTCTGAGATAAGGTCTCTCATGTTACCCAGGCTTGGCCTAACGCTCAAACAATTCCCCTGCCTCAGCTAGCTGGGTAGCTGGGAGCATAGGAGCACACTATGGATCCCAAAACAATCAGGCAACAAACTTCACTTCACACGGCTTACGCTGGAATAACTTGACACCCGAGTGTCCTCTGATGCCGTTCAGAGTCATCATCTTTCAGCCTGTGCTGAGAGAATGAACAGACTCACACAGGGACCAACCAGTGTCAGTAATGGCCACCCACTACCCTTTGCCCCGCCCCCCAACTTGTCAGCAATCCATAACTTCTGGTCCCACCCAGACCTACTGGATTGGTATCTCAGCTTACAAAAATTCTGTGGTGATTCTAAATGATGGTTTCCTTTGAGAAAGCAGGACTCTAAAGTATTTCTGAAGAATGAAATGGTAGAACAAATAAAATAATATAATGCCTAAAACTCTGTGTTCGCTGCTGTTGTGACAAGGTCTCATATAGCTCAAGCTGGTTTTGCTCACTGTGCAGCTGAGGACGGCCCTGACTTTCAGATTTTTCTGCTTCTACCTCCCAAGGTAGAATCTTTTTTAAAGGTTTATTTATTTTATGTATGTGAGCACACTATCTCTGTCTTCAGACACACCAGAAGAGGGCATCAGATCCCATTACAGATGGTTGTGAGCCACCATGTGGTTGCTGGGAATTGAACTTAGAACCTCTGGAAGAGCAGTCAGTGCTCTGAGCTGCTGAGCCATCTCTCCAGCCCAACATTTATTTCTTTTAAGCAAGCCATCACATGCTTCATGGCTGACACATGAGGATTGTGAGTTCGAAGTCATCCCTCGATACTCAGTGAAATTCTGTCTTTATAATAAATAAATTTGAATTTTGACCCTGGGGCGGGGGAAACATTAGTAGGTCTTGGGGGGGGGGGGTAGCTCAGAGTGCTTGCCTAGCATGCACAGAGCTGAAAGTTCAGTACCAGCACCTTCTAAAGAAAATAGGTTTGGTGCACCAAGGACACTGGAATCCCAGCACTGGAGAGGTGGAGGCAGGAGGATCAGAAGTTTAAGATCATCCTTGGTTACAAAGCAAGTTTTCAGCCAGCTTGTGCTACATGAAACCTTGTTTGGTTTTGTTTGGTTTTGTTTTAAGCATGAGTAAATAATACCATAAGGAGGTTGGGCGTTGATGGCGGACACCTTTAATTCCAGCATTCTGGAGGCAGAAGCTGGCAGATCTCTGTGAGTTCGAAGCCAGCCTGGTCTACAAAGCTTGTTCCAGGACAGTCATGGTTACACAGAGAAACTTTGTCTCATAAAACCAAAGCAGTATAGTAGTAGTTAGTAGTAGTAGTTGGTAGTTGGTAGTAGGTGGCGGTAGGTGATGGTGGTAGTAGTAGTAGGTAGTAGTAACACCATAGAGAAAACTAGGGTCCATCCATGATGGAAACATCCTGTAAGATGACTCTCTTGACCCAGGTAAGCTAATGTCATGGGGAAAGGGGAAAGGACTTTCCTAGATTAAAAAGTGCTGAGGAGATGCTTATTCTTGATTTGATTCCATATAAAAAGACTGATAAAGTCCAAGAGGAGATAATCAGTGGAACTGGACTCTGGACTGAAGACAAGATGGTTTTATAAATACTGGCACAGACTCGCAGGTGTGAAGATCACTTTCGACCCACAGGACAGAAAGTGCTCGTCCTCGTGTAGTGAGCACTGACTGCAGAGTAGTGATATTTAATGAAACCTACCTTCACAATGTCTTTGCACACATCCCACACACATGGCAAATGTGCTAACGCCTCAATCCACGGAGGGCTGTTACACTTGTTTCTGCTTTCCCGTATGGTTGACATTTATCATAACAAGAAATTAGAGATGTATGTATTTATTTGTATGCATGAGTAGGAGTGTACATGTATGTGGATGAATCCTGTATGTGGCCGGTATCCTCAAAATCAGAGGAGGACATAGATCTGCAGCAAGTGAAGTCACAGGGGGTTTTGAGTTATGTGGTGCTGGGAACCAAGAGCATCCAGTGGCCTTAACCATGGGGATAGCTCTCTAGGCCTAAGACAATTTTCAATTTTTAAAAAACATATATTCTCTGTTGCATCTGGTGACACATGCCTCTATTTCCAGCACTTGAAAGGCTGAGGTGTGGGGATTATAAATTTTAGCCAGCTGGGGTGGACAGCATGGCCCCGTCTTTTTTGTTTGTTTGTTTTTGTGCACTGGTGTCTTGCCTGTGTATGTGTCTGTGTGAGGGCGTCAGATGCCCTGGAGCTGGAGTTACAGACAATTGTGAGCTGCCATACGGATGCTGGAAATTGAGCCCAGATGCCCTTGGAAAAACAGCCAGTGCTCTTAACTTCTGAGCCATTCCTCCAGCCCCACTTTTAGAAATTCTTAACCTTTTTTGGTGTAGTATGGGCATTGAACGTAGGACTTTGCATATACTAAGTGTGTGCCGTGCTGTAGTGTCGCCGAGCCCACACCCACACTGATAATGGATACAGGCTAATGGCAAACATTTAGCAATGACAATAACTGGGTAGAGTTTGAAGACCCAGTCCTGAGCTATTGGTTAGCCAGAAGTTTGCTGTCCTTAGCATGTGAGGAGACAGAAAGTGAAGACTTGAGTCTAGTCCTGGAAGCCACAGTGGACGGCGAGAACCCACCCCTGAAAGTTGTTCTCTGACATCCACATACAACCATAAAAGTTATATTGATAATAGTTATTAGTAAATTCTTCTAGAATTTTCTAGGCGGGAGAGATGGCTCAGCTGCCAAGAGCACTTGCCTCTCTTACAGAGGACCTAGATTCAGTTCCCAGTACCCATATGGTGGCTAATAACCATCTCTAGTTCCGGTTTCAGAGGATTCCACACCCTCTTCTGGCCTCCCAGGCACCACATACATAGTTCACAGATATACTTACAGGCAATAACCCATATACACATAAATAAATAAGGAAACTTAAAAGGTGCATGTACTGGGGAATAGTGTACATACACATGCTCATAGAAGACATGCATACATCACACACTGGGAAGGATCTGAAGCATTTCAAAATAGATTATGAGCATTGACTCATGGGTAATTATCTATCCTGGAGTTTTCCCTTTCCGCTCTGCTTGTAACTGGGTGGACGGACACTCCTTTTCATTCACAAGAAGGAGTGCTACATAATTTTAAACAAAACAGCACCTGCTGTATGTTTACTGTCCTCACTGACTATGCGGAGAGCACACACACACACTTTCAGTCTCCAGAGCTCTCAGGAAGCTCAAGAGGAGGCTGCCCTCAAACACCCTCTTTACCTTTCCCTCCTAAAGGACCAAGATTCCAGGTTGGCAGAAGATCTACAGGGGGCAGAGGCAGGGAGGGGGAAGCAAGCCACAGTTTCCAGAGACCTACAGCAGAGGGCAACAAGGCAGATCCCCAGATGCAGGGCAGGGAGGTGGAGGCCCTTGGCTCCTGAGAGAAGGAAGGCGGCAGAGCAGGGTTCAAAGGCACTAATTTATGGCAACTCATAAAAGCAGAGGTTGTGCCTCACTCAGAAAGGAGGAGGACGGGGAAAGGTCCTTGTGCCCATTGAGCGAGGGTCATGCTGAGTAGAAGAGATCTGTAGGGGTGCCAGGGGCCCCACCTGTCCCAAGGAAACCCCAAGGATGAACTCTGGCCTTGGGTGCTGAGTTCCAGCTGTAAGGCCCCAGGAGTCCTGTCTTGTCCCATCCTGTGCCCCACCCTCCCACCCCTTGCCACTTCTCTAAGGCAGGAGGGTGGTCTGCTGAGTTCCCCCCTTGGTGGGAAGGAAGAATGGTCCAGGCACCTGTGGCCTGCCCTGGTGGCAGTTGTCTACCTGCAGGGAGAGCCCAGGTCCTAGGAGGAAGTGAACCCCAAACCCTGAAGCTGTAGAGCCAAGGGCGGGGCACACACCAGCTCTGGCTGTCAGGCTGTTGCTGGGCTCTAGGTTCCCAGGGACCTGGGCACCTACCTCCCCACCCCCTATCCATTCTCTGGGGCCCTATCTTCCCTTATATGGTGAAGGAAGTTCCTAGGAGGAGGGGGTGTGTGTGTGAGGACAAAGGTCGTTCTCCTGCAGCCAGCTTGCCACAACTTCCTAAGATCTCCCAGGTGGTGGCTGCCTCTTCCAGACAGGTAAGGCAATTGGGTGCGGACACTTGGTGACCACAGGTGGTTGGAGGGGACAGGGTCCTTGCTTTTCTCTCTGGCAGCCTGTGCTGTCTGTAGCACGTTGGTGTAAGTTTGGTGGTGAGGTAAGGTATTCTGAAACTTTGAAAGAAGCAAGAAGCTAGCAGGCTGTCTTGGGCCTTCAATGAAAGAAGTTCACAGGCCCCGTCCCTGTAACCCACCCTTACCTCATGTTGGATGCCGTTTGTGTAGATTCCCTGGGACTAAGGTGGCTCCTGGGACTCTGATTTCTACAATTAAAATCAGGACAGTCCTGAAAAAGCTCCATGACTGTATTCGTTTCTTCTCTCGGGCTGCTCATTTCTTTATTCATGTCTTGCACATCTGAAATGGTTTCTTTCTTTGTGTCACCATTCCCCTGACACTCTTGGGAGGTCAGATCCTTGGCCCACGGATTCTGGGATATAAGCTGCAGCCACCGAGAGGGGAGAGGCAGGAGCTGGAGGCTACAGGGTCCTAGCCCCTATCAGGCCTGGACATCATCTCTCCCCTAGAAATGGCCTGTCCATTATCCAGTCCCCATGGTCTATTTTATCAGAGCTAGCAGTGAAAGCCAAGCCTGCCCAGAATTTTGGGACTTACTCTGACCAAGGTATCACTCTAACTCAGGAATCCCTGTGTCACTTGGAGGTTGGGAATATCTGCCTCGGGGGCTCCTAGGTCCTGGTTAGCAGGAGGGCATCCTTTGTATATGGAAGACTGATGTAACCTATGGTGTTATCACATTCCTGTCCAGTTGAAGCTGGAACTAAAACCAATGGCGGTACACAGGATTCCCTAAATTTGTACCCCAAGAGCAACAGGACAGTAGATACGAAAAGATAGGTAGCTGGAGAGAAGAAGGCCTTAAATCCCTCTAAGGCCCATAGGTGGTTCTTCCGTCCCCTAGCTCAGAGTGTCAGTGTACCTTTGCTAGTTGTGTACCTACCATGGGCTGTGAGCGGTAGCTACAAGCATGATTGATGATTCATGTGTATAATCTGAGCACTTGGGAGGCTGAAACAGGACAATTGCTATATGTTTGAGGCTAGTGTGAGCTATAGGCTGAGACTTTGTCTTAAAAAAAGAAAGAAAAGAAACAAACCACTGCCCTCAAAAACAAAACAAAACAAAACAAAACAAAAAAACAACAAAAAAGCCCCCACCTCATCTCTTTAGGTTGTGTCTGTCAAGGTGGTGGAGCTTGGGGACTTCAGACTTATAAATAGGCCCTTTTCGTCACTGTGTGGTCAGAGATGAGAAAGGTTTCAGTCTGGGACACAGTGAGACCCTGAGAAAGGACTCCTTGCCAGCCTAAGAATTCTGGGAAGGCTTCCTGGAGGAAGTGTGTCCCGATTGAGTCTGGAAGAATATGAAAGAAGCCAGATAGCCAAGGCAGGAGCAGTCTGGGTGTCGAGGCAGCAGTCTGGCTACTGTTCTAGAAAGCAGAGGAGAGGGCTGGGAAGAGAGGGCTGGTGAACAGAGCGTTGGTAGACAGGAGGACGGGAGTGGGAGGCGTCCAAGATTCTGTACTCATAGCTGACTTTTGGTTCTCTGGGTGACAAGTGTCCTCCCAGGGACAGGGCTGTAGAAGGGTGGGGACCGGGGTGAGCCAATGAATTCAAGTTGAGGAACATATCCACCCCAGGGTCCTTGCCAGCAGCTTGAAGAATGAGATCCTTCCCACCCTCCCTAAAGGTTAGGGGAGACAGGAGAGCTGAGGAGGTCCTTCTGGTATGAAGGAGAGGTGTCTGCTCTGACCAACATGGCTAGGAGCAGAAGCAGTTGGACCAGTTACCTCTCAGAACCAGCCATCTCCACTTGGCCCTAAGGAGGCTGGGCTCCTTCCCTTTCTGTTTAAGAATCTCACTTTTCTTCAGAGAGAGGCCGCAAGCCTTCATCCCCTCCCTGATGGTCAATAAACACCCGTGTGTCTAACATTAGTTTATTTTGCTGTCAGTTTGCTCCAGGACAGTCCATCTGGTAGACCTCTGCTCCTAGCTCACCAAGGTAGGGCCGACATTCCTCACCGAGAGAGTGCAGAAGAGAGCCTTAGAGAAAGGGTAACAGTAACAAAGATGGGCAGAATAAAACAGAAAATGCTGTCCTTTGTACCCAAATTGGTTTTGCTAAAACAGGAGGGAGTGTGTGTGTGTGTGTGTGTGTGTGTGTGTGTGTGTCTGTCTGTCTGTCTGTCTGTCTTCGGGGACCCTTCATACTAAGGAATATCTGATACTGGCACCCATGCCAACAGGTGTATTAGGTAGAGTCAGGCCCATGAAGCTTCTGCAAACACAGCAAGCTGCCCAAGATGGATTGGTGGGCTGGATCACCAAGGGACAGGCTGGTCAGAGTGGGCAGAACATCACAAGATAAGCCACCTTCAGGGCTCAGAAGAGGGAGTTTACAAGAGGTAAAGGCCAAGCCATTTATTATCCACGACATGACTCAAAATCAAAGTGCAAGCAGAGATTAGCTGGACAGATGGGGCTGTCAGTGTGGGATACCTGACCTTGCACTTGTTAGTCACTAGGCCAAGGAGCAGTCACAGAGGGTGACTGACTCCTACTCAGCTTGGGTCAGGCACGTGGAGAATGAGTGGCCTCCATCCTGGCGGAGAGGGTTGAGAATGGCCAGGTACAAGTGTTTCTCACTGTGCCTCATGCCAGGATTCCCAGCCAGTTTTCAAAGAACTCAGGTCTCATCTCTGGTGGAAATAAAGTATCTAAGCCCTAAGCCCCATTCTGGTCTAATTAAATCAGAACCCCTGGGGAGGTAGGCTCTGAGCAGCAGGAGCTTTTTAAAAAGCTCCCAGGGGACTCTGATCAGCAGCTGGAACAAACACTGCTACAAGTTCAATCAGAAAGAGGCAAAGCCAGGGAAAGCTTGGAATGGGAAGACTTCTTCCAGCCCAGTAGATGGAGAGGCTGGTTAGCAATGGTGACAGCTTCTTTCTGCCAGTCATCCACCCATCCACCCACCCACTCACCCATCCATCCACCCATCCATCTATCCATCCATCCATCCATCCATCCACCCATCCACCCACCTACCCACCCATCCATCCACCCACCCACCCATTCATCCATCCATCCATCCATCCATCCATCCATCCATCCATCCA
>JANHMN010000001.1:154811501-154822897 GCA_030674055.1 Rhabdomys pumilio
CATTCATCCATCCATCCATCCATCCATCCATCCATCCATCCATCCATTCACCCACTCATTCATCCATCCACCCATCCATCCATCCACCCATCCATCCATCCACCCACCCAGCCACCCATCCATCCATCCATCCATTCACCCACTCATCCATCCATCCATCCATCCATCCACCCATCCATCCATCCACCCATCCAAACCTTCCCTTTTCTCCTTACTCTTCTTTCTACTTCACTCATTCATTACCCAATAGAGAACTGGTATTGTACTAAATACAGAAGATTTAATTAATCTTTAAAAACTACATTGACTGATCATGCATGTATGTGGTCATGTGCGTACCACAGCAGATGTGTGGCAATCAGAGAAAAGTTTTGGGTGTTGTTTTTCTCTTTCCACCGTGTGGGTTCTGGGCATTGATCTCAAATTATCAGGCTGGTGGCAAGTGTCTTTACCCACTGAGCCATTTTGCTGACACCTAATTATTATTAGAAAGTATCTTATGTAGCCCAAGCTGGCCTCCAGCTTGCTATGTAGCCACAGATGACCCTAACTCCTGTTCTTCCTGCCTCCACCTGAGTGCTAGGATTACAGGTATGAACACCACACCCAATTTAATGCTGAGGATTTACTACTGACCAGGCAGAAATGGTGCCTGCCCTTGTAGGAACACCTGGGCACAGCTGGGTGTGGTGGTGCATACCTTCAATCCCAGCACTCTGGGGTCAGGGGGAAGCAGATCCCTGAGTTGGAGGCCAGTTTGGTCTACAGAGTTCCAGGATAGCCGGGGTTTCTCAGGGAAACCCTATCCCAAACGAGCAAACAAGCAAACAATATTCTAGGCGATAATCACAGAGATTAGAGGATATTAGCGGGGCTGGTGAGGGAGAGGCATGCTTCCTTTTGTATTATTATAGTAAAGTACGCACAAGATGGACTATCTATCTATCTATCTATCTATCTATCTATCTATCTATCTATCTATCTATCTATCTATCATCTATTTATCATATAGCCCAGGCTGCTTTGACCCTAAATCCTCCTGTTTCTGTGTCAGCTCTTCACCCCCAGTGTTGGGTGAAGAGCTGACACCACACCCAGACATTTTATTCTATTAATTTATCTAGGACCTAAGGGTGGGACTCGGGGCCTTGTGCACACTAAACAAGCTCTGCCACAGAGTTACAGCCCCAGTCCCCATTTTGTTCAGCTGATTCTGTGGCACTGACGCTATATAGCTTTCTCCACCCTCCATTTCCAGCACTTTCTGGTCCTCCCAGTGGGCAACTCTGCTCACCAGTGCCCTGTTCCCCGTCTCCAGACCGAGTAACCACAGTCAGTCTCTGCCCCTACAGATTTGCCTGTCTGAACCGCTCATGTAACTGGGATGCTTTCCTGTGTATTCTTTTATTCTTTTATGACTGGCCCCTTTATCTTAGCACAGTGTGTTGGGACATGTGTCATCGCTAGACTTTCTTATCATCTTATGGCTTAATAGTGTTCCTTTGTGTGGATAAACCACTTTCTGTTTCATTTACTGATGGAAATTTGTGGTCCCATCCCCAGACCCTCCCCCTCCTTTTTTTAGACAGGGTGTTTCTATGTAGTCTTGGCTGTCCTGAGCTCACTCTGTAGACCAGGATGTGGTTCCACTTTTGACACTCCTGTGGACAGAGTAGCCATGAACTTCAAAGACAACTTTTTTTTTTCTTATTTTTGTGTGTACGTGTGTGTATGTGCATGTTTGTGTCTGCAGGTGCTCACATGTGTATACGGGGGGGGGGGGGGGGGGGGGGGGGGGGGGGCAGAAAACAAACTGATGTGCCGTTCCTCAGATCCCACCCATCTTGTTAATGCCATATTTGTTTACTCAGTGTGCCCGCTGTGCAGGTGTTTTCTCCTTTCCTTGTGAGTTCTAGAGACTGAACTCAGCTCTTCAGGCTAGTAAGCAAATGCCTTCACTCACTGAGTCATCTTGCTGCCCCTTGCTGCCACCTCCCCCTCATTTCCCCCAGACAGGACTACCCACTGACCTAAAGCTCCTCAAGTCATCCAGGCTGGCTAGCCTGGGAGACCAGGGATATTCTGGTCTCCACCTCCACAGTGCTAGGATTACAAGCATACACCATGCTTGAAGCTTTTTTACATGAATCCTGAGGATAGAGCAAACCCTTTACCAACAGAGGGGGCTGTTTGTGTTCTGTTTGGCTGTGCTTCCTTTGCATAAGATCAAGCAATCTGAAATAATGAGTTCAAGGCCAGCCTGGGCTACATGAGATCTTGTCTCAAAAAGTCTATAGAGGTAGGAGGTGGGGGGGGGGAATTAATGCTAAAGAAGGGTTTTTTTTGTTTTTGGGTTTTTTTGTTGTTGTTGTTGTTGGTTTTTGTTGTTGTTTTGTTTTGTTTTTAAGACAGGGTTTCTCTGTGTAGCCCTGGCTGTCCTGGAACTCACTCTGTAGACCAGGCTGGCCTCGAACTCAGAAATCCGCCTGCCTCTGCCTCCCAAGTGCTGGGATTAAAGGCGTGCGCCACCACCGCCCGGCTGTTTGTTTTTTTAAAAAATTTATTTTTAGTTTATATGAGTACACTGTCACTGTCTTCAGATAGACCACCATGTGGTCGCTGGGGATTGAACTCAGGATCTCTGGAAGAGCAGTCTGTGCTCTTAGCTACTGAACCATCTCTCCAGCCCCTAAAGACGAGTCTTAAGCTAGGTGTGATAACACACAGGATAGCCTGAAACAAGAGCTTGTTTCAAAAACATGGGAGGGGTATGTTTTAAGCGCTGGGCTATGTAACAGTACTAAGGGAGCCAACGTAGGCATTTGAATACAAAAGGATCATTATCAAAGCTGGGTGGGCAGGGTAGAGGCTGGACTAGAGTGGTCAAGATCACCATAGGAAGCCAGCTTGCTTCCCTTCTTCCTCTGGGCCTCAAGCCTGGCTTGATGGCCACTGCTCTCACATGCCCTCTCCTCTAGGCTCATCCACCATGACTAAACTGACTGCACAAGTCAAAAACTCTCTCAACATCACCACTCCAGGGATACAGATATGGAGGATCGAGGTGAGTTCTGTCTGGAGGGGAGTCCTGGGATTCAGGAAGGTGGAGGCAGCCTGGTGTTGCCTGTCTCCTCCAGCCCTATACTCTGCAGGGAGCCGCTGATGCTCTGCAGCCAGCTCCACCCAGGCTCCTCCCTGTGCTCCCCCTCACCTCTCGTCTCCACTTCATACTTAGCCTTCCTCCACATCCTTGTCCCCACTGATCCTGTCCTTCTCTCCTGTCTCCTCTCTAGCTCCTGCCACCTTTCCTCCCCATGCCCTTTTCCCTACCTTTCATTCCTGGACCCTGATTTTTTTTTTTTTTTTTTTGAATTTTTGGTATTTTCTGATGCTGCCGATGGAACCCAGGGCCACGCCCAGTAAGGACTATCTCTAAGCTACAGCCAAACCTTGTTGGACCCTGCACCCTCGACTCCCATACCTTGGCCAGCTTCCTCACTCTGTGGTCCTGGTAGCTCATGTGACCTCTTTCTGACCTGGGTCAGTTTGCTCCTCCTTAGGAAACACAATAGTGTCCTGTTCCTGGGAGGCTACTGTACTGATCCCAAACAGGGCAGCCTAGTGATCAGCACAGCCCATAGTAGCCTCGAATGGCTAGACCCAAGCTGTCTTGTTGCTTTAGTCTCCTGGGTAGGTGAGACTACAGGTATGCCATCATGCCCACTGTAACCTCTCTCTGTCTCCCCTCAGGCTATGCAGATGGTGCCCGTTCCTTCCAGTACCTTTGGAAGCTTCTTCGATGGTGACTGCTATGTAGTCCTGGCTGTAAGTGGGTCAGGCCAGGACGGCAGAAAACAAAGCCTGCTGGGTATTAGGGAGGAAACTAGAGGCTGGGGGCAGTGCTGAGAGGTGGTCTGGCTTCAACAGTCAGTGTTTGCGAGAGTGTCCAGGCATCCAGCTGTGGGGCTCCACAGGGCTTAGAAATGTTTGTAAAAGTCCTTTCTAAACAAAAAAAAATTCTCTCTAGCTCAAGAGCCACAAACTCATTGAGCCTTGGAGGACCTTCTGAGTTGGTCCACCCTGTATTATTATTACTATTATTTATTATTGTTATTATGGTGTGTGTGTGTGTGTGTGTGTGTGTGTGTGTGTGTGTGTGGTTGCACGTGTGTACATGTGCACGTGTACTGTGGAGACAGTGTGGAATTCAGAGGACATCTTGGGGGGGGTGTGAATCCCAGGGATTGAACTCATCACCAGTTTTCCCGGCAGTCACTCTTTTTTTTTTTTTCCCGGTTTTTCGAGACAGGGTTTCTCTGTGTAGTTCTGGCTGTCCTGGAACTTACTCTTTAACCAGGCTGGCCTCGAACTCAGAAATCCGCCTGCCTCTGCCTCCCAAGTGCTGGGATTAAAGGCGTGCGCCACCACCACCCGGCCTGGCAGTCACTCTTTCCTACTGTGCCGTTTTGCTGGCCCTGCCTCCCTGAAAACCCACAGTCATCTTCATATCCCTTCCCCGATGTTTACCCACCTACACTACTAAAGATATTTGTGCTTTTCTTATGTTAATTTGCTTCTACTTTTAAACTCATATTACACTTACTCATTTTGTGAATCTGCATGTGCATGTATGTATGTATGTGCAAGGTTGCACACGTGCCAAAGTGCACATGTTGCCACAGGATAATTTGCAGGAGTCAGTTCTCTCTTTCATCTGTATGGGTCCTATGTGGCAGCAAATGTCTTTACTCATGGGATCAGTCCTCTTACCTACCCTGCTTCTAAATTTTGAAGATACACACTTAACAGTTAACCACGTCCTTACTGAAAGTGAAAAGCCAAGTAGTATGTCTCACACTGAAAACAGCTATGATGTATTTACACAATAATTGTGTGTGCAGCAGGTATTTGTGTATTCAGGATATCTGTGAATGCAATACCTCAGAATCAATAACTACATAAAAAAAATTGCATCTAGGGGCCTGGAGAGATGGCTCCTCAGTTAAGAGTGCATACTGATCTGAGTTCAGTTCCCAGCATAGCACCCATGTAGGTTGGCTCACATCTGCCTGTAACTCTACCTCCACCTCTAGGGGAGGTATATATATATATATATATACACACATATAATATATATACATACAGTATATATAATATATATACATACAGTATATATATGTATATAAAGTACACATATAAAATTAAAATAAATATTGAATCTGGTTATATGGTTATATAGATTTTTTTCTTGTCATTATTCCATAAACAGTACAGTATAGCACCTATTTTGACAGTACCTGCCTTCTATTAGGTTTTATGAATCATCTAGAAATAGTGTAAAGTCTAAGAGAGATCTGGGCTGTCACTCAAATGGTAGAGTGTTAACACTGTATCCAGGGGACCCTGAGTTCAATCCCTAGCCCGACAAGTGAGTGCATTGGCATACAAGCCTAAAATCCCAGCCCTGCTGAGGAAGGAGAAGAAATCCAGAGGGAAACCATCCTCCATCCCAGAGTGCTCCTGCCCAATTTGAGCTACATGAGGCCCTATATCAAAATAAAATAAAATAAAATAAAATAAAATAAAATAAAATCACAGTAACAACAAAGTTAGTTCTTGAGCCAAGAAATCCTCAGCAAGTATAAGTGCCTCAGAAAACCTGAGTTCAAAACCTAAAGTGCAGTAGGAGAGAACCAACTTGCAAAATTGTCCTGTGACCTACACACACACACACACACACACACCAGGGCACGCCTATAACTGCACTTAAACAAAATAGCTTATTCCTGTGCACACACATGTACGTATAGACATATAATTTTTTTAAGCATAAGGAAGAATTTTTCAGATTGTATACAAACATTACATACCATTTTACAGAAGGGACTCAAGCCTGGGGGTCCTATCTCTCACAGACATTGAGGGATGATAGCAATACATTTGTTTGCTGACATAGTCACCTTACCGGCCTCTGATAACCCACACGCATCAGTCCATGTGAGTTATTTTTAAGATGAGAACCAGGCCCATAGACGGGAAGCTACCTACTTTTCTCCATTGGCAGAGTGAGCCGGACCACAATTCAGGGCTCAACAGCAGGCCAGAGGCCTTCCTTTCTGGGCTCACCTGTGGCCCAGAGTCTGAGTGTGTGGGAGATCCTGCAGGATGGGATAGGAGACCACAGGAACCCAGGCCTCACTACACAGATGCATTCCCCACCCCCCCATCCCCAGATCCACAAGACCGGCAGCACCCTCTCCTACGATATCCACTACTGGATTGGCCAGAACTCGTCCCAGGATGAGCAGGGGGCAGCTGCCATCTACACAACACAGATGGATGACTACCTGAAGGGCCGGGCTGTCCAGCACCGCGAGGTCCAAGGCAATGAGAGCGAGACTTTCCGGAGCTACTTCAAGCAAGGCCTTGTGTAGGGAGGGGAACAATTGGGGCTAGGGAGGACACCAAGACTGGTCATCAGAGGTGGTGACTGGGACATGGGGGCTGGCTGAAGAGACTTTAAGGTCCAGAATGTGAGAGACTCTGGTTAGTGGGAGGTGAGCTGGAAGGGAACCTAAAGCTATGGGGGTCTTGGGGGGGGGCTCACATGGCTTTTGTTGATTTTTCTCCACCTTTCCACCCTTCACCCCTATTTCTGCTATTGCTCTGACCTTGGCCCTGTTTCTTTGAGTCTACTTTGCCTGGACTTACCCCTTGGGCCCTTCCGTGATTATGATTATGGCCTGTGAATTCTGTACCTCAGCTCTTGTCTACAGGGACTTCTCAGGAGTCACGCCCATTCAGGCTGTTATAGCAAGTCACGCCCACTCAGGCTAACTGGCAGGTGGCTGTCCCAGTTGGGACCCGAGAGGGTCCCAGGCAGCTCAGGACCTTGACGCACCTCTCCCACCCAATGCCCTTAAGTCAGCTTTCCTTTCTTTCCCAGGATCAGGAAAGGGGGCGTGGCTTCTGGCATGAAACACGTAGAAACGAACTCCTGTGACATCCAGAGACTGTTGCATGTCAAGGGCAAGAGGAATGTCCTGGCTGGAGAGGTGGGCGGGCCCGACGGGGACACTGGCTCAGAACTGAGCGGGCGAACGGAGCGAGGGTGGCTGGAGATGAGGCTGACGTGTAGGCTCTCAGTGGGCTCTGAACTTCCCTGTGCCCTCTAGGTGGAAATGTCTTGGAAGAGTTTCAACAGAGGGGATGTCTTCCTGCTGGACCTTGGGAAGCTTATCATCCAATGGAACGGGCCAGAGAGTAACCGCATGGAGAGACTTCGGGTAACGCTGACAGGGCACCTCATTTCTGCAGTTCAGCATGCCCCATTTGCTTCAGCAGTCTCAGCACCACCTGCCCCAGTCAACCTCAAACCCCCACCCCCAAACCACCTCCACCCCACAGGCTTCTCTCCGGCTCTGGCACTTCTGGGGACAGGACCTTGTGTGAAAGTAGATTTAAGTCTTCATGTACATGAAGAGGCGTGCTGCTTGTGTGTACTTTTAACTAACACTTATGGTAAAATATGTCTCCATAATATGGCAGGCAGTCCCCATTCTCAGCCTTGGCTGTCCAGGAGTGGGTGAGGTGGCAGAGCTTTGCCCTTGTTCTACCCAGAAGCTGGCCACCTGGTCAAAAAGTTATAAGGGAAAGAAAGAATCAGAGGAATGATTACTGGAGGTTTGATACAGGGAGGCTTTGGGGATCTGATGGAGGTGAGGCAAAGGCCCTGGTGCAGGAGGATGACTGGTACTGTCCATCAGCTCAGTAGGAGCGTGCTAAACAGGTAGCAGGTGTCATAGGCAGGATATGAAAAGGAATTAGGTCTTCTACTGGGTACACCCAGCTAATGAAACTTACCTGATTTCTGAGTAGAAATGGGCTGGGAAGGGGACCAGGTGGAATCCCAGCTTCACTACGTATGGGATGAAGATGCAGAGCCTTATGCTTGAACAGTGGAGGCCCAGTTTCTGAGATGGGGAAGACCTCAAGGGGAAAACAGAGGGCACTATTTGAAGAGGCTCTGTCTTATGATGAGAGCCAAGAGCCAGGCTAGAGAAAGAAGCACACAGGTGTTGCTGTCCATAAGGACTCAGGGACTCCGGAGGGCCCACAAAGGGAGGGGCCTTGGGCTAAAATAGTGAATCACAATGCGTGTACACACGAAAGCTGGCACTCATGGGACTACTGTGCAGATACGTGCTTGTGTGAGCTTTCATGGAACCGAAAGGTGTGCATGAATAGATTTGTGTGTAGGTATGTTCATGTGAATTTGTGCTTGCACTGTGAGCATATGTACCTTGGGTGGACTAAGTATAATTCTATGATCTTTGAGGTTCAGCTCTTGTACAAAACCATGAAGGGAAACCATAAATTCCCAACAACGTCAAAGCTACAGGCCCAGGAAGACCATCGTCGACACCCCTACGCCCCCAACCCCCACCTATGAGATCTACTTTCCCGTAGCTTCCAACTGTTGCCTCACACACCTGAAAAGCCTTGTCTCTACCCCTCGTAGATCTGCAGCCTGGGGTGGAGTTTGCCCAGCAGACTTCAGGGTGGTGAACACTATTACTCTGTCTGCCTACCTTCATGGGTCATCTGTGGTTTCTCTGCAGGGCATGACCTTGGCCAAAGAGATCCGAGACCAGGAACGGGGTGGGCGTACCTACGTAGGTGTGGTGGATGGGGAGAAGGAAGGGGACTCCCCACAGCTGATGGCAATTATGAACCACGTGCTGGGCCCACGCAAGGAACTGAAGGCTGCGATTTCTGACTCAGTGGTGGAGCCTGCCGCTAAAGCTGCACTCAAGCTGTACCAGTGAGTTCTGGCCTGGGGCCTTCCTGGGTGCTGGGGACTTCCTGGGCTAGGGTGCTCTGTCAGCGGCACCTCTTATCCCAATCCATGCCTTCCTTTGTTCTGCAGTGTGTCTGACTCAGAAGGAAAACTGGTGGTTAGGGAAGTTGCTAGTCGGCCACTCACACAGGACCTGCTCAGCCATGAGGTGAGAGGGCCTGGAGGACTCCAAGCAAGAGACATCTATAAGATGCTAAAGCAGATTTAGTGAGGGAAAAACTGGTACAACTTTTCCCCACTTCCCCACCCCAGGCTCATTTTCCCCCCTCTATTGGCATCAGGACTGTTACATCCTGGACCAGGGAGGCCTGAAGATCTTTGTGTGGAAGGGAAAAAATGCCAATGCCCAGGAGAGGAGCGGAGCCATGAGCCAGGCCTTGGTAAGGAAAGGGTCAAGCACAGCGGTTCTCCACCTTCCTAACCTGTGACCCTTTCATACAGATCCTCATGTTGTGGTGACCCCTAGCCATGACATTATTCTCGTTGCTACTTCAAACTGTAATTTTGCTACTGTTATAAACCATGATATAAATATCTGATATGCAGGATGTCTGATATATGACCCCAACAGGGTTGTGACCCTCAGACTGAGAACAGCTGACTTAGCAGCAGCAGCAAGAGATTCAGAGTCCATAGCACCAGGCAGAGTCTAAGGAATATTCTGGGAGGTCAGGGATGGGGGCAAATGGACACGGTTGTTTGGGGCCGAGGACCAAAATGTCACCAGCTTCCTGGCTCTCAGCATGTGAGTGAGCTGAGCACCAGACGAACCTAGGTCTCTTCGGGATATTGGGTATCCCTTCCCCATGCAAGAGCTTTGTTTAATTGGATGGCTAGTCTTCCTCCAAAAAGACTAAGCTTAATGCTAGGGCTCAGGTCTGGGGTCAGTGTTGGATTGGAATGGACAGTAGAATAGAATTGAGGTAGAGTTTAGATAGGGGTCCGGGTCAGGATTCAGGGTTGAGGTTAGAGTCTGAGACACTATAAGGTTTGACCTTGATTGAAGAGGGTTGGTATGGTTGGGGTTGGAGCTGGGCATGTTCAGGGTTGATGCTAGGTGGATCTGGTTGGGGTCAGGGCCAGGCTTCGGCTTGCAGGGGGTGTGCAGATCTATGGACAAGAGGTAGTAGTGTCCAGTGGCCCCCTTCTTTCCCCAGAACTTCATCAAAGCCAAGCAGTACCCACCAAGCACGCAGGTTGAGGTGCAGAATGACGGAGCCGAGTCCGCCATCTTCCAGCAGCTTTTCCAGAAGTGGACAGTGCCCAACCGGACCTCAGGCCTCGGCAAAACCCACACCGTGGGCTCTGTGGGTAAGAGCCCACACCACCCTCCTTCCTTTCCCGATTCCCCTCTTCTATACACATCTTACCTTGGCTCTCAGCTCCCTGGTGGGTACAGAGAGCCCAGAGGACCAAAAAGCTTGAGGCATCAGAAAGAAAAGAGGAGCTAAAAATGACTTGTCTTTCATGCGGAATGGGGTTGAACCTCCCTGGGAACCAAAAGCCTTCTCAGCAGACTGTATTTGCTGAGGGCAAGAGGTATGCCGGACGCTGGGGGAGGCGTCCAAATGAAAGGACAGTGTGTAGCCTTCGTCACCATGGGCTTTCTGCCAAGCTGGGAAGCAAGACTGTGCTTGAAGTCGGAACGCACCAGGGAGTCAGACTAAATAAAGCACTGCTCTTGTCCCTCAGTTGTCCTCAGTGGCCTGGGAGCCACTGATGAGGTCTTAGGGACGTGGAGCTGTGACAAACACTACTCTGTGTGTGTGACCTTGGAGAGACAGCTGAATCTCTGGCTTTAGTCTCTTCATCTGTCATGGGGGTCTACCAGTACCAGCCAGCGCTCAGACCTGTAGTGAGAATGTGGGCCACCTCAGTGAGTGACAGTTGGTGTCCTCATCTCTCCAGCCAAAGTGGAACAGGTGAAGTTTGATGCTCTGTCCATGCATGTACAGCCTCAGGTGGCTGCCCAGCAGAAAATGGTGGATGATGGGAGTGGGGAAGTGCAGGTGAGTGTGAGGGACAGGGGAGGACAGGTTGGTGGGAAGGGGTGGTGGAGCCCAGGCTGGACCTCATACAGAACTGATTCTGGTCCCAGGTGTGGCGCATCGAGGACTTAGAGCTGGTGCCTGTGGAGTCCAAGTGGCTGGGCCATTTCTACGGTGGTGACTGCTACCTGCTGCTCTACACCTACCTCATAGGCGAGAAGCAACACTACTTGTTGTATATCTGGCAGGTGAGGCCCTGCTCACCCCACCTGCAGCACACCTGCTCAGCTCTCTCCACCCCACCTGCAGCATAGCACACCTGCTCAGCTCTCTACCCCACCTGCAGCACACCTGCTCAGCTCTCTCCACCCCACCTGCAGCACACCTGCTCAGCTCTCTCCACCCCACCTGCAGCACACCTCCTCAGCTCTCTCCACCCCACCTGCAGCACATCTGCTCAGCTCTCTCCACCCCACCTGCAGCACACCTGTTCAGCTCTCTCCACCCCACCTGTAAGCACATCTGCTCACTTCTCACCCCACCTGCAG
>JANHMN010000001.1:154822907-154863018 GCA_030674055.1 Rhabdomys pumilio
CCACCCCACCTGTAAGCACATCTGCTCACTTCTCACCCCACCTGCAGTACATCTGCTCAGCTCTCTCCACCCCACCTGCAGCACATCTGCTCAGCACTCTTCCACTCCTGTCATCACCCATGGGTTGAATACCCCTGGAGGTGGGAAACCCTCTCCAGTGTTTCCCATCTTGGGTTGGCTTTAGCTCTAAGATTGTTCCCTTTGGATTTCCCCATTCACAGCTCTTTCCTTTTGGTCCTGAGTTTCTTCTTTCTTTCTTTCTTTTTTTTCTTTTTTTTCTCTTTTTTCTTTTTTTTTTTGTTTTTTGAGACGGGGTTTCTCTGTGTAGTCCTGGCTGTCCTGGAACTTACTCTGTAGACCAGGCTGGCCTCGAACTCAGAAATCCACCTGTCTCTGCCTCCCAAGTGCTGGGATTAAGGGATTAAAGGTGTGTGCCACCACTGTCCAACCTGAGTTTCTTTTCTAATTCCTGTCATCTGCTCTATGTTAGGACTCTGTGTCAGATGTATGAGTGCAGGGAGTGAGTTATGTGATATTTTTCTGAGGATGGAGCAGGAAGAATATAGTATGTTTGGGGTCAGGCCTGCATTTGAGATGAGCCAAAACTGGGCTGGGAAAGGATTAGACTTGGATCCAGGGTCTAAATCACAGTTTGTTGGGGTTAGGTTTTAGATGTGTTCAATATGGGCTTGAGGGGGAGGGTATATTATGGGACGAGCCAGGCCAGATTTGGGGATGGCTGGGATGTAGCTCAGTTGTGGAGTGCTTGCCTAACATACACAAAGCCCTAGGTTCAGTCCTCAGGCTTGCATCTAACCTGCTGTGGTAGCAAATGCCTCCAAGCCCAGCACTCAGGAGGTGGAACAAGGAGGATCAGAAGTTCAAGATCATCCTAGGCTATATAGAACATTCCAGACCAGCCTAGAATATGTAAGACCTGGTTTAAAAAAATAATAATTGGGCGAGGCCTAGTGTAGAGGAACAAATGCTTTTAGTCCACAGGTGGGAGGCGAAGGCAGGTTGATCTCTGTGAATTCCATGCTAGACTGTTTTATGTAGCAAGTGCCAGGACATGGAGGGATACACTTACTGACTCCATCTGAAGAGATGGCTCAGCGGGTAAAAGCACTTGCTGCCAAGTCTGATGTGAGTTCCATCCCCGGAAACCACATGGTCGGGGGAGAACATGGCTGCTGAAAGTCTTTGACCTCTAAACTTGCACCATGACTTGTGCATGTAGTCTCTCTCTGTAGACCAGGCTGGCCTCAAACTCTCAGAAATATGCCTGCCTTTGTCTCCTGAGGGCTGAGATTAAAGGCAGGTGCTACTATGCCTGGCTCATGCCCATACGTGTAAACACAAACACATACACATTCTTCTTTTTTTTTTTTTAAATGCTTTTTGTTGTTGTTTTGTTTTTTTGAGACAGGGTTTCTGTGTAGCCCTGGCTATCCTGGAACTCACTCTGTAGACCAGGCTGGCCTCGAACTCAGAAACCCATCTGCCTCTGCCTCCCAAGTGCTGCGATTAAAGGTGTGTGCCACTACTGCCTGGCCACATTCTTGAGTATAATAAAAAATTTAAAATTGGGGTGGAATATTTTGGAGACAGAAGGATAGGGTCAAACCCAGGATTCCATCCCCTCTTCTTGCTCATTCCCAGGGCAGCCAGGCCAGCCAGGATGAGATTGCAGCCTCGGCTTATCAAGCTGTCATACTGGACCAGAAGTACAACGACGAGCCAGTGCAGATCCGGGTCACGATGGGCAAGGAGCCTCCTCACCTCATGTCTATCTTCAAGGGGCGCATGGTGGTTTATCAGGTGCAGCTGCTGAACTGAGAGATGGCATCCGGGAGATGAGGAAGGGGCTATATGGAGGGCATGAGACTGAGGCAAAGCCTGTTCCTCATAGGAGGGGTCCCTTGTCATGTATATACTTGGTAACAGAAACTAGCATGTTTGCTTTAGGATTATAGGGAAGGAACCCTCAATGTGTACAAATGTTATTTGCTCTCCTTGATCTCTGCTACATGAGAAAGGAAGGTTTTGAGGGGCTAGCTTTGCTGTACCTTCCCAGTGAAATGATCTAGACATCTCATGCAGCTGTTTAAAGCAATGATCTCTTTGTGGCAAACCTAAGCACACAGTCTTTTGCAACTCAGGAAGTGAAGCGAGACATGACAGGAGATCACTTGTTGGGAAGGGATGGTCATATGGCCCTGCCTAAGTGGTGACTTCCTGGCTTGGAGCGCTGTGCAGTTAAATGCCAGAGAGGGAAGTAGAGTTCGGTGGGAGGCCAGAATGTAGTAAGCGGGGAAGGCAGGGAAGTCGTGGTGGGAAGGAATGCAGAGAACCTCTAGACATTTGGGGGGAAACTAGAGAGCTCTCTGGAGGTAAAATGGGGGCTTATAGTGCAGGGGTACAGCTGCCCTGAGGGTTTAGGGAAGGAAAGGCAAAGAGAACACAAAGATAGTTTGTGTGTTCATTGCTAATTTCATGGGCCTTTAAGGGCCAGCAGAGTACCTGGACAAGACAGTGGAGAGCCACTGAAAACCTTTGAGCAGTAGAGTGCCAAGATTCAAGCTGTCTTTGGGCCAGCTCTTCATCCCTTTTCCTCTCTGGGTATCTTCACATCATTGCATACCCTTCATGCTTGTCCCTGTCTTCCCGACTTCCCCTCACACCTGCAGGGAGGCACCTCCCGGAAGAACAACTTGGAGCCTGTGCCCTCCACAAGGCTGTTCCAGGTCCGAGGGACCAGTGCTGATAACACCAAGGCTTTTGAGGTTACAGCCCGGGCCACCTCCCTCAACTCCAATGATGTCTTCATACTCAAGACTCCATCCTGCTGCTACCTGTGGTGTGGGAAGGTGTGTGAGGGGCCACAGGCCTCCCATCTCCAGTGGGTCCTAGGAACCTCTCAGTCACAGAACAGATCAGGGCAAAGATGGGAGACTTCTGGGTGATCAGGTCCACTGTGGTAGCCTGAGTCTCCCTGGCCCAGCTCTGGTCTTTCTGTGCCTCTCTGATTCTCTCCAAGTCAGAATGAGCCTGTCCTGTTCCTTTCATGTGAGGTATCCATCAGCAGGTACTCCTCTGTCTCAACTTTCTCCCTATCTGTGTCTCTTGTCCCTCTCTTACTATGGGAGGGGTGCATTCCCTCATCATCTCTGTTAGTCTATAGACTGTTAAGGATAGAAGAAAGAACTGTCCCTCATGGGTGCGCCTGGAGTCCTGATCCAGAAGGACCCTCTCAGACCCAGGAGTTCTAGCTCAATGTAGCAGAAGGGTGAGGTGGTGGGTGGCTCCAAGGATGCTCTTCCTAGCATGATCGACCTCCCTTGTTTCCCAGGGCTGCAGTGGGGATGAGCGGGAGATGGCCAAGATGGTTGCTGATACCATCTCTCGGACGGAAAAACAAGTGGTGGTAGAGGGGCAGGAGCCAGCCAACTTCTGGATGGCTCTGGGCGGGAAGGCGCCCTACGCCAACACTAAGAGGTATGATTCCAGCATTTCCTTCCCTGCTCCCCACCCCCTTCATGTGAGAGTCCTCCGTGCTTGTGTTTCTCAACTCTCTGCCTCATACCTCCTTCTGCCCATCCTACAGACTGCAAGAGGAAAACCAAGTCATCACTCCTCGGCTCTTTGAGTGCTCCAACCAGACAGGGCGCTTTCTAGCCACAGAGATCTTTGACTTCAACCAGGACGACCTGGAAGAGGAGGATGTGTTCCTATTGGATGTCTGGGACCAGGTAGGAAGGAGGTCTGGGGACTACCCTTCCCACCTTGATTTCTACCGTGAAGAGATCCCAGTAGCTTTAGAGTAGGGAAATGCCAAGGTCTTCAAGGGTGTGGGGCATTCTTCTTTATGAAGAAGGGAGAAGCAGAGAGACACCCCAGGACTTATTTCTGCTAGAAGCAGAAATGTTGCTCCATGGCAGGGGAGTGTCACACATTCACAAGCTGTCTAAGAAGCAGCATGTGACCAGTCTCATTTCCCAGATGTAAAGTCAAGGTCAAAACAGGCCTTGCTCAAGGTCATTAGCTGAGTAGTGACAGGTCTTCCTAGCTGGGCATCAGGGAGAAGCCAAGGCAGAGCCCAAAGGCATGGAGAATGCCCGAGCTGATCACCATGCAGAAGGACTGAGGGACGGTGGGACTCTCCACAGGTCTTCTTCTGGATAGGGAAGCACGCCAATGAGGAAGAGAAGAAGGCTGCAGCTACAACTGTACAGGAATACCTCAAGACGCACCCAGGAAACCGAGACCCTGAGACCCCTATCATTGTGGTGAAGCAGGGACACGAGCCCCCCACCTTCACAGGCTGGTTCCTGGCTTGGGATCCCTTCAAGTGGAGTGTGAGTAGCTAGTCTAGCCAGTCCTCAAGACTCAGCACACCCTCCCTCCCGGTAGCTTCATGGCACATCCCAAAGGGAAGCCCAGATGCCTTTCCACCCCCGCTCCTCCTCCTCCACTTGGGATTTTGTAAAATGGTTTTAAGTGCTTAAAATACAAAGTAAGGCTACAGTGAGACCAGTAAGCTCCCTGGAGAGGGAGAGGGAAGGAATTTAAAAAATATAATGGTCAGGGAGGTAGAGGCAGAAAAAGCAGAAGTTTAAGACTATCCTTGGCTACAAAGCAAGTTTGAGGACAACATGGGCTAGCTAAGACCCTGTCCTTTTTTTTTCTTTTCTTTTCTTTTCTTTTCTTTTTTTTTTTTTTGACACAGAGTTTTTCTGTGTAGCCCTGACTGTCCTGGAACTTACTGGAACTCACTTTGTAGATCAGGCTGGCCTCCAACTGACAGAGATCCTCCTTCCTCTGCCTCCAAGAGTGCTGGGATTAAAGGTATATGCCACCACCCCTGGAATAAGACCCTGTTTTAACAACTTACCAATAAAAATACATAAGGCTTGTAGGCACAGTGGCTGAGGCGTGCCTGTGTTCCTAGAACTTGCAAACAGAGGTAGAAGGGTTTCAAGTTTGAGGCCAGCCTGAACTACATAGCAAAAAGCCCCAAACAAACAAAACTAAAGGCAGAAGTATAGCATAGTGGCACAGCGCTTGCTGAGCATGAACAAAGCCCCCGCACCCCCTTCCCCTCACAGACACAGCGGTGAGGGCTGATTGTAATGTCCTGTTTTTGTACAATGCATAGCCACAGGAAATTAAAATTCAGAATTAAAATGCAAGACTCAGTTCTTTACTGTGTAGCTGTGCTCAGGAGCGGCAGGTTATTTGTGACAGCGACAGCACATATGTGTGAGGAAGGCAGTCTAGGACAAGCCTTTCTTAGGAACTGCTTTAAGGCTACCCTGGAGAGTCCTCAGTGCCAGCACACTGTGCTCTAAAGGACAAACGAACTCTCCCTGGCTCTAAATCCTAAGCAAAGTGGGTCATCTATGTGTTCCTTCCTGGGAGAAAATTCCCCCCACCTCCAGGGGCATCTGCTTCCCTGCCTCCCTGTCCCTGCCCCAGGATGTTTGAAACTGTCAGAGTTTAGGGCAGAGAGCTTAATTTCCTCAAATCTGCTGTTCCTTTCCCTTTTCTCTTTACTCTTGACTCTTGTTGTTAGGCTGTTTCTTCTTCAGGATGAATTAAGCAAGTCTACTCCTACCCCCTCACCCTGCCATGTGTGTGGTATGTGTGCCTGTCACATGTGCATGTGTGTATGCATGCATATGGAGACCCGGGGTTCATATCCCAGTGTCTTCTTTGATCATTCTCGATTTTGACTACTGAGGCAGGGTTTCCCTCCAAACCCAGAGCTCATATGTTCATGCAGTCTAGCTAGTCAGCTTGTCCCTGGAGTGCAGTCCCATTTCTACTTCCTGAGAGGCTAAGAGGCAAGCTGCTATACCTACTCAGCTTTGTGTGAGAACTGGGGATCTGAACCCCAGTTCTCTTGCTTGGGAGGCAGCACCTTTTATCCACTGAGCCTCACAGTCATTCCAAACCCCCAACTTAGCAGTCCAGATGGGCCTCCCCTCACCTCAAGTCTCTGCTTCCTTCTCTACCTCATCCATCCCTTCAGGAAGCATAATTCACACAGGGAGTTCTTACGTGTCACTCTGGGTGTTAGGCTCTGGGGCTGTGTATGGAGGAGGCTCCTAAGTCTATCTCTCCCTTCCCTCTCCTCTGCTAGGGCTCCCCTTAAGTGTACTGGATCCCCCAAGTTTTCCAGAGTCCATTCAGGTAGGCAGTATGTCAGCAATACCTGTGACTATTTGCACAGACCTCACAAAGGATCAGGGAAGCACATACTTGTCTCTACTGCCCCAGCTAAGCAAGGACAGATTCATCAGCTTCTGACTTTTCCTGATGTGGGCCACTTTGGCCTTAACTCTCTCTCTCCATCTGATCTTCATCATCATTAAGACTGCCCTGCTCACCTGCTTACTCTGAGATGCCCCTGCCTATCTCCCCACCAGTTTCAGATCAACCTTTTTCTACTCTTGAAAGAAAACAGCCATTTGTCTCCTCTGCTGAGCCGGGGAGTCTGACCTGTTACGTATTTTATTTGTAGAACACCAAATCCTATGACGACCTTAAGGCAGAGCTGGGAAACTCTGGGGACTGGAGCCAGATTGCTGATGTAAGTACAGTGGCATGACTGGCTCTGAATAGCCTGAAGGTGGTCCTATCTGTGGGAGCTGACATGTTAGAAGACATCAGTGTCTTATACCCCACCCCAATCTCCTCCCCTTTTCTGTGGAAGTCCTTGCTGTGTAATGATATCATATCACTCCATTTCATAGTGAAGCAGAACCTCCATTTTAGCACCCAGGAGGCAGCAGGAGGACTATGTAGAAATACCAAGACTCCAACAAACAAACCAAAACTAGGCTCCGTTTTGAGTTGGCTCTTAGGAGCAGGCATGGTTTTGCTTGTTCACTGTGTGTGTTCACTTGCGTATGGAGGACAAAGGCTGACGTGGAGTTTCTTCCCTGATTGCTTTCCACCTTATTAACTGAGGCAGGGTATTTTGCAAACCCAGAGCATCCAATTCAGCTGGTCAGGTGGCTGGCTTGCCTCTGGGATCCCTGTCTTTGCTTCTGGAGTGTGCTATTATAGGTGGACTGCCACTTTGCACGGCTTGTGTGTGTGTGACAGGGATCTAAACGTCAGGCCTAATGCTCACACATCGACTATCTATCCTTTGAGCTGACTCGTCAGCTCCAGGTTCTGCATGCTTTAAACGAAAAGCCTAGGTGGTCTGACGTACTTAAGCCATGGCCTGCTTGCCCTTGGGGAAACAGTGACATCTCTAGGCCGTCATCGTTAGGAACACTTCTCAAGGCAGAACGATCATGACTCCTTCAGTCTCTCTGTTACTTATTAGAGAGGTGTTTAGCATTCAGGCTTGGGATATGAGGTGAACTCAGAACTGTCCTTTGAGACAGGCCCACAGAAGAAACAAGACAGTGCTAGTTCTTCAGAAACACAATCAGAACCCGAGAGCAACTTCTCAAGGGCGTGAGGGTAAGCGGCCAGTCACAGGCTGAAAACACGATGGTGCTTAGTCCTTTCTGGTGGACAGAGCAGTGTTTAAAAAGAAAAGCTAGTTCGAGGCCTAGTGATGAGTTTATAGATGATGGTTTTGCAACAGCTATGAGAGAAAGGGTCCTAGATAAATTAGATGTCACATGCCAGGGCAAGCCATGGAGAAGTTAGACATTGATCAAATAGTCATCTTTTCCCAACTGACTTAGGTTAGATGCAGGCCACAAGGCTATTACATTAAACTTTTGGGTCCAACCCAGGAAGATGTGTTCGTTCTACTGAGTGGGTGCATGTGTGCGTGCATGCTTCCGTGTGTGTGTGTGTGTGTGTGTGTGTGTGTATGTGTATGTGTATGTGTGTATGTGTGTGCACACGCCTGCAAAAGGGGAAGAGGAGAACCAGGAGGGGCCTCCTGAAGAAGGTACCCTAGAGCAAAGAGCACATAAGCACAGGATGTATCCACTTGGCTGCTGAAGTAACCTGTGGTTGCTTTCTTTCCTAGGAGGTTATGAACCCCAAAGTGGACATTTTCACTGCCAATACCAGCTTCAGTTCTGGGCCCCTGCCCATCTTCCCCCTGGAACAGCTGGTAAACAAGGCTGTGGAGGATCTCCCTGAGGGTGTGGACCCCAGCAGGAAGGAGGTGAGTCAGGTGCACCCAGCAAGACAGGGAGTGGTCCATTTTATTGGAAAACCTAATTGACCTCAGACTGTGCCCTGCAGAGGACTGGGTGCTGGGGATTCTTTGGTGAACAAAACACCTTCATGGGAGTCTTATATCCCTGGGAGCAGGGCATCAAAGTCCAATTACACTGCTCATTGTGTGTGTGTGTCAGGAGGAGTTATGAGTCAGAAATCGCTTTCTGAAAGTTTATAGGAACCCCAGTTTATGGGAGCAAAGTGAGTTTTTCTTGGAGAAACAGCAGTAAGTACGAAGGCAAGAGGCTCAGGCAGTGAGCACAGGAGCTGGGACAGACACTGGTGAGATAGGCTAACCGGGGTGTGCCTTCAGGGACCTATTTGGCTGAAGCAGTAAAGACTAGGTATTCATCTCTTAAAGCTTAAATTACAATTTTATTTGTTAGAGGTAGGGTCTCACTTTGCAGCCCTGGCTGAATTGTATGTAGACTAAGCTGGTCTTGAACTTGCAGTATTCCTTCTGTTTCTGCCTATAACCCATTACTAAATCTACTTTTAATTTAATTTTATGTGTATTGGTGCTTTGCCTGCATTTATGTCTATGTAAGGGTGTCCGATCCCCTGGAACTGGAGTTACAGACAGTTGTGAACAGCTACATGGTTGCTGGGAATCAAACCTGGGTCCGCTGGAAGAGCAGCCAGTGCTCTTAGCCATTGAGCCAGTCCAGTCCCTTGTTTTTGTTATTTTATTTTTGTTTCTTTGAGACAGGGTCTCTCTATGCCCTGGAACTCATTATGTAGACCAGGCTGGCCTTGAAGTAAAAGCTCTCTCCTGTCTCTGCCTCTTGAGTGCAGGATTAAAGGTGTGCACCGTCAGGCCTGGTTTTGTTATTTAGAATAAGAACTGTATTTTTAATTATTTGTATGAGTGTGTGTGCGTATAGGTGCAGGTACTTGTGGAGGCTAAAGGCATCGGATCCCCTGGAGTTGGAGTGTGATTGTGAGCTGCCCAGTGTAACTACTGGGAATTGAACCCTGGTTCTCTGTAAAAGCAGTATGTGCTCTTAACACTGAGCCATCTCTCCAGCCTTTGGTGTTTTTTTTTTTTGTTTTTGTTGTTTTATTTTTATTATTTATTTATTTATTTATTTATTTGAGGCAGGGTCTTATATAGCACAGGCTAGCTTCAAATTTGGAGCCTGATTTGAACTTCTAATCCTCGTCTTTGTTCTGCAAGTACTGGGACGAAAGGCTTCTGCTATCATGTCACTTCCACTTTTAAAAGCTCTTTTGGCTGCACAGTGAAAAATAAGATTAACAGATGGCAAAGAGCAGCCAGGAGACCCATGGGAGACTCATGCTAGGATGGAGAAGAATGGGGAGCCTGAAGTATGTGGTGGCTGAAGGGGAGGGCTTAGGGATGTTAGTGACATTCATACATCCGTGCATTAGGACTATGAAGATAGTCCAGGATAGAAACCCTGGACCAAACTAAGCTCAGGGTTTCTGTCATTTAAAGCAGTGGTTCTCACCCTTCCTAGCGCTGTGACCCCTAACACAGCTCCTGGTGTTGTGGTGACCCCCAGCCATAAAACAATTTCATTGCCCCTTCCTTGCTGTAGATGTGCTGTTATGAATCGTAATGTAAATATCTGATATGCGACCCCTGAGAAAGGACGAGCTAGTCTGGTATACACAGCAGTGAACCATGAGAGACCCCATTTCCAACAAGGCAGAAGGTTAGGGCCGACATCCGAGGTTGTCCTCTGTCACACACACCTTTGCAGGTGTGTGCTTGTACCCACACACATTGTCTACATAAAACTGTATTTTGAGCTGGGCATGGTGGCTTATACCTATAATTCAAGTACTTAGGAGGCAGAGGCAGGAAGACCATCCCAAGTTTGAAGGCAAGTCCTTCCTGCCTTTTGCCTCAAAGAGCCCTATCATGCACTGTTCTCTGGCTTCTCCATGCAGGTCTAGAAAGCAAGGAGACACCTATGTCCTTACTGTAGCTCCAGGATGCCCAGTAGACACAGCTTGTTTCATCCCCTGGCGTACAGAAATGTTTTCAAACAGTGGGTCATGGTGACACACACTCAGCACTTGAGAAACAGAGGCAGAAGGATCATTTCTAGTTTGAGCCTAGCCTGAGCTACTTAGTGAATTCAAGATCAACTTGGGCTATATTCAGATTCCAACCTGTATCTATCATCCTATTCTACAGTCACGAAAACCATTAACTAGGGTTGGGAGATGGCTCGTACTCTGAGTGCTTGCTGAGAACTCTGAGGCCCTGAGCCGCACCTCTAGTACCCATATCAAATGCCATCCACGGGGCTGCAGGGATGACTTAAAGCACCAGGGGACCCAGGCTTGGTTCCCACCACTCACATGGTGGTTGCCAACTACCTTTAATTCCAGTTCTAGGGGATTTGATGCCTTGTAACTTCCTGCAGGTACTGCATGAATGTGCCATACATACATGCAGGCAAAACATAAACAAGTACATCTAAGAAAAAGAAAGAAAAGCAGGGTGATGTTGGTGCACACCTTTAATCCCAGCACTCAGGAAGCAGAAGCAGGTGAATTGCTGAGTTGGAGGCCAGCTTGGTCTACAGAATGAGATCCAGGACAGCCAGGGCTGAGAAACCCTGTCTTAGAACAAACAAATGAACGGAAAAACAAAGGCAGGTGTGGTAACTCATGCTTATAATCCTAGCTCTGGTGAAATGGACAGAAGGGATTCCTGGAGCTTGCTGGCTGGCCAGCCTAACCTAACCAGTGAGTTTCAGGCCAGCAAGAGACGGTCTCAAAAAACAGGAAGATGATGTCTCCTAAGGTTAAGGTTGTCCTCTGGGCTCTACACACATATGCGTCTCTGTCTCTCTCTCTCAATAGACAGGACCTCATTACATAGCCTAGACCAGCCTTAAACTCAGAGATCTACCTGCTTCTGCCTCCCAAGTGCTGGCATAAGTTTAAGATTCTTTTTTTTTTTTTTTAAAGATTATCTTATGTGTACGAGTATTTTGTCCACGTTTGTATGTGTACCACATCCATGTTGTCTACACAGGTCAGAAAAAGGCACCAAATCCCCGTAATGAGTTATAGATGGTTGTGAGCCATCATATAGGTGCTGGGATCTGAGCTTGTGCCCTCTGCAAGAGCAGCAAACGCTCTTAACTTCCACCTAGCCCTTGATTTTTTTTTTTTAAAAAAAAACATGGATATTATATGCATCTTGTGAGAAAGCTGAGTTCAGTGCCAAATGGGGAAAGTAAGATTTCAGACATTTTTTGCTCCCTCAAAATCTAAGTGAGCTATTAAGAGCAGAATGGTGGGTCTTGATGGCGGCAGCAGCAACAGGGTGATGGTAGTGTTGATGAGTCAACCTCTGGGAAGGCAGACATGATCATGGGCAGGGCTGGTAATCAGCCGGCAGGCCTTGCAGAGCTTAAGAGCAAGGCAGTGAAAGATACAGGCTCACTGGGATGGTCAGTCTCTGCCTTCTAGCTGGGGTCAGAGTCCAGCAGTCTGCACGCAGTTAAGTCCGCCTCACTGGGCCCAGGGGATGGCAGAGGGGGTGAGGATAGGTATGGGTACCATGGATCCATGTGCAGAGCTTAGTCTGTCATAGCAGTCACAATTGTGATGAATACATGGATCCAGTAACAGACTTGGTACCTAGTCGCTGTGCATACCTACTGGTATCTTTACTTATGCCATCCCCAAACTGCCCTCCTACGAGACGTGAGGAGAAAAGGCCCAGGGCTGGGAGGCAAGTGGTGTATGGAACTGGAGTGTCATCCCCACCTGAGCTTGGGACCCACCTAACGGTGTTTGTTAGAAGCCTACTCAATGTAGCTGCTCTGGGAGCAGAGAAACACCCCCTGGGGCAACTCCACTTTAGAACAGCCTAAGACTTAAACTAGGCTCTACACATGGTAGGCAGGCAGGTGCTGGAGCACTGAGCTCTCCTGTCTTTATCTTCTAAGTTCTGAGCTACAGGAGCATGCCACCATGCCATTTCTCCCAGCCTTTTAAATCTTAGCCATCTTTATTATCTTTATGTGTACGGGTGTTTTGCTTGAAGGTATATGTACTATGTGCATGTAGTAATCCTGGAGGCCAGAAAAACCAAAAACTAAAACCAACCAATCAAAAACCCCCAACAAACAAAAATCAACAACAACAAAAAAACCATCCCTGAGCTGTATGGTGATGTACGCCTCTAATCTCAAGTACTCAGAAGGCAGAGGCAAATTCATTTCTAAGAGTTCAAGGCCAGCCTGATCTACAAAATGAGTTCTGGGTAAGCCAAGGTTACACAATGATAATCCTATCTCAAAGAAAGAAATAGCTTCCATTTTGGGCTAAGAATACAGCCTGGGTTTGAACTGTGCAGCACACAAACTGGGCCTGGCAGAACATGCCTGTGATCTTAGCAACTGGGAGGTAGGAACCGGAGGTGCAGGAGCTTAGGTCCACCCAAGCTGAGTTCAAGTTCCAGCCTGGGTCCCGGGGCCACCTGAACTCCTACTTCATAGGAGCCTGGAAAGAACAGAAGTTCCTTAAATGAGCCAAGATCTGAGATTTGACTTCAAGCCTAACATGGCAGAAGCCTGACTATATGGACTTTTATTCATGTCACACTTCTCCCTCCTCCTCCTCCTCCTCCTCCTCCTCCTCCTCCTCCTCCTCCTCCTCCTCCTCCTCCCCTTCCCTGGCTCCTGACAGTGTTAGCTTTTGTTCCTCATTATTTGATCATACGCCACATCTGTATGATTCATCTTGAGCAAACCTAGGGGGAAGACTGTGACCTTTGCCCTCTGGCTCTCTCCTAGGAACACCTGTCCACTGAAGATTTCACTAAGGCCTTGGGGATGACTCCAGCTGCCTTCTCTGCCCTGCCTCGATGGAAGCAACAGAACATCAAGAAAGAAAAAGGACTGTTTTGAGAATTGAAGCTCTGCTGTCCAGCAGCCCCTACCCCACCTTTGAGGGCTTTGTTCTGCCATTACTGGTTTTAGTCCTGTGCCAGATGAAAATGCCCAATTGTATCCGTGAGCCACAGTGTAACAGTTCCTTCTGTTTATAGTAGTAATCTGCCCATTCCTTCAGAAATATGTCACAGCCCCAGGGAGTCTTGTTCTAGAGTCTTCTTTCCTTAGATGAACAACCAAGCACTCCAGGAGACATTAGCATCTGCAGTTTCTTCCAGCACCCTCACTCAATCAGGTGTTATCTCATCATCCTCCATACTCAAAAGGGAAAGCCAAGGCCAAGGCTGGGCTTACAAGCTGTAACCAGAAGCCTTTGCAAAGCTTCAGACTCCTCAAATGACAACACCAGGAATATGGGTTTGCTATGTGAAGTCCAATCAGAAGCCAACCGAAGATGATCTTAAAACTGGTTATCCAGTGTCCCCAGGAACATTGTCCCTTTAAAGAAATAAGTCAAACTAATATGAGGTTAATAAAGGCTTTAATGTCTGTCACACACATACCAAAAAACAAAAATCTGTATAATTTAAAAAGAAAACAAAACCAGGGAAACCCCTTAAAGGATAGAGGAACAGTTCTGCTAAAACACAGATAAAGCGCCGTTCCACACAAACATCAATAATCAGAACTAAAGTCACTCTGAACACAAAGGAAAAGCCACCTAACAAATACCGTGGCCAAAGCTGCCAGCAAACCTGGGAGCTGCTCTACAGCAAAGTGCAGGAGCCTCACTTCTGCCTCCCCAGGCATGAGCGCCCCCCAGAGGCCAGGGAGGGTGCCTGTGAAGAGGGAAGGAAGCAAGGGCAGGCCCACAGGCTACAATGGTCTCCTCCTGCCCACTCTATCCCAACTGACTAGTTCAGACAACTGGCCTTTGTTCTTGATCTGGCTGGATACACCTGATCTTGACTGACCCTCATCCAGCTTCCCCTCAGGCCTGAGGACTATCTCCTGTCTGTAACTTTTAAGTCCACCGTCACTAAATGCATACTCATATGGGCACACTTATAATTAAAACCTCAAACCACCAAGGAGTCTACTGTGGCGACGTAAGAGTACCCCTGTTACAAAACTCCCATGGCCAAGAAACTATAGAGTTTTTCAATAAAATAGTTCTCCAGATGGTAAGACAATATAGACAGAATTTTAAGTAATGCATCACAAAGATCTTAGAGGGCAGAAGAGTGGACACTTTTATGCAACTTTATGTGCTGGGCTGTTTCTGAAAAGTTTCTGAAAGTGTCCCTACATACACAAGGTTCCCATGAACTTAGATGTAGTTAAGAGATCTGCATTGTGGGTCTGTGCCACACCACAGCAACTGCGGTGTGGAGGGAAAAACTCAGTCACTGTGCTGAGGTTTGAACTATCAGAGCTTCCCCTAAGGTTTATACTTCATCTAGAAGATAAAAAATGTGAAGTTCAATATTTGCACCCAGAGTTAACCGATTTGTAAGTACTACATCTTAAAATGTACATCTACATTTGCTGTGTCTGCTACTACTGAGCTGTTTAGGTTAAACCTGACCATAGAAAGTAAGAAACCAATTTGGAATCAGAAAATAAACAATTCATGGATTTACTTTTTCTTTCTGCTGGCACAAAGCTTATGAGTGTGTGTATACATCTATCCCTATGAAACAAGAACACAGCCTCCCCACAGACTTAAATGATAGTCTCAGCTACTAAAATAAACATTCACATGCAGCTTTTTAACTCTGCATAACACACAGTGGGTGGGGGTGGGAAATCAACTTTTTAGTTTATTTTCTCTTCCAGTTTTGGCTAAGATGAGAAGACTGCATAGAGTACTAATTACTATAAAATTCCAGTTCAGTCATTTAAAGTAACATAACCATACATTTGGCATTTTACATAGGAAGGTTATTATGCTGACTGAAGGGAA
The DNA here is from genome assembly GCA_030674055.1 of Rhabdomys pumilio. Lineage (NCBI taxonomy): Eukaryota > Metazoa > Chordata > Mammalia > Rodentia > Muridae > Rhabdomys > Rhabdomys pumilio. The sequence continues at coordinate 154,837,962 of JANHMN010000001.1, forward strand.
CAGATACCCTCTGTTCCTATCTAATAATTTGTCCCTTCCTACCCAACATGTTAACTGCTCTATCCCCTAACTCTTTGATCACAGTATTTAAAAAAAAGGAATATATTACTTACTCATAATTTTAAAATAGGCACAGCCACCTTAGAACATCCAGTACCCTATCAATACAGTCTAGGTGAGACTGCCATTTGGAGTCAAGCGGTCAAGTTAAAGAAAGAAGGGAGTAGGGAGGCTGACAGATCATCATATGGACTGGACATAAAATTCAAGTCCTAAATTTGCAAGGAGTAACCTATTTGTAACTAAGAAGTCCTGCCAACTCATGAGAGTCAAACCAGATCAGGCTCTGTGCCGAGCAGCCTTCTATGACAACACAAACATAGGCTGCGAGAGTGGCTCACAGGCCCAGGAGACAGTCTAGGCTCAGGGCATCATGTCTGCTGTCCTCCATGCCATGGCGCAGAGCCTTTTTTTTTTTTTTTTTTTTTAAATAAACTTCATCATTTCAACAGCTCGAAGTTCTCCAGCGCAGAGACAAGAGACCTTCCTAAAGCACACGATCATCACCCCACTCGAGATAACCAGTCACTTCCAAGTAAAACAAGACAAAATGAGGCTCCGGCTACAAGTGGAACAACACAATTTAAAGTTAGTTTTAAAAACAAATATTTTTCTCTGTTGTAAACTGCTGCATATCCTACCCATGCCACTCTGGAACATTCACTATAATGTGTACTGGTCGATGGTAGGAGTCAGAGAGTTTCTCAGTAGTCAAAGCACCGAGGCACATGTCAGCGATTCAGAGCTCGAGAAGAGGTGATTATATGAGATCACACCCAGGGTCTAAGAGTCAGGCTGGAGCTCTCTGAATACACTCTTCCAGAAAAGATGTTGCATCTTCAATGATGGGTTTTAACATCCCCTGAAAATCTAATATGGTTATACCTAACTCAGCACTCACAGCAACCCTCCTATGAATAAAAGTAAGAAAAAATAGGGGAAACAAAAAGAATGCAGGCTTCATTTTGCTACGGTCTGTGCAATCCTAATGACACAGGAGCTGACAACTCCCTTAGGCTCATTCTACAGTTTCCCCAGCTGCTTACCAGCAGGTCATGTGGACAGGCACTCATGTATCACTTTGCACTGCACCGACACTGTCTCACTCAGGCACTAACAAGTCAGAGATGGTCTAGGCACCTTTGATTGACAGCTCCTGGAGTCACCACCAACTCTTCTCCCAATCCCCTCCCACTACTTATTTTCACCCTTGCAACACAGTGTGTAGCTTTTAGCTTTAGTGGTCCAGAGTCTGCACTGTAAAAAGTAGCATGCCCTTGCTCTCTTTGCCTGCAGACAGAGACTAGCGTTCTTCCCTGCCCTAGGCATTCCTGTCAGAGACTCCCAGTTTAAGCTGTCTTTGAACCTTCTATAATTGAGGTTGTAATCCACTGGGGTCATGCCTGTTCCATGGGAAAATGATACAGAAGAAAATATAAGCTTCTAGCTTCCCCACCACCACACCATGGAAGAGTACGCTGAGCACACTGTGTGGAAGCATCTGAGAGAAAATGCCAAGGGCATAATAAACAGCAAGTGTGGGACAGTAACATTCCGAAGCACCAACAATCCATTTTTTGGAAACTACATGTAAACATCATGAGTCTTTAAAAAACAAAACAAAACAAAACAAAAATAACCCTCAAATTAGGCTACAGAAATGCCTCTTGCAAGGAAAATAAATTGTTCTTAGTGTAACTAGCTTTCCAGTGAGCTTTACTTAAAACAAACATAAAAGGTTGGACTTGAGTGAAGCCACTTAAAAAGAAAAGAAAAGAAGAAAAAAAAAAAAAAAAGAAAAACAAAAACAAAACAAAACAAATCAAAACAAAAAAACCCCAAAAGCCAAGCGCTATGTGCATCATTACACCTCCCCAGATGAATGTGCTTGGACACTGATTTCTCCACCACACAGCTGCACATTCACTGTGAGCAGGACCACTACTTCTGGTGCTCATCCTAGCTCTTTAAGGCTCCACTCATTCGCTTTCTGTGTGTGGGTATGGACATATGTATTTACAGCGTGAGTCACTCCGAAGACAAAAGGAAGCGGCACTCTTGTATGAGAAAAAGGATCATCAGCTATAGATGAGACCAAGGTTTCCATAAACAGCATGGAGCACTGCACACGACTGAAGTTTCTTTTGGTTTGGCCCTGAGCTGCTGTTGCTCCTGCATCAAGTAGAATTCCCAATTCTCTTCGGGCAGAGGACGGTGAGGAGGGTGGCAGTGACAGACGTGCAGCTCTTGCCGCCCGAGCTCTCCTCATGAGGCCGGACGGGCAGCTCTCCCCACCTCCATGCTAAGCGCCTGAGAGGTTTTTTCTGTCTCCAGCAACTCATCAAAGATCTCCCTTAAAAAACAAACCACAAAAATCAGAATTCAATAAGAAGAGGGAAATACAGGTGAGGGGAAAACCAAACCAAACCAAACCAAACCAAACCAAACCAAACCAAACCAAACCAAACCAAACCTAACCTAACCAAACCAAACCAAACCAGGACATAAATATTGATAAAACTTGCATAATCCTGCTTGGCACTCACACTCTGTTAAGTCAGCCGTTTACTTGTTTGAGAATCTTACCCCTGGAAGCTGATTTCTGAGAATGAGGAAGTGCCAGCAGTTTTAGTAAGAATGCTGTGCAGTTCCTATTCACACGATCAGACCTCACTGACAGAACTTAAAACCTGTTTATGATAAGACCTACTACAGAACAACCACTGTAATTCCCAGATATTCATATGAGATGATAATGTGAGCAGAGAAAACACTGGGGAGCTATGAGGAACTATCAGGAGATAAACTCTAAGCAAGGATAGGAAACACCAAAGCCCCCAGTTATAGAGTGCAGGGAGCAGAGTCTGGGTAGCTCCAGACGGTTTCTGCTGTCTGCTGGGGTTCTTACTTGTGCATATAGAAGAAGATATAGCCACTGCGATCTCGATCACTCTGCACGGCAGCCTCTTGGATTTTAGAGACCTCCAGGTCATTGTAAGTGAACCATGCCTGTTTCTTAATGTCATACACATCACTAATGTAATGACCTGAAACATATAAAATCAGAAAATTACAGTTTTTCAAAATAAACCTTTTCCTCAGTTATCAGAAATTTGAGAAAGAGAAACAAGTCATGGCCTCATTATTATCAGCTTCAGCAATGTTTCTTTCTAAAATTCATTTAAAAAGTACACACAGAGAATTAAGTGATAGGTTTTGTGTGGGTGCTCTGTTCAGCCCTTGACCATTTGAGACAGGGTGTCTATAGGAAGCTTGGTTAACCTTGCACTCATGTGGTTCACAAGGCCTTGAAGTTTTCATTTTTTTTTTTTTTTTTAAACCATGCTCCTTCTCAAGTGTTCAGTGTATCACACAAATGTAGCAAACCTAGAGAGACAGCTTCTTTCTTTATTTTTTTCATGTTGTGCACACATGTGTCTTCCTCAATCACTTCTCTCTTTATTTACTGTGCCTGGGTGTCTTATTAAACCCAGAGCTCGCTAGCTTCACTTACATAGCTAGCTAGCCAGCTTACCCTGGGGAATCCCTTCTGTCTGCCTAATGTGAAGCTAGGACTCCAGTCCTTATGCTTGGAAGGCAAGCACTTTATCCACTGAATCATTTCCCCAGGTTGATAACTTTCTAATAAATGTATTTGCTCAGGAGAATACTTATCATCATTTATGAATAGAAAAACCAAAATAATCACACCAACTTGCATAATCCATACACAGTATTTAATTAAGAGAGTATTTTAACATTTTTCTTATCTTTTTATAGTTGAGGTTTCAGACAGGCCATGAACTCCCAATCTTTCTGCCTCTACTCTATGAATGCTGGAATCACAGATGTGCATCTTACTTTCTAACTTATATAGTGGTGGAGACGAAACCTAGGGCTTCCTGCATGCTAGTAGGCAAGTACTTTATCAATTAAACCCCTAGCCTCTTAAGTTTTCCTTAAAGTAGTCAACTGACACCTAACAAAGGCATACGAATAATAACGCATGGGGCAAGTGGTGGCTGCTTTGTTTGTTTGTTTGTTTTGAGACAGGGTTTCTTGGTGTAGTCCTGGCTGTCCTGGAACTCACTCTGTAGACCAGGCTGGCCTCGAACTCAGAAAGCCGCCTGCCTCTGCCTCCCAAGTGCTGGGATTAAAGGCGTGCGGCACCACCGCCCGGCGGCTGCTTTGTTAACAAGTGTGGAAGTCGTGATGTCCACTTACCTGAGGAAGAGGTACTCCCAATGTGACTGACCACACTGATGAGCCGGTAGGAATGGGGAAGATTTCCTGTCTGAAAACAGAAGTGGACATAACTCTTCATTTGAATAAAAGTAAAATACTGATTTTAAATTAGTCAGAGGTGATATAGATAATCTTGAGTGCGTAATGTAGTAAAACTCAGTAAAACACTTCAGTGGTTACACTGTTTATAAACCTTAGTGTATAACTCCTATCTCCAGGAATTATCCTAAGAAAAAGTTTAAAAGAAAGGAATATTCTTGGGACTGGAGAAGTGGCTCAGCAGTCAAGAGCATCCTATACTTACATAGTACCCGAGTTTAGCTCCCAGCACCCACATAGTCACAAATGCCTATAGAACTCTGGCTCCAGGGGAGCTGAGGCCCTCTTCTGGCCTTGACAAAGTGCATGCATGCACAAAATTTTCAAAAAAGGTATACTTTATGTACATTAAATTACTCACTGCGACATTAAAATAATGAAGTTAGCATATATCCAATAACTTGACTTATCAGTGGTAGATCAATTATATGCTATTCAACTTTATAGAAAAATTATTCCCAGTAGCAACATATTAGCTTATTTTTCAAATCCACATGAATGTATATAACTACAACCCTACAGAACGTTATGTTCAGTTATGTACTCACTGCACAGCAGAATGAAAAGGAAAGTTGCTGTTACTGCATAATTATAGATAGGTTTCTACATTTTAAGTACTGTATTAAAATATTGTCAATAAAATAAAAAATTAAAAGTGAAATTCAAGCCGAGCAGTGGTGGCGCATGCCTTTAATCCCAGCACTTGGGAGGTGGAGGCAGGTGGATTTCTGAGTTCGAGGCCAGCCTGGTCTACAGAGTGAGTTCCAGGACAGCCAGGGCTACACAGAGAAACCCTGTCTTAACCCCCTCCCCCCCGAAAAGTGAAATCAATACACTATAGGATATACAATAAAGTCAAACCTGAAGAAGAAATACAGCTATTGGGAAATAAAAAACCACTAATGGCCAGCAGTGTAGTACACACCTTTAATCCTAGTACTTGGGGGACAGAGGCAGGCAGATCTCTGAGTTCAAGGCCAGCCTGCTTGGTCTACAGAGCAAGCTCTAGGATAGGCAGGGCTACACAGAGAAACCATGTCTTGAAAAAAAGCAAACAACACTAGCAAGTCATAAATTTTGATGAATTATTTTACTTTGGGAAGTTTATCTTAAGTAGGAAATTCAAAATTTGGAGAACATTATAATCACACACAGTTGCTGAACACACTATTATAATAAAAAATGAAAGTTGTATAGGGAAGCATGTTTGTAACTCCAGTACTCAGCAGAAGGATCTGAATTCTAGTCTACCTTGGACTATATTATGCAGGAAAAACCTTTCTCAAAAAAGAAAGGTACAACCACCACCACCACCACCACCACCACCACAACTAATTTAAAAATTCAGTGTTAGTTAAAAATTACCTAAGTATTATGCTCATTTATTTTATTTTTGTGATTTTTTTAAAAAGATTTATTTATTTTATATATGTAAGTACACTGTTGCTATCTTCAGACCCACCAGAAGAGGGCATTGGATCCCATTACAGACGGTTGTGAGCCACCATGTGGTTGCTGGGAATTGAACTCAGGACCTCTGGAAGAGCAGTCAGTGCTCTTAACCACTGAGCTATCTCTCCAGCCCAATAGTATGCTCATTTAAAGGACTACAGACATTAGAATAAATGTCCAGTTCAGGCTGGAGATGAGGCTTGGTTAGTAGACTGTTTATTTGGCTACATGAAGCCCTGGGTTCAGCACAGCACTCCAGAGACAGAGCATGGTGACACAAGCCTATAAGTGCCGATACTCAGGAGGTACAGGTGTTAGGGTCAGAAGGTCATCCTTAGCACATAGGCTGGTTCTTTGTTAGTCTGAACTATAGGAGACTTCATTTAAAAAAAGAAACAAGGGGCTGGAGTGATGGCTCAGTGGTTAAGAGCACTGTCTGCTCTTCTAGAGGTCCCAGGTTTAATTCCTAGCAATCACATGGTGGCTCACAACCATCTGTAAAGGGATCTGATGCCCTCTTCTGGTGTATAGGCTCCATACACAGATAGAGCACATATACATACAATAAAGAAACAAATAAAAACAAAAAATAAAGTTAGAAAAAAAAAAAAAAAAAGGAACAAAAAAAGAACTTGTATATAATCTTTTTTTCCCTTTGGACACAGGCTTGTATTCTGTAGTCCATGTTGGGCCTTGAACTCTTCTTGGTGGTCCTTGCCTCAGCCTCCCAAGTGCTGAGATTATAGGCATGAGCCACTAAATCAAGCGAATAGTATTTAGTAAGAGAATAAAAACATTGTTTAGGTTATAACATTTAAAGCACATATGAAGGCAGGATGACAAAGTGATATATTCACAGTGGCTGACAATAGTCGTATGCTAGAAGAGTGGGATCCCAAGTAATCTGTATTTTGGGGGAAAACCAATTATTTGCAAAAAGAGAAGGAGGATGCTGGACATGGTAGCGTACACCTTTAATCCCAGCTCTTGGGAGACAGAGCCAGGTGGTTCTCTGTGAATTTGAGGTTGAGTTCTAGGATAGTCAGGGCTACAAAGAGAAACCCTGTCTCAAAAGACAAACTAACAAAAAAAGAAAGTAGGTAGGTATACCAATATGTTTATTATTACAGAATTAACTGAATGAACAGTTTTCACTAAATATAAAGATACATTAGTAGTTCCTTGGTAAAACTAAAGGTAATATAATGTATTTATGTCTTCATTTATACGGATATACATGTTCTTATCTAAGAAGAACATCAGTCAGGATGTAGTTCTGTTTTGTATGAAAGCAATAAAGAGCAAAAGAGAAGAGAAGATGGAGATGTGTTGACAGTGGCTGAGGGGCAGAAGCTGTGCTATACTGAAGGAGAGTCTCTATGAGGAGGAGCAGAAGGAACACTGGCAGTGTCACCAACCATACCTCAGCATTTCTTCTCAGCTCCTCGGCTTCAGCTTCTGTGTACTCCATATCAAAAACATCCTCATTTCCAGAGTCCTCATCTGAGCCCAGGGAATCCAGAAAAGAGTTGTTAAACTCTGAAGAACAGAAAGATGGGTCTTGTAAAAGGTCTTAGAACAGACATAAGATGACTTGGAAGATTAAACAGCTCAAGACAGAGCTAGACTTGAGGGTGTCCAACTGCAATCTTAATACCAGCCAGAAGGAAGGCTGAAGATAGCAAGTTTGAGGGTACTCTGGACTATAAAACAAGACTTTGTCTCAACCAAACAAAAAAGAAACAAACCAAACACCTAGCTTCAAATATTCATCTCATCATCTTAAGAAAACATAAAATATTCTATTAACAGAGTTCCAGTTCACTCCTAGGCACCTAGGAGGTAACTGCAGACACTGAGATCTAGGAAAGAAGTACCCTTTTCTTGTTTTCTGTGTGTCTGTGTAAGTTCAGGTGGCTGTGCATGGACACGGGGTTGTTTCTTAGGAGCCTTCTACCCTTTATGTTAGTTATTCATTTTTATGCGTATGAGTGTTTCATCTATATTATCTATGCATCACATGCATGTCTGTTGCCTTTAGAGGTCAGAAATGGATGAGAGTTCTCCTCGAATTAGTTACACATGAATTGTGAATTGCCATGAAGCTGCTGGCAATTGAACCTGGGTGTTCTGGAAGAGCAGCCAGAGTGTTCTTAAGCACTGAGCCATCTCTCCTTGATTTTTAAAGAGAAGGTCTCTCACTAGGAGAGGTTCTGGTGAGACTGTCCTCACTTCCCTGGCACTGTGATTTCAAGTATGCCTTCACCTAGCTTACCAGAAGATGCTGGGGGGAAGAGTCATTAATAGTTTTATTCAGTTGTGAACCCATGTGAGCTATAGTAATAACTGGCATGGCAAGATATGCTCATGGGTACAACAGTCAAACAAATGCTATGGTTGTATCCAACTACTTTTTAACTGGATTTAAGACCTACTTCTCAGGAGGAAATCATACTAGGTACCATGAATCTCACTAAGAAACAATGGCTGGGGAGCTTATAGACTACTACTGTTATCTTGCTAAAGGGACAAAGTATTAAATTGCCCTCTGAATCTGTGTGCCCACTGATTAGTGCAGCTATCAATCCTCATTAGAGACGTTTCTGTGTGTAGACAAAAACTCATGAACAGTCAAGAGACAAGTCTATGGAGAGTTCAGCCACAAATAGGACATCCATACCACACTATTGCTCCTAAGGCTCAGGGACCACCACAAAAGAAAGGATGGAAAAGATTAAAAACCAGAGGTCAGGGAGACTGGAGTGAAACAGTATCTTTGGACATGTCAGGGTGCTCTACTTATGAACTCACAGCAGCTATGATCAAGCCAGTTAACATTATAGCATGGAGTGGTGTGGTGGTTTGAATGAGCATATGGCAAGCATAGGCTCTTAAGTTTAAATACTTGGTCCCTAGTTGCTGGAACTACTATGCTGGGAAGGATTAGAAGGTGTGGCCTTGTTGGAAGAGGTGTGTGTGTCGTTTGAGGTGCCATTTGAAGTATGTTGCTTGTTCTCTGCCTCATGATTGTGGATTAAGATGTAAGCTCTCAACTTGTCCTGCTGTCATGCCTTTGCTCCACCATCATGGACTCTAATACTTTTTTAAGTCAAATAAAACGTTTTCTTTTATAAGTTTCCTTGGTGATGTTATTTTTATCATAAGCACAGAAAAGTAACTATGACAAGAGTCAGGGGTTCATGCAGCGCCACCACTAACTGAGGATGTGTGAATAGTTTATGACTTCTTGGGGAGGGAGTCAGTTTTAAGAGTATGGCCGCAGGTATGTTTATCACATTCTAGTGGATGATCTCACCCCCAGGAATAGATGGGTGGTAAAATTTGGACTTGGTTATACAGAAAAACATTCAATTGGTGGAGCTGTGGAGACAGGGAATAGACCTGGGAGGAGTAAGGAGAGAGGTGGAAAATGAATATGACTGAAATATATTATATGCATGTATACAATTCTCAAAGAATTACTAAGAATATTATAGTAAATAAAAGAAATATATAACCACAGCTGGATTTTTACACGGGTGCTGGGAATCAAACTCATGTCCTCATGCTTGTAGAGCAAGACGGCTCTGACTTTTCTTTGAAATACACTGACACGATAAAGTCTCTTGGAGCTGGAGAGATGGCTCAGTTGTTAAGAGCACTTGCACTTGCAGAGAACCCAGGTTCAGTTCTCATGGTCCATATGGCAATTCACAATAGTCACTAACTCCAGTTCTTTTGACTTCCACAGGCACACATGGTATACATACACATATACAGGCAAAACACTCATACATACTTAAAAAAAAAAAGGTAGCTGGATGATGGTGGCAATGGTGCAGCCTTCAACCCCTGCATTTGAGAGGCAGAGGCAGACAAATCTGTGAGTTCAAGGCCAACTCAATCTATATAGAGAATTCCAGGCTAGTCAGGGCTACACAGTGAGACTATCTCAAAAACAAAACAAAACAAAACAAAACGAGGCTACAGAAAAACCACTAATTTTCATATTTTTTAAGAAATAAAACAAGTTCTTGAAATATAACATAAAGATGGAAATTCAACTTTAGCTCTTAAATTTCACCGAAAACATACAAATTCAGTATATAAGCCATTTTCATTAATGACTCTACATAAAGAATTTGTAAATCATGGAAAAGAAAACATACCAGCTCCCTAACTATACAGTGCTAAACGATGACAGGATTCTAGAGCTCTGCTCTTTGAGGAGGTTAACAGTCTCTAGTTTAAGGGACGTGAAGACAGATGAAGTCATGATGGACGATGCTGAATGAGGAATCTCTATGTGAGGAATCTCACATCTCCAGCTCTGTTATTATAGTTGGCTCTTAGAACACTCTAGAACAAAGGTAAGAGGGTGAAATACCCAGGCACTTCAATAGCCAGGAAAGCCGCAGGAATAGTGGCTCACACCTTGTAATTCCAGTACTTGGGATGTTGACTGCTGTGAGCTCAAGGCCAGCTTGGGTTAGAATAAGACTTAAAACATGATCTGTTCATGGGCTTACAAGTTACAATTATCTCTTTAGCTCCCTCATTTTCATGATAAACTAACAGTAAGGATTAGTGGATGCATTAACAAGCTTTTAACAAGGGACTACACAGACCAAACATACCAGCTAGAGCAAGCTAAAGGAAACAATCTACTCAGGGAAGAGAAAACATCAAGTCAATTAACTATTTATGGTCATAAATAAATCATAGTTCAGATTATTACCCCAGTGAAACAAATAATAAGGTATAAAAGAACAGCCATAAAACAGAACATCTCTTGACAAACAGATGGCAGAGATAGAAACTCAGAAGTTTGCAGTAAGGCTGAAGAAGCTTCCCAAATGCACACCAAAACAACAAAAACACACATTAGAAGATGTGAGGAAATCACAAGGGCTAGCCCAACTCCTGGATAATAGAAGTTTCAAAGAGAGAAAAGAAAGAAAGGCATGGGATTATATGCGTGGAATTCCAGCACTTGGGAAGGGGAGGCAGGAGGGTCAGGAATTTAAGGCCAGTTATGCTATATGACACCTTACCTCAGAAAAGAAAGGAAACTAGAAGGGGCAATTAAATTTTCTAAGAATTAAAGGACACACATTTCTAGCTTAAGATGAAGTGTATAAAAGCTATGAGCAACAAACACACTTGGAGGCATGACAAAAACAATGAGTAGAGCTACAAGCTTCAAGGAACAAACAAGGATAAAGAAAGGCTTTTACACTTTTGAGATAGCGACCTTAAAAATAACACGTCATTCATTACCCAGTGGCATGAAGTTAGGGAGAGAAATATTTTTATGACTGCAAATCAGGAATCCCATATTCAGTCAAAATATTAAGAATGAATGAAACTTGCAAGGACTCCAAAATATTAAATCATGATTCTTTCTTAAGAAAGCTCCTGGGGAGTGGGAGGATGGATGGGGATGACTCCATCAGGGAGTCAGGCATGGTGGCACATTCCTTTAATCCTACACTCAAGAGGCAGAGGCAGGTGGATCTCTGTGAGATGGAGGACAATTTGGTCTATATAGTGAGTTTTAGGGCCACCCACAGCTTTATAGTGAGACCCTGTCTTAAAAATAACAAAACAAAAAACAAAACTACAAACCAGGTGAAACCAGGTGCTGTGCTACAGGAGCCCATTCCTAGCATCTGGGAGGTAGATGTAGGAGGTTCAGTTCAACATCATCCTTGCCTAGCTAGGTGTGGATACCCATACCCAGGTTGTCCTGAAGGCAGAATGTCTGAGAAGCCTAGTTGTGTGTCTGTAACTCTGTCCTAACTACAGTGCTGGAAGTGCTCTCCTCTGTACTCTACTTTTCAGACCAGTCAGGATCACTCATTTTATACTATTCAAGTGTGTTCTAACTCCATCTGTTTCTGAGGACTGGAGAAAAACTGAAGGCAGTTTAGAAACAGAAATGAAGAAACATCCAAGATCTCTGTTTACCTCCAGTACTCGGTCCAAACATTCTGCAATGATCATGTGCAAGTTTCTAAAAATTGACATGTATTAAGTGTATTTACGTATTCTACTCTATTGCTCTCTGCCTGCTTCCTGTGAAGGAGAGCCTTTCTCTGAACCTAGAGGTAGGCTGGCCTGCCTGCCCGCCTGCCCGCCTTTCTTTCCTTCCATATAGGTACAGGAACCGACACTCAACTCCTCAGGCTTGCACAGCAAGTCCTCTTACCCACTCGACTATCTCTCCATTCCCCTGTGTGTGAATCTTATGATACCGAGTCCTTATTCTAGGCTCTCAACTGACTTCCCTAGAGTGAAATGTTGGAAAAGTCAATTAGATTGAAGACATCTATTGTAGAAATCTTAACAGTGGAACTATAAATCTTCTATCAAATAGATATTTTGTCTTGCTATTTTGTTTTTCAAAATTAAAAAATGTTATTTTGATATAGATAATAAAATAACTTTTAAACTATATGTATATCCTTTTAGATTTACTTGTTATATATATGGTGTCTTTTGCTTGCACGTACTATGTGCATGCCTGGTACCCATGGATATCACAAAGGGGTGCTGTTTTCTGTGGAACTAGAGTAATAGATATAAAGATATATATAGATATAAGACATTATATGAGTGCTGGAAATCAAGCCTGGGACCTCTGAACAAGGAACCAGTTCACTTAACTACTGAACTATTTCTCCAGCCCCAGTTTAAAAAAATTACATTTTATATATTTATGCTAACAGAAATATTACAACAGTGATTTTCTCTGAGAAACAGACATACATACCTATGTATGTATGAACTTCTAAGGTATGTATGTAAGAACCTATGGTTCTTCCTCTGTACCTGGGAGGTGTTCAAATTTGTTATTACATTAAAAAAAAACTAAACAAAATCACAACAAAAAGAAAAAGGGCCAGGGACTGAGCTCAGCTGGCAGAGTGTGTACTTAGCACAAAGGCCTGCATGCTATCTTCACCACTGCAGCACTGCATAAGTGCGATCTCAGCACTCAGGAGAATCAGTAGAAAAGGCCATCCTTGGCTACAGAGTTCCAAAGACACCTTAGGCTAAACAAGACTTGGTCTTAAAAAAAATGTTTAAAATATTCTTCTATGTATTAATATACTTTTCCACTTAAAAATGGAATTGAAATCTTCCCCATACCTTGAAGACTTAACTCTGTAGCCCTTTTGAGGTCATCATCTTCTTTTTGTTCCCAGGCCTCCTACAGAGAGAAGAACCGAAACAAGTGTTTAAAGAGGTGCTCCTTAGACAAGCTCATGAAGGCACCACGTGCTCGCTGCTCTGGAAGCATCTGCTCACCATGCTTTCTCTAGCTTTACAGGTATTTGGACTATGACCTATGTGGAAGGTGGAATGGAAGCTTGCTTCTTTTTCAACACTGTCCTCTTAAAACATAGCATTGAAGTTTTTATTTCCTCTTGTCAATAACATTAGGCTTGCCAACCTAAAATTATGCAGTGTGATTATATGGCATATATATTTTTTTAAATGTATAAAATGCCAGGCACAGGGCTGCAAAGATGGCTCAGCAGATAAGAGCACTGACTGCTCTTCCATAGGTCCTGAGTTCAATTCCCAGCAACCACATGGTGGCCCACAACCATCTGTAATGGGATCTGATGCCCTCTTCTGATGTATCTGAAGACTGCTACAGTGTACTCATATACATTAAATAAATAAATAAATCTTAAAAACAACAACAACAACAACAACAGAACCCAAAAACAAAAAAAGAAGAAAAACAAATAAAAATGTTTAACTACCTTTATGATTGGGGATGGAACTCAGTAGTAAAATACTTGTCTAGCACACATAAGGACCTGGGTCCCATCTCCAGCATCATATACATGTATCTTATTACATTGTAAGGATGGTAGCACTGTTTATAAGATTATGAGATTTTAAAGGAGCTCTTCTCAATCTTAAGTTGTTCATTAGAATCTCCAGGGAAGCCTTTAGAAATCCAGATTAAAAGAAAGAGAAATACAGATGCCCAGTCCATATCCAAGGTCTATCCTTTAAACATTTATCAGTGTTAGAACAATTCAGGCATCAGTATTTTTGGAGCACCTCAGGTAACTTTAAAATATAATCACAATTAAAAACCATTGGTCTGCCAGGTGGTGGGGGTGCTCACCTTTAGCACCAGCACTTGGGAGGCAGAGGCAGTAGAATCTCACTGAGTTCAAAGGCAGCCTGGTTTACAGAGCTAGTTTCGGGACAGCTAGAGCAACATGAAGAAACTAGTTTTTGAAAAATAAAGCACTTGGGAGGCAGAGACAGTTCGAGGCCAGCCTGGTCTACAGAGTGAGTTCCAGGTCAGCCAGGGCTATGCAGAGAAACCCTGTCTTGAAAAACAACAAACAAACAAACAACAACAAAATGCAAGACAAAATACTAATCTAATGATTTTCTGCAAGCATTTGTTCTGTAACTTTTGCTTGTTTTTCAGTGTAGGGATTGAATCCAGGACCCTGCATAATACCAGGCAAGTGTTCTATCAACGACCTACTGTTACATCCAATGAATTTTTCACTAGTATGATTTGGACTATCTTAGATCAAACAACCATGAAAAAATAGCACCTATAAGTTTGAGGGTTTCTGAACCCTGAGATAGCTCAGTGGTCAAGAGCTGTTGCAGAGAACACAGCTTCAATTTCTAGCACCTATGCTGGCTCACAACTACCTGTAATTCCAGTTCCAGAGGACCTTGTGGGTCCAGTCACATGGTCCATATATATACACGCAGACAAAACATACATATACATAAAATAAATCTTTAACATGAAAACTGGGAACTAAGACTAGAATAGGCAGCTGTAATGCCTATGTCTGACCCCAGTACTACAACAAACACCTGTTATATAATGTTATAAACACTTGCTATATAATGAACTGATAAGGGTTCTATCACCAGAACTTAAAAATGATTAGATTTTAGATATTTTTGATCAAATAATTTATAGTATAAGAAATACTATAAGAAAATAACCAGGGCTGCAGAGATGGCTCACAATCAGAAAATAACCAAACAATAGTCTATCACTCATAAAATCAAGGTGAGGTATTTGCTGATAGCTTGCAGAATAAAGTAATGGAATAATCTTACATCCCTATAGCATATAACATGACCAACAATATTTTATTCCATTTTAATAATAAAAACCCTACTAATTTAATAACTTCCAATCCAAAACAAGCCCAAATAAATGTTTTCCAATTACTAACTGTGTGTAAATAACTAGGAGCAATGACTGACACATAGCAAATGATTAACACACCAGTTACTGTGATTCCATTTCTAGGAAACATGGTGGAAGCAGCAACAGAAAGTGTCTTACTTGCTCTTGCAGACTCTGAGCCAGTGCTTGCTGCAGCTCCTGCTCTTCTCTTTCCCGCTCGATGTCATACTGTTGGAGCCAATCAACCTCTCCCTGAGAGCCTTCTGGAGTTTTGTTTTCTTTATTCTCATCACAGTCTTTTGCTATCTCAGTAAAACTAGCAGGACCTGAAGAAGCAGAACATTTTTTTTTTTGTGGAAAAAACCTGAAATTTGTGGGTTCTTTTGTGGACTCTAGTGACACCTACTGTTGAAAGAGTAATTTACCTTGCCCTCATTAACACTGTAGGTTAGGGTCAAATGTAGCTCAGGCAGGCCTAGAACGTATCTGAAGATGGCCTAGACTTTGACTTCCCATCTATACCTCCTTGCTGGGATTACTGGTCTACACCATCATGCTTGGTTCTGGGATGCTGGGGAACCACACCCAGGGTCTTGTGCATTGTACAAGCACGGCTACTGAACAAGCTACTACACTCCCAGCCTTACTTAGAATTTTTTGGGACCAACAATTTCATCTTACCAGATCTATATTCAGGTTTCTTGGCCTCAGCATCATTAATAACTTGCATGGAATGCTGATGAGGCCTTTTGAGGAGTGGGAAATGGAGATGCGAGTATGCTGTAAATTTTTGCAAGATCCCCAGACTCTCTCAGGAATAGGAGAGCTTTACTGAGTCACCTGACAGGAATTAAAGATTCCTCTCATTTATGGAAATGGAAGAGCTCAAGCCAGAAGCAGTCCATTTCTCTCTACTTGTGATAACCAAAAATGAAAGACACTGTCAAATATTCTGGGGCAGCAGACAATGGCCTTGATTTAGAAGCACTAACCCACAGAATGGT
This sequence comes from Rhabdomys pumilio, assembly GCA_030674055.1. Lineage (NCBI taxonomy): Eukaryota > Metazoa > Chordata > Mammalia > Rodentia > Muridae > Rhabdomys > Rhabdomys pumilio. The sequence continues at coordinate 154,854,021 of JANHMN010000001.1, forward strand.
TCTGAGAACAAAGAATGAATATGACCAAGTGATACTTATTACACAGTGATTAACAAGAGCAGAAGAATACAATGCATTAAGAGGAAATAAATACCTCAGAAGAACACCATCAACTTTTTGTTTTTTGTTAACCCGAGGATACACTAATTATTTTACTTGCATATAAAGTAATTCGAAATTGAAGATGTTCTAACTCCACAAAATCTAGAAAATAATTCTGTGCTATCCCTCTCTGACTTCCATTTTCAAATGTGAGGACATGGATTATTTAGAAGCCGAATGTCAGTAAAGGCTCTGGAACAACATGTTCTGTGTGACAGATGCTTATCTTGATGAGCCTGACCTGGCTCAGAGATTGTTTTGGGTTTCTCAATTTCCATAGCATCTGGATTTTCAGGCATTTCTGGAATATCATCTTCTGCAAACCCAGTGTCCGGACTGCTGGTTGGCTTATCATCATCCTCAGGGCTGAGTACCGGCGAAGCTTCTCTCCTGCTTATCTCTAACACAGCGGCCAGCACCTCTTCTTCACTCATTCTTTCAAATCCTGAGTTCTCCAGTTCAGACTTCCCAGGCTCTAATCTGCACAATTTCAAATCCTGAAGAAGAGAATTACTTTTACAAGAAGGCAAAGTGTCCATTAATGTACCCAATGTCTACCAATATGAATGTTAATCAATAGAGCTAATGTTCAACACTATATCTAACATACTCTAGAGTTTAAAGTGGGAATTAGGAGGCTGGAAAGATGGCTCATCAGCTCATCAGTCAGTAGTTCACATTCTTTGTAGAGGATCAAGTTTAGTTCTCAGTTCCCAAGTCTGACCCTCTTCTGCTTTTCAACAGCAATCTTCCCACCCTAACACGCGCCCCCCCCTCCCTTGCCCCTCCCCCCCCTCTCTCTGCCATGACGTCTGGCTTCTGTGGTGCTGTTGCTCACTCCTACAGCCTCACATATCTAGTTATGCACTTTACCAACTGAGCTATGACTCCAAACCCAACAGTTCTGCTTGATTGCGAAGGTGTAAAACATACCCTTTATAGAAATTTGGAAGGTAAACACTGCTAAAATAAAGTTACTCAAAACAATAAGTCATCTGGGTACGGTGGTGCATGTTTGTAATCTTAGCACTTAGGAGGCAGAGGCAAGAAAACTGCTGTAAGTTCTAGGCCAGCCTGGGCTATAACATGAAATCCTATCTCAAGAAAAAAAACAAAAAAACAAAAAAAACAAGCCCAAAACAAATAAACAAACAAACCCAACCCCCCCACACACAACAATACAATGCCCCCCAAAACCAAAAGATTAGTCAAAGATAATAAGTACTAAGTATTTTGGCCCAGATACATATGGATTATACTGTAAGCATTCTGTAATTACCCTGAATATTCTATTTTAAATGCTGGCCTTTTTTTTTTTTTTTAAATTAAGGCAGGGTCAGATTAACTACTGTATGAAACAAGCTTACAGATATCCTCTTGCTTCTGCCTCCTAAGTACTGGGACTAAAGGCATATATCACCTAGCAACATTGTCTAGTATTAAATGAGAAAAACAAAAGCTACACAAGATTATATAAATCATAAAAATATCTGGAGAAACTTTTACTCTAGGAGAATTCCTGACATTCTTTCATATCCAAGGGCAATAATTACAATCCTTCAGCTCTGTTATAAGATGGGACAACTTAGAACACAAGTAACTTTTGTAGTTCTGTCAAATGATGCAAACACCTGAGGAAAAGCTTACTTTTTTGAAGTATTAATTATTAAGGATTGAAACAGACGATGCAGCCATGTTTTCACAATTCTGATTTAAAGATTACATTTCCTAGTTGCTCTTTTCATATAAAACACTATGATTTTCTCCTAAAAGCAAAGCTATCAAAATAAGCAAAGAAATGAAACATAGAATGTGGAAGTTCTTCTGAGAGTTGCTGATGTCACTTTGCCCTTTTGTGAGGAATTGGGGATTGAACCAAGAACCTCATACATGCTAGCCAAGCACTACGGCATTTCAACACTGGCCAAATCCCCAGTAACATTAATTTCATTAAAACAGACTACTATTTTTGGAGACAGTGTCTTGTTATGCAGATAAGGCTGGCCTTGAACCTGGAACTCTGCCTAATTCTCCTTTGTCTGGGATAAGCATGTACCATTATGCTTCGACAAAACTTGGTTTTTGTTTTTTTGTTTTATCTAGGAAAAGCACTCTTACACAGCTAGTATCTGAAACAGAGGCATTATGTTTAAGATCTACCTTGTCAATTTCTTTAATTTGCTGAGGCATTTGTTTGGATAGCTAAATTAAACAGAAAACTGTCAGATGCTTTGATAAATCATTACTTACTTTTTCCACATCTTCCTGATACTGTTCACTGACTGGCAAATCACTAAGTCTCTGACTGAGGGCCACAGAGCGTTTAAGTTCATCCTCACTGTCAGAATCCGGGCATGACGTCAAAGAGCTCTTGGATTTGAAGGTGAATTTCCTGTAATTATACAAAAAAGGTCTGATAAACACCTGTTCTTTTTTTTTTTTTTGGTTTACTTGCTTGTTTTTGATGTATAAACACCAAAACAAAAAGCTTTTCCAGTCTAAAAACTATTTAACAGAAAAAAATGACCAATCAAAGAAAGTATTACCTTTGACACCCTCCTAAAGAGCCATAGTTTGAAAATGCTTATGCTACTATGATCACCAATAAACTTTGTGCCTTTTTCTTTTAATGACCAATTCCAAATGTAGTTGGTTACTGTATTTATAAAATAAGTATTCTATTGAGTTCATTAAGGTATAGCAACTAATCACTAAATTTTTTTTTAGAGTCTTTCTACATAACCTTGGCTGTCCTAGGACTCACACGGCATGTAGACGAGGCTGGCCTCAAACTCACAGAGATCCGCCTACCTATGCCTCTCAAGTACTGTAATTTAAGGTATACACCACCATACCCTACTATAAACCAGTATTTTTGACAAAAGCACGAGAGCTATTTTTTGATCTTTTATATTATGTTCTATGCACTTTTAAAATGACAGTAACAATCCACTTATTTTATTATTTTGAAATCAGACTTCTGACAACCTGGCTATCTTCCAGAAAAGACATTCCAAAATGAGAAAACAACAACAAAAAAACTCCTGAGAAAAGCAGGTCTAATTCCTATGTATTAGGATGATGTATTTCCAGTACTGTAGCAATTTCATAGGAAATGAGTTATGAAATAAGGGAGGATAATTACAAAAAAAGGTCAGGGGAGAAAGAACTAAAAGTTGTTTAATGTAAAGGCAAATAGTACCATCTTCAAAAACAGTGAAACTGGGCACTGTAGTGAGCATTTGTTTTGGCAGCCTTAGGGAGGCTGAGGAAATAAAACTGCAGATCTGAGACCAGTCTGGGTTATACAGCAAGATTTTGTCTGAAAATAAAAACAAAACCCAGTGTAGTACTGATACTTGCTTAGAATGTGGATTCACTTTTTCCTATGTGACAAGATTTTGCAAATATATGTGTGTGTGCCCATGTGTCAGTATGCTCCAGGTCTGGGTAAGCTACATTTGTGCAAGTACCGGAGGCCTCTGGAGGGAGTGCCAGACCCTCTGAAGCTAGGCTGTAGTCTGTCTGATGTGGTGCTGGGATCTGAACTTCAATGCTCAGGGAAGAGCAGCAAGTACTTTTAACTATTGAGCAATCTTTCCAGCCCCACAATACAATTCTAAATCATTTGAAAAATATGTGTAAAGAACAGCATAACATGCTGGTGTGACAACATGCTGGTGTGACAACATGCTGGTGTGACAATATGCTGGTGTGACAACATGCTGGTGTGGTAGCATGGGCCTTTAATAGCAGCACCCGAGAGGCAGATGTGAAGCTCTGAGTTCCAGGCCAGCCTGGTCTACAGAGTGAGTGCCAGGACAGTTAGGGCCACACTGAGAAACCTTCTTGAAAAATCAAAAAGAGAGGAGAGAAGAAGGGGAGAGAGAAAAAGCATTAACATATTTTAGAAAAATTTCTTTCTATATGGTAAAGCGATACATAGTTAAAAAGGCAAGCTTCAGTCTCATTAAAATTCACTTATGTGAGACAATATTTTTCAGTGATACCTGAGAAGATGCTACGGCATCAAAGGAGGAATGGCAAAGATCAAAGAACAAAAACTTTCTTATATGGATTTAAACTAATATTCTATAGTACAAAAATGAAAATCTGAAAACTACAACTAATTTAAATGTGAAAACTGTAAATAAATAGACACGACACCAAGAAAAAAGAGTGCAATGAAAATCAAGAGCATAGCATAGAAACGTAGATAAGGAAAAGAGGCCAGTGGCTGGTGTAAGACTGAAGACTCCTGAGAAGCTTTACAGAGGCAGGCTTTCAGTATAATTTAGAATTTGCCAAATTAGGCCCCCACCAATGGTTTTGGTACAGAGTCTCATATAGCCCAGGCTGTCTTCAAACTTGCTACTTGTCTGAGGATGGTCTTGAATTCCTGAGCTTTCTGCCTTTACCTCCCAGGTGCTGGGATTACAGATGTACACTACCATACCTAGCTTTAATTGCTTTCTTATTTTTAATTCATGCTCATCAAGCAAACCTTGATGTATTTTTAATCAAATACCTTGTTAAAGGGAGGGTGATACCTAAGATGTTTTTATCATGGTCAAATCTTACAAAGAACATTACAAAAGAACTGATGTACAGTGTTTAGAACTTAGCCTTGTTTAAATTTGATTTGCATGATGGGTCTTTTAGACCCTATTCACCTTTTACTAACCAACTTTCAAATTCTCATCCAGATGGCCATGCCAAGGTACAATATGTCCAATGAAGCCATCTGCTTCCTGCAACCACCGTGATCTGATACATCAAATACAGTCCATTAGTAATGACAATGTTTACAGAGGGCAACTTGCCTGTGACAGTGAAAAATGTTTGTCCTGTAAATGCATCACTTGTTTACTTAAAAAATTTTTTTCTTTTAAAGTGTACTTTTATTTTTTGTGCCTTGGTATTTTGTCTGTATATATGTCTGTGTGAGGGTATTGGAGGCCCTGGAACTGCAGTTCTAGGCAGGTATGAGCTGCTATGGGGGTGCTAGGAATTGAACCCTGGCCCTTTGGAAGAGCAGCCAGTGCTGGCTAGCCTCCACCTGCTTACTTTCTAAGCAGGAAATGGTATTGTTCACTGTATCTGGAGAGCAGGCAAGAGTATTCATAATGGTACCAGTTCAGACTTCTACTCATGTTAATCATCTGGTTTTATTGTATTGAGAAAGGATTACAGGAGGAAAATGTCTTAAATATCATCTTATAGTTACACAAGTTCCAAATAAGAACAAAACCATGTTTTTCCTAAAACAAACAAACAAACAAACAAACAAACAAAACTTTGGGATATGAAATTTTTAGGGGGAAAAAGGTCTAATCAACAATTTCCAGTGAATTCTTAAAGGAGTACAATTTGGTCTTTAAAAAAATATAAAACACGCCCGGGCGGTGGTGGCGCACGCCTTTAATCCCACCAGCACTCAAGAGGCAGAGGCAGGCGGATTTCTGAGTTCGAGGCCAGCCTGGTCTACAGAGTGAGTTCCAGGACAGCCAGGGCTACACAGAGAAACCCTGTCTCGAAAAACAAAAACAAAAACAAAAACAAAAAATATATATATCAACTGCAGAATAGATACAGAATAGTTGCATTCTAGTGCTTAGTTCCTGTTTCTGTCCAGAATTCTGGTGGGGTTCTGCCTTTGTCTACCTGTGAGGAAGAGTGCTTTACATAAGAGTTATTTTATCCTTTTAAACCTTTAGTTCTTCAGAGTTTTAGGATGAAACCATCATTTATTAACAAAGATATTTTAAGAAATTTAAAAACAAAATCCTCAAGTGTTCTTTGATTGCTAAAATTTGTGCCCAGGTCCCCTCTAGGCCAGACTCAAGGACGTCCCCAAGCATGAGTAAGGCTGAGCAACTGGCATGCAAAAGAAAGGAAGAAAAGGGGTGGGCCACCTTAGAGATTCGGGTGAGCCAAATCCTTACAAAGACAAAATTTGTGTCCATAAGAAAAAGAACTCACTTTGAAGGTGCAGAAGGGCTGGTGATGCAGGAATTCACCATTTGACAGGCTCTCAATGGTCTAGAACTATCAGAAAATTGGAGAATATATAATGTATACAATTGCATCATTAAAGGTAGATATTTAACTGGTAAAGTTAATTATTCTACACTAAAAGTCTCTTCTTATCCCCTCCTGAAAAGCAAATAGTATTTTAAAATAATACTAACCATCATCTCTGGCTCTCCTTGTTCTAATTATTGAAATAAACAGCTTTTCAAATGCAGTCAAGTGAAGCGCATGAGAAGTACTTAGAGGAAACAATCTCATTATTTTTGCGCAATAAAATAACTCTCAGTTTATTGAGATTTCCTAGATGACAAGCATTGAATGGTCACAGCAAATTTTCCCTCAGATAAGCTGAACTTTCCAACCAAGGCCTTAAAGCCACTACAAACGCATTAAAATATAATCAGCTTCATTTCAGATCATTGATCACAAGACATGTACTACAGTCAGAGGGACTAACAGCTCTGCCAGCAGAGGGCAGTTTACACCAAAGAAAAACACTTTCTTCCAATAAAAGCAGAAAGAAAAATAATTACAAACACTAAGGCTCTCTAGGCACATGCTTTACTAGTCGACCCTGGAGGACTTTAGTGTGTAAACTTACAAGATGTAATTTATAAATCCAAGAGAAATATATCTTATGAAATTGTATCAATTAATTTTGGAAACTGTTCCATTTATTTACTGTAATGTCTAACTATAGCCAAGAAACTGTCCTTCCTTTCTCTTTTTGGAAACGAGTATTATGTAGCTCAGGGCGGCCTCAAATTTCTATATAGCCTAAACTGGTCTTGAAGCATCCTCTCTGCTTTAGGCTGAAATTGCAAGGTTTGGCCTTTTTAATTACTAACCTCAGTGAAATTAAGAATTTGAACAAAATTCTTTTCATTTTTACAGCTCTAGGACCTTATGATTCTACCGAATTACTGTTCGAGTATGTAAACTATCCACAGTGTAGGGTTCCAAGTAGAGCAAGCATGCAGGAAGGCACCGTATTCAGAAGTCCTAAAGTCTCAACACACACGACAAAGACAAATCTAAAGCAGAGGGGACTTCTTTTTCTCTGAAACACTTCTAGGAATCTGTGAAGTTATTCAAATTGGGCATAATTTACAATCAAAATGCTTAGGAGGAGCTATAGGATAACATTTGATTTCTCAAATTAGCATGTTCCAAAGAGCTGAGGCATTTATTAAGAACATTGATTCCCAAGCCCTATGCAGATCTACTGAAATAGAACCTGTAGAGAAGAACACGGAAATAAGTTACCACATTTTACTTATATACTGTAAAAAAGTAGCAACACTCCCTCAAAAAAGTATATTATGAGAGGAACCTATTAAATCTGGGAAGACTGTAAGCATTTTTTTCCAATTACTTCTTTATTAAAATTAGCATTTTAATATTAAAGCTGCAAAATAATAAAGAATAAAAATCTTTTGGATTTGATTTCTTTTCCTGAGAGTTGTTATCTAGCTTGGGCAATCTCTGAAATATTATATACCAAAAGAGAAGGTAAAAAGCATGGTCTCTTACATTGCCATATGTGCACTCCACCCAAGAGTAAGAGGTGGCTTTGTGTTCTCAGTGCAGTGAGAGGACAGGGTCAGGTATCTTGGAATGATGACTTGTTGTCCTATCTTGTTGTTAAGCGAGAGAGCCACATTGAAGCTGTATCGTTTCAAATGAAGAATGAGGACCCTAAAAAGCAGAAGAAAATGACTCTGCTAATTCATGCAAAACACAGGTATCTTTCTTATAGTAATCACTCTAATCATGTCAGACAAATTATCACTTACAGAATGCATTTGCTCATGCTAAGTGATGATAGCCAAGTCTTTACTCCTAAGTGCTGAGGCAGGTGGGCCTCTATAAACTCAAGGCCAACCTGGTACACACAGACATTCCAGATCAGCCAGTGCTACAGTGCTACATAACCAGACCTGTCTCAAATAGCCTCCTGGGTATGCACGCACGCACGCACGCACGCACGCACACACGCACGCACACCTGGCCAAATGAAACATATTTTAAGGAACATTTACTAAATATTTGCTGTGTAGAAAGGTGTTAGGATAGATACAAATAAAAATCTTGGATCTAGTGATTAAAGAAGTTTAGATCAAGGATGTATGAAGCTCCTAGGAAAATCCTCCACCAGTAAACAACACACAGTAGGCAAAAGAATTAAAATTTTAAATATGTCTATTCATCTTTGGTTAACCTTATTTACTTGACTTTTAAAATAGGTCATATATGATCACACGGTTAAATGTCTATTACATTAAATATTACATAGTAACCTGTATGCATAATGGTGACCAATATTATTTCAAGAAATTTTTTTTTTTAAATTTTATGTATTCACCATTGCTCTCTTCAGATACACCAGAAAAGGGCATCAAATCCCACTGTAGATGGTTGAGAATTGTTGGGAATTGAACTCAGGATCTCTGAAAGAGCAGCCAGTGCTCTTAACCACTGAGCCATTATCTCCAGCCCAAGAAACTTTTTTTGATCAGCTAACTCCCTAGTATTTCAAGATTAGTTATTTCTATATATTCTAAAGACAGGATCTCATGTGGCCTAGGCTGGCTTCAAACTTGTTATGTAGATAAGGATGATCTTGAACTTCCAGTCCCCCCATCTCTACCTTTCTAATGTTAAGAGACATGGGATTACAGGTGCATTTCACTGTAAGGTTTTATGTAGTGCCTGGGATTGAACTGAAGGTTTCCTCCGTGCTAGGTAAATACTCTCTCAACTGAGCTCATCTTCTAGCCTCATGATTATTCTCTTACTTTACTATACTTATTTACTGTGTGTGTGTGTGTGTGTGTGTGTGTGTGTGTGTGTGTGTGTGTGT
>JANHMN010000001.1:154863028-154873601 GCA_030674055.1 Rhabdomys pumilio
TGTGTGTGTGTGTGTGTGTGTGTGTGTGTGTGTGTGTGTGTGTGTGTGTGTCATGGTGTCCATGTAGAAAACAGGATGTCTGAGTCGGTTCTTTCCTTCTACCAAATGGCTCCCGGGGAATTGGACTCACGTCACCTACCTGGCAGCAAGCACCTTTATCCTTTGAATCACTTTGCTGGCCCTACTGCTTATTTTAGAACCACTTCCCCTAGAGAAAACTAAGAGGAAAAGTAGAAAAAATTTGTCCACTAACAAAAAAGCATTATATAAAGCATTTGCATCGTCATCTAGTCTGAGTCTGAAAAGGTTTTTAGCTCTTTAGAAACACTTCTTTTTTTTGGTTATTACCACTGCATGGTAATGTCATCTAATTTCATCTAATTTCTGTCTGGTGGATTAAATATATTTCAAAGCCCGTAAGAACTTCATTTTTTTGTTTTTGTTTTTTTTCCAAGTCAGGGTTTCTCTATGAGGCCATGACTATCCTAGAACTTACCCTGTAGCCCAGGCTGGCCTTGAACACAGAGATCTGTCTGCCTCTGACTCCAATTGATAAGATTAAAGGCGTGTGCCATTACTGCCTGGCAAATTTCAAAATTTGAAACTCAAAAGTCTTATGTTTAAACTCCAGTTTGGGTACAAAACTGTCCCCCCTTAGAAAACTGTATCTATTCTTTCTGTACAGGCTTCTATCACAGAAGTCACAAACTAAACAACTTGCAAGTTGAAGTTACTGATATACATATTATATATGGAATGAGGTAGGACGGGGCTCTAATTCTACATCTCAGAAGGATGAAGCACAACTGTGAGTTCAGGATCAGTCCTAATGACTTACTGAGATCCTACCTCAAGACTGGTATAGCTCATGAAGAACACTTCCCTCCAGTGCATAATACCCTGGGCTAGACTCCAGTATACCACCTGCCCCTGAAGCTAGAATTCACGGCCTCCTAATTTACAACAGAAAAGGATATACTGATCCAGTTGTTAAACAGCCTAAAACTGATGCCAGACTCTAAAATATATAACTAAAACTTCAAAGAGTGAAAATAAAAGCAACATGAAAAGAACAAATTACCATCAAAACTACTGGTCTATGAAGACGAGTCAGACTAAAAGTGACAAGGCATTAGGTCTTTCAACAGTGAAAGCAGAGGGCTGGGAGGCAGCACAAGGCAAAGTGCTTGGTGCTTGGCCAGTGAGAGGCCCTGGTTTCAATTCCAGCAGCAGAAAGATAAAACAGATAACTAGATCTAGTGGTGCATACCTGTAATTCCAGTGCTGGGAGACAAAGACAGAAGGATTGCTGCAAAATGAAGGCCAGCCTGGCAACAGTCTGGGCAACAGAGTAAAACTGTCTTTAAAAAACAAACCAAGACCTAGATGCAGAGCTGCCCAACCCCCAAGACCCACCCAAAAAAAAGCCATAAAATAAAAGTAGACAGTGATTTGGAAGCCTGATAATTAGTATTTAAGATTCAGAGGCGTCTTTCTCGCTCCCCGGCCATCTTGGCGGCTGATCTTGGTTGGGGGCTGTCTTGCACCTAAGGCAGGAAGATGGTGGCCGCAAAGACGAGAAAGTCTTTGGAGTTGATCAACTCTAGGCTCCAGCATGTTATGAAAAGTGGAAAGTATGTGCTGGGGTACAAACAGACTCTGAAGATGATCAGACAAGGCAAAGGGAAGTTGGTTATCCTTGACAACAACTGCCCAGCTTTGAGGAAATCTGAAATAGAATACTATGCCATGTTGGCTAAAACTGGTGTCCATCACTACAGTCGCAATAATATTGAATTGGGCACAGCGTGTGGAAAATATTACAGAGTCTGGCTATCATTGACCCAGGTGATTCTGATATTATTAGAAACATGCCAGAGCAGACTGGTGAGAAGTGAACAAGAAAGTTTTCCTTTAATAAAACTTTGCCAGAGCTCCTTTTGAAAAAAAAAAAAAAAAAAGATTCAGAGGCATCTATTTCATATAACAAGTTTGGAACAAATTAACATAATACAAGTATACTACTGGGGAAAAAAAGAGATCTCTTTTTCTTAGTTTTTTTTTTTTTTTTTCTTCCCTCAAGACAGGGTTTCACCGTGTAGCCCTGGCTGTCCTAGAACTCGATATATAGACCAGGCTGGCCTCAAGCTCACAGAGAAGTGCCTGCCCCCGGCTCCTGAGCTCTGGGATTAAAGGTGTGCACCACCACTGCTTGGCTAATTTGAAATTTTTTTTATTTTATGGGCATGGATGTCTTTCCTGTACGTTATATCTGTATCACCTGTGTTCCTGGTGCAGGAGGAGTCAGAAAAGGGAATCAGATTCCCCGAGAATGGAGCTTCGGGCAGTTTTAAGCCACCATGTGGGGCTGAATGTGGTGGCTATCCCAGCACTTAGAGGCAGGTGGATCTCAGCCCAGCCTGGTCTACATAGTGAGTTCTAGGACAGGAAGAGGAGCACAGAGAGACTCTATATAAAAATTAACTACAATAAATCCATGTGGGTGCTAGGAATTGAACCCAGACGGTCTGGAAAAACAGCAGTGCTCTTAACTGCTGAGCCATTTCTCCAGAACCACCTCAGTATTTTCAAATGCACACAGTTAAGTGACAGTAGTAACCAATGTTTTGCCTTCAAATTTCTTTCCTCCCTACTGCCTTATAACATTCAGTTTCTTAAATTAGAAAAAAAAAAAAACAAAAAAAACAAAAAACAAAACAGAAACAAATAATACTCTTACAACTTATACAGTAATTTCTCTGAAAACTTATTTTTGAGAAAGAAATGCATTATAGAATGTAAAAGAATTTTCCTCTGAAGCCTAGAGTTCCAGAAACTACATTTACAGAAAACTGAAGATAATAAAAGAAAGTAGAGCTTTCTGGTGTGGACAGAGCGCCACATAAATATTTAATGTTAATAACCATACTGTTTGTAGCAGAGAGATCTAATCTTGGAAAGCTTTAAAATCCTATAACCATATCATAATTTCTACACTAGCTTCATCTTATGATAATATAGTATTAACATAATATAAATTAATTTCATCCAACTGGAAAATTAATCTTATGATATAGAAAATCTAGTAACTTATAAGATCCTTTGAAAGAGAGAGAGGAAAAACGAAGTAAGCTGTTCCTCCTATGTGTATATTGTATCTGCAGCAGATTTTACCTGACTTACAAGAGAGGAAGGGAGGCTATAGCAAAACAAATGACATCTCTAACCTAAAACGCCAAAATCACATATGCTCCAAATCTGAAACTTTTATTGGAGAACTTAATACCACAGTGAAAAATTCCATACTTACTTTATGTGACAGATACAGGTTTAAAAAAAAGGATATTAAAAATAGCATATAAAATTATCTTTAGACTATAATGTATATATGAAATGTAAATGAACTTTAGTACTTAGACTTGTACACATTCCCAACCTGAGATTTCATTACATATATGCAAATATTACAAAATACAAGACACTCATGGCTCAAGCATGAAGAAGGGATACTCAAAACTATGTAACTTACAATATTACTGAAAGAAAATTCTAGAGCTAATGTCACTAATTGCATTCTCTTTTTTTTATCTTCCTGAGACTCAAAGACCACTTTTTTTTACAGTATTCCAAATGTTCTTCTAAATTTTAACTTTTATGTGGCTGGGTATTTTGCCTGCATGTATGTCTCGGTCTTCGTTCCTTTGGAACTGAAATTACAGATGGCTGAGAGCTACAAAATGGGTATTAGGAAATGGACCCGGGCCCTCTGCAAGAGCAGCTGATGTATCTAACTATTGAGCTGTCTCTCCAGACCCCACTCCCCTCTTTTTCTAGGTAAGCTTTCCTGATATTTAATTCATAATGTTAAGCGTCACTCAAATGTTTGCTTGCTTATTTGGTTTAGGGATCAAATCTAAGCCCTTGTACAGATTAGGCAAACACTATTCCTAAACTGTATCTCCACCAGTTTAGGAACATACACCTTTTAAAAGGCAGTCAAATTTACCTGGGCAGCCTGTTAAATTTGTGCCTGACAAGAGCACACTTTCCACCACACTTTTCACAGGAGTATTCAAGTTCTTCTGCCTATAAAAAGATAAGAGAGAAAAATAAGGATGAGGTTGAATTGGCTTAACCCACTAAGTGCAAATCATCTTTAGTCTCACTAGTTCAGTGGAATGATAACTCTCAACCAGTTTAAATGCTGTGTCTTGAGCAACAGAATTACTAAATTAATACCTAATCTTTCAAATTGTTATTTATGATATCACGTCTTCTATTTTCAGAATTCCTAATTCCTTCTTTACCAAGGAAACATCTAAACTTACAATAGTGACTAGACTAATGAATCGGACCTCAATTTTTCTCCATGTATACACAAGAACTGCTGCCAAGAGTATATCCAAGATTTTAACAGTTGGCTATAGCAGAGATACGACCACCTTCAGGTTAGGTGGAGTTCCTGGTCTGTTAGGTGTAACTCTACCCCTTTCTTACAATGGACCTCAACCTCCTGGTGACAGCCCACTAAGAACAACTGCTCTAAAAGGATCAAAGTTTGGGTGGATAATAGCATTACCTAGAGAAAACTGAAACAAGAAATCCTTAAAAAAAGGGGGATACAGATACATAGGAAAATCTTCATTTTAATTTGTGTTGCCAAGTTTTAGCAAAGGCCATTCAGATGCTTCCTGTTCATACTTATTTACAAATAAGAAGCAGCTTCTAAGGTTGTCTAAATAATTACCACTCATCTAGACATACAAGATATTCAAGAGCTTTTTTAAGAACTTTAATCAAGTCTATCAAAAATTTATATAAATAGCATTTATAAACACCTTCTTTCATTAGTTTTTCCTGAAAATAGTTTAGTCAAAACTCTGCCCTGACAAAACCTCAACTTCATACACAATTATCTATAAAATATAAAACTGAGTTATATGAACATATCAAAGATATTACCCTAAAGAAAAGATCAAGAGAATCTTGAATTGAACGAGGAGGGAGTGGTTTTTTCCTCCGAGGAAGGTCAATGGAGAGATCATTAAACTGTTCTCTTTTGGGAATAGTTTCTCCACATCTGTAAGGATGAGAGAAGATTTAGTGTAATTGGAATATAAAAATACAAATATACTCGATACCTTCTGCCCCTACAGAGTTTATGGGCCAACATACACAAGTAACGTAACACGATCTTTATAACTTTCTTTCACACAGAAGCATATCTCTCTGATTTCTACTAAGATGTCTTCTGCTTCTATCTCTAGACCCAGATTTAAAGGACTTGTAGGATTTGCCCAGATACATATTATTTCCTGTAAAAAAAATAATTTAAGGGTAAGATTGGTAGCCTTGATTATATAATCTGTAAACAGATTAAGTCTTATTATCGAGAAAAGTAACAGGTCATAGTCACCGTGGAATTTATACAGAGTCAAAGGACACACAAAGGCAATGATCACCTTAGAGCCCTGCCTATGAGAGAGGCACTTAGTAAGTACTTATTGAAAGCATATTCTTATGACTCTGGTTTTTAATTGTGGCAGAAAGTTACTGTGGCTAAAAATTGAATAATATTAAAAGTACCAAAAAGACAAATGAAGAGCAATGAGCTAAAATTACCTTTAAAAAACCTGGTAGTACACTCCTTTTAGTCCCAGCACTCAGGAGGCTAAGGCAGGCAGATTTCTGTGAGTTCAAGGTCAGCCTGGTCTCAAACTGAGTTCCAGGACAGTCAGGGCACACAGAGAAACTCTGTCTTGAAAAACAACACAAAACCACAAAAAACAAGAAACAAAAAATCTTCTTCCAAGGGCTGAAGAATGGGCCAAGTTCTCAAGTTTCATTACCAGCACCCATACAGTGGCTTACAATCAATCATCCATAACTTTAGTTCTAAGTGGAGTGACAGCCTCTTTTGACTCTGCCTATATATACATGCAAGCAAAACACTCAGATATATAAAATAAAAACAAAAGAACAAAAAACTGTTTCAAGCCAAGTTCGGTGGCTCACACCAGTAACTCCAACATTTAAAAGGCTGAGTCAGGCTCTAAAAAGTTTGAGGCTAACCTGAGAGACACATCCTGCCTTAAAAAAAAAAAAAAAAAAAAAAGAAGAAGAAGAAGAAGAAAAGAAAAAAAAATCAGTCAGGTGTGGTGGTGCACACTTTAATCCCAGCACTCAGGAGGCAGATAGATCTCTGTGAGTTTGAGGCCAGCCTGGTCTACAGATCTACTTCCAAGACAATCAAGGCTACACAAAGAACTCTTGTCTCAACCCCTGCCCCGAAATAACCCAAAAAAAGAAAAGGAGGAGGGAGAGGAGAAAAGAAAACCCTAGGCCAGTTAGACCAACACAGACAGAGACTGTCTCAAAACAAAGAAATAAATAAAAAGCAATCCACCAATCAATCAATTAACCATTAACTATTGAGTCAAAACAAAAGTATGCCACAGCTGGCTATGGTGGTGCATTCCTTTAATCTTAGCACTTGGAAACAGAGGAGGCAGGCAGATCTTGAGTTCAAGGTCAGCTTGATCTACATGGTTAGACACTGTCTCATAGGACAATAAAACCGAAAGTGTTCCAAAAGCTATTCAATTATCTTTGGCTCTTATCTCATCAAGAATTGTTAGGGGAAGACAAGATTAAGGAACCAGAAAGATGGATCAATGGGTAAAAGAGCTTGCTGCAAAAAAGCCCAATAACCAGGGCAGAAGAGATGGCTTAACCACTAAGAGAACTGGCTGCTTCTTTTCCAGAGAATCTGGGTTCAATTTCCAGCATCCAAGTGACAGCTCACAATGGTTTATAACTCCAGTTCCAGGGGATCTGGCATTCTCAGACAGAATATATTCAGGATAAATACCAATGCACATAAAATAAAAATAAATAGAAAATTAAAAAGAAAAAAAAAACCCTACTGGGTGTGGTGAAATCTGAGTTATAGACCAGCCTGAAAGGTGTGATAAATCTTATCAGACAGCACTTGGAGGCTGAGATAGGAAGATGCCAAGTTCTAGACCAACTTGAGCTACACAGTTAAGACTTTGTTTCAAAATCCAAAAGCAAAAGAATGAAAGGTCGAAAAAAAAAGTTTTGGTAGAATTTATGGGTTTGTATTTTCCCCATGGGAAAGAAAGAAAAATAAGTTTTGATATGTGACAGGGAAATTTTAGTCACTTGTCATAAAGGACTAAGGAGGGGGAAAAGTTTGCTTAGAAATTACATACGCTTTGCAGATAATGGAGTGCTGAACCTCAAACTCCAAGTTTGTAATAACAGGGCAAGTGAACACTTTGGTAGCTGATGTATCCGGTGAATTTTCTTCTCCAAGGACAGGTTCTGTCTTCCAAGTTTTATTCAGTTTTTCCATATCCTCCTTCAGCTGATCTAAGCACTGACTTAAAAATTCATGAGCATCCTAAGAAAATGATAATATCTGTGATCAGTGCAAAGCATTTCTTGTCACAATAGCTTATTAAAATGACTTATACAACTGTGATTTATAAAATACCTAGAAGTTGAAAGGTACCTGAACAAGGCCAGTCTTATTCTGATAAGGATTTGGAATACTTATAACTTTTGAATAAACTTAAGTGAAGAGTGTTGGAAACCTAGCTCAGCAGAAAAGCAGTTGCCCAGTATGCTTGACCCCTAGGGTTCAAAACCCCCAACAACACTCTGAATGCCTGTGAGGTAGAAGCAGGAGGACCAGCATTTCATTTATTCTTGATTATAAATGTATATATCTATCATGCTTAAAACTGGCCTGGGTTACATGAGATATTGTTTTAAAACCCAACCAAAAAGAATAAAATACACAGAAGAATCATATTCAAAGTTTCTGTAACTCCTTAGGTTTTACCATCCAAGGTGACCACATTACACTAATAACAATTTAAAAACTAAGTCAAAAGCTAATTTCAATTTTGTTTATCTAAAATATTTAAAATTAAATACTCACATTTTGGACATAGCCAGAGAATCTCTCTGCAGTAGCTGAAATAGCATTTTTAACCTTCTTAAGTAGTTCTTTTTTGGTCTCTGAATTAGAAATATCTTTTTTAATAAGCAGGTTTGCAAAGCGTCTGATAAGTAAGAGACAAGATTAGCATATTTTAAAAACTTTCAGTGGCATACTACTAACATCAACACATAAAAATGTAACTGCCCCAAAACCTATTATTAAGAAAAAAAAAAAAATCAATGAAGTTATTCAGTAAATATATAACATTACCTGATAAGTGCATTGAGTGGAATTTTCTTCCATGGGATACTTTGTTTAAGCAAATCATTTGCAAATGACTGAAGTGAAAACAGAGATTGTAAGATAGCATTCATATAGCATGTGTTTCCCAAATTGGAGAATCTGGAAAGGAAAGAGGTATTTAAAATATGTTCAGTGTGCATAAAAGTTTCTCCATTTTGCACCAGAACTACCTGTAGGACTTGTTAAACTACATACAATTGGCCTGTTTCTGATTCAGTATGGAAAACGTGAGGTACAGGGAAACATGCATTTCTAACAAGTCATCAGCTGCTGCTACTGCTGACAAGGAGAAACTGCTTTAACAATTGTAGAGTATATCCTTACAACACAAACTTAAAATGAGGCGTTTTCTACTATTTTATGTTATTACTGCCTTCCCCCTTCAATTTATATTCTTTGTATAATAAAAAAAATCATCCCTTTACTTATATGCAGTAAGATTTTATTTCCAATATATCAATGGCCTTTTTTTGTGCCTGTCTATGCAAAATTTAATATTACAGAAATTTATCAATCTTTTATTGAATCTTGATTTTGAAACAAATTTACACAGCTGTTGTCTATATGTAAGTTATACAGAAATTTCTGGTACCTGAAAGAGTTTAAAAATCTTGAACTTTATTTTTAATCACACATATGTGTGTGTTTGTGTATGTGTACTTGAGGAGTGCAGGCAGTCTTTGGAGGCCACTGGACTCTGAGCTGGAGTTACAGGTAGTTGTTAGAGGGCTGATGAGGGTGCTGGAACTGAACTCAGGTTCTCTGAAAGAGCAGAAAATGCTCATAACGGTTGAGCCATCTCTTTAGTCTAGGCTTGAAAAATTTTACAACAGGTTCCTCTGATTCTATTAGAATTTATTCTTGTATACATTTAAAAATGAACATATTTTAAATTGTTATTTTAATATAATTATTTTAAAAGTGCTTCTTTATTTCAACAATTAGGACTCTTCTATCTACTGATCTGCCTACATATATATCAATAGTTTATGAATGAGACATGGTCTTTGATTTTTACTATAATTTAAATCCTTGACTCATTGCACCTTTTGTAAGAGTTCTAAAGGACGGTGGAGGTTCATTCCTTTGATCACCGAAGCACTTGGGAGGGAAAAGGAGGTGGATCTTTGAGTTTGAGGCCAGCCTGGTCAGAGTGAGTTCCAGGACAGGCTAAGTTACATAGAAAACCCTGCCTCATAAAACCAAAAACATAAAACAAACAGTCCCCCCCAACACCAACCCAAAGACTTATTTGAGAATGGTTAATTTTAGTTCAAGTTTACTGACAATAAACCACTAGTTCACTTAAGTTCATGAATGCTTTTGAATCTTCATCAGCTCACATATTTAAATTAATATTTCTCACTTTTCCTTTTAAATTAATTAATTTTTAGATTTATAATTGCATCATATCCCTTTATAGATGACCATGAGGCTGTCAGAAATTGAACTTTGGAAGAGCAGCCAGCTCTCAACCCCTGAGCTATCTCTCCAGCCTTCATTTCCTGTTGTTTTGTAGGGAAGTAGCCTTTCTTTCTTATGTTCCAATTTTGTTTGTAGACAGGATTCTAAACCCTCTTTAGTTATTTCTTAAAGTTAAGTCTTGGATGTAGGATCACAGAGGTGGTGAAAGTGGAAGGGAAGAAGAGGAGCAAGCATGTCTTGCTTTTTCCTTTCATTATAGCACAAACCTTCTCTTGGTCCTTGGACTTACTAGAAGTGATTTTTTTTTCTTTTTCTAGTGTTTCATCACCCTCACACATTAGTTTTCATATAATTTCTTAATCCTTTTGTCCCAACTCTGAGCATCCCAGGTTTAAGCAATGGAAACCAGGAGAACTGTAGGAAATGGGTTTGCCTGTACACCTAGATATGTATTAACCATCTGTCTCCTGGTAGATGAAGCAGAGGCTTCTTTCATCTGTTTCTTTGCACTGCACCCTTCACCCCCCCTCTCTGCCTGTTTTGGAAGATTTGTGAAATAAAATTAGGTAGCCTCTATTATCCTCTAGCCTTTAAAAGTTTCTTTTCAGTTTCTTTTCCATTAGGAGTCTTGGGATAGGACCTAAAATGATGCAGTTTTTAACAGTTTTGAAAAGAGAAAGATTTATTTCTAGAAATAGGTACAAACATTATGCAGGAATGAAACACTGGAGGAGCCTGGCAACTCATGAGACTGTCAACAGAATAGCACAGATCACAAATATAAAGTACATAAGAGGTGGTGACAGAAAAAAGAAACAAAGATCTATATCTATCTATCTATCTATCTATCTATCTATCTATCTATCTATCTAT
>JANHMN010000001.1:154873611-154957602 GCA_030674055.1 Rhabdomys pumilio
TATCTATCTATCTATCTATCTATCTATCTATCTATCTATCTATCTATCTATCTATCTATCTAGAAGAAGGTCTAAAAATGGGACAGGTAAACCAATTAAAAGAATGTTGTTTAAACCAGTGGTGGTGGGTGATAGCACGCATCTTTAATCCCAGCATTGGGGAGGCAGAGGTTGGTAGATCTCTGTGAGTTTGAGGACAGCCTGGACTACTGAGGATGTTCCAGGACAACCAGGGCTACACAGAGAAACCCTGAGAAAACAAAAACAAAACAGAATGTTTTTTTGGATTTGGAGAGATGGCTCAGTACTTAAGTACACTGGCTGCTCTTTCACAGGACTGGATCTAGTTCTCAGCCTTAGTCTTAATAATTCTGCCAAGAATGCATCCTAAAAAAAAACCCATTAGCATTGTAAGAACACAAGTGTCATGCTGCATACCTATAATCCTAGTGGCTTTTGGAAAGTACCTGGGTTTAATTTGAGCACCCACTATTATTGATTACTACCACTATGATCTCATTTTTGTGTTGAGAGATATATAAAATGATGAAGGTAACTCAACAGTAGGCCAAAATGTATAGAGTTGGAGAATAGTCACTGTTTCCTTTAAGATGATATTAGAGAGATAACAGATAGACACACACTTTCAAGGTCTGAAAACTGGAGACTACATAACAGACTTATGATTTATAGCCATGATAAATCTTTGGTAAGTGACCTAATCTCTAAATATTTTACAACTATAATATGAATCCTTTCTTATATTGATATCCTCAACAAATGGAGACTAACTCAACTGCATCACTTTACAAGAAAGACAGTTTACCAACCCCTGCAGCTGCTGTGGATGGGAGGAAAGGGCCACTCTAGGTTTGTTCCAGCCCGCGTAGTCTTGGTTACACCTCAGTTTTTTAACAGATAGAGGAGTCGGCTGAGGAAGAAACCCCAGGCTTCTTTTGGCAGAAGGAGTCTGGCTTGAAACATTACACCTAAAAACAAAAAAAGGAAAAATGAAAATTTTGATACTACCCTTTCCCACTAGCAGAGTCAGAGAAATCAATGTCTAAGGGAAAACAGTCTCAAACTTAAGGGAAATATTAATAACAGCGGGTACTTATGAGAAAAATTCTAAGTTAGTAAGTTTGTACAGAAAACTTAAGACAAGAGCCTTGTGCACATACCTTATATTCATTCAGTAACTGTCAATAAAGACAAACAACAACAAAACAAAAAGCTGAGAATGTTTCCTTATTCACCGTATAAACTACATGATCCAAGCCAACGGCTTGAGGAAAACTAGCTTCCCTTTTCAGTTCTCTCCCATGCACTGTGTGATGTCACATCAGTTTACCTAGTTTTGGACAAATTCAGGCAGTATATTTTCACTACTTCATTGATTTTTTTTTTTTTATTTTTAAGATTTATTATTTATTTCATGTGAGTACACTGTCACTGTCTTCAGACACACCAGAAGAGGGCATCAGATCCCATTATAGATAGTTGTGAGCCAACCATGTGGTTGCTGGGAATTGATCACAGGACCTATGGAAGAGCAGTTCGTGCTCTTACCTAACTGAGCCATCTCTCCAACCCATCTTCACTACTTCAAATCACATCAGAGAAAATATTTAACTTTTTAAAGAAAGATCTTAAAAGTTTATGCTTGGAGGCAGAAATATTAGGGGTATGTAAAATTCTCCTGTATATTTTATATAAATATTTATATTATATTAAATATGTATGTTATATAATTTTTTTTTTTTTTTTGGCTTTTTGAGACGGTTTCTCTGTATAGCCTTGGTTGTCCTGGAACTCACTCTATAGACCAGGCTGGCCTCGAACTCAGAAATGCGCCTGCCTCTGCCTCCCAAGTGCTGGGATTAAAGGCGTGCGCCACCACTGCCCAGCAGTGTAACTCTTTCTAGATATCAATTTATCATTGTTGGACACATTTCAAAACAGATAAAACTAAACTATTTCTTGAGTACTTTCCATATGAAATGTCATGATGTTATCAGAATTTACTCTGCTGTGCTTAAACTAGGGCATTAGCTTAAAGAACAGCCTGTTTCATCACTCAAGTCTCTGAAGAGGGAGAGCCCTTCAGCTTGTACACTTGACACTCTATAACAAAGGCATACCTGTCCAGGTTAGTGCCACCAGAAGAGTAGTCCTTTGACCCAGCTCTGCTCCCATAGAACGAGGATGACTGCAGAGGTAAAAACCCTACAACACATGAAAGAACATTTACTGCCTAATTTAACCACCCAAGGGCATCTAATAAGATTACACAACTTATATTTAACTCTATTCTTAATACATGCCCATTCAAAAGATCAATACTGTGAAGAAAGTGACAAGAGCAAAGCAGTGTTCCTCTGCCTGAAAGCTGTTCAAGGTCCTCTTCTAATCCCTTCCCCCTTTGTCCTTGAGAGTTTCATATGTGCATATAATGAAGTCACCTGACTCCCACTTCCTTGCTCTCACTCTCTCATCGTTCCTGCAAACACCCCTCTTTCCCAAGAGGTACCTTCCTGGTCTGTGTCTTCTGTGCATGATTGACTGGTTTCGACAGCTTAGCTTTTTGTGTCTTATATAGCATAAGTTCTTTTTTTTGTTTGTTTGTTTGTTTTTTCCAGGCAGGGTTTCTCTGTGTAGCCCTGGCTGTCCTAGAACTCAGAGAGATCTGTCTGTGGGTTACTGAGATCAAATTCAGGATTTCAGGCTTGGTGGAAAGTATTCTAACTCACTGAGTCATCTTGTTAGCCTTCTTTAAAATATTCTTATCAATTATTGGTACAAGTTAGTGACTAATGACTAACATTATTCCTGAACAATGTACAAGACATGTACTAGTTTAATATAGTCTACCATATAAACAAAAAATGAGACCATAATTAAAGATCAAAACTTACCTGATGCTCGATTTTCTTCTGCCTGTTTCAAACTCAGCTGCTTTTCTCTACTGCTGGTTAAATATTTTCTTGAAGGGTCTGTCATAGCTTTGTTGTTCCTACAGTTAAAAATTTTAAATCAATATAGGAACTCTTTAAAAATATTCTTAATTCTCAGTAAATTAAGAACTATGAAGATAGCCTTTCATTAAGTCAAGAACCAATATAAACTATAATTCTAGCAAATTAAGCAAAAATAAAGGAATGTTTTAAAATAATTAAAGACAGCAAGATGATACAGATTTTTCTTGGCTAAAAGTAAGATCAGGGGGTTGGCCAGACAGCTCACTAAATAAAAGGCTTGCCACAAAGCCTAATAATCTAAGTATGATCCCAGGATCCCACAGAGAAGGTAAAGAGCCAACTCCTGTAAGTTGTTCTACATGTAAGACATGGCATGCAAATACGCGCACACACAAAATAATAAAATCTAAAACTATTTACCTGAGACAAGAACAATTAAAGATGTCAACTATCCAGTACTGATGCTTTGTGGTTTTAAAAAAATAAACTCCAAAATGTTCTTATGTCACATATAAGTTGAAATACTACTTAGAAAATATAAACATTTCAACTTGTAGTACTTAATAAGTTTAAGTGCATGAATACAAAGTTAAGACTTTCTTCCTTAAGATAGGGCCTCTCTATGTAGTCCTGGCTGTCCCAGAACTAGTTCTGTAGACCAGGCTGTCTTCAAACTCACAGATCCACCTGCCTTTGCCTCCCAAGTGTTGAGATTAAAGGCATAAACCACCACAACCAGCTTATGATGGGTGTCTTTAATTCCAGCCTGCAGGAGGCAGAGGCAAGTGGATCTGTGAGTTTGAGGCCAGCCTGGTATATGAAGCAAGTTCCAGGAGAGCTATAGCTATACATAGAGAAACCCTGTCTTGAAAAACAAAACAAATAAAGGCATGCATCATCACATCAGGCACAAAGTTAGGCATTTTAAACCCCAATGCCTCCCTATTATTTTCAAGTACTGGAAAGCAGAGTGTCTACATCAATAAAATCTCCAAGTTTTGATTGAAATTTCTAATTTAGGAAAACCATCATAAATTAAGCTTGTAGCAGACAATGCTTTTGCTCTGCCCATATTCCCTCTGACTTCCTTTTTGTGTCCTCTGTTTCACATCTTTACCCTACAACCTGTCATTAAGAAATATAGCTAATCCTTGCACTCAGGAGGTGGAGGCAAGAAGGTCAGGAGTTCAAAAGCAGCCTGAGCTACATAGTAAGTTTGAGACCAGCCTGGGTTACATAAGACCCTTGTGTCTCCTTCTCTTCATCATTTAATAAGCTTGGCCCTGTAATTAATTTTCTTTTTCTGAAAGAAAAAAAAAAAAATAGAAGTGTTTATGAGTTCTGATCCTAAACCCAAAAATGTCTTTCAGATTTCTAATTCCTTTGAATCCTGCCATTGCTATATGAATAATTATAGGCTTGCTTTCTTGATGGTGGAAGACACATGGTTTAATTACTTCAATTGATAGCAACTCCAGGGTCGGTAATGAGTAAGGATATTCAAAGCTTCCCAAGCTACTTACTGACCACAGATTCATGGCAACTATAAAAGGGTCTACCTGAAACTGGTTAAGCCAAGTTCAAATAAGCTGAAGTGACTATAATTTATAAGCAATGATTTTATTGTTTGTTTTTTGAAACAGGCCCTCTCTACATAGCCCCACTGGTCTACAACTCACTATGTAGACTAGGCTGGTCTTGAATACAGAGATACATCTGGCTCTGCCTCTTGGATGTGTGGATTAATAGTGTGAACCACCACGCCTGGGCAACACTACTTTTTAGGCTATAATTTAAAGACACTATATGGAACAACATGTTATACAGTAATAGGTAACTGCTACAAGGGATATGAGGTAAAATGTAGCCATGTAGATTACAATACTGACTTGCTGCTACTATGAGCATTGATCTGTTTAAGAGAGAAGATGGCAGGCTCAGCTAAGACCATTGTGTGGAGTCCAGAGGAATGAAGCAGGTACCTTAGGATTTTAGAGCAACACCATCCTGTCTGCAACAAAAAATTCTAAGTTATCTGTGAGGTAAAGTATGCTACTCTTTTCAGACTCCTAGGCCCTTCAAGAGAATGAGCATGTGGTTACTAGTCATTAAGAGACTATGTTACCAGAGGCATCAAGAACCGGAGCTATCACACTATAAAGTTCTGAGGTCAAAGGGGCACAGCAGCAACCTATCATACCTGGAATTAAACATATTGAGACTGGGCCAATGATTTCCTATGACCAACGATAAGAGTGATAATAAACCTAGACCTGATCTGGAGACTAGTACAGAATGAAAATCAACTACAACCAGAGGAAGACTGTGTTGAAAGACAGGGGTGAGGAGACAAGTTCTAAGGAACATGTCTCACCACTGGCTCTGTGTGGACAGAAAGAGTCATGGACTACTTACTAACTAGCTGGCAGCAAAGGATTTAGATGGATGATTAGTTGCTAAAAGATTAGGAGGAAATGATATACAGAGAAAATATATGGAGAAGTGTGCATAAAAAATACCGTTTCATATGCTAATTTGTACAAATGCCTAAAATGACCCTTCAAATAGCAGGGTAACTTATCTGGCACCTCAGCAAATCTCTGTCCTTAGCCATTCTAATTTTTCTGACAGAGATCTAATTAAAACAGCAATAGTGAGAGATAAAATCTATAGTATGGACTTCCCCTCATCAAAATTCAGCTATTGCTACTACTGTTGTATTCTAACTGGACAACAGCAGAAATTGGTGAACTTGACTGATCCCACTCTTATGTGAAACAATTTGTCACTTGGTTGCAAATGATTTTATCAAAATCCTTCTACCCTAGAAAAGATTATAAATGAGCCAGAGATGTCTCAGTGGGTAAAGACACTTAACACCAAGTCTGATGAACCTCAACTGTGAAGGAATAAATGCTGTTTGCTTTTAGGCCAAGTTTACAGTGATTTTTAGGGCAGTCCCAGGAATCTAACATTGTCTCTGAAAACATACTGGCCTACTTGGAATATCATAACAAAACACCACAGCCTGGCTACAATACCAATTGATTTTCTCAGTGTGTATGCTATTAGGTATAAGGTCATGAAGTCAGCAGACTCAGTTTCCGGTGACCCTTCTCCACAGCTTGTAGATGGTTGCCTTTTAACTATGCCATCATATGGTCAGTGTGCTAGAAAGAGATCAGGACATCTATTCTTTGTTTCAGTCCTTTGAGATCAGAGCTACACCTTTAAGACCTCATTTAATCTCATCTAACCCCATAAAAGTCCTAGCTTCAAAACCAACTTTGGGATGAAGGTTTCAACAAATGAATTTGGAGGTAGGGAATAGCTTCTTGATGTCTTTCACTCACTCACCAGAAAGAAAGGGAGGCATTGTGATATCTCTGAAAGCTTTATGTTCACAGAAAACCAAAACCACAACCTTGACAAGATCACCATCAGGGATGTGGAGATGCTGACACTATTCCAGCTTCCTATGTGATCATACCTCAGACTGCATCAATACTACTTTTTCTAAAGACATTCTTCCAGGACAACTGCGATATAGCCAGCTCTTTAGGTCCAGCCTCACAGACTGATCCAATCAGGATTTCACTTAAGCCTCAACTTCCTCTCAGCATACAGGAACTGGATAGCAAATATTACAGCTGGCTTTCTTAAGTCTTAACCATTTTCTCATTTTTCTTGGGCCCCAAAATCAGTGGGAAGCAATTTAAAGAAGACTCTGTCCTTTTCCAAAGAGGTGAGGTGGAGGAATTTTGGTCATTCATTGGATGTTGAATGTGTGTCGTCATTTAAGGGGAAAAGTTACAAATAGTTAGGGTCTTGGACAAGGAGACAATAAAATAGGGAGATTAGATTCAGGGATTTCTTTTTCTCTTTCCTTTTATTTATCCTTCTTTCTCATGTAAGAAGAAGGGGGTTGAGAAGAAAAAGGAGGGAGGATATAGGAATAAAAAGAAAAAAGGGTAATTATTGAATCTACTCTTAAACAAAAAAACATTTTATAGTCATAATCTTACATTGGTTTAGATCTTTGTATATTGATGTGAAATTGAGGTTATATTTTGTTATATTGGTATAGAATTTTGTATGCTGATACAAATCTGAAGGTTACATTGGTTTAGATTATTATATATCAATACAAAAATTTAAGGTTTTTTTGATACATATAACACATGCATGCTTTTAATTTTTTTTTTTTTTTTTTTTTCTTTCTGAGAGGGTTTCTCTGTGTGGTCTTGGCTGTCCTGGAACTCACTCTGTAGACCAGGCTGGCCTCAAACTGAGAAATCTGCCTGCCTCTGCCTCTCAAGTGCTGGGATTAAAGGTGTGTGCCACCACTGCCCGCCCGCTTTTAATTTTTATGAGGTGTTGTTCCTATATAATCCTTAAAGTTGCAATGTAAAGCATCTGTTTTTAAACAGCTGCAATCAAAAACTTTTAGGGATGATGTAAGAATACAAGTTAGAGGCTGGAGAGATGGCTCAGAGAGGTTAAGAGCATTGGCTGCTCTTCCAAAAGTCCTGAGTTCAACTCCTAGCAACCACATGGTGACTCATCATCTATAATGTGATCTGGTGCCCTCTTCTGGCCTGCAGGCGTACATAAACGCAGAACACTGTATACATAATAAATACATAAATCTAAGAAAGAAAAGAATAGAAATACAAGTTAATAGACAGTCAAACTCACAGTCATGTCAGATACTAGTCTAGATCATCACAGAAAAATACATCCTGGGTTGAACAGATAATAGGTAGCTAAAGAAAGGCAATGTTTGTTTGTTCAGCTATGCTAAGAATAGATATATGGTCTTCAAAAGCCACAGAGATGTACAGAATATGGCATTTAAAGATGTTTTTATGTCAGCTCCTGGCAGCAACCCATACAACTTGAAAGAAAATGATGAATATTGAAGGACCTTCATTTGGAGAGGGTTTCACTTATGGCACACTAGCCACTGGGCAAAGAAAATGCCCTAACTTCATCTGCAGACAGAATGCTGTCCAGACAGAACAAACAGATGCAAGGAAGTTAACTGCCAACGCAGGGTAAACAAGTCCTTCATAATTCCTGCTTCACAAAATGTCTGAGATATTCTGGACCAGAAGGCTGAAGATGATGCTCCAATATTTTAGAGAATATTGGTGACTACCTAGGCAGTTAGCTGTCTCTGTCATTTCTATAATTTTTAGAAGCTGTGTCCCTGTGCTCCCTGCATACTTCTCAGGTCTCTGATGGGGTTGAAGAATAGATAATCAGTCTTAAGCTTAAGTTGTTTAGGATTTAAGATGTTCTAGGTCTAAGAAGATGTTTTTAGGATGGTAATACAGATTAGGAGAGAAAATGGTTTAGATGCAGAACGCTGAACTCACGAAGATAGGATAAATGATAGAATATTTTATTTAAGTTGCCAAATATAAATGCATTAGACGTTATGAATGTAACTATTACCTAATAGTTTTCATAATTGTTTCATAATTGTTCCTACTGTATGTTGTTTACTATTATAAGAAAGAGCCTTTTTAATTTAGGGAAAAAGGAGGAAAATATACTGGGTTGATTTGATGCTGCTTGTATTTTAATGCTAAATACTGGTTCTTAAGATGTGGTTGCTTCTAACATCAAGTAGATCCTCACATATACCAAGTGACGCTATGTAAACCTTGTTCCCAATTTAAATGGTCAACAAAAGGCTGGCGCCTGTGATTGGGCAGTGGAGGGAGAGAGGTGGGACTTGAGGATCTAGTGAGGGCATTGCAGGTAGAGGGAGAAGAGAGGACAAGGAGGTGGAGGTGGAGGAGGAAGAAGAGGAGAAAGAGGAGGAGGCGGCTGCCATGAGAGGAGATGGATCATAAACATATGGCCAGGAGAAAGAAACAGCAAGTAACAAGGGACATTATGGCTGGGGAATAAGTTCAAATAGCTCCAAACCTGCCCAGTCTAGGCTTACAGTTTATAAACAAAATACCTGGATTGTGTGTCTTTTATATGGGCTACCTAGAATTATAAATTCGTTTTATAGGGAGGAAGGCTAACATTAAAACAGTGGCCCAAAAAAAAACGTTTGTTAAGCTGGGCATAGAAACACACACTTGTAATCTTAGCACACAGGAGGCTGACGAGCTCAAGGCCAGTACATACTTATCAAGACCTTGTCTCAAAAACAAAAATAAACAAGAAACCCAAAGAACAAAGGAACTATTTATTTCAAGTTCTTCAGTTCTGTTTTTCTCTAAGTGCAACAAAAGGCAGGACCAGAGTTGTGCAATAGACTAACAAGAGCTGGAGCCCCCGATGAAGTCTCTGCTCTAGCATCACCAAGACATTATAATAAGAATGATTACAAATTGAATACTACTGCTGCAAATTCTGCCTAGGAGTTTTAACAACTGATGTAAGAAGCTCTGGTCAAGTGCTTCAAAAGCTCTTAAAGCAACTTACGATGATGAATCATTTTCCTTAGGATAATCTTCAGTCAGCTCTGAACCAGATAGCATTCTTTTCCTCTTTTCAGTGCTATGGAGAACAAATGTTTAAAAAGACTACTTTTACAAAGTCATAATTCATGTCATCAAAAACAATAAACCAGGGCTGGGAAAAAATTTTGACTTAGTAAACCACTTAACATGCAAGCACAAGACCCATATGAAAGCTGGATTTGAGGGTGTATGATTATGACCCCAGTGTGGGGACAGTTCTTGGGGCTTGCTAATAAGCTCCAAGCCAGTGAGAAGCCCTATCTCAAAAAAAAGGTAGATAGCATCTGAGGAATGACCCCCCCAAAGTTGTCTTGTGGCTTTCACACACATGTACAAATGTGCACATGTATCTATCCATGCACATCCACCCACATCCAGACAAAAAAATTAAAAACATGCTCAAAGATAGAAAAGCAAAAGCCTCATTCTTTACACTCTACTTAATGTGCTGTTTGTCTGCATGTTCAGTGCATGTCACTATATAAACTGATGACAAACACTTGCAATTACACATGAAAAATGTGTTCTATACTTGCTGCTTTCTTCCCCTTGAATTTCTCAAAAACCCAAAAGACATTTATAAACAGGTTCTGAAGGACTAATAAGTCTTTCTTACCGGTTTTCTAATAATCCTGATCTAAGGGGTGTTGACGTCAGTGTCAAAGAAGGAATAGTCCGTGTAACAGCCATTCCACTTCCGGTTACAGTCTTCATCGGTCCTCTACCAGGACTGCCAAGAACTTTCCGAAATGGAATTTCGTCTTTAGTTTCTAAGCTTCCTCTTTTTGAAGAGGCCTGTAAGAATAAATGTGACACAGTTAGATCTTTGACTTACGTGAAAACATACTTGAGACAGGACCACACATAAACTTCAGGACAACTCAAACTCGCCAAGGTTAGCAGAGGATGACCTACCCAGAGCTGGTTCTCCAGCTACTACTTCCAAAGTACTAAGACTATAGACATGCTCCACTGTATCTGCCTTATGTAATTCCAAGGGGTGAATCCCAGAGTTTCATACATGCTAAAAAGTCTTCTAGAAACTGAGCTGCATCACCAGACAATTTGAATTTTTTTTAGAGCAACAATTTTTATGGAGAGTTAAAAAAAAAAAAAGGCACAATTAGGTATTTATTTCTAGTCCAGTCTCTTTGGTATAAGACTCACTGTGGGAAAGTATGCGTCTGTGTGTGACACCCAGCTCTACCAGTGGGCTTCACGCTCAGCACCATGAATATATTTATAAAAGATCTCCGGAGATTCTATGACACAGTCAAGTGTGAGAAACTAAGTTTGACATCCACTTTCTTGTAGTTTGTTTATGATTTTGAGAAAGAATCTTGCTCTGTAGTCCCAGATAGCCTAAAACTCACCATTTCCTTACCTTGGCCTGCCTCAAGTGCCAGGTTTATAAACATGTACAACCACATCTAATTCTCCCACAGTATTCTTTTAAACTTAAAACTCTTGGGGCCTGCTGATGAGATGATTCAGGGGCTAAAAGCACTTGCCATGTTAGCCTGGTGATCTGAATTTGATCCCCAGAAGCATGTAAAATATAAGGAAAGAACCAATTCCACATACTTCTATACATGCTCTGTGGCATGCATGTAGCTGTGCGCCCATGTACATATGTACACACACAGAAACACGCACAAGCGCGTGCATGCACACTAAAACCCAAAGCAGACCTGGATACAAAAGGCAAGAACCCATTTTTAATTACTAACAATGACAAAAGCCAAGAATGATAGCTGATGCATGCAGTTTCAGCACCTGGGAAGCCTTGAAGATCCTTGTAAGCCCAAAAGCAGCTTGGACTACATATTGATTTCAGACCAATCTAGACTACAAAGTGATACTAG
This sequence comes from Rhabdomys pumilio, assembly GCA_030674055.1. Classification (NCBI taxonomy): domain Eukaryota; kingdom Metazoa; phylum Chordata; class Mammalia; order Rodentia; family Muridae; genus Rhabdomys; species Rhabdomys pumilio. Next base: position 154,884,943 of record JANHMN010000001.1, read on the forward strand.
GTCTCAAAAGGTCCCTTCATAGTAAATAAAACTAAAGAAAGATATGTTCTAGTGATCAGTATGCAAAATGACCTTTGTGAAAAAAATAAATTCTGCTTATGATATGAAATGAAGACAAAGTCTGGGGATGTAGCTCAGCGTTACATGTTTAACATGTAAAAGGCCTTGGAACCATGAAAGAAAAATTAAAAAAATAAGAAATAAAGAAGGATGGAGGTGATGTCATATTAATATCTGATTGATACAACTAAATAACAAATGAGGAATACTAAATAAAAGTCACACGATTCTTGAGGGAGTCAATTTAGAAATAAAGCAAACATACAACAACGGGGAGAAAGATAACCTAAAGTCTACTGTCAAATGAATTAAGGATATTTCAAGGATGGTCTGTACAGTAATGTGAACATATCTGAAAGTAGCATTTGAGATGAATGTTCAGTCAATGGTGTTTTATATGTTGACATTAAGAATTATATAATTCTGAGACCAAAGAGACAGCTCAGAGGTTAGGAGCACTTACTACTCTTGCAGAGGACCCTGGGTTCAATTCCCAGCACCCATATGGTGGCTGAGAACCATCCATAACTCCAGTTCCACATGACCTGATGCCTTCTTCTAATCTCCAAGGGCACCAAGCATGCATGTGGAGAATAGACAAAATACTCACATATAAGACGAATGCATTGAGAGAAAAAAAAAAGTGACAGGGTTGGAGAGAAGGCTCAGTGGTTAAAAGTGCTGACTCCTCTTTCAGAGGATCTCAGTTCAATTTCCAGCACCCACATGGCAGCTCAAAACTGTAACTCCAAGATTCAAGACTCTTATACAGATACGCATGTAGGCAAAATACTAATGCACATAAAAAAAAATCTGAGGAAAAATTATATGATGCCTCTATGGAACATACATCCAAATTACTTTCCTTTTATAGAATTATAACTTCAGAATAAGAAACAAACCTCAGGATGAATGTTTGTAAAGCTAAATTCAAATTGGTGGTGTATTTTCAAGGTTTATAGGTATGGCTCAGCAGCAGAGCACCTAAAAGTTTGCACAAGGCTCAAAGTTCAAGCCCAAGCACTACAAAATATAAAATTCTCAGATTTATAAATCAAATTAACATGAAAAGACATAGATTAATGAATTAGAGATGACATAAAAGTTAGAGGACTGGCTGCTCTTTCAGTAGACCCAGGTTCAAGTCCCAGTATTCATATGGCAAAAAACACCATCTGAAATTCAAATTCCAGGAGATATGATGCTATTTTCTGGCCTCCAAAGGTACCAAAATACACACATGGTGCACAGACATACAGGTGGGCAAAATGACTATACACATAAAATTTTTAAAAATTTAAACCAAAAAGCACTGCCATTAAAATATTTTATAAAGATACAGACAGATCCCATCTCTATTATCTGCTCCCTAACCAATGAATGGTCAGTGCAGTAATGTGAACACATTTGAGAAGCAGCATTTGAGATGAACATTCAGCCAGTGGTGTTGACATTTATATGGTGATTCTGGGATGGAATTCTACTACCTATTTCCCAACCTGCTATTTTTCCCTTATTTCTCTATTTTTTTTTTTAAATTGTATACTTGGCAGCGTACTAGCTATATACTGTTTGGCAATTTTTGTTGTTGAAAAAAATTTAATTAGGTTATTTACTTAATTTATTCATTTGTTTTATGTTTTGCTTACATGTATGTCTGTGTATCACATGTGTGCCTGGTGCCCACAGAGGTCAGAAGAGGACATCAGATCCGCCTAAGACTGAAATTACACATGGTTGTGAGCCACATGTGGGTTACAGAAATTGGGTGAACCCCATGTGGGTTCTGAGAATTATACACAGGTCTTCTGGCAAGAGCAACAAAACTGGCTTAGCAGTTAAGAGCATTTGTAACTCTCCAGCTTTTTATTTGTTAAAACTTTGATCACAAAAGTATTTTACATCCAAACCTACAATGGGGTGCTGAAGATATGGCCCAAGAGTTAAGAGGGCATAATACTCTTGCAAATAATCTGGTTCCTAGTACCCACAGGCAGCTCACAACCATCTGTAACTCTAGCTCCAGGAAGATCAAATACAATGTAGAGAACTGTGTAGAATTAATATCGTAGACGCTTACAGATATGCAGACGTTTATTGCTGGGTGGTGGCGGCACGCACCTTTGACCTCAGCACAGAGGCACACAGGTTTCTGCTGCGTTTGAGGCCAGACTGGTCTACAGAGTGAGTTTCAGGACAGCTAAGGCTAGAGAGAAACCCTGTCTCAAAAACAAAAACACAACCAAACCAAACTCAAAACATTTATATCTGCTACACATTTTAACATTCCAGCATTTAAATTTCTAACTATAAATTTGTTCATGTCAAAATACACTTCAAAGAGGCCAGGCTCCTCCATGCCTTCCCAAAAAACACACAGGTTCTATCTGTATAAAATTAAAAAAAAAAAAAAAAAAAAAAAAAAAAAAAATACAACATATCTCTGGGTGAGGCTAGATGGACGGCTGAGTGGGTAAATGCACCTCTCATGAAGCCTGATAATCCAATGCAGTCACCAGGATGCATGTGATGTAAAAAGAAAATAAACTGTAAGCTGCTCTCTGACTACCAGATGTATGCAAGTGGCACAAACGCACACATACAGATATAAAAACAAAACCACGAAAAAACCCTAAAAGTCATTTAACGCTTTATTACTGTTCAACCTAGCAAGTATTATCTAAGTAATCATCTCTGTACAAATATATCTACAGAAGAGCTTCGAAGTTTCTGATTTTATACTTGGCCTTTCTTTTGCAAACCAATGAAAAGGAACAGTGATTGCTAAACTGTTTTAAGAATATTTACTGGTGCACAGCAAGTCTCACAGCTTGCTAATTATTATAAACAAAAGCTTTTTTTTCAAATCAAAGGGACAACCTCAATAAAATAGTGTGGTATCATATAGTGTAAAGGCAAGGTTCACAATATACAACAGACCTATAGGCATCAAAGAAATAGCAGCAAACACTCTAAGGCAGTGTCTAGTTGTACAGTACACAGCTAGCCCCTTTTACATGTGCTATCTCAGAACTTCTAAGATGTTGGTGCTGTCTCCATTTTACAGATAGGTACTGAGACTCAGGAAACTTGAGCTTAACTGATGACACATGTCTCTAAGTGGCAGTACTACATGCCACATTTTATAATAAGAAATCCTTGGTTGTAAAAATGACATTGTAGTCTATTCTGAAGACTGTGGGACATCAAACAATTGTTAAGTAAAACTATGTAAAAAGGTAAAACTGAATTGTAAGACAGGCATCAGTGGTGGCAGAGGTCTTTAATCCAAGTACTTAGAAGGCAGAGGCAGGTTGATCTCTTGAGTTTGAAGCCAGTTTGGTCTACAGGACTAGTTCCAGGATAGTCATAGATACACAGAGAAACCTTGTCTCAAAACAACAACAAAAAGGTAAAATTGGTATAAAATTTAAGAAACTGTTTATAAAAACCAAGTGTTAAGAGGTCAGGTATATCAAAGTACCACTGTGACACAGCTACTCTCGAGATCACCTTAAGTCCACACTATGGGGCTACTTAGTATATATGTGCTAATCAATTCTTTGAAAAGCTAGGACAATTTAAATGAACATACCTGATTGTCTGAGTAAGAAAGCTGTCTGTTAGTTTCCTTCTGAGCGGTCCTGCTGCCTAGAATAGTTCCAAAACTGCCAGAACCTTGAGAAGGTTTCATAGCTGGTGGACAAAAATGCATAACCATGTGACTTAGTAAAATTATTCATCATTATTATTGCTATACAATAATATAGAAATGGATGTAATAAGAGGAAAAAAAGACAAAACATCCAATTTTCTATGATAGAATGTACAAATGAGATATACAGCAACACTTAGGGATAAAAGCTCCAGAAAAAGAATAAACAACACAAAAAGGTAAGACGATTTAACAGTATGAAAATTTAGAAAATAAAAAGAAAATGCTAGAAATTCTCAAACATAGTATTTTACAATTAATACTATGGAAAAATAGACACTTTAACTTTGGCATGAATACTCACACCAATGTCAATAAAATATCAGAAACAGTAACAATTATAGTTTTTATTTAAAAAATATTACCTTTTGTTTATTTTATATTATTTGTTTGTTTGTGTAGGCATGTCACAAGCTTAAACTACCTCTGGAGCCCGTATGATGGAAAGAGAAAACTGACTCTTCACATATGTGCATACTGTGTCATGGTGAATGGGTTCATATACATATCCACAAAATAAATAAGTCTACTGAAAAGATTTTAGTTTAAAAAATTACCAAGCAGAATAATTCCTATTCCAAAAGAGAAAATCCATACTTGTTTACAAAAGCTCAAGGTACTCTACAAATACGGACTTTTGCTTTCCTCACACAGCTACCAAAAACACAGTGTTTAGAACAAAGGGCTCAGTGAGTGGTAAGAGCACTTGCTGCTCTTGCAGAGGACCTGAATTGATTCCCAGCACAAACATTGTGGTTCACAAACATCAGTAACTCCTGTTCCAGGGGATCCAATGCTTTCGTGTGACCTCCACAGGCATTAAGCGCTCACACACACACACACACACACACACACACACACCCCAATGCTTTCATGTGACCTCCACAGGCATCAAGCGCTTGCGCGCGCGCGTGCGCGCACACACACACACACACACACACACACACACACACACACACGTGGGCAAAACACTCAAACATAAAATGAATAAATCTAAAAAATAAATCAAGTTTAATTATAAATTTAAGCATTTTTTTCATGCTTAAGGTTCATCTATATCATGAATTCATATTTTGCAGTTTTTTTCCAATTCACTCCTGAATTCTTTCTCTTATTAGTTTATATAATAAATTTTTGTTTCATAATGATATTAACATTATATCATGTAGGAGAACAAGTTTGAGGAGAAACTACACAAATGACCAAGACCCTATTTTAAAATGTTAATGATATTAACACATTATTATGTGTGACTCAGCAGTTGAGTGCTTGCCTAGCATCTGTGAGGCTCTGGGTTCAATTCCTAGAACCTCAAAAGGATATTACTCTGTAACATCACTCTAGCTAATATTTTTCCTTTGCCACGGAGATCATCTAAATGTTATACAGAGTCTAAGCTATCAATCATCTATTCCACCCAGAGATTGTTAGAATTCACTCTTCTCTTTCAATTACAATTCTATCATTTTATTTTTTAAAACTCAAAACTATGATTCAAACTTAACTTAGATGAGAGGAAAGTATCTAGTGTTACTTAAGTACTTAGCAATTTATCTTGTACATAGATAATGCTACCAATGTTAATTCTTTTCTGCTCCAGTACACATTTTATAACTTCTTTCTTCTAATCTTATCTCCTGTACTATTATTGTGGAAAGGGAATATAACTCAACAGTCCAGGGCAGTCAGCACTTACTATCTCATCTGTAGCTTAGCCTGGTCTTTAACCTGCAATGCTCCTGTCTCCACTTACTCAGTGAAGAGATGACAGATATGTGTCACTATGCCCAGCTGGATTTTTCCAAGTATAGGTAAAAATACCATTTAATACTATCAAATACTAGTCCTTGTAATGTGTGTTGTGCATCAAGGCCACTGAACCTAAAAAATTAATATGATTTAGCCAAAGTAAGAGTATGTTAAGAGTTAAGCTCATAGCAAACTAATAACAGCACTGATTTATTAAGTCTTTAACATGCATTCATCAGGACTCATTCTTTAGAATGTCTGGGTGTGGTCGTACGTGCCTATAAGTCAAGCTATGTGGGAGGCTCAGGTAAGAAAGTTCTAAGCCAGTAGGACAACTTAACCTGACCCTATCTCAAAATAAAAATAAATTGAGCAAGAAATGTAGCTTAGTGCATCATCATCACCATCCTCTTCCTCCTCCTCATCCTCATCCTCCTCATCATCATCCTCATCCTCGTTTGAGACAGAGTCTCTCTGTGTAGCCCTAGCTGTCCTGGCCTTGAATTCCGACCACTTCCAACTGAGATCAAAGGCACAACAACCACCCAGTTCACACGTTAATTCTTAGGACTGTGATTCAATTAATATGATGGGTATGGCAGACAAAAGCAAAATAGAATATAGACTCAGTTCCCAGTGTATAAGATCTTAAACAGTGCTACATTCAAATGCTTCTTTGAGACAAGATTTTGCTATGTAGCCCAGGCTGGCTTCAAACTCACAATCCTGCTGCCTCTTAAGTAATAGTTACAAGTATATTGTACACCTCCCTCCTGCTCTTTCTCTTCTGTCCTTTCCTCAACAGAGTTAGTTAACAGACTGTAAACAAGGTCTCCTACCCTTAGCTTCCTAGGTGCCAGGACAGCAGGCATTTGCCATCTCACCCTTCCTGAACTCAGTATTGTTAATACTGACGTTAACATAGTTCAAGACTGGTAATATGAACAAATGATTACTAAATAGAACCCTACAAAAACCTTATTTTACAAGACTGGTGTACTAATATATCAACTAAAGATAAGAAAACTCATACTGCTGCATCTTCATTCTCTGCAGAGGGCTTGGAGGAGTGCAGGGACTTGTACGTGCTAAGTGCCTGTTCTACTAGAGCTCACCTCCACTCTGTTCATGTGTTACCCTGAAGTAAAAGAAGACTGAGATAAAGGCAGTCGGTGAAGAGTGGGACTACTTCCTCCTTTTCAGTTTGAGCAGCCCTTTGTTTCTTCAATGCCCAACTGCTACGGCAAGATTTCGAGTGCTACACTGAATATAAGTGGCAAGAGCAGACATCCTTATATTGTTACTGCTTTTAAAGAAAAGGCTTTCAGATTTTCTCTTAAGTGTGTTAGCTGTGTATATAACATGCAAATCCTTTATCATACTGAAATAGTTTTCTTCTGCCCATAGTCTATTTAGAGTATTTATTGTCAAAAAATATTAAAATTTGTCATTTTTTAAAGAATCAGTTGAGATGTGTTTTTGTCCTTTCTTCTGTTAATGTGGCACATTATATAGACTGAGTTTCATGCTGCACTATTCTAGCACTCCAGGGATAAATGTAACATAATTCTTGTACTGTACCACTTAACTCAGTCTAGTAGTACTTAGTTGAGGATTTTTCCATCAGGAATACTGGTGTGCAGTCATCAGATTCTTTGACTCACATAGCTTATAGGCTGGCCTGCATTCCCATAATCTCATATAGCTCACGCTGCTAAGGATGATCTTAAACTTTGATCCTCTTGTCTCTATTCAAGTGTTGGGATTATATGCATGCCCACCATGCTTGGTTTCTATGGACTGAGCTGTTAGGGATCAACTCCAGAGCCTTGTATACGGTAGACAAACACTCTACCAAGTGAGCCCCATACTTACCTAGCCCTTAGTCATCATATTCCTTTAGAACTGTAAATGTCAGACTCATGAGACGACTGGTGCTTACCTGCATGAAGTCTGTTTTGATGCACTGCATCTAGGAACAGCCTCATTTCCTCTGCATCCTTACTTGGTACTTTGTCAATAGACAAGAAGCTGTTATCTTGTAAAGTCAACATCAGGCGACTTTGTTTTGTTCCACTGGGTCGTAGTACCACATTTTTAATATTATGACTTAACTGAAAAAAAAAAAAAAAGATTATCTTTTATCCAAAATATTCAACAAATTATAATAAAGTTGTCTAAAAACTGCTAACCTTCACAAGTCCCCCCGGCCGAAACAGGGTTTTTCTATGTAGTTCTGGCTGTCCTGGAACTCACTCTGTAGACCAGGTTGGCCTCGAACTCAGAAATCCACCTGCCTCTGCCTCCCAAGTGCTGGGATTAAAGGCGTGCGCCACCACTGCCCGGCCCTTCAATTTCAATTTCAATTCAATTTTCAATTTCAAGTTTCAATTTCCCTTTCTCCCTTCCTCCAAAAGTTCTTCTTCTTTCTTGATAAACTTAACTCAAATATATTACTTTTGTAAAGAGAGTTTTCTATGTTGAATTATAAGGATGCATGTGTGTCTGAGTATGAGCATGTACTAGCATCTATGGAAGCCAGGAGGCATTGCATTCCCTAAGGCTAGAATTCCAGTCAGTCATGAGCTGTTCCACATGACTGCTGGGAATTGAACTGGGTCTGTAGCAAGAGAAGTATGTGCTTTTAGCCACTGAACCATTTTTTTTTTCTTTTTTAAAAAGATGGGGTCCCATTATATAGTCTACTTGGCCTGGTACTCACTATGTAGACCAGGCTGGCCTCTAAACTCACAGTGCTCTTAACTACCAAGCCTCTGCCCTCCTGAGTAATGAAATCAAATATGAATGCCATCATACACAGCTCACATTTAGCTTTTCAAACTAACTTTTCATTACATTTTATTCATTTTGGGAGACTTAGAAGAGAGGGTTACAACAGCAAGCCAATGGGTCAGAGGACAACCTGGTTTTCTCTCTACCATGTGCTATGTACTTTTACCCTCTCAGCAGATCTTTGTTTTGGACAATCTTACTATATACCTTAGGCTGGCCTTGAACCCACTATATAGTAAAGACCAGTCTGGCCTCAGTTCTTCCTGACTCCAGCTCCTGAGCACTGGAGTTACAAGTATGTACCACCATACTTAAACAGAATATATGTAATACACAAAAGCATATGCAACTTACCTTCACAATTCAAAAGTATAAACAAATGGAAAATTTTTTCAATAAAATTTGAACATAAAGCTTAATATTTATTTTTTAAAACTAGTTAATATATATTTTTAATACATATATTGTTTATTTTTATGTGTATGGGTATTCTACCTTCATGTATGTTTCTTGCCTGGTGCTCTCAGAGGTCTGATAAAGGTACTGTATGCCCTGGAACTGAAGTTACAGTTATGAGCCACCATGTGGGTACTAGGAATTGGACCCAAATCCTCTTACACAGCAGCCAGTGCACCTAACTGCCACGCCACCTCTCAAGGCCTGATAAATATAGATTTTTTAAGTACATAAAATATGATAAGTTTTTGGGTTTTTTAAAAAACAGCTTATTTACTTTTTTTTTGTTTTGTTTTTCAAGACAGGGTTTCTCTGTATAGCCCTGGCTGTTCTGGAACTCACTCAGTAGACCAGGCTGGCCTCAAACTCAGAAATCTGCCTGCCTCTGCCTCCCAAGTGCTGGGGTTAAAGGCATGCGCCATCACCGCCCAGCAGCTTATTTACTTTTAAGGTATGAGTGTTTGCCCATATGTATGCATGCATACTATGTGGATGCCTAGTGCTGCAGTGACCAGAAGAGGGCATTGGATACCTTGGAACTGGAGTTACAAGCAGTTGTAAGCTGCTATGTTGGTGATGGGAACTGAACCCATGTCTTTTGCAACAGCAGTCAGTGCTTTTAATCACTAAGCCATCTCTCCAGATGCTGTTTGTTTGTTTTTGTCTTGTTTTGTTTGAGACACAGTCTTGCTATGTACTTTAAACTGGTCTCAAATTTATCATGCAGACCAGGCTAGGCCTGAAGTTGTGATTCTCTTGTATGAGATTCCCAAATGCTGGGATTATAGAAATGTGCTCTAGCCAGGCAGTGGTGGCACACACCTTTAATCCCAGCACTTGGGAGGCAGAGGCAGGCGCATTTCTGAGTTCGAGGCCAGCCTGGTCTACAGAGTGAGTTCCAGAACAGCCAGGGCTATACAGAGAATCCCTGTCTTGAAAAACCAAAAAAAAAAAAAAGAAAGAAATGTGCTCTCATGCTAATATGTTCTTAAATCCAACTCACACAAATAGCAGCAGCCCTTTGCTCCACAAGAGTAGTAAAGAAGATAAAGATTAACTATTCAAATTTTTATTATATTTTTTGTGTGTACATGTGTATGTACGTGTGTGTGTGTGTGTGTATATATACATACACACACACACACACACACACACACACACATATATATATATATATATATATGTATGTGAGTATGTATACATTACACATGTCATAGAGGGTGACTTGTGGGAATTGATATTCTCCTACCCTGTAAGTCTTAAGGGACATATTCAGAACACTAAGCTTAGTGGCAGGTGCTTTTACCCACTAAGTCACCTTGCTAGCCTAACAGCTTTTGTTTTGTTTTGTTTTGTTTTGTTGTGTTTTTTGAGACGGGGTTTCTCTGCGTAGCCCTGACAGTCCTGAAAAGCTGTTTTTTAAAGACAGTGATAAGTAATAAAGAACCTTCAAATTTTTACAGTTAGAAGTTATAGTGTGTTACTGTAAAGGGGCTGGAGAAATGGCTCAGCGGTTAAGAGTACCAGCTACTCTTCTGGAGGTCCTGAGTTCAATTCCCAGTAACCACATGGTGGATCACAACCATCTCTAATAAGTTCTGACGCCCTCTTCTAGCATGCTGGTTAATGTGTGGATGGAACACTCATAAACATAAAATAAATAAACCCTAAAAAAAAAAATAAAAACAAAACCGAAGATAATAAAAAAATAAAGACGATCTGAATAATCATCCATTAAAATCTATGACATATAATGGGATTATTTAGGACATAGATACTTTTAAAAGACACTAAAAAAATCCCATTGATTGAATCTAGCAATTATTTCAAAGAAAAAAAAAGGGGGGATCAACTCAGGTCACCTTGGTGTGTGTGTGTGTGTGTGTGTGTGTGTGTGTGTGTGTGTGTGTTGAGTGTGGTTAGTAATTGAATCTAAGGTTCTGAAATACTAGACAAGTGCAACCACTGAGCTCATATTTAGCTCCAAGTTTTCCTAGACAGGTTCTCATGGCCCTATCACTTTGTGGTATGTGCCCAATCTCATCTGAGTCAAGTTCTGCCTCTGTAGCCCAGACTGGCCTTGCAATACAAATACTACTGGCTCAGCCTCCGAAGTGCTAAGGTCATAGGAGTATGCTGCCAAAGCTGGTCCAATAGGGTTTTGTTTATTGTTATTAACTGTTGTTTTCTTGGGGGTGGGAAGTGGATTTTAGCTTACAGTTCCATGCCAGGTTATTATTATTATTTTTTTTTTTTAGATTTTTTTTTCACTTAATTTTTGTTTATTTATTTTATATGAGTGACCATGAGATAAGGTTTCATATAATCCAGGCTAGCTTCAAACTTGTTATGTGGCCGGAGATAACACTGAACTGCTGATCTTCCTGCCTCTACCTCTTAAGTGTTAGTATTACAGATATGCATCACTGTTCATGGCTGTTAATGTAGATTTAAATAGCTAAATATTCGGTACCTAAACCTCTCTAAATTCTTTCCCACCAGTTTTCATTGCAATAATGGTGACTGCTTTCTACTCTTTATTAGACCCAACAACACTACTGAGTAATTACTAAGACAGGTACATAAAAGTTCTAGTGTCCTGGAAGTAGGAAGCCTTGCAGGGTCACTTTACTATAACTATGACACAGTGAGGCTATTAGTAAATAAGAAAAAAGATTTCACTAAGAAAACAGTCCAAATCAGAGTTATACCTGAAATACTCTTGGAATTCCTCCAGTGTTGTAGTGAACTACAAGGCTGACTTTATTGTCTTTTTCCACAATTTCAAAGGATCCTTCTTTCCATTTTGTAATCCCAGTCTGCATACTTCGAATTCTGATAGGACCATATATCTTCAGAGGAGACATTTTCTTTAAAAATAAATTGCTTTTAACCAAATTAAAAAGCAAAAAATATATGTTCACCTGACAAATTCTAAAAAAGAAAAAAAATTACAAGTGATTATCATTTTATATTTGAATAAATCTCTTTTATCTCTGCATCCTCATACTCAAAGGTCCTGATCAGCTGAAGATCACAGATAATAGAGCTAGCTAAGGCAAATGAAATTTAATCATCTTTCATTTCTTTTGTACTTGCTTCTTTGTTATCTATTGGTGACTGTATTTTATATCCTGCACCATTCATAAATTAGCTGACATGGCAATTAGGAATAACGATTCCATTCTCAATTTAGGTGACTTTACCATTAAAGTACTCATTCTTTTCTTTTTACATAATAGAGTTTGAACTTCAATTTTAAGTTAAAAATCAACTCCAGTGACTCCATTCCTTAGACTATGGAGTTTCACCCCAACATAACTTAGTCAGCAGTAAGTATATTCACATGTACACCGTATATCAAATGAATTTTAAAAATTAGGAATAAACCAATATCAATCATTAATAGGATATCTTCTTTAGTTCAACATCCAGAATTACATTAGAAAAAAAAAAATCTTTTTTTTTTTTTTTTTTTTAAGTTTTTCGAGACAGGGTTTCTCTCTGTAGCCTTGGCTGTCCTGGAACTCACTCTGTAGACCAGGCTGGCCTCGAACTCAGAAATGCGCCTGCCTCTGCCTCCCAAGTGCTGGGATTAAAGGCGTGCACCACCACTGCCCAGCGGAAAAAAAATCATTTAATCTCTAAAAAGAAAAACAAAATCTTACTCCTTCCCTAACCTAGCATTAGCATTCCTATAAAGCACTTTAACTTTAAACAAATATTCAAGTTTCCAGAGTGAATTATTTTCTCCTCTTTCCTGTGTATATGATATGTGTGCTTGAGTAGAGGCACACCTGTACAGCAGTTGCCTGAGACAAGGTCCCTTTTGTTGACTGCACATCCGGCAGGGTAGTGAACCCATAAACTTCCTATGATTCTGTCTCTGCCTATCTCCTGTAGGGAGATTACCTCCCTACTGGGATTATAGACATGTATGCACTCTGTCCAGTTTTTGAGTGGGTTCTGGGAATTCAAACTCATCAGGCTTGGTCATTGAGTATCTTACCCACTGAGTCATCTTCCCAACCCCTTGAATGAACTTCTAATACTTGTAAGTGACTTATATCAACCATTAATAGTATATCTAATACTCCTCAACTAGTTTTGCCAAAAGTCAGCAAAATAACAGTAACAGATATTATTACCAAGTAGTACTGCATATATAAATGTGCAAATATCTAACAGTGTTTATCAAATTTTTTAATGTATTTCCAAATTTTAAAACCATATCTCTAAAATGGATTTTTGCTTATAAGTTTATACATTATTTCAACAATACTGCCTAGATAGCTCAACTGGAAAATATAGAAAAGATAGCATAAAAGATATACTAGGTCTAGAAATTGGGACCTAACTGTCACTAATTATAACTTCCTTCTCTGATATTAGTGTGTCAACCATGAAGTGCAAAAGCAAACACTATAATGTTGGGGAATGAAATAGCACATATACTCAGCTGATATTACTTTTAATATGCATGGAGTTAGTGTCCAAGCTGAATTATCCCTTCTCTATTGTATCTTTTTCCAAAGACCTCAATAAATCACATGTTGACACAAGTTACAAATCAACCATTTGTAGTGGCTAGCTAGGTAAGAGAAATGACTCAGGTAGATAAAATATGGATAAGTGCCATCAAATCTACTAGCACATAAACCAAATTTGCCAGATCACCTAATTTTTTTCTTCATGAAAATGAACTTTATATAAAACTACTCATTTTATATTATAAGCAATAAATTCTAATTTACTTTCAAAAGCTACAAATCAAACAAGACTCACCTGCAGGCAAGAGACGACTAGTCTGGGGTCCTCTAGTTCAAAGCCTATCGTTACTGCACAGAAAGTAACTAGGAATTAAAAAAGAAATTTAGAAACATTTTGAGAGGTCAATACTCTTTATTAACATCCTCAAAATTTTCTGAGGGCCAACTGTGGCCACATTTAATTATTAGCAACTAACTAAATGTATAAATTCAAAGTAATAACATTTATTATTTCTAGACCTGCCTATTCATGTGTCATTTTGCTCAAACTAATAACCTTGCCAAAAGCTAAACATGCAACCTGCACTTGTAATACATTTTAGTAATTATTTGTGGCTCTATTGTTTGTCCAAGTCCTTGAGTTTTTTTTTCCATTTTGCCTATCAGGATTAGAAAGGATACATTTTCCTCTCCTACATCAGCTTCCCAAGCCAGAGTCACTAACTCTGACCTTCTTGTATATTTTGGTATTAGACTAGAGATGGGAGGTTAGAATTCTGTGAATTCTAACTCCACATGCCTTTTCAGGCAACATTTTCTTTTTAAACATTTTCTTTATTTTATGAATGTGAGTACACTGTTGATCTCCTCAGACACACCAGAAGAGGGCATCAGATTCCATTACAGATGGTTATGAGCTACCATGTGGTTGCTGGGAATTGAACTCAGGACCTCTGGAAGAACTGTCAGTGCTCTTAACTGCTGAGCCATTTCTCCAGCCCTCAGGCAATTTTCTAAGTAAACTACAAATCAAATAGAATCACTCTCCATCTTAGTATTATTGAATGACCTTTCACCCTCCTCAAAATAAAATACAAGTTCATTAACATGACATCAAAGCCTCATGATCCAGGCCCTGGTTATCCATTCCCAGTAAATGTCCCCTCAATTCAGCCTTCTCAACTAAAAAATTTTCCCAAAGCCTGTGTTCTCATGACAACGAATCTTTACATACTGTGGTCATGTCTATAAGTTTCTGTGTATTCTCCCTTCCCCAACCTGCCTTAATTCCTTCTCTTGGTTCAAAAATCAAGGCTCAATTTAGATGTTACCCTCTGTAAGTTTCCTGACTACTTTTCACTGGTTCTCTTTCTCATAACCACTCTGAGGCTATCTAAATCCTTTTCCATATTTCTGTTGTACTTTGTACTTATGGAGACATTTTTGACACTGCATTATAATGCTGTTTATACCTTTGTTTCTATCTATACTATTTGAAGACAGGGAATATGTTCTTTAATCTTACTAAGTATTGGTCCTCAAAAATGGTGAACAAGCTAGACCCGGTGGGATATACCTGCAAGTCCCAGCACGTGGAAGCTTACTGTGGACTTGAGGCTAGTCTAACTTACGCAAGTGCCAGATCAAAGATACACAGTAAGTCCATTTTTAAAAAAAGTTTTATATCCTATAAAATTTTTTCATCTTTCCTTATACTTCTCCCTTCAAAAAGTTTTATCTTATCAAATTCTTTCATCTTTCTTTATATCTCATTATTGGTTAGGGTACCAAAAGGGAATATAAAGCACAATTATTTTGGTATTTACCTTATTAAAAAAAAATCATTATTAAATAAAACTTAGAGATAAAATTTCATGTTCACTAAAATATATAAGACATTTTAAAATCTTGTTTTTGTCTAATTCTAAATGCAACTCTTAGTTATGAGTATAAAATTTTTACTTCATAACTTTATGTATAGAACATTTTCTAAATCACTTTGACTAACAACTTTGTTTTCTTCTAATGAAAAAACTGAAAGATATAGAACATAAACTTAGAGACTAAGTATACCTCTAATATACTCAGTACCTTCTTTTGTACCGAATGGATAAACGATAACCACTTCTGAACACTCATCACGTTATCAGAGCTTGCCCTACTTGCTTAAGAGACAGAAGTACATGCAGAAACAATTTTAAAAGAAAAATAATTTTTTGAGACAGGGCTTTACATTGTAGCACTCTGGTCTATAGAATTCAGTGTATAGTATAGGCTAGTTTCAAACTCAGCAATTCTCCTGCACTAGCCCCCCACCTACTGGGATTACAAAAGTGAACCACTGTGCCTAGCAATAGCTAAACTTTGTCAACAGGAATCAAAGATTCCTTGAACTCTAACACTAATTGTCTTATCAAAGTAATATAGAATAAAAGAAAATTAAAATAAATTCTAAGTGTGTTAAAAGATTCTCTTTTTTCTAAACTATTTCACAATTGATTACCATCCAAATTTGAGTGTTCCTTGTAAACTCATATTGCAAACTGTGTATATATCGTATTCAGTTACTTAAATGCACACATATTGGAGGCATTCTGTAGTAAAGAAAAAACACTAAAACATAAAAGTATAATTACACAGTAAATATAAAAAACTGCCAATTCTTGCCTATTTGCATAATACTGGAAACACAGAACCAAAAAAAAAAAAAAAAAACAAAAAAAAAACAAAAAACAAAACAAAAAAAACCCCACAACAACTTACTTTTCAGTGATTTTTACTGAAAAATTCCACGTGATAATAATTCACAGTTATTCTGCTTCTTGTGCCAAAAGCAATGTACTTTTCTTGAGAAACTATTCATATTCTTCAGCTCTACCAGTGGTCCCTCCAGCAGTCACCAACTCAGCTAAAGAAAACATAAGTATGCTTTAACAAGTTTCAACATATGAAATTAAAACTCAAGAAAACAAATCATGTATGTCAAAAAGATTCATTTAAAGACCACTTACTGAAAATATGTAAAATATAGAACAAGACTTTCCACCCCTCACAAAATATGGATGTGCCTCCAGTAGAGGAGAACTGTAGGAAGAGCCTGCAGTCCATCACCCTGTGTCTTGCTTTTATTTATTGCTACTAGATTTTGAAACTAAGTCAGTGAAAAAGTACATCCTTTGTTGACTTTAGAAACATTGTTACATCATAACTGTCTTAAAGGTTGCTTCTAAGGTGTGTTGAACTGTAGTTTTTAAAGGTGGGAAAAGGGTATCTTCACTTACCTTTTGGAAAGCACTCAAAAAAAAAAAATCAACAACAAAAATTTCTTTTTTAATTTTAGGTCTCTCTAAGCCTAATTATCTCTGAAATTCTACCACAAACTTTAATACAAGATTATCAACTCATCTGTTCATTTGGACAAAATCTACTGATTTACTCTACTCCAATTAGAAGATGGTGTAGCAGAAGAAACAAATGTGAATGACATAGTACATGACCAGCTACCTTTCCTCCATTTCCCTGTTTTTTAGTTTAGGTTGGTTGGTTGGTTAGTTTGTTTTTTGAGACAGGGTTTCTCTGTGTGTCAGAGCCCTGGCTGTCCTGGACTTACTTTCTAGACCAGGTTGGCTTCAAACTCACAGAGGACTGCCTGCCTCTGCCTCCAGAGTGCTGGGACTAAAAGTATGTGCCACCATGCTTGGCCTGATTTCCTCACGTTTATCCTTTCCTTCATCATTCAGGCAAGTCTTAACCACTAAGCTTTAAGCTCATTCTCATCTATTCAAAATTTTTTAAACTCCAACTTTTAAAAAGTGCTTCCCTAATTTAGAAATTCATCACTTTGGGATAGGGATGTAGCTCAGTTGGTAGGGTACTTGCAGGAAACCCTAGATTTAACTGGCCTGCCTCTAAGCCCAGTACTTGGGAGGTAGAAACAGGAGGATTAGTTCAAAGTTCATCTTCGGACACAGTGAGTTTCAAGGCCAGCCTGGATTACATGAGAACCAGTCTCAAAATAAATAAGTTGATTAATTAATTAATTAATTAATTCTCACTTTTTTTGCCATTACTCCACCCAGTAAGTGTCAATCATTAATTAAGCACAGTGCTAAGTAAAGTATCAAGCACTTTCATTTAATATTAATAATCTTAGCATAGGGTTTATAACTGTATTTTACAGATAAAGGAAACTCAGGCTTTCAGAGATTCAGAGGCAGAAGCAGAAGAAGCAGGTGGATCTCTGAGTTCAAGGCAAGCCTGGTCTACAGAGTGAGTCCTAGGGCAGCTGGGGTTGCACAGACAAACCTCAAAAAACCAACCCCACACACACACTGGAAAAAAGAAGAAAAGAAAAAAATTTATGCAGCGTGCATAAAACAGACATAAAAGTAAACAAATCTTAAAAAAAAAAAAAAAAAAAAAAAGGAAGAAACGCAGAAAGATAAAAGTCAGTAAGAGAAAAAGATGCTTCCCTTTTCTGTTTTGGTTTGGTTTTTGAAACAGGGTCTCATGTAATCTGACTTGCTTTGAACTCCGTATGTGGAGGTTGACTACTATTCCTCCTACGTCTGCTCTTCAAGGGCAGGCTCACAGGCACATACCACTACCCCTGGCTGGAACCCAAAATTCTAACTACTACCATAGTTCATCCTCATCAATGATTCTGAGTCACTTCTCAGACACTATTCTCAAAGGATTTTTTTTCCATCAATGAATCCTTTTCTTCAAAGTCTTTCTCAAGAACCATTCTTTTGGTCTAGAGAGATGGCTCAGCGATTAGGAGCACTGACTGTCCTTCCAGAGGTCCTGAGTTCAATTCCCAGAAACCACATGGTGGCTCAACCATCTGGAAGAACCATTCTTTTTATTTCTTAGGAACTAAAGTCTACACTAGTTATTTTTATAGCCTTCTTCCTAATTTGGAAGGCACATGATGCATAACAACAAGAACTTCTGCATACTTCTAGTATATTTCAACAAAATAAAAGTACCTGTTCTAATACTTAACTCCATTGTAAACATTTTTACTTGCTCATTACAAACTAGGAAATAAAACCAACTGCTTGTGTTTGACATCTGTAACACTTTAGTGTTTTCAGTATAAATTCTTAAATCCCTAAAAGATGCATTAAACTTTAATATTGACTTCCTTACCTACTAAGAACTGTTTTGTTTATTTGTAGAAATCTCATCTTGCAAGTAACTAAATATCACCATAAATGAACACATCCTGAACTGGGAGCCTGAAGTGACTTAAGACCCTGTTTAAGGCAGGCGTGATGGCACACATCTTTTATCCCAGCACTGAGGGCAGAGGCAGGTGGATCTCTATAAGTTTGAGGCCAGCCTGGTCTACAGAGGGAGTAGTTCCAGGACAGCCAGGGCTACAGAGAAACCTTGTCTCAAAAAACAAAAACAAAAACCCTCATTCTTACTAGTCTCAATTTAACCTGTTGCTAAAAAAATATAAACCACTCTTATGGATTTTTAAGGACTTTCTTTCCTAAATAAATAAATAAATAAATAAAATAGAAAAAATCATAAAACAACCTGTAAAGAATTGCCCAACTGGAAGACACTAGCTGTGCAAGCTTGATGACATAGTTTGCTCCTGGATCCAACAGTGAAGATTGAACTGATTCCTGAAAGATGTCTTCTGATCACATCAACATACACGCCATGGTACACACACACAGACACCATACCAATAATATAATTTTTAAAATTACATACAGTAAGTATACAAAGGAGATAAAGTTTAAGTCTTAGAGGAAAGAAAAAAATTTTTATTTAAATAAGATTTTATCTCTAATTTACAGAAGAAAAGATTTACCTCCATTAGATTGTCTGAAATCAGAATGATTTCACACAATCCTGTTCCTGATTCATACAGGAATCAAGTTAAAAAAAAAAAAATCCTTAACTGGAGATCCTTAGTTGTTTTTTTGCCCCCTCATTTTCAAATAGAATCCAGGCTTCCAGCATGTTAACCAGTACCAGTTAAGCTATACTCCTACCTGTTTTCCTTTGATGTGTCCTTTGCAGAATTCATCTCATTAAGAGTATCTGAAAACTGATGCTTTCAAAACATATGATGGTTCTTAAAGCATCTTATATTTTAAATCATTACAAACTTATGTAATTTCCAATTTGATTCATTTAACCATTTTTGAGAAATGACTGTGAAAGTAGCTTTTTTTTTTTTTAACATCTCATGTGTGTGTGTGTGTGTGTGTGTGTGTGAAAGAGAAAAAAAACCAACAAGGCTTCTCTGAGAAAGTATTATTTAAACTGAAAATTCAAGCATAAGTTGATTGAAGGATGGTAGCACTAGTGCTGGAACAATCCAAATAAACAGAGCAGTGTATATGCAAAAGCCCTAAACCAGAAACGTTGTGTATCTATATAAGTTAAATCAGTGTGGTGAGAGGATAGTTAAAAAAAAAAAAAGGAAGAGGTCAGAAGGTGAAGGTGAAGAAGTAGGCAAGAACCAGGTCATGTAGAATCTTGTGATTCTGAATTCGTCGTCGTCTTCTTTTTCTCCTCCTTCTCCTAAGATGGTCTTAGAGTCTAGGCTGATATATCTGAGAAGAACCTTGAATTTCTGATCCTCCTGTCTCTGTTGGCTTTATGTGGTGCTGGAGCGTAAACCCAGGGATTCGTGCATACTAGGCAAGCATTCCAGACTGAACTGTATCCCCAGAACATGATTTTAAATTTTATCTTAAAGTAATAAGCACCTTGGCAATGGGAAAGTCACTGAAGGGTTTCAAGCTAAGAAATTATATGTTACTTGAATGAATGGATACATAGAGTGGTGAGTTTGGGAAGAAGACAAAACAAGAAAAACAAAACAAAACCCAGGGAGATCAGATAGGAAAGTAGTGTTTTTAACTCATAATTACAATAATAATTAATTCTTACTTGCCAGGCAGTGGTGGCACACACCTTTAATCCCAGCACTTGGGAGGCAGAGGCAGGCAGATTTCTGATTTTGAGACCAGTCTGGTCTATAGAGTGAGTTCCAGGATAGCTAGGGCTACACAGAGAAACTCTGTCTCAAAAAACAAAACAAAACAAATTAATTCTTACTTGCCAGTTTCTGTGTGTCAATGCTTTAGCAAGTTTATAGCACTCACAATAATCCACTAAGGTGAGAACTTTTTTTTTTTTTTTGGTTTTTAGAGACAGGGTTTCTTTATGTACCCCTGGCTGCCCTGGAACTCACTCTGTGTCCAAGCTGGTCTTGACTCAGAGAGCCATCTGCCCCTGCCTCTCACTACCCAGGTAAGCTAAGAACTCTTTTTTTTTTTTTTTGGTTTTTTGAGACAAGGTTTCTCTGTGTAGTCCTGGCTGTCTGGCTGTCCTGGAACTCACTCTGTAGACCAGGCTGGCCTCAAACTCAGAAATCCGCCTGCCTCTGCCTCCCAAGTGCTGGGATTAAAGGCGTGCGCCACCAGCCACCACCGCCCGGCAAGAACTCTTAATCCTATTTTATAGGTGAGAATAGGGGTAAGGTCAAGTCCATATGAAAAAGAACTGTGGTTTGAACTATAAAAGTGAAAGTGAAGACAGTCAGAAATAGATGCAAAACATGTATTGGAAGTAAAACAGAACTTGGAAAGGATATGAACACACAGGATGAAGAAATCAAGACTGCTTCTCAAGCTCCTGCCCAGTGTAACTGAACAAATGGATAGATGGCACCAAAGTGAACTTGCCACTTGTGGTAGTAGACACTGAGAGAATTTAGGTACAGAGAGAAAGATCAAGACTAATTTTTAAAAATTCCTAAGGGGAAAAAATCAAGTTGAGATGTTAAGCAGAGAATTAGCTATTTGAATATGGAGCTGGAAATGAAAATCCTCACGTTATCAACACATAGCAGAATTTAAAGCTTAGAGCGGAATGGAAGGGCAACAGAAGAGAACCCCAGTCCAAAACCAAATCATTCCACCCTGCCAAAATTTCTTACCAAGACAACTGATTACATTTGTCCTTGGGTTTTTCAGTCCTTCGTTTACCTTTTGCCAGTATGCAACGCTATTCTTTTGGGTATTCATCCAAATATTAACATGACAAATGCAAACATATACAAACACACTAGTGTCCATCTATCTGTCTGGTCCAGAAGCCTCCTCTAATACCTAACCCAAATGCCCCCTTAACATTCCCTCTTAGATTAGCTCTTTCAGCTATTGACCCATTAGGTACTGAAATATCTGAAGAACAAACACTACAGTGCAACTCTCCAACGACACGACACTTTATTACTGATTACCTTTTTATTTTTCGCCAGATCTTGATTCAAAATTGGTAAACTGGACATCGTCAGTGTCATGGCTAGATTCGGGCAGCAACTAAACGCACGACAAAAATTACACTCCCTTTTAGCAAGTAATGTCTAAGAGAAATAGGAAAGTTAAGAATGATCAAGAGGGCGAGTGAGTATCGCATCCAAGGTCTTGATGAATATGTGGCAACAAAGTCACCTGTAAAGACAGCAGGCCTTGCACGGAGGCAAGCTGAGACCACCTGAACCTTGGTGAAGAGAGGCCAGGTTTAGGATGCAGAAAGCAAGTGACAATACGGACGCGTTAAAGGAGAAGGAAAGTAAAGAGAAAACACTCAAATGGAACACCTGTAAGGCATACGGAGAGTCCAAGGACCCGGGGCGGGCTGAGAAGCAGACCGGCGAACTCTGGAGTGGACGCCGAGTGGGCGGACCGCACAGGGTGGGGGGGGTGCCGGGGAAAACGGCTCAGTTCAGAAGCTGTCCCGGTTAGCCATACCTGTGCCAGAGGGTCCCAGCTCCCGACAAGTCTGCCGGAAGCACAAAGTTCCCGCGGAGGGGGAGGAGCCGAGAGGCTCGGAAGGAAGGGGCTCCTCTAGCCCTAGGCAGCGAGGCCGGTCTCTCTTCAGCACACCTAAACCCGCTGATGGCGGGAACTGTGACTACACGCAAACACGTAGAGACGCACGCACTCCCTACGTAACCAGTCCAGGCGCGTGCACGTAAGCGCGCAGGCCCCGCCCCTCAAGCATTCGCTCCGTCCCCCACTAAGCCCAGCCCCTAACCCGGGCGGTCCCGCCCCTGCCGTGACGATACTGTAATACACATGCGCACTCTCCACTTTACCAACTTTGGGCCTCCCACCATTTTCCGCTCGCTCAGACGGATTGAGCATGCGCAATTCATGTCCTTCTAAGCCTGCTGGCCTTTTCCCGCCCTTCTCTGGCCTTAGGAGGAAAGTCAGAGTTCACATTTCTTAAGAGATATACCTGCGATGCCGGGGTGATACGAGGACCAGTAGTTTGCAGGTGTCATTTTAATCCTGAATCTGAAAGTTCAAAGAACATACTTTGGAATTATTTGCTAGGCCGAGGTCCAGGAGGCGGGAAAGGGCTGTGTGGGCGGAGGGTCGGAGGTGAGAGGTCAAAGGGCTGCGAAGAGGGAGGAGCGAGCCGGAGGCGGATGGCGGCTCATCATCTTCGGCTGCAGAGCCGCTGAAGCTGGGACGCGGGTCCCGCGCGTCCGGCGGAAGGAGGAGAGCGGCGGCGGCTCCAAACATGCACAGCCTGGCAACGGCAGCGGTGAGTGGTTGCGCCCGGATGTCCGTCTCAGCCTGTTTTCTATCTCCCAGATCCGGGCCCCGAGTCCAGCTGCTTCTGCCCCTAATCGCAAGGTCCGGGAGTCTCCATACGCTGACCGTGGCGGAGCCGGACCCTCGCTATCCCCTCCCGACCCCTCTCCTGGCCTGGCGCGCGGCCTCTCGCGTTCTTTTCCGGCGCCGAGGCCTGGTCCCGCGCTGCCTCAGCAGGCCATTCATTGATTCCTTTGCTCTCTGCGTCAGTTTCTGGACGCCGGTTGTGTGTGCTGGGCGTCGGCGGGGATGAGGATAATTCCACGGCCATTCGCTCTGGTCCCGTGATCCCTGAACTCCTCGCCTAGGCACATCTTAGTGGTTAGAAAAATGAGCTTCTAGCGCAAGCCACTTGCTCTGCATGAGGAAAGCCAAAGAATATCTGACTTAAGGTTCTCTGTATTTAAAGACTTCCTCGGACCTCTCGTTTTATCTTTTAGCAAGAAAAGTGAATCATGTATTACACTTCCCTAAAGTCGTACTATGGTTTTCGGTTAAATTTAGAGAAAGTAGACTCCTTGGCCTACAAGCCCTGTATGATGTGGTCCTTAGTCACGTTTATGGGCTTAGTTTTTGTCACTTGCTCCCCAAGCTCCGAACAAAAACTATAAGAACTTTTCTATTGCATATTCTCTACCTGGAATGTCTTTCTGGAATGTCTTTCTTAAGACTCTGCCTCCATACATGCACATAAGGCTACCTCAGAGTGACTTTTTCTGACCATACTCATAGTAGCTTTTAACCCCAACATTTTTCTCTTATAGAGCACTGATCCCAGTGTTTAGTTACTGGGTTTTTATTTATTTGCTTATTTTTACTTGTGGGTTGTTTGTCTTCTGGAAGTCAGGGGCAGGTATTTGGGGAGTCCTGTTTACTTGTTTTCCCCATAGCTGGGACAGTTCCTACTACAAGGTAAGCACTCAAATAATGCTGACTGAATGTCTCCTCTCACAACCATACCGGGAGCAGTATAGTTTAAGAACACTTCCAAAGGCCAGTTTCACTTTGTTTTTACCCAGGGGAAATGCTATCAGGAAAATAATGTACTGGGATTACATTATGAGACAGCATAGCCGGGCAGTGGTGGCTCACGCCTTTAATCCCAGCACTTGGGAGGCAGAGACAGGTGGATCTCTGAGTTTGAGGCCAGCCTGGTCTACAGAGTGAGTTCCAGGACAGCCAAAGCTATACAGAGAAACCCTGTCTCAGAAAGAAAAAAAAAAAAAGACAACATGACATAATGAGTAGATAAAACATGAAAAACTACCTTATCTTCAAGTATAAAATGAAATATTTAGGACAGTCGTGCTCGGGAGGCAGAGGCAAGTGAATTTTTTTAAATTTTGAGGCCAGCCTGGTCAATATGGAGAGTTCTAGGCCAGCATGATAGCATAGTGATATCCTGACCAAAAAGAAAAACATTCTCCAGAGTGTGGTGGCAGCACCATCTGTGATATCAGCTCAGGCAGGCAGATCAAAGTTCAAGACCAGCCTGGCAATTTTATTAAGTCTCAGAAAACATTTTTTTAAAGATGGTTGGAGATAGCAATTACAGAATATTTTATCTAACATGTGTGACGCCCTGAATTCAGTCTCCAGAGACTCCTCCCAAAAGTAAACAATCTGATTGGCATGACATTATGGTTTTAATCCCAGCACACAGGGTAGCAGAGACAGGCAGATCTCTGCATTCAAGGGTAGCCTGGTCTACAGAGCATTTTAGGCCAGCCAGAGTCACACACTGAGACCCAGTCTCCAAAGGGAAAAGAGGGGAAAAAAAAAAAAGCAACCCAGCTAAGTGTAAATGAGACCTATCCAGGAGCATCGCTTCAGGAACCAGTGAGATGGCTCAGTGGGTAAAGTCACTTGTTGCCAGTCCTGATGACTTGAGGTAAATCCTCAGAACTCACAAGTTCAGACTAATAAACATAAAAAAAGAAAAAAAAAAAACATACAGCTTTATGAAGTTGTGGGGTTTTTTTTTTTTTTTTTCAGAGCAAGTAATATTTTATATCCTGGTTCTGTTTATAATTGTTCAAGGTCTTAATTAAATGACTATAGTTTCCTTAGGGAAGTGTGTGTGTGTGTGTGTGTGTGTATGTGTATGTGTGATTTAAGCACAAATTAAGTATATGTGTAAGCCACATACTCATTTCCTTCATTACACAGTCTGATTGGTGACTGATGGCCAACTGTGTTGTTTTTTCTGTAGTGGTTTTGCAGCTCTTAGAGGAAACACTGAGCAATCTCAGCACAGTAAGATTTGTTACCAAGGAACACTTCAAGCTTTCTAATGCTGTGGACCAGGAGTTTCCAGAAGCCACTGGGTAGCATGTGCTTTCTTGTTCTCATGATTGTGTCAGTTATGAGAATCTAGTCTTCTCCATACCTTTTGTCACTACTTCTGGGTTTCCTGTTACCCTTAGTTTTGACATTGGTCTGATTGGTGCCCAGATGAAATTCCTGGTCCTCTTTTTGATGCTCTCACTTCACTAAGCTCTGGGAGCAGCCATGAAGGGAGGCAGGAGATGGCAGTCAACTGGCAGGCAGCAACAGAAAAGAAGCCCCTAGCTTCTTCTATTCCTTCTTCCCCACTTACACATATTATTTGAGACACATCAAGTTGAAAGATGGCGTTGGTGGTGGGAGTTCTTCAGGTTCGATGGTGCAGCTCAGCATCTGAGCATACATGCCTGCTTCAATACCAATCTTCTCTCCCAGATTCTCATTTTCCTTTTTTTTTTCCTCTCACCCTATTGCATTGTATTGAGTAGCTGTTAAAACTGTGGCACATTAAGCCAACCATAGTGGAACATGCCTTTGGTCCTAAACTTGAACAAGAGTAAGCAGATCTCTTCAAGTTCAAGGATAGCCAGGGCTACATAGACCCTGTCTCTAAAAGCAAAACAAACCTGTGGTACGCTACTTATAAAAAGTTCTTAATATATAGTTCTTCAAGCTACATTTAGAGTGCCATACATATATTTAAAAACATTTATTATGCTACTTGACCCACATGACAGCTCTAACAATTTTTTTTTGTACCAGGTATTCATTAGGATAATTGATAAAGGGACAAGACTGAAGGATGCAAATTTGAGCCAATTTCTTCACCATCCCCTATGTCCACAATCCAAACTGTTATGTTATTTTGATCTAATATACTAAGAATTAAGACGGAGCATGCAACAATTCCCACAATAACCTAACTCTTTTGAGAAGTTGCTTGGTTTTTGCTTAACAATGAAAACTGGTGTGTTTGTGTTTGTGTGTGTAGATGTACATGTCTGGAGACCAGAGGTCAACTTTGAGTGTTGTTCCTCTGAAGTAGTACTTGAAATGGGGTCTGTGACCTGGATCTTTCAAGTTTGACTAAGTTGGCTGGCCAATACACCTCAGTGTCTGTCTGCTTCTACAGCATTGGGATTGCATGAGCAACCAGAGCCAGCTTTTTAGGTGGGTTCTAGAAATTAAACTCATCCTATACTTTCATGTCAAGGACATTACTGACTGAAACATCTCCCCAGACCTAAAACTGCTTTTTATTTGTGTGTGTGTGTGTGTGTGTGTGTGTGTGTGTGTGTTGCTGTGAATTGGTATGTAGGGCGCCATACATACTAGGCAACTCTATGTACACAAAGTCCTTTAGCAAGGACTTTGGAAGTACTATTAAAGGACAATGAATATAGGGGGTTATTCACTAAAGAGACAGTTACAAAAGATACTGAGGTAGTTGGATTATAATACAGTATGATCTTGCCATTAGGAAATACATCCTAACATTACCATAATCATCAAAACAAAATTGCTTTTTCTGTTTTACACGAACAGAAAACAAGGAAAGGTTATTTGCAAAATTAATAAAGGGTACGAGGGGAGATAGCTAACCAGGTAAGAGCACTTGCTGCTCAAAGCATAAGAACCTGGTTCAAGTCCCCAGTACTCATAAAAAGCCAACTGTTACTGCATGTCTGTAACCCCAGAGCTCCAAGGTTATGGACAGAAGAATCACTAGCACCAAGTTCAGTGAGAAGCCTTGTCTCTGTGTACACTTCAGCCCCACATACGCATATACCACACCTGCACTTGTACTATGTAAATAAGTAGCATGCTAATGAAAGGTAGATTGATGACGATTGAGTTACAAGGGACTATGCAATATGCACTGGGATATAGAGCCCTGTATTAATCTTGGTGTGAGTTTTGAGGATGGTAACTAATAGTCTCAATTAAATTTCTCAGATGATTTTTGTGACTGAGTATGTATTAATAGTTGAACTACAAATGCAAATCCAACTGTTAATAAGCTAGAGTGTAACAATAATAGTAAATAAAGTTTTATTATGGTTATAAGAAATAATTTTTTCAACTTGAAGGGAGGATGTTTGATTTCAATCACATAGACCAGATGGGGATTCTGAAAAGTGGTTTTAGATAAATTCAACTCTGCCGAACATTCACTATGTGACCTTGAGCATGTTAAACCTTTATTAACCTGTTTCTTAGGGTAAAATGAATGAACCTACCACCAGTAATTGCTAGAAAGCACAGGCCTCATCTGCAGCAGCAGAAAATGCCTATGATTGTCTAGACCAGATTATGGGCTTACTAACAAGGCCCTGGAGAGCTTTTTGGTGATAATAGAAATAACCTATATCATAATTCTGATGGTCATTGAGATATGTAAATTCATCAAAATTTAGTGAAATGTGAATTTAAAATGGGTGTGTTTTTATTGTATGTAAATTATACTTAACATAAAATTGATGTCTCTTCCAACAGAACTAAATAATTCCTAAGATTCTTTTAACTACCTGAAGCTGGTAGTTAATCCAGTAGCTCCACTTTAACCATGACAGAATTGAATGATTTACTATGGGCCACAAAACTTTATAGATAGCTACACTGGAATTTGGGGGAGGGGCAGCAAACTGGATTTTGGAGGGGTGTTCAGTTTATTTGCTTATTTCAGTTTTGGGGTTTAGGATCCCACTATGTAGCCCTGGCTATCCTGGAGCTTGCTATGTAGGCCAAGCTGGCCTTGAACTTGAAAGAGATCTACCTGCCTCTTCTAAGTAATGAGATTAAAGGCTCATGCCACAACGCCCGGCTTAAACTGGGTCTTAAGCCACTTCAGGCTCCCAGTTCAGGATGTTTTCATTTATGGTGTTATTTAGTTACTTGCAAGTTAAGATCTTTTATGTTTTTAATTTTTTTAAAATAATTTATTTTTATCTTATGTACTTGCTGTTTTGACTTCATATATGTCTATATGAGGGGTTGGATTCCCCTAGAATAGGAGTTAAAGTTAAGAGCTGCCGTGAGGGTGTTGGGGCTTGAACCCATGTCCTCTGGAAGAGCTCTTAACCACTCTAAAGTGTGCTCTTAATGGCTGATCCATCTCTCCAGCCCATGCTTTAATTTTATTTTGTTTGTGTGTATATGTACCATTAATTTAATGTCCTGTCTGAGGTATATTGTCAATGAATTATGTAAAAATGTTTTACAGACTTTCATGTGGAATTTTACATTAAGTGCTTTGTAATCTTATTTATAACTAGAGAATTTCTCCTAACATCAATTACATTCTTGATACTAGGTTTTCTTTTAGGGCTGCCCTTTTCTGGCCTCTGGGTGCCCACATGCATGTATGTGCTATACACATATACAGACTCACATACACATAAATAAATCTTTTTTTTACAACCCTTTGTAACTCCTTTTCCAGAAAATCTGACATCCTTCTGGTCTCAAACATTGCATATATATGTGTGTTGTTCAGACACATATGCAGGTATAATACCTGTCTTAGTTAGGGTTTTACTGATGTGAACAGACACCCTGACCAAAGCAACTCTTACAAGGACAACATTTAATTGGAGCTGGCTTACAGGTTCTGAGATTCAGTCCATTATCATCAAAGCAGGAACCTGGCAGCATCTAGGCAGGCATGAGCTGAGAGTTCTGTCTCTTCATTTGAAGGCTGCTAGCAGAACACTCAGTTCCAGGCAGCTACAGTGAGGATCTTAAAGCCCACAGTCACGGTGACACACTTACTCCAACTGGGCCACACATTCTAATAGTACCACTCCCAGGGCCAAGCATATACAACCATCACATTCTACTTTCTGTCCCCCACCCCCATAGGCTTGTTCAAATATATGAGTCTTTGGGGGCCATATCTAGCCATAGCATAATAAAATACATTTAGTCCAACTTCCAAAGTTCCCATAGTTTATAGCAATCTCAACAGTGTTAAGTCCAAAGTTCAAGGTCTCTTCTGAGATTCATCCAATCACTTAACTGTAATCCCCAAAGCAAGACAGGAAACCAGGTGGATAAACTCCAAACTCTGCATCTCCGTGTCTGATGTCAAAGAAGTCGTCAGATCTCCAACTCCTTTTTCATCTTCGTTGAATGCAACAAACTTCTTTCTCCTGGACTGACTCCACTCCCTGTTAACAGCTTTTCTCAGCAGATAGTCCACGGCTCTGGCATCTCAAACATCTTGGGGTCTCCAAGGCAACTTCAATGTTACGGCTTCTTGTTTCAATGTCTGGGATCCACACATGATCTTCTGGGCTCCTCCAAAGGGCTGGCATCACTTCTCCAGTTCTGCCCTCTGTAGCCCTCTAAGCTCAGGTTGATCCACTCCACTATGGCTGCTGTTCTTGATGGTCATCCCATGGTACTGGCGTCTCCAATACACTGGGGTCTTCCCCTGCAACTAGGCTTCACCAATAGTCTCTTACAGGCTCTCCTCATGGTGCCAAGCCTCAACTCCTTTGCATGACCCCTTCAGTCCTGGCTGTCAGCTGCAACTGAGGCTGCACCTTGACCAATGGCTTTCCATGACCTCTCACAGTGCCAAACCTCAGCTGCTCTTCTTGACTCCTTCATGCCTTCAGAACCAGTATCACATGGGTGACCTTAAACATTACCGAGTGCAGCTACAGCATGAGGTACAACCTGGGCTATCTCTGGAACACAGCTTCTTTGTGCTCTCAGAAAACACTTCTCAGAAGATTTCACCTCAATGATACTGGTCTCTCCTTAATCACTAATTTCTTAGCTCCAGCTAACCAGCATCAACTGTCCTAGTAGTCCCTTCTATTCTGTACTCTAAAGCCAGAGCCATAAAGCCGAAGTTGCCAAACTCTGCTGCTTGCAAGAGCTGAAACATGGCTCCTTTATTCTATTACATTGTCACTAGCTTTCTGTTTTCCAGCTCCTTCACTGACTAAGCTTGTCTGTCCTGGATCTTGCTCTGTAGATTGACCTTGAACTCAGAGATCTACATGCCTATCTCCTGGGATTAAAGGTGTGTATCACCTTGCCTGGATCTAAATTTAGCTGTGTAGGATCTAGCCCCAAAGTCCCACCCCCTTAATTGTTATCTCCTTGAACACAGGATTCAGCTCCATTTTACTTCCTGGTGCCCCTTTAATACTCAAACAATATATTTTTCCTAAGTTTATTGCGCTTGTTCAAAATGCTCTTCATGAGACTTATCCAGAGAACAAAGTCTCTGCTAGGCGTTTCTGAGACTTTCTTTGTTGATGCAATTAATCTAAGTCTCTTCACCTTAGCCTCAGGCAGACTCTTCAGACAAGTGCAAAAAGTAGCCAGATTCTTCACAGAAATACCGTACACCACATACTGAAATTCTTCTCCTCTGAATCCTCTTGGGCACGGTCAGCACAGTTCAAATTACTCCCAACAACAAAGCCTTCCATATTCATCCTAGGATGGCTCATTAAGCCCCATTTAAATCATTCCACTACTTTCCAAATCCAACGTCCCAAAATCCACATTCTTCCAAACAAAAGTATGGTCAGGCCTATCACAGCAGTACCCCAGACCCTGGTACCAACTTCTGTCTTAGTTAGGGTTTAACTGCTGTGAACAGACACAATGACCAAGGCAACTCTTATAAGGACAACATTTAATTGGGGATGACTTACAGGTTCAGAGGTTCCGTCCATTATCATCAAAGCAGGAACAAGACAGCATTCAAGCAGGAATAGTGCAGGCAGAGCTGAGAGTTCTACATCTATCTGAAGGCTGCTAGCAGAACACTCACTTCCAGACAACCCACAACCACAGTGACATACATACTCCAACAGGGCCGTACCTTCTAAAGGTACCACTCCCAGGGCTGAGCATATACAAACCATCACAGTACCCATACACAATAGAAAGAAATAAGTTACTTATTTATTTAGTGGTTAGTTTGTTTTAAGACAGCTTGTTTTAGGTCTTACTCCATACGCTTGGCTAGCCTAGAGTTTACTATGTAGACTTGGCTATCCTCAGACTCAGAGAGAGAGATCCACCTGCCCTGCCTCTCAAGTGCTGGAGTAAAGGCATGTACTTCTAGATCCATCCCTAAATAAGTTTTTTTTGTGTGTGTGGGCGGGGGACAGTTAGCTCCTGTTTGTTTGAGATTATAGTATAGTTACATAATTTCCCCCTTTCTTACACACAAATTCTCCCATGTATCCTTACTCTCTTGCTTTCTTTGAAATTCATGGCCACTTTTTAGTTTAAAGTCAGTTATGTATTACTATATAGAAATATATATCCAGTTGACTTTAAGTACTGCTGTTACTAAAGTGGGGGTGAAATGAATAGGGATGATAAGAGGAGTCCAGGTAGGCACCAAACTGCCCTCCTGATAGAGTGGCTGCAGAACTGAAGCCTTTGAGGGCCTCATTACCACACATTTGAAGTAGTTCTGGATCAAAGTTACATGGAGACTACAGCCTCCACGATCACCTCTGGAGGAGGT
This sequence comes from Rhabdomys pumilio, assembly GCA_030674055.1. Taxonomy (NCBI): domain Eukaryota; kingdom Metazoa; phylum Chordata; class Mammalia; order Rodentia; family Muridae; genus Rhabdomys; species Rhabdomys pumilio. The sequence goes on from JANHMN010000001.1 coordinate 154,916,641, forward strand.
GGTTAGGAGTTTTGAAGTGTTGGTTTGATGGGTATCTACCACTGGCAGAGGCGCTATCTGCTGGCATCAGATCAGCTCTGGGAAGGAAATATATGAGAATGGGGCCTGGTACACAAGTGTCAGGGCATGTTATCTGGTGACTGACAGGAAAGTTGAGGTATGGAGTTGCTGAATACAAGTCACAGGCTAGTTCTTAGTGGAAGTGGAGGTCATAGAGTTTATTGGTGGTGGTGTATGTATGACAAGACTTGGGAAAGGGTTGCTTGGAATATATTGAGCAATGTAGAAACTATATTGCTGATTTAGTTTCTGTGAGTCTTTTAGTTATTATGTTGTAGGGCTTGTTCTATGAAAGCTGGGTAGGCAAAGGACTTCAAGCTAAATTGTAGCCTATATTTCTGTTAATTTTTTAAGGTGGTATAATAATCTTAACATGTATCCTTTCTTTTTGTAAAAATATATTTTTACTAATTTATTTAGTATGGTCCATATTGAGCAATGACTTTTCATAAAGGGCTACATAATATTTCATTATAAAGATGTACCACACTATACTTAAACCATCTCTTATTGCTAGCTGTTTGTTAGTTTTTTGACTTAGAATATCACAATAGTAAGCGTCCTAGTATATTTTTCAGTACAGCCCAAATATACCTATAGCATAGCCTCTTAAACATCGGTTCATTAACTGTCAAACAGGTTGAGTTACTTTTCATCAAATATATGTGTTTAACAAAGCTCCTGTAATTTACAAATATACGTGTTTATAAAGCACTACTGTAGGATAAGACTTGGTTTAGTTGTTGTACTAAGTTGACATTTGTTTTCTTGTTCTCCCCTAAAGCCTGTGCCTACTGCACTGGCCCAAGTGGACAGAGAGAAGATCTATCAGTGGATCAATGAACTGTCCAGTCCCGAGACAAGGGAAAATGCTTTGCTGGAGCTGAGCAAGAAGCGAGAGTCTGTCCCTGACCTTGCACCCATGCTATGGCATTCCTTTGGTACTATTGCAGCACTTTTACAGGTGGGTATGTATCCACAAGTAGGATTCAGTCATGTTTGTCACGTGTGTTTTTCTCTTCCTGTGCTCAAATGATTTTTGAAGACTTGAGAATGGTTGTGTAAATATTAACATTTGTAGGACTCTATTTTTAAGAAGTCAGAGGTATTTGTTAAATGTATATTTGGGGGTTCTATCCAGGAGATTGAATTTAGTTGATCTGAGAAGCAGGCCTTAAAATCTGTGTTTAACAAGTGAATCTAAGAACTACATTGACAAACAGCTTTTAGAAATTCAGTGGGGGTAGATTTGTTATAGCTGGGAAGAATATAGAAATCGTATGAGGACCATAGACATGGTCTAAGGGGGAAAAATGGTGAGATTAAGATGTAGCAACTGTAGGATTAAAAGTGTATTTCTGTGTGCATTAAAGAGTAAATAAATGCATCTGGTAAAGTGGTTCATTGGATAAAGGCACTTGCTGCCAAGCCTGACAACTTGAGTTTAATCTCTGGGTACAAGGAGAAATCTGAATCCTGCAGATTCTGACCTCTACACGTGTGCTATGCTATGTACACACACCACAAAAACAAATTAATAAAATCAAGAATGAATAACTAAAATTTGGGTCAGGTCAGAGTGGTGATATGTGGGAAATAAGTTAATATGAAATAATCTTAAGATATTAAGTTATTAGAATAAATGACGATTATCATTGATAACTGTAAAGTTTCTCCCCAAATTGCTAATAATCTTTCAAATCTGTTTGGTAAATTCATATGCTATTCCTAATACATGTAGCCAAGAATCTGTTAGTGTTATAAAAGGATTTGCAACTAAAATAAACAACTATATTCAACATGGGTCTCATTATAAAGTAAAATACAACTTCTTAAGCTTAAAATAATACGGGTTCCTCAAGTTAGCTACAGGGTCTGGAGAGATGGCTCGGTGTCATGGTAAAGAACACTGGCTACTCTTGCAGAAGTCCTGGGTTTGATTCCCAGCACCCACACCCACAACCAGCTGTAACTCTAGTTCCTGGGAATCTGACACCCTCTTTCTGGTCTCTGGGCACTGCATACATGCACAGATGCACATGCAAGCAAAACACCAATACACATAAAGTAAAATGAAGACTAGCTGCAAAATGTAGGGGGAAGTATAGGAGACCCAGTATTCCTAGAGACACATAGGAAAAGGTCTTAGTTACTACTTAGTTTAGTACACTTGTAATGAAAGGATAATTTAGTTTCTGCAGGAATTAAAGTTACTATTCTGTGACACTGGAAATTTGTGATTAATTGCTGTCTGGGATAATTGTGGATAATTGTTTGTATTTTTCAGGAAATTGTAAATATTTATCCATCTATCAACCCTCCAACCTTGACAGCACACCAGTCTAACAGAGTTTGCAATGCTCTCGCATTGCTACAGTGTGTGGCCTCACACCCGGAGACCAGGTAAATGGTTTTGAGTGTGTTGGTGAATTGGGGGTAGGTGAGTACTTTATAGGAACTTACATGCCGTTGCTGAGTGATGAGAGGGAGATGCAGTGAAGTGCCTGCAGAGGAGTCGTCAGAACTCTTTTGCTCATTCATGGCAATGACTTTTTCTCTTACAGTTTTTAGTGTGTTAGATATTTTTAATATACTTTCTGTATGTCTCTTGGCTTTTTTTTGTGTGTAATGTTTTATCTGTTGGAGTTGGTGGGTATTTGTGGAGAAGGCTACTTGATTTCTTTTGTTTGGAAACAAAATGCTTTTCATAGCTGAGACTGGCCTTAAACTGTCTTTCCTGTCTTTTCTTTTTCTTGAGGTTTTTTTTGGAGGCGGGGGCATTGTTTATTTGAGACAGGGTTCAGGGTTCGCTGGGTAGCCCTGGCTGTCATGTATCTCACTCTGTAGACCAGGCTGGCCTGGAGCTCAAGAGAGATCCACTTGCCACTGCTGCCACCCCTTGACCCCCACACCAGCTTTGGCCTTAAACTGTTAATTCTTTGTTGCCCGGGTGCTGGATTATAGGTGTATACCACCATACCCACCTTTTTCTTGTTTTTCTGTGACTGTTGACATATATATTTCTACATTGTTAAGTTTGATAGCTATTTTTAGTTTCTGGTTACAGATTTGGATTAAGTATGACATATTTTAAAGTGAAGCAAAATACAATTCCATACCTTTAACAACATAAGAACAGCTTACTAATTTAGTGATTTGCTATGTCTAAAAGGAAAGATTTTGCTTAACTACCTTAAAGAATATTTTCTGTTAGTGATAAATCCCAAATATAAAACCAGAGCTTTGGGGCTGGAGAGATGGCTCAGCAGTTAAGAGCACTGACTGCTCTTCCAGAGGTCCAGAGGTCCTGAGTTCAATTCCCAGCAACCACATGGTGGCTCAACCATCTGGAAGAACCATTCTTTTTATTTCTTAGGATTCCATCTGTAATGGAATCTGGAATCAGAGTCATCTTACAGCAGCAAAGTTTTAAAGAACTGTGGTCATATCACAGGAAAGATAATGTATGATAGGCACATGGGCATGTAGAAAGTACCAGAAGCAGTTGTAAACTATGAGAAATACATATGAGAATTGAACTCAGATCCCAGCAAGAGCCATCTTTTCAACCTCCTGAAGAAGAATCTCTTTAGCACTAAAGTAGCTTTTTTTTTTTTTTTGAGACAATGTCTCTAGGCTAGCCCCAGACCCATGATCATGATTCTCCTGTTGTTTTAGGCAGGCTCCTGAGTGCTAGGTTTCTATGTAGATGTACAGCAATACAGTGCCTTTAGCATTTATGGCTTGATTTTTGTTTCTGGGGATTGTTCGGCTATAGTCGATTACTTTTGAATTAACAGTTTTTAAGGCATTTAGTGCAGATTAAAAGTAAATTGTGTTGTTTAATCATTCTAGCCTGGGTTGCTGTTCCACATTGACATATTGTGCTGAGTCTCTATGGTGAGGGCAAGAGAGTACCCTTGTCAGCAATTTAGACTTGTCTGGCTTCTGTGACTGGATGCTGAGAAGCCCTCAACATCTCTCACTTCTGACAAATACATCTCCAAATATTAACACATCTCCTAGGGGACAAAATTATACATTAAGAATGTTGGTCAACTAAAAGCCAGTGAAATTCTTCTCTAAAGACTACTCCCCCTGGCAGTCTCACATACTGTCTGAGACTTAGACATGGCTCTGGGTTCTGACTGTGGTTGTCTTTTCCTTCAGGTCCGCTTTTCTGGCAGCACACATCCCACTCTTTTTGTACCCCTTTTTGCACACAGTCAGCAAAACTCGTCCCTTTGAATATCTTCGGCTCACCAGCCTTGGAGTTATTGGTAAGTTATTTTTTTGTTTTTCTTGAGTCATGGTCTTATTGTAAGCCTCAGGCTTACTATGTAGCTAAGGATACCCTTGAATTTTTTAAATTTTTTATCCTTTAACCTCTACTGCAAAGTGCTGGGATACAAGCATACCTCATCTTACTTGATATGGTTTTTAATGTAGAGCTGGGGTTGAACCCATGGTTTTATACATTCTAGGCAAGCATGCTACAAGACACTGATATTCTAGGGAAGTTATCGGAGATGTTTTGTAAGCCTGAAATTCTTACTGATAATAGTGGTCTAAGTTGTGTGTTTGGTTCACTTCTTACAGCTTGTTCGTTTTTCATCTGTTTCCTAGTAAATGCTTACAGACTTAGCAAGCACCATTCTTTTTTTTTTTTTTTTCCCAAAGGTTTATTTATTTTGCATATATGAGTACACTGTAGCTGTCTTCAGACACCAGAAGAGGGCATTGGATTGTATTACAGATGGTTGTGAGCCACCATGTGGTTGCTGGAAATTGAACTAAGGACTTCTGGAAGAGCAGTTATTGCTCTTTCTTAACCACTGAACCATCTCTCCAGCCAGCCCAGCAAGCACCATTCTTAATATCGTTAATGAAGCTGTGAGAATCAGAAATCAAGATCTGACTTTAGCTTCAAATTAGAGAGAGTATCGTGTCTGACAAGAACTTAATTTAATAAATCTTTTTTCTGTTTGAAGATTTTTTTTCCATGCATAATGTGCCTACATGAATTTCTCTCTGCCTCTCTCCCTTTCCCCCCTCCTTCTCCCTCTCCCCCTCTCCCCCTTTCTCTCCCTCTCCTTTACCTTTCCCCTATTCCCCTTCTCCCTGTCTTGTAATTCTTTGTAGCCCAGGTTCAACAATTTCTTCTTGCCTTAGCTTTCCCAATGCTGGAATTGTACTCCTGACTCACTACATCTGACTCCTTTTTGCTTTTTGTTTAAATGGATTCCCTGACACAGAAACTACAGTCTATATGTCATATTACTTGCTTTTGATGAACAATACAAAGTAAATATAATTAGAAAGCCTTTCTTTGTTTTGTTTTTTCGAGACAGGGTTTCTCTGTGTAGCCCTGGCTGCCCTGGAACTCACTGTGTAGACCAGGCTGGCCTCGAACTCAGAAATGTGCCTGCCTCTGCCTCCCAAGTGCTGGGATTTGTTTCTTCTTACAGCCTGTAGTCCACCACTGCCTGGCTTAGAAAGCTTTTCTTTAAAATAACTTTGTGCATATTTTCTTTAGGGGCCTTGGTTAAAACAGATGAGCAAGAAGTAATCAACTTTTTATTGACAACAGAAATCATCCCTTTGTGTTTGCGCATCATGGAATCTGGAAGTGAACTTTCTAAAACGGTAAGTGCTTTAAGTAAGATTCTATGGAGATAAAGACAACTTTGGCGGGTTGGCTCTCACATTCTACCTTGTCTCTGTGCTATTCTGCTGCCAAGAGCTGGTCCACAGGCTTTTGGGCACTTGTGTCTCTTGTTTCCCATCTCACCATAGAAGTGCTAGGATGACAGGGGTCAAACTTGGGTCGTCAAGCTTATACAGTCAGCATCTTAGTTAAGGTTTCTATTGCTCTGATAATATTCAACGATTAAAAGTGACTTGGGGTTGAAAGGGTTTGTTTCTTCTTACAGCCTGTAGTCCAGGGAAGTCAGAGCAGAAAGTCAAGGCAAGAACTGATGCAGAGGCCATACAGGAGTGCTGCTACTGGATTGCTCCACATAGCTTGCTCAGCTTTCTTAAAGCACTCAAGACCAGCCCTCTGTACACGTATAGTGCACATAAACTCATTCTCTTTTATGTCTCTTTCTGAGACAGTCCTTCTGTCTCAGACTCCTGAGGACTGGGATTATGGACTTGCACCAAAGTACCAGGCTTGTATTTAATTTTTTATGTGCAACAATTAAGACACTTTGCCCATAGTAGGCACACATTGAAATAAAGGTCCTCAGTCGAGTCTGTTATGATGTAATAACCTGGGAAATATTTTTAAAATACAGATGTGGGGCTGGAGAAATGGTTCAGTGGTTAACTACTATTTTTCCAGCCTACCCAAGTTCGATCTCCATCACCCCTATGGTGACTCACAACCACTTATAACTCTGATGGCCCCTTCTTTCCTCCCCAGCATTGTGTGCACATGGTGTATAGACATAGATGAAGACAAATCACCCGTACACATAAAAATAGACAAATCTTTTAAAATGTGAGTCTGGAAAAATGGCTTAGTCGTTAAGAACACTTGCTGCATAATCATGGCAACTGGAGTTCAAGTTTTACTGCCCATGTACCAGATGCAGCAAGCTACACCCTGTGCACACCTGTACCCCAGCTCTGAGCAGATAGAGGAAGGAGACTGCTAGGGCTTGCGGCTTCCAGTCCAGGAAAACAAACCCCAGGTTCAGGTAGAGACCCTGCCTGGAAGTAATAGGCAAAAAGTGCTAGAGAAGAGCATCTGACGCCCTCTGGCTTCTGCGCAAACCCCAACATTACATGTGCACATACTCATGCAGACACGTGCATAAATAAATAAAGAAATCTTTAATGAGTGTAGTGTCTAATTCTAGTCCTAGGCCTACTGTGAATGCTTTTCCAGGGTGGTAAAGTTTAGTTGGATAGGTAGATTAGTTGCTTGGCTGGTTGTTTATGTTTTTATTTGTATGTGCATGTGTCACAGCACACATGTGAAGGGTAGAGGACAGTCTATGGGAGTTGCTTCTTTTCTTCCAGCATGTGGACCTTGGTTATTGAACTTGGGTTTTCAAGGTCGTGTCCTTACCCACAGGGCCATCTCACTAAGGTGACTAATTGGTTGGTTTAAACCCTGCTAAGTAAATATAAAGTGTAGCTATTTAGGAACCAGGCATTATCCACTAAACTAGACATAAGCCTGCTGTATGACTCCACAGTCTCACACCAGGTATGTTCTCAAGAGAAATGAGCTCTTATGTATATCAAAATATGTACTAGAACATTTATAACATTTCTATTTTTAAAGATTGAAAAGTTGTACAGTCAAAAATAACTACATTAAAAAGTGTGCTCTGATATATGTAATGCCGATGGTTCTACTTGTATTAAGCAAAGAAACCAGCACATGAATTTTTACTGTGACTCCACCTAAATGAAGTTCAAAAACAAAAGAGCTAGAGAGATGGACCAGCAGTAAGACCAGTGGCTCTTCCAGAAGACCTGGGTTCAATTTTTATCATCCACATAACAGCTTACAGCAATCTGTAACTTCAGCCCCAGTGGATCCAACATGCTCTCTCTCTGACTATCATGGGCACAAAACATGCGCATGGCACACATACATGCAGACAAAACACTCATCCACATTTAACAAAAAGCCAAGCTAGTTAGGTATTGGTGATGTCTTAGATTTTTAATTATTGGTGGTTACCTGTAAAGGATCTGTATTAGCTGGGAAAACATATAAGGTAGTACTAAGATTCTGAGTTGCTGGAAGTGTTCTGTTCTAAGTTGTTGTGATGTACAGATATGGTATGCAAACGAAAGCTCACCAGATAATACTCTATTAGTGAATTTGTCCTTTGCGCTGGTTTGTATTAGTTGCCTATTGATGTCATGACAAATTAGCAGAATTAAGTGATGGCTTAATTTATAAATTTATTCTCAGTTCTAGAAACCACAAGTCAGTTTCAATAAGCTAAAATCAAGTCAGGTAGAACAGGGCCAGGGTTCCTCTAGAGGCTGTAAAGGGGAGTCTTTTACATGCCGTTTTACTTCTAGAATTATGTTCCTTGTGTTCTGTTACACATGGTTCCCTTCTGCAAGCACTCAAGCATGTTCACATCTCGTTCTCTTGTCTTTTCTTCTTTGTGGTTAAATTTCCATCTCCGTTAGAATGATGTTTAGTGATTCTGAGGACCTGTGTGGGTAATCTCTCTAGCTCAAGATCCCTAATTATATCTGCAAAGACTCTTGTACATATGAGACAGCACTCTCAAGGTTTGATGATTAAGATTTAGCTACCTTCCGAGTATATTATTTGTTATACCTTATATATACAGTGAGGTATATACAGTGTTATACCTCAGTGGAGCAATAACAACAGCTGTTCTGATGGCATCAAAGAAAGATAATTATTATCCTAATTGTCTGCAATTGTGTCTCCTACCTGTAATTCTAACACTTAGGAGGCTGAGGCAGGGGCATTGCTATGAGTTTGAGGCTAGCTAGCCATGGTTACAGAGTAAGACCCTGTCTCAAACCTTTTACCCAAAATAATGATTGTCTGATTTAAAATAGAGGTTGGGGTGGGGGGCTGAGCCCCTGTTCCAAGTTGGTTTTGTATTCACTGAGTAGCTAAGGCTGGCCTCGAATTTTGTGCAATCCTCCTGGGCTTTATCTAGGGCTTTCCCTTATATAAAATGAGAATAGTGGCATGTACTTTGTGGGCTCAATAGGAAACGTGAAGCTATAAATAACCTTTAGAAAAAATCCTGACATAGTAATTGTTCAGTACGATAATGTTTGTTCTGAGTGTGTGGTGCTTGATAAAGTTGTGGAAAATGTGCAGGGGACTCCACTTGTTCTATATTCTGAGTGCTGATCATACCTAGATGTGTGAGTAGTAGTCACTGAAATGACAAGTCTGAGCAGCTCTTCAGGCTTCTTTGTTTGAATCCAGGTTGCCACATTCATTCTCCAGAAGATCCTCTTAGATGACACTGGTTTGGCTTATATATGTCAGACATATGAGCGGTTTTCCCATGTTGCCATGATCTTGGTGAGTTCTTTCTTTTACTGTCTTTGCAATTTACTTCGATAACAAAGCTTAGTTCCTTTGTAACTAGCCCAAAACTTAGTCTTCTAACTAGAAATAACTGTTCTGGCCAGTTACAGTAGTATATGCCTGTTATCCCAGTATCTATAAGGAAAGGAAGGCAAAAGGATGACTGTGGGCTTCAAGCAGCAGCATGAGTTTCTCACCAGCCAAATGAAGAAGTAGTGTCCTATTCCAAAAATACTAGCTGGAATGGTAGTATATGTCTTTAATCTCAGAACTCTGGAGGCAGAGGCAGGCAGATCTGTGTGAGTTCGAGTCCAGCCTGATCAATATAGCAAATGCTTGGTTAGCCAAGACCACATATAAATACCCTGTCTCAAAAGGGTGAAAAAAAATCTCGGAAACTTTATAATGGTCTGATCTCTGGTGTCAATTGGAATTATTTTGTGACTTCTTTTTTCCCCCTACCTTTGTTTTGGGTAAAACAGGGTAAAATGGTCCTGCAGCTATCCAAAGAACCATCTGCCCGTCTGCTGAAGCATGTAGTAAGATGTTACCTTCGACTCTCAGATAATCCCAGGTAAAGATTTAACAGGAGTTAGAAGATTGTGGGGAAAGAGTCTTATGAATGGATTCCAGTGTTACGGCTCGGATCCTCTGTCTTGAGAATTTTAACACATATAACTTTAGTTTATTTAAGACAAACTTAAGTTCCTGTTAAAATCTAAAATTCTGACTTTAAAATGCACTAGTTAGATCTTCCTGTTTTAACTCTGTTCTACCCTGAAATTCCCGAAAGCCCAAGCAATTTCAAGGGAGGCTGGTGTGGTTTGGGCTTTCTATAGCTGCTCCAGGTAATCAGAGTGTACTTTAAAGGTCTCTTGCAAAGTCCTGTAGCCTAGAGGCTTTTTTTAGCTTGCTGTTTGTTCTCTGCTTCCCGCAAGCTGTTGAACTTACTACTTTTTCTTGGTAGTTTCCAGAACTCTACCAGAATCATGCACTTTGTAGATGTAATGCACTTCAGAAATGTTTGACCTTTTCTCTTATTAATCCATAATTTATGATGAAAGCTACATGTACAGACTGCTAAGCCACATAAGGGAGTGCTTTCTGAGTTCGTAAGAATCAAGTGGCCTGACTAATGTGAGTGGCTCTCTAGCCACTGAGGTTATTTTATTTGAGCCCTAGCTATTCTTTGATCATTTTGTCCATTTTTCAATACCCCCAAGTTAGCAATATACTTATTAGAAATTGTACCTGTTTTGAGTATAAGAGCTGTAACTGTTCAGAACAGCTCTGTATGGAGTTGATATTTGCTTAATTTAGACTTCTAGATTAAAAACTGCTACCATAGTTTTTACTATTCATTTTTTATTAAGGTTTTCAAATATAAAGTTGGAAAATTTCTGTAAAGCCATAGCTGATGTTAGTGTAGGATTAAAATTGGTTTATCATATAAATGGGGTCATATCTGCTGTTAGTGTACAATTTTTTAAATAGTTTCATTTCTCATAAACTATGTCTAGTGATATTTTGACAATATTTATCATAATAAATCACTCCAAAACAAAGTTAGGAGTGAAGTGAACTATTGTATCATGTAATTCCGTTTTGCTTTTGCATGAACTTGTGCATTAGGGTGTGGTGAATATTTGTGGACTACATAATACCTGCTTTAAGGAATTCTAGTAGTTTCTTGGTGTAACTTGATAGCCATAGATTCCTAGGAAGTTAAGAAAGGGGGTTTTCCCAGCCCCCAAATGTGGGCTTATTTGTTGTCTTTCTGGTTGGTTTGTTTGTTTCTGATGTAGGGCACGTGAAGCACTCAGACAGTGCCTCCCTGACCAGCTGAAGGATACAACCTTTGCCCAGGTGCTAAAAGATGACACCACCACGAAACGCTGGCTTGCACAACTGGTGAAGAACCTGCAAGAGGGCCAGGTCACCGATCCTCGGGGAATTCCCCTGCCCCCTCAGTGATCCTCGGTGTTCCCTCTCACTACTCCCCTGCTTGGGGAATGAGAATGGAACCTATGAGGAAAACAGCTCAGGTTTGATTGCTGACTGGGAATAGACAGCCTCGGTGCTGAACTGTACTGGAGAAAAGGGGCAAGGTACCCCGCTGAGGAGTGTGGGCTGACTGGAGGTCCTGAATCCCCCTGCTGCTCCCAGGAATTGGGCTCCTGACAGCAGTCTGCTACCACAGCCCCAGGAGGGTGTCAACACCAGCAAATGCTGTATTTGCAGCATGTCCAAGATGACCCTGCTCCTGAACCTCTGCCTAGCCACTGGTAGAGAGAGGAGACGTGGTAATAGCAGCAACACTCTAGGCACGGAGAGCACCTGGGACCAAGCCATGTGGCTTTTTTTTTTTTTTTTTAACTTTGCCTTCCTGGACAACTCAAGGTGTGTCTCTTAATTCTCTCTCTCTCTCTCTCTCTCTCTCTCTCTCTCTCTCTCTCTCTCACAGTATTTGTTTACTTTGGATTTTTGTTTTTAATCTCAAAAGAGAGAGATGTGTTTAATGGACACAAGCTATAATTTTCAGCAAAACTTTGTCAGTTGGCACTGTTTACAAGTCTGTTAGCTGCATAAGCTCAATAAAAAGTTGGTCTGGGCATTGCATCCCTTCTGGCAGACTGATAGATAGCTGCATCAGGCTGTTGGGTGGAATGGGAGGCAAGGGAAGAGGAAAACCAAAGGCCCAAGCAAGAACTCTCTTCCTGTTCCCTCTGCTCCTCTTCTTTCCCTCCCAAGCCTGGCTGCTATGAGGACATTCACCTTGGTTCTGGCTTCAGCTGCTAGCCGACCCAAATCTCAGTGCTTTCCCCTTTTTCACCACTTAAACTTAAAGCAGACGTCTTAATTACTCAACCTTCCCTAAAAGAATTGTATTGGGGCAGGAGGGATGGCAGTTCCTCAGATTCAGGTCTTCACAGATAATTTCCAGGTGTCTTCTCAAACAGAGCAAGCACCTGGATCCAAATGGTAGGCTACTTGACCCTATTCTCTGGCGCTATAAGTGAGTTTCAGTAACGCCATCTCTCCTCGTGATTGTACTTGAAGCAGTATTAGCTGAATGCGTTTCTTCAGATGTAAAATGAATAGCTGGACTTGCTGGCTTAGTCTCCTCCCCTTTTAACACAGTTTCTTTGATCTATGGAAACTACAGGGTTACCACTGAAATGTTTTTTACTTGTTGATAGTGTCAGAATTCCCCTTCCATCCCCATGGGCTCAACTCTAAACTATACTGTGAACTGCTTTTCTTTCTGCGATCTTTCCCACCATCAGCCTTTTCTCATCCTCATGTCCAAAGATGGGATTATTAATCCAACTCTAGAGAGAGCCCAAATCTTCAGCCTGTGTCTCACATACTTGAAGATGTCTGTGTTAAGTTTGAAGAGGTTATAAAGGGACAGATGCTCATAGGAACTTTTGCAGAGGCAGTTATGCCAACCAAGGGCTCTCTAAGCCGACTTTCACACGGGGAGCTGGCATTGTTCATTGGCTTCTGTCTTTAGAGCCAAGAAAGTAGTAATTAAGTAGCCTAGATTTAGGGAGGGTAGAATAAGCATTTATTCCCCTGCCTTCCAAATTGAAGAGGAGGACCTGGCCTCAAGCCTGAAGAAGAAAAGTCTCAGAAAGCAAAAAACATCACCTTGATAAATGTCTTGACTCACTCTGCAGCTTGTGATCTGAAAAGTTCACTAGGGTACCCCAATTTTTGAAATCCGCCTTCCTGCTGAACTGAAGTCTCTCATTCCGCTTCACTGGGGAAGCAGCTGAGGCTTGGGGCCTTGCTCCCTGGGACATTCTCTCCATCTTTTGGTGCATTGGCCATGTTATTGTGCCAATAGTGTCTTAATTCATGTCCCATCTATCCTCAGCTGGCCTTGGACCTAACAGGGGTTGAATGGGGAGGGGTGCAATGGGTCTTACTTCCTGTGGTTGGTCCTGATGTTCTATGTACTATATAAAGAGACACCTCCCCTTATTTTGTGTTTTCCACCCCTCACCCTCAACAGGATTTAAATAAAACATGCTCTGGTTTGTTTTTTTTTTTTTTTTTTAAATTCTTTTAGTTGGAGAGTTTATTCTGTCAGCATAGAAATATCTGGGCACTTTAATCTGACGATCATTGTTAGACCTGCCTCTACCCTGACTACTTACTGTCCTGTTAAGAGGACCATGGTGGTTCCTTTGTGGATAGATTCTTTTAGGCAGCTAGAAGGCTACAGCTGATTATGAAAGCTCTTTGGATGTCTAGGATAGTGGACCTTACCTGATAAAGTGTCTCTTGCACAGGCAGAACCTCACTCCTGGCTTCTGTGCCTGTGATTAGGAGAGATTTCTGTAAGTAAAGAGGTAGTGCTTTATTTATTATGAGCTTTAAATGTTAGAGGACATTTTCAGAGTTGGTTTTATGCCTGGCTTAGTAGAACACAGTGAGCCCATTTCCACCTTCTTTTAAGGACTTTAGAGAGCATGTACTGTTCTGGTGGTGGGACAGGGCAGGAGACGCATCTACAGGCTTCAGAGGGCTTTTCTGTTCATATAGGATCTCCTTGCTTGCTATTGCTGCTGCTCAGAAGTTGGGAAAAGAAGGACAAAACTGTTACCAAGAGCCATGGAGAGCCGGGGGTGTGTCTCACTGGGTAACATGCTTGCTTGCCATACAAGCATGTGGAGACTTGAGTTCGAATTCCCTATTATACAAACAAACAAAAGCTGAGTATTTCAGCACACCTGTAACCCAGCACAGAGGGGCACAGAGACAGGAAAATACCAGGGGCTGTGGCTAAGCAGTCTAGCCAAAGCATCAGTCTTTGGTTTCAATGAGACCCTGTCTCAAAAATATGATAGAAGTCAGGGATGGTGAGTGCATTCAGAGGGCAGAGCCAGGTGAATCTCTGTGAGTTTAAGGCCAGTTAGTCCATAAATTCATAGTGAGTTCTAGGCCAGCCACAGTGCATAGCTACCCTATCTTTAAAAAAAAAAAAAAAAAAAAAAAAAGGAAATAAGATTTCCAATATTGCCACGGGGTTGAGGGTAGCACGCATTTTTAATCTCAGCACCCAAGAGGGAGAAGCAGGTGGATTTCTGAGTTCCAGGCCAGCCTGGTCTACATAGTGAGTTCCAGGACAGCCAGAGCTACATAGTGAGACTCTGTCTCCAGGAGGAAAAAAAGAACAAAAACAAACAAACAAACAAAACGCCATTGGATAAAGACTCTTGTCACTAAGCCTGATGACTTTTCAGTCCCTATGACCCACATAGTGGAAGGAGAGAGCTGACTCCGGCAAGTAATCCTCTGACCTCAACTGGGCCACTGTCTATATGCCACACATATAGACAGACAGACAATGTAATGAAATAAAAATATAACCTCTAGTTCATACATCACAGCTGAAAATCACTAACTTCATGTCAATATAGAAAACAGAAAACTTAATATGAAGAATAAAAGCAAAAGCCAGTTAAAATGAGAGGGGGAACCCTACAAATTAAAAACTACTTTGAAAATATCGGTGAACTTCACCCCTAACAGACTAATCAGAACTTTTAAGTGCATTACTTTAGGTCTGGGGTGAGTGGGTACACTGGAGGCTTGGGAGATGACTCAGTAGTAGGTCAAGTACTTGTTCTGTGTCTCAGATTTGTTTGCAGTATGATAAAAGCATGACCAAAAAGCAATCTGGGGAGAGGATTTATTTCCCTTACAGGTTTCAGTCCATCAAGGGAAGGAACCTGAAGACAGGCTGTAGAGGAACACTGACTGGATTCCCTAGTCTAGTTTTGTTTTTTTTAATACCACCCAGGACCATCTACTCAGCCAACACACTACATAAATCTAGTCTCCTGAACCTAGGTGCATGTAAAAGCCATTGGCAGTGTGCATGTATGATCCCAACACTGAGGGGTCAGAGACCAGGTGTATTCTGGAGGCCTTTCTGGTCATCTAATTTAGCCGAAATATTGAGCTCCAGGTTCAGT
Source organism: Rhabdomys pumilio (assembly GCA_030674055.1). Lineage (NCBI taxonomy): Eukaryota > Metazoa > Chordata > Mammalia > Rodentia > Muridae > Rhabdomys > Rhabdomys pumilio. The sequence continues at coordinate 154,931,749 of JANHMN010000001.1, forward strand.
GACAAGCTTTCTCATAAAGTGGGAAATGGTGAGATGGCCTGAATTAGGTCCCCAGAATCCATGGAAAGATAGAAGAAAGGAACTCCATACGTGTGTCCTCTGGGCTTCACACATGGACCATGGCATAGCACCCATATAACCAGATAGTATTTTTAAAAAGGAGAGAAAGTCACCCAGTGTCAGCCTACACGTGCACAAGGGCAAGTACAGGTATACTCACAATCGGCCACCACATAAACAATGACTTCCTGTCCTAGAACCACCAATGGGGTAATGTTATGAACAGAGGAAAGGAATAGATCTCAGTTCATTTTTGAAGCAGCGGCACCTAGCTACTAAAATCTGTCAGGAACATCCTAAAAAACTAGGAACCAACTTCTGCCATGTGTAGACATACAATTCAAAGAATCATATTTAGTTCAGTCTAGTCCTCAATTTGTGATTCAACTTTCCCAGCTTCCCAAAGGCCTGGATTTGTAGGCATGTGCTACTGTACCCAGTAATGAGGACCAGTCTCTTAAAATGAAAATGTAAAACTGAGTATGGTGTCTCATACCTGTAATGGCAGTTGGGAGCTGACACAAGGAATGCTTGCTGAGACAAGGCCAGCCATGTCTTCATAGGTTCTAGATTACTGGCTACAGAATGAGACCCTGTTTCAAAAACTGAACAATAAGGCTGAAGAGATGGCTCTGTGGTTAAGAACATTGACTGAGCTTCAAGAGGACTTGGATTTGATTCCCAACACCCACACAGCTGCTCTCAAGTGTGTGTAGCTCCATTTCCAGAGTGATTTGACACCCATTTCTGGCCTCTGCAGGCATAGGCATGTAAGTGGTACACAGATATACATGCAAGCAAATCACTCATATACATAAATGCAATTTTTAACTGAAAAATAAGAAAGCAAATACCTCTCACTGATTAGAGCACATACTTCAAGCCTTAGCACCACAGGAAAGAAATTTGCAGACAAACTAGCAATGAATAAAAATATAGAAAGGCTTGGTGGTACACACCTTTAATGCCAGCACTTGGGAGGCAGAGGCAGGTGTGACTTTGTATTCAAGGCCAGCCTGGTCAACAAAGTCAGTTCCAAGGGGCTGGATAAATGGTTCAGTGGTTAAGAGCACTGACTGCTCTTCCAGGGGTCCTCAGTTCAATCCCTGGCAACCACATGGTAGCTCACAACTATCTAGAATGGGATCCAGTGTACTCTTGGTGTGTGTCTGAAGACAGCTGCAGTGTACTCATATAAATAAAAATAAATAAGTCTTTTTAAAAAAAATGAGTTCCAAGACAGCCAGGTCTGTTATACAAAGGAACCCTATTTGAGAAAAACCAAAACATAAAATAATTTTTAAAATGTATCAGATTAACCAGTTCATTGCAAAAATGCTAGGTTGATTCATTATATGAAAGCTAGTCAGTGTGGTTCACAGCAGAAGCAAAACCATCTTCTAGATGAAGGTCACAATTTGTAACACCTATCCATGATTGTTTTAAATTATATGGTAGCACATACCTTTAATCTCAGGAGGCAGAGGTAGGCAGATCTCTGAGTTCAAAGCCAGCCTGGGTTACATAATGAGACCCTATCTCAAAAATAATAATATAATAATGCTGTAATTCCAGCATTCATACATTCAACAGCATTCAGGAAATGGTGGCAGGAGGTTCAGAAGTTCAATACCTACAAAAGCAATCTTCATAAAAAAACATCAACAAAAATCCTACAGCAAATCTCAAGAAAATGTTGAAATTAGTCTCCATAAGCCAAGCACATGCCTGTGATTCCCATACTAAGGAGACAGAGTCAAGAGCTCCAAGAACTCACAGGTCCATCTCTTACATGAGTTCCTGTCTCGAAAGAAAAAAGTTATTCTTCCTGAGATGAGGAAAGAAACTAGGATGTCCAGTCTCATGCTTCCATTATCAGTCCCCAGCCAGTGTTGGGAGGAAAAAAAAGGCAGCCTCCTAGGACACACAGACATGAGCATGGTACACATACATGCAGACGGAACATTCACATGCATAACAAAATTTTTTAGAAAAGGAGTTATGTCTACAAAAATTTTACAAGAAACTGGATGTCTTAGCACATGCCTGTAATCCTAGCTTCCAAGGAACAAGGGCAGGAGAATCAGAAGTTCCAATCATTCTAGACTATAAGTAGTTTGAGGCCACCTTCAAATATAAGCAACCAATTCTCAAATAAATGAAGTTATAGAGGTGGCTCAACAGCTAAGAGTGTTTGTTGCCAGGTGGAGAGATGGCTTAGTGGTTAAGAGGTCTGGCTTCTGGCTGTTCTTCCAAAGGACCTTGGTTTGATTCCCAGCACCCATGTGGTGTCCCTCAACCATCTGTAACTCCAGTTCCTGGAGAGCTGACATGCTGAGGGACCAAGCACAGACATACATGCAGGCAAAACATTCATACACATGAAGTAAAAATGTTATATGTGTGTGCATGTTTTCTGAAACGGTTTTCTTGGTGTACCTCTAGTTGTCCTGCAACTAGCTATATAGACCAAGCTGACCTTAAACTCATAGAGATCCACCTGCCCTTGCCTCCAAAATGCTGAAATTAAAGGCGTATACCACCACTGGAGAACCTGGATTATGCTCCCACACCCACACATCAGCTAACAACCACCCTTAACTGAGTCCCAAGGGATCAAATGCTCCACATAATTAAAGTGCTATACATTACCGGGCGGTGGTGGCGCACGCCTTTAATCCCAGCACTTGGGAGGCAGAAGCAGGCGGATTTCTGAGTTTGAGGCTAGCCTGGTCTACAGAGTGAGTTCCAGGACAGCCAGGACTACACAGAGAAACCCTGTCTCGAAAAACAAAAAAAAAAAAAAAATGCTATACATTATTTAAAATGATAAATTTATCTTTTTAAATAAATAAAAAGAAAGGAAACAAATTATACCCACAAGGGCATCAAATGACATAGGAGTCTTTACAATGAAAAGTGAACATTCCTTGAAAGATGAGTTGAAGCCTGGAGAAACGACTTGGCAGTTAAGAACAGCGGCTGCCCTGCCCAAGGACCTGGGATCAAGTTCCAGCACCCACATGGCAGCTTATAGCTGTAACTCGAGTTTCAGGGACCCAACACCCTCACACAGACACACGTGGACAAAACACCAATGAACATAAAATAAAGATTAGTTTAAAATGCTTTGAAAAGGGAACCTGAATGGGAGAAAATGCACATCGCCGTGGGGGTGGGGCGGGACAGTAGCGTTAGGATGCTGGTTTCTCCAAGTTTACCTGCCTGCTGCTTCAGCTCAATTCTAAGTCAGGTTACACCAGGTTTGTTTTTGTGAACATTGACAAATTGATTCTAAAACTTTACAAGAACAGCCAAAGGTAATCTTGAATAAAAATGTAATTAGCCTTTTTTAGTTCCAGGTTTCTTTAAATTTTAACCTTTTTTTGTAGACAGGACTCTCATAAAATACTATGTGTGTATGTTTATGTCTTTTTTTCTGAAGTTTTGAGTCAGTTTGGAATATTGTATCACATACTATTTATTTTCCCAGCTATCATCTGGTTCTCTGGGATTTGTTTTTATACTCTTACCAACTTCTTGCCCTTAATAAAATGACAGAACTGAGCATAGTTTTGTTGGAATGGAGGAGTGGTTGGCTATACACTCTCTGGTCTTCTGAAGTGATGTAGACCGACTTTTACTTCTACAGGTAGTCTCACAGTGATTCTCTCTCTCTCTCTCTCTCTCTCTGTGTGTGTATGCGCGTTCGTGCGCGTACGTGTGTGAACACAGGTGTGGAGGTCGGAGAACATCAATTCTCACCACCCACCTTGTTTATGGCAGGTTCCATTTGTTCTGTGCGCACCAGGCAAGCTGGCCCATGAACTCCTGGGGCTTCTCTCTCCACCTCCTCATCTCACCATCCAGCACTAGAATTAAATACTCACTGCCCTCCCAAGTTAAATACAGGAGCTTTGGGGGTTCAAACTCAGGTCAACAGGCTTTTGTGGCAAATGTTTGCACTTAGGCCATCTTCAAGATCCCACCTTCTTTTTAAGACAGGGTCTCTCATCGGTCAGAGCTCACTGACTTAGATAGACTCACTGGCCAGAAAGCCCCAGAGATCATCCTGTCCCCACCTCCGCAACGGTTGCTCAGTACCTGACTTTTTTTGTGGCTTCTGAGGATCCAAACTCAGGTCCTCATGTTTGCCCAGCAAGCACCACACTGTCTGAGCCATCTCCCCAGCCCTGGAATCTAATATCTTGAATTATCTTTTCAGTACAAAAAGATGCTTTAGTTGAGACATCTGAGTTCAAGGGCTGGAGAGATGGCTCAGTGGTTAAGAGCACTCATTGCTTTTCCAGAGGTCCTGAGTTCAATTTCCAGCAACCACATATGGTGGCTCACAACCACCTGTAATGGGATCCAGTCCTTTCTTCTACTGTGTCTGAAGTTGGCTACAGTGTACTCATATACATAAAATAAATGATTTAAAAAAAAAAAAAAAGAAAGAAATCTGAGTTCAGTTGGGTAGACTGGGGAAGGGGATTCAAATTCCCCAACCTGAAGTCCTGAGCAGCAGAAGAGTTTGTGCCAAGAAGGGCATCTGGGAAGACATGACTGGAAGACTCAGTACCATGTCTGGGTCTCCCTATGGCACCTGCTACTTCATTTTAATTTAGGTTTTCTAGGCCTTTCCTGGGCATGGTTCCCGAAGAGTCCCTCTGCTGCTGCTTCCCCCGATCAGGTTTCTGGATCTGTTAATAATAGAAAACAGTGGGGGAAGGGCCAGGATCTTTGCAGAGGTAGGAATTACCAAAGCAGACGAACAGTTCCTGTGCCAAAGCCTTGCCTGCTGCCTCTTGGATCTATTCAAATTCCTGTGTTCTCTCCAGGAGCTTCCATCCAACAATTCTATTTATTTATTTTATGTTTTTCCAGTGTGTGTGTGTATGTATGAGAGCGCATGCACTTGAGCATGTGGAAGTTAGAAGTCAACTTTGGAAGTTAGTTCTCTCCTCCCATGATGTGGATCTTGGGTATCAAATTTGAGTGGTCGGAACTGGCGGCACGTCCTTGCCTTTCCCCACTGAACCATCTCTCCAAGCCCCTTCCCAAGCATTCTTGGAGCCAAACTAATCTTGTGAAATCTCTCATATACTCAATCCCCAAGTCAGAAAACAAACTGAGGAAGCTGAGGAGTGGTGGTTTATTGATAAGAATGCAGAGACAAGTATTTGAGACCTGCTGTCTCCCAGGGAATTTAAAGGGTAAGAGCATTCTTCCCCACATCACACAGGAGCTTAGGTAACACTGCGCTGATGAGAAAGAGGAAACGGGTATCTAGTCCTGAGTAAGAAGAGGAAGTAGGTGGAGGAGGGAAAATGAGAAAGGAGATTATGATGTCAGGCAAGTGGGGATGGGACCTCCACTAAGTCAAATCTGATGGCTTATAATTTGATGTCTTCCTTCTTCCTGCTCCCCAGGAATGGCTTCCCTTTTAATGTCTACCTTCCTTTTGGACTTTGCTTTCTGCTACCAAAGCCTGCTCTAAGAAGGAAAGTGATGCATGCCTATAATTCCATCCAGAGGTTCTGGAATTCAAAGTCATCCCTAGCTACATAATAAATTCAAGAGCAGCCTTGACAACACTATAATTGGTCCTATCTATAAAGAAAAAAAAAAGACAACAAACCTGCTGTCAGTAAAACCAACCAACCAACAAACACAGATAGTCAACCCACTCTCTGGGTTAATTAAGAAGAGCTACTAAGGCTTCAGGGGTTGCAGGCATGGTGGTTCACACGTACATAGTCCTTGCTTGTTTTGGAGGCTGAGATGAGAGGTTGGGGGCACCTACTTGAGCCACAAGTTCAAAACCAGCCCAGGCAACATAAGGATACTCCCATTTCACAAAAAAAAAAGAGAGGAAGAAAGGAAAAGAAAGAAATAAAGAAAGAAAAAGAAATTGCAGAAGTTTAAATCTCTTTCATTATAAAATATAATAGAGGCAACATAGACCTACAGAAAATGTATGACAGAAAATTATTTTTTAATGAAGGACTCTTCCCTACCCCTGTTAGTACTCAAGACTAAAAATAGGTCAAGCCCAGCTATGCACCCATTCTACCACAACGCCTTCCTAAAGTCATCTCCATCCTGGCTTTTGTAGTCATCACTTAGAAGGATTTTATTTTAATGGAACTTAGGATTTAGCTATCAATAACCACTAATGGCAGACTATTAGGCCGTTGAGAGGTATTTGAGAGAACTATAAGAGGCAGCCAGAACTCAACACACTCAAAGTCATGTCCATCTCACAAAGCTAGTTCCCTCTGGGCTTGTGACTAAAATACACCACTGAAAAGAACCTCACAGGAGTTCCAGATATGTGCCCTATGCCCATAACTGCCTTAATTGCCACCAAAGGGGTCAGAAAAGCCATGCCTCAATCGTCCCAAGGCAAAGCAAAAGCTGAGCCCAGCTGTGATGCTTAGGCGTGGACAAGGGCGGGTTGTCTTTACTGCCAACACATGTCTAGAGTACTGTAGAAACTTCTAGTGCCTTAGTTTTTATTTGTGAAGTATGGAGTCATAATCACACCCCTTTTCCTCTCCTAATCTGGTTCCTTTTCCTCCATCTGGGTTTCTGTGCCAGCTACCTATTCCTTTACCCTTGGAAGGAGCCCCTTCCTTTATGAGTGTCCTCTCTCTCCACTTTGCTCTGCTCCTGGTGTTACAAAGTTGGAATTTTTAAAAAGATGTTTCTAACATTGATTTTTAAGTGTAAAACAGAAAGGCACTTGGAAGAAAGATACACGGGAGCATAGGTGTGACCTTTTCTAAAAGAGTCCTCTGATCTGAATATTGTGAGCTTACTTCGTCTCTATCCATACCTTTATTATGTGTGGCCAGAATGATGAGAGAGCGAGGTTGTGAATTCAAGGCCAGCTGGGCTACCTAGCAAGACTCCAACCTCAAAAATAAATAAATATCCTGGCACGTAACAAATGATTACAAGCCAGGCAGTGGTGGCACATGCCTTTAATCCAAGCACTTGGGAGGCAGAGGCAGGTGGATTTCTGAGTTCGAGGCCAGCCTGGTCTACAGAGTGAGTTCCAGGACAGCCAAGACTACCTGAGAAACCTTGTCTCGAAAAAACAAAAAACAAAACAAAACAAAAAAAACAAAAAAAAGCAAACAAAAAAAAACAAAAAAACAAAAAAAAACCCAAATGATTACAAGAGGAAAGAGGACATTATGGTGTGTGGGAGGGGGGAGTGGGGGGTGAGGGGGTGTGGTGCTGAGTATGTAATTCAGTTGGCAAAGTGCTCGACCAGTATAACAGAGATCAGGGTTTCATCCTCATCACCATCTAAACTGGGCACAGTGGTACACACCGGAGTCTCAGCGCTCAAGAGGTGGGGGCAGGAGGATCTATAAGGTCAACCCCAGCTACAAATCAAGTTTAAGAACATTTCAAATTCAAGGTTAATCTGGGCCACAAGAGAACCTGTCTCAAAAAACAAACAAACAAAAGCACCCACCATATATACACGAGCTGTTTCACACGTGTGCACAAATGCTGTCCCTTCAAACTGCTATTTCTTCCCTCCTCCCTGTCTTGCTCAGCTCCTGTATTTTTACAGACTCAGATTGATTGCCCCTGCAAGGCAGGATACAGGAACACAGGAGCAAGCCCGTGGAAAGAGACACCATGGAAAGCAGCCAGATGAAATGAGGGCAAAAACTGGTATTCCACACAGACTCCGACCAGAATGAAAAGCAGTGATTCACAAAGCACTCCAATAGACAGGCTTGGCTTTCACTTTGAGAACAATTGTGGGATTGGGGTCAGTAAGGGTGACTTACTTAGGTGGGGAGGCATCAAAATAAAAGGCAGCCAGGATCCTTTCTCCCTGGAGATGTGTTGCCATCAACCTCAATCCATTCCCTTAATCTTTTTCTGCCACTCCACCCCCACAACTCCTCCTGTTGACCAGTGCCCTGGGCCTTTAAGAGTTAGATAGGCTGGACCTAGGAAAGCACTCACACCTCTCCCCACCCCTCTCTGGCTGTAACTTTGCCAGTTACAGCTGCAAACTGCAGTGGAGGGTGAAAGCAGTCAAGTGCAAAGGAGAAAAGGAGTCTTCTCATTCTCAGCGGAGAGCATTGCGGACACAGGATTACTACCCTACCCAAGGTAAGGGCCCTGAGCTCTAACCAGCCTCTGGCCAAGCTGAGTCCTGCCTGAGCCCTCACTCAGCCCTACAGATGCATACCTGTATTAGATTAAACTAGGCTGCTTTTCCCACCCCGAGGCTCTACAGAGCTCCCTCCCTCTTCCTGGTTCACTCCAGTTTATCCTCTCTGACTCCTAAAAACCATTTTCTTCCCGACTGTGTTGATCACCCTTTTATAGAGAAACCTCTTAGCTGTACGGGGCCATGAGTGCCGACCCTAGCCACCTCTCAGAGGTGAATCCACCCCGGTAAGACAGGAGGCAGAATGAGAATAGGTTCTCATCAATGAAGACGCATAAACAGACTGTTGAGGTTACCAAGTGAGGGTTGTTCAAAACATGAAACATCTGAACTTCTGGTAATAAGGAGATAAGTTAAAGACAGCCTTGGAAAGATTCTGGGTTTGAGTTTATTCTGTGCTCTGTTTATTGCCTGCTTAACAAGCCAAGGTATGTTCTTGGTACCAGGTTGTATGCCATGGGACTTTAAGGCCACAGACTTTGATCTGCAGTAAGATGTAGGGCTCCCCAGGGTGGCCTTTGTGCCAAGACTGCTTATTAGAGTGCCCACTAAATATATTCTCATCCTTGGAAATCTTAATCTGGCAAATTCTAAAACACTCTCCTGGAGACAATGGATCTGGGCTTAAGTCTCTGGACTTGAGAGAGCCTTCAAGTTCTAACATTCTAAGGGCTATACCGGTGAGCAAAGCCATCCTATCCACTTTATATTAAACAGGTTAGCCATAACCCTTTTCAGAAGTGAGAACGTAGACAAAATAGCTCTCTTCCTTCCTGCGTCCCAGAAAGAAATTTGAGATGCCCTGACTTCTTACGATAATGTTATTGGCACATGATGCTGACACTTCCAAACTATCTGAGGGTCATATAAAGCTACTTGGAAGTACAGGACCAAATCTTACTTGCTCTGTGGTACTGGGCCACTAGTACTAGAAAAGTCTGTGTCTATTGTTACCAATGTGATTATCTGTATCCTCAAAGATCCCAAACATATGCATATGTGCTAATCTCCCCCTACCCTGAACCCAGGCCACCCTCAAACATCCCGTATAGCCAAGGATGATCCTTGAACACCTGCCCCTTCTGTCTCCACCTCCCACGTGTTAAGATTACCATTGTGCCTGGCTGTCCCAGTCTCTCTTACTTTTAGAGTTTTATCCTTTGTGTTCTTGCTGGTGCCCCCTCTCCCAAACCCTCTGTTTCTTCTCGCCCCACTGCACCTGCATCCGTTGTAACCATCCTTCCTTTCAGACACCAGCGGGGAACACCAAGCCCTGGAACACTTAGGTTCTAACACATTCTTTGGGCACTTTGTTTAGTCGGTCTCCTAGGATACAGGGGAAAATGAGGCTGAAAGGAGAGGCATGTTACTAAGTGTCCAAATGAAAGTGCCCTCTCTCCTGGACTATAGACTCAAAATCCTTAAAGGGGCTGAGAGCCAGGGCTATTGGGAATTAGTGGAGATAAAGAAGGGGAATGGCAGGAAAGGGTGATGGAGAAAGAGGAGGAGGAGAAGGTTAAGAAGAAGAGAACCCAAAAAGCTTGGCTTGAGGGAGCAGAGAGGCTGGTGAGAGAGAAAGGAGTGAGCTAGGAAGAAAGGACAAGAAAGAGTCAGGCGTGGGATGGGAGAGGCAAGACAATGGGAAGAAAAGAAAGTTGTTTGGCGGGATGTAGGGGACCCAGAAGATGATGGAGTGGAGAGAAAGATCATCGGTGCCCCTCACTGATCCCAGGCCTTCCAAACATGTCTTCTGGAGAAGGCCCTTTCTAAGGGAAGAGGTGGTGAACTCTGCACCATTGTAGAGACCTGCAATCTATTGTAGTTGTGTCACTGAAGGACCCTGTCAGGACAGCCAATCTTTCTGGTCTTCAGTCTCCTCCATGAAGCTCAGGTCTCATACGCTGTGGCTCCCCCGAGGTGCTGCTGACACTCTTGTCCATACCCCACATAGACACAAGTTAAAACCACTGCTCTTGAGTGGGAACAGGTTAGACAGGGGGAAAAAAGAGGCAAAGTAGTTTTTGAAGACTGGCTTGGGAAACTGTTTTTGGATCCTGGGCTCTGTTCTCAGGTTTCCCATGTTCCAGGACATGTAAGGTTCCTGGACACAGGAACAGAGAAGGTAATTCTGTCTTCTTCCAATCCCAAGACCAACTACAGAATCCTGTGCCTACATGGTGGAAGCTGCGATCTCAGGTCCCCTTAGCCCACTATGGTCTGAGCAGCCAAGGAGTTTAAGAGTGGCCCATTACTTTGTCCTCTGGCCTTCATACAGCAGTTTTAAGCCATATGAAGATTCCAGATAGTGTATCTACACCTGAAAAAAGAGATGCTTTCTGTCCTTGAAGGAACTCTTTGGGACCCTTCTTCCATCTAGAGGGCTCTTAGCTAGGAGCACACACTCACTTCTCCTAAAACTGTCATAACTGTTTCTCTCCTTTGCCCCTCACTCCTTTACCCCTTTAGGGCGTCCACTCTAGGTCTTCAAGCCAGGGAAAGTACATTCTCCGTGACTCTCATACTCTCCTTAGGGTTACTGCCAGGTATGGTGCTGTACAACCTCAGCACTTGGGAAGCAGAGGCAGGCAGATCTCTAAGTTCAAGGCCAGCCTGGTCTACAGAGCGAGTCCAGGACAGCCACGGCTATAAAGAGAGACTTTGTCTCAAAAAGAGTTACTCCTAGGTGACTTTATAGGTCTTCTTATTAAAGGTGGACAGAAGAGCATGGCAAAGTGGCACTCACTTTTAACCCCAGCAACTGAGAGGCAGATGAAGAGGGAATCTCTGTGAGTTTGAGGCCAGCCTGGTCTACAGAGTGAATTCCAGGAAAGCCAGGGCTATAAGGAGAGACCCCGTCTCAAGAAAGGAAAAAGAAAAAAGAAAAGGACAATTAGGGAATTAGGGTTCTAATATGCTGTGTGTCTACACAGGTCTCATCACATCTTAGATTATTCTCTTGCTTATTCATCTGTAAAAAATTAGGAGTTAACTGAATGGTATCTTAAAATGTATTGGTTTTATGTATATGGGTATTTTTCCTGAATGCATGACTATGTACCACTTGGTGCCCACTGAAGCCAGAAGATGATGTTGGATCTTTTGGAACTGGAGTTACAGATAGTTGTGAGCCACTGTATCAGTGTTGGGAATTGAACCTGGATTCTCTGGAAGAGCAGCCAGTGCTCTCAAATGCTGGGCTGTCTCTCTAGCCTAAAACTGCATGATATTTTTTAATGGAATGCTTACCAAAGGATCATTTACAGATTTGGAGGGTTTTTTTTTTTTTCTTTTTCTGTGAGACAGGTCCTATCTAACCCAGGTTGACATAGACCTCATTAAGTGGCTGAGGTCACCCTTGAGCGCCTAAATGTTGGGATAACAGGCATGTTTCACCAGAGTCAGCTACTTCCAGAATTTTGAGGTTTTCTTTTACATGTTTATCACTGTCAAAATTATAAACTTTACCTGAGTAATGACAGCACATTTCTGTTTAAGCATAGGTCTTGCACTCATGCTTTATGCTTTGAGATTTGTCAGTTTCAGCACGAGCTGATCAAGAGCTGAACCTGATGCTGGGCGTGGTGGCTCACATCTGTGATCCCAGGGCGTGGTGGCTCACATCTGTGATCCCAGGGCGTGGTGGCTCACATCTGTGATCCCAGGGCGTGGTGGCTCACATCTGTGATCCCAGGGTGTGGTGGCTCACATCTGTGATCCCAGCCCGAGAGTTGGGAACAGGAGAATCAGGAATTCAAAGCCAGCCTTGGCTACATGAGACTCTGTCTTAAAGAAAGACAGGAAAAAAAGATTCTGCCCTAGCTAACTCTTTAGCAGTTTGGCACTATGTACATGAGGGTGTAGACAGGGCTCCAGGAAGAAAAAATGGAAAAATCCTACCTGGAGGAAAGACAGCTAGTCTGTGGACAGATTCTAGGTTCTCATAAAGGTTGGCAGCAAGATGGCAGACCCCAATAACAAAGACATGGGGGAATGAGCACGGTGTGGAGCAGAGTTACCCAATATGTGTAGGGTAGCAATCTGGAAAATGCCCTGTTTTAGCCTTCCCTGGAGATAGCCATGGGAACTAGTTAACAACAATCTATGTATCTTATTTTAAACTCAAATCTGTGTATGAATTGAGACAGGTTTCTTAGCCTAGCTAATCCTCAGAGTCAGCAAACTCAGAAATGCAAATAGCTACAGATGAGATGAAGTACCTGATCCATGCCACTAAGGAGATCCTGGGTTTCTTTCTCTTGTTCTCTTCAACTGCAGGATTCACCCAAAGCCCTTTGCTCCTCCTTGTTCCTTTAGGTGACTCTGGCACCAGCTGGTGGAACAGTGGGTGATGACATCTCAGATTCAAGACCGTGAGTACCCCTGCATGGGAAGAGGTCTTGGAGGAAAGCCCAGGGGGTGGGAGGAGATTAGACCCTGGTGCCCAAGCTCCTCTGGGCCCCCTAGCCTTCCCACTGGGTTACTAAGTCCCTGCTTCTGGCTCAGTACTGGCCACTGATCAGGACTTGGTGCTGATGCAAGAAGGCACAATGATGCGCAAGGTGAGGACCAAAAGCTGGAAGAAGCTAAGATACTTCAGACTTCAGGATGACGGCATGACAGTCTGGCATGGACGGCAACCTGAAAGCATACCCAAGCCCACTTGTGAGTGACCTGGATAGCTGTGGGTGGGTATATGGGTGGAATGTAGAAGTTTGAAGGCAGAGTAGGGACCAGGATCTTGTGATTGTGCAGGCTCACTTATGTGGCTCTATACAAGATGACAAACATCTCTTGCCTCTGTAAGACTGTAATGAGGATTAAATTAGTTATTGCACAGAGGGGGCTTAGAAGAGCCCTGGCACATGATAAATCTGCATAAATAACAGGATACCATGGTTATTCTGACTGTGATATGACGTCACCCCGTTTGGATTAAAACCCTGGTTATGCCACTTTCTAGTTGAGTTGATTTGGACAATTATTTAATTGAACTAAAGTTTCTCATCTACAGAATGGGGACTAACCTGAACCTACCTGTAAATTACAGAGATATGCCTAGCTAATATGTGAAACATTGAACAGGAAACCTCACTGGATTTCATAAATGTTAGCTATGACAACAGTTCAAAGCATAAAGTGCAGCCCAATATTGTGTCAACCCTGTTGGCCAAGCTCATTATGGTACCTTTATACTCTTGATCACAGAATAAAGAGACTTCTCTAGAGACATAATCAATACTCACAAACCACAGTGTCTTGAGCTGAGGTAGAAACTGGAAGAATTCCTCTAACTCCCCTCTAGGCAGCTGGAAAGAGGAAACCTTCAGACCTAAAATGCAGACATAGAGTGTACTCTTTGGTGGACCAATTTTACAGGTGTAACTGTCAGCCCCACTAGCTCTCCTGTGGGAAACATTGCAACCTGCCATGCAAGGGACCATCCATTCTTTTAGATGTGGAAACTGAGGGGTTAAGTTTGCATCTGCACTCTGCCAGCTGATGGCTGGGAGTCAAGTCTTGCCAGGTCTAGCCTAACCTTGCTGTGCTGCCTAAGAAAACATGGAGTCACGCAAACTCCCGAATCACTGGGTCTCCATCACCTTGTCTGAGTGGCCTTTGGGATCCTCCTCTCTGTGTCTCCATGAAGAAGGGAGTTCTGGTCACCATTCCTTTCTCCTGTTGTGTGTCAGACTCCCCTCCTCAATGCTTCTACCTGCTTCTTTTCTTCTTTTCTTTTCAGTCTCAATCTCTGATGTGGAGAGGATACGTAAGGGCCAGGATTCTGAGTTGTTGCGCTATCTGGTGGAAGAGTTCCCCCTGGAGCAAGGCTTCACCATTGTCTTTCATGGGCGCCGCCCCAACCTGGACCTAGTGGCCAACAGTGTTGAAGAGGCCCAGATTTGGATGCGAGGACTCCAGCTGTTGGTGGATCTTGTCGCCAGCATGGACCACCAGGAGCAACTGGATCAGTATCAACCTGGTGGAGCTAGGGTGTGGGCAGGGGTTACTGAGAGAGTCAGATGCTGCAGAACCAAGGGAATATGGGAAGGGTGCAGAAAAGGGTCCAAGTGGTGTGGGAGAGACAGGGGCCAACCACAGAGCTGATGATTCTGAGGGGAAATACATGTTTCCAGTCAGAGCCTGAGAATGAGCCTGAGAATCCAGGATAGGAGGAAGGGTCAACGAGAGGAAGGACAAGCAAAGTGCTGCTCCTGTAAAGTAAGCAGACATTCTAGAAGCAAGCCTTCACTACCACAGGTGTGGGAAGGAGCTTCTAGAGGTACAGTGGTATAGACTCACTTCAAGATTGCTAGATGAAGTCAGTGAGATATTTCAGTGAGAGAAGGTGCTTGTCTCCAAGCCTGTCAACCTGAACTCAATCCGTGGAGCCCACATGGTGGGAGAACTGACTCCTCTGATACCCTACCCACAGCCACAGTAGCTTGCAGACCCTCCAATACATGTAAAAGAGGTTTGTAGATTGCACATTACTTCATGCGTGTATACGCACCCCAGTATTTGGGTGTATTTGGGTGTGTATACTGGGTGTATTTGGCACCCAGTAGCCAGATTGTATCCACCATTGTGCCAAATTTTAGGGACCTAAAGATCAACGAGACCATATATATTACTTTGGTCAGTGGAAAGAATCAATTTGTGTAGATAATTTAAGTACTAAATTAGAGAAATACTTGATTCTACCTAGGAGTATTCTGAGAAAGTGCCAGGGAAGAGATAGCATGTGATTTTGGACCAGAGATGCAGCTCTGTTGGTGGAGTGCTTGCCCCAGCATGCATGAAGCCCCGGGTTTGATTCCAGCACTGTATATAGTTGGCATGGTAATATGTGCCTATAATCCTAGTACCCATGAGGCAGAAGGGAGAGGATCAGAAGATCAAAGTCTTCCTTGGCTACCTGGGACCCTTTCAAAGAAAGAAAGGAAAGTAGTTCAATTTAAACCTGAAGAAGGAGTGTGGGAAGGCACTCCTGGCTGAAAGGATAGTGCGACTAAAGGCTTCAGGCAAAAGAGACGGAGGAAGCAGGTCAGGTGATGTTCAGAGGAAGGAGCTGCTGAGTCTGGCAAAAGGACAAAGAAAGATACAATGAGAAGGCTGGACTGAGCCAGATCACAGGGGTAGGAGGATCTTAACTTCTGTATTAGATTTTATGTTTCTTTCTGCAGACAATAAACAGGGAGATAAGTTCCTGCAGGCACCCAGGCCATCTAGTGGCAAGATAGATTTATGTTCAGGAGAGATTATTCTAGAAGCTATGTAGAGAATGAATTGGTTTGGGAGAGAAACTGGCAACAAAGACAGGAGAAGGGGTTCAATGGATGAGCGCACACGCACTGCACACGCACTGCACATGCACTGCACACGCACTGCACACGCACTGCACACACATCGAGCTTTTGCCTTGACTCAGCTGGAATGTTGAATGACTGGTTCCAAGAAGCAGACGTAAACCAGGATGGCCGGATGAGTTTCAGAGAAACTCAACGGCTGCTGCTTCTGATGAATGTGGAAATGGATGAAGAATATGCCTTCAGTCTCTTTCAGGTGCGTTTGCCTGGGAGGGTTTGCAGGAACCAGCAAGGCCATGTCTTCACTTAGCCAGAAGGTCTCTGACCCCACCTAGTAGTGTTCATTTCTTGACTCCTGTGTACTCCATTACCATAATAAGCTCAGTGGGACCTGTGTGGGGAATAAGGCTCTGGCCATTCAGTCTTGTTGGAAGGATGAGTCATAATTTCTATAAAAAAAATAACATTAAGTTAAGACCTAGGTGTGGTGCCGGGTGGTGGTGGCGCACACCTTTAATCCCAGCACTTGGGAGGCAGAGGCAGGTGGATTTCTGAGTTCAAGACCAGCCTGGTTTACAGAGTGAGTTCCAGGACTGCCAGGACTACACAGAGAAACTCTGTCTCGAAAAACCAAAAAAAAAAAAAAAAAAAAAAGACCTAGGTGTGGTGATGCAAGCCTGTAGTCACAGCACTTGGGAGGCAGATAGATCTTTGAGTTTGAAGCCAGCCTGGTCTACAGAACAAGTTTTAGGACAGCCAGGGCTATACAGAGAAAGCCTGTCTCAGAAAAACCAAGCAAACCAAAAATTCCATCTCAAATTAAATGACAGAGATAAAACTTTGTCTTTTATTTACTAGAGTGACTTGTAACCATGTGAAATATCAGAAACTCTCTGAGAGTTTTGTTTGTTTATTCGTTTTGTTTTGTTTTTTGAGACAGAGTTTCTCTGTGTAGCCTTGGCTGTCCTGGAACTCACTCTGTAGACCAGGCTGGCCTCAAACTCAGAAATGCGCCTGCCTCTGCCTCCCAAGTGCTGGGATTAAAGGCGTGCACCACCACTGCCCGATCTCTGAGAGTTTTATAAACATATATTACGATGACCCTTGCAGGACCTGGGAAGATGACTCTGGTGTTAAAGTGCTTGCCATGTAAGGATAGGTCTCAAGTTCTACTTCAGCATCTGTGTAAAAAGCCAGGCATGGTGTGTGTGTGTGTCTGTGTGTGTGTGTGTGTGTGTGTGTGTGTGTGTGTGTGTGTATGTATTATATTAGAGGCTACTCCCAGTGCTAGAGAGAGACAGCAACAGATAGAGATAGATAGATAGATAGATAGATAGATAGATAGATAGATAGATAGAGTCCTGAAACTTGTTGGCCATCCAACCCTGCAGGACAAATGAAGATCATCCCGTTTCTCAGAGTTCATCCATGCCCTGCTAAATCTCTTGCAGGCAGCAGATGTTACCCAATCTGATACGCTGGGATCAGAAGAATTTGTACAGTTCTATAAGGCCCTGACTAAGCGCACTGAGGTTGAAGAACTATTCGAAAACTTTTCATCTGACAAACAGAAGCTGACCTTGCTGGAATTTGTGGATTTCCTTAGAGAGGAACAGAAAGAAAACGACCATGCCCCTGACCTCGCTCTGGAACTCATTGACCGCTATGAGCCTTCTGAGAATGGTAAGAACTGAGTGTGTAGATATTAGACATAGAGACTGGGGAAGGGAGGGCCCAACAAAGACCCAGACACAGAGTCTTCTACCATGGGGAAGGCTGAGTCCATCCCTCTCCTGGCCTCCTCCCCAGTCATCTCACTGAACCACATCTCCTAAAGCAGGGCAGCCCTTCCCTGTCAGTTAAGACAGAGACAGACCTTCATCTCGTAGGAGGAAAAGTGAGGTCCTGTCCCTTCCCTAAGCTCACATTTGGCATCACATCACCTTATCAGCTTTGACCTCAGTGGAAAAAAAGAAGGCGCTTGACCCCTCCCTCCCACCTCCTCCTTACACAACAATTCTTTTGCCCCATGTTTCATGGCTGTCGTTCCTTTAAATGTTAGCTCCCTGGAAGTTCTTTAAGTTGGTCTTGAGTCCTTAAGTCCTTGCATCAGGAATCTGGTCAGCTTAAGCCTGGGGCAGACATGAGGCCAAGTATCTGGCGTTTGATAAGTGCAGCTAAAATATTACTTTCCTCTACTCTTAGTGGACTCACTTCCATCCCTCCATTCTTTTCAGAGCGTGAGAAGTTTATATCCATAGTAAATTACTTACAAAACACTGCCACATTCTTCACTTAATTTAGCCCTCATGGTGACTTTGAAAAATAGAAAACCATCAATCTGTTGGGATTTCACTGAATATCCTGCAACGTGCTAACATCTCCACATTCTCTTCTTTCTTTCTTTTTTCTTCTTTCTTTCTTTTTTCTTTTTTTTCCAAGACAAGGTTTCTCTGTGTAGCCCTGGCTGTCCTGGAACTCACTCTGTAGACCAGGATGGCCTCAAACTCAGAAATGCACCTGCCTCTGCCTCCCAAGTGCTGGGATTAAAGGGGTGCACCACCACTGCCTGGCTCAACATTCTTTTCTTGTTTTGCCTTCCCCATCAGATGGGCTCTATTCTTAAGTTTTATTATATAAAACAGAGATTTAAAAAGATCAAGTGGGGAGCTGGAGAGGTGGTTCAATAAGTAAGAGTGTTTGCTGTGCAGGCATGGCAACCTGAGCTCAGATCCTAACATCCATGTAAAAAGCCAGGTCTAGGGCTAGAGAGATGGCTTGGTGGTTAAGAGCACTGGCTGTTCTTCCAGAGGTCCTGAGTTCAATTCCCAGGAACCATATGATAGCTCACTACCATCTATAAGGGAATCTGATGCCCTCTTCTGGCCCACAAATCAGAGCACTCATACATTAAATACATAAAATTTTTTTAAAAAAAAGGAAAAACAGAAAGAAGGAAAGAAGAAAGGAAGGGAGGAAGGAAGGAAATGATAAAGTAGACCAGCCATGGTGGAGGTGCCCGCCTTTGATCCCAGCACTCAGGAGGCAGAGGCAGGTGGGTCTCTGAGTTGGAGGTCAGAGTGAGTTCTAGGACAGTCAGGGCTACACAGAGAAACCTGTCTCAAAACAAAATCCCCCAAACAAGTGTGTACAACCATGCTAGTCAGAAAATAAAACTGAAGAAATCAGAGGAAACGATCGGATCTTCTGTTTCCACAGCAGGACCGCTTACATCAATTACACCTGTTATGAGCTGGAGTCTCTGATGTCTGCATGTTGAGAACCCAATTTCAGTGCATCCTGTTAAAAAGTAGGGCCGTTCTCTGTCTATGATTTGTCAAACCTAGGTCAAGGGAACTGGTCCTGAGAATCAGGTCTTCATACCTTCCAACCAAGCCTCTTTGCAACAAAATTAGTGAGACCTCACAGTCCGGTAGTGCAAGGCATGTCCCCTGACATCAGACTGCTTGGGTTCAAATCCCAGTTCCTTCACTTAAGCTATCTATTGCCCTATCTAACTTGCTGTAGTAGCTGTATTGCAATACTGACTTCACTGTTAGGAAGCTGCAATACATAATGTCCTTGCAAGGAGTGAGTGCCCAATAGCTGCTAGTCATTGCTGTTACTATATGGAGTCCATGCTTACAACAGTGAGACCCATGAAAGGAGTTAAAGGATCATTTCCTCAGCAAGAGTATAGCCTAAGAAGATAGTGACAAATGTCCCCCCACCAAACACCTCGTCATAAGTCAGGTCTTGTAGCTGCACAGCCCAAGGAAGAAGCACAGGCACTTTGGTCAGAATGCTGATATTTTTTCTAGATATATACTTAGGCTTGGGACTGGATTCTGCACTGTCAAAGTGTGAACTCCAAGAACTATGTACCTTTAAATGGACTACAATCAAGTGCTCATAGATACATGTATCTAGAGGCTGCTGTGTCTAACAATGCAGAAAGAGGATTCTCATGGTCATCAACAGTTCTATTGGATAACGCTGGACCAGAGTATTTGGTCTGTTAGTTTTTTAAGATAGGACCTCATGGTGGGGAGACATCTTCTTAGAAACAGGGAGGAGGAGAGACAGGATGAGGAACTGTGGGAGGGTAGACCAGGATAGGGATGATGACTGGGCTGTAAAAAAATAAAAGTAATAAAATAAATAAATAAATAAAATATTAAAAAATACCAACAATAAAAACCCACCAAGTCCATCATAAAAAAAAAAGAAAAAGAAGAAGGAGAAGGAGAAGAAAGAGGAGGAAGAGGAGGAGGAAGAGGAGGAGGAGGAGAAGGAGAAAAGGAAGGAAGGAAGGAAGGAAGGAAGGAAGGAAAAGAAGGAGAAGAAGAAGGAGGAGGAGGAGGAAGAGAAGAAGAGGAGGAGGAAGAAGAGGAAGAAGAAGAGGAGGAGGAGGAAGACGAAGACGAAGAGGAAAAAAGAAGAAGAGGAAGAGGAAGAGGAAGAGGAAGAAGAAGAAGAAGACAGAGAGAGAGAGAGAGAGAGAGAGAGAGAGAAAGAACCTCATGATGTGACCAGGGGTACCTCTGAACCCAGTCAAAATCCTATGGCCTCTGCCTCATAAGTGGTGGAATTATAAGTGTGCACTACTGAGTCCTTCAAAATCTTTTCTTAGTGATAGAAATTTTATTTATAAGAGGAAATCACTCAGAAGAATTGGCAAGATGACTCAGTGGACAAGGTGCTTGTTGTCAAGCCTAATGACCCGAGCTTGAGCTTGTGAGCCCACATGGTGGAAGGAGAGAGACGATTCTTGCAAATTGTCCTTTAACCTTCGGACATGAGCCATAGCAATGCACCCCCTTCACACACATACACATACACAAAGTAGAAAATAGATGGGGGGGGGGGGGGGGGGGGGGGGGGGGGGAGGGGGAGGGGGGGGGAGGGGGGGGGGGGGGGGGGGGGGGGGGGGGGGGGGGGGGGGGGAGGGGGAGGGGGGGAGGGAGAGAGAGAGAGAGAGAGAGAGAGAGAGAGAGAGAGAGAGAGAGAGAGAGAATGCAAGTGAGCTCAAGAGAGCATTGTGGCACATGCCTTCAATTCCAGCACACATGAAGGGCAGAAAGATCTCTATGTGGTTAATGTTCTGTTTCCAAGACAGGGTCTCACTATGAAGCTCTGACTGTCCTGGAACTCACTATGTAGACCAGGCTAGCCTAGAACTCAGAGATTCTCCTTCCTCTGTCTCTCAAGGGCTGAGATTAAAAGCATTCACCACCACACTTAGATCTCTGTGTGTTTGAGACAAGCCTAGTCTACACAGAGAGTTACACACCAGCTAGAGCTGCCTAGTGAGATCCTGTCGTAAAGGGAGAGATGGTGGGGGGCGAGGCTAGATAGCTGGGAAAAGTCTGAGGCCAAAAATTGTCTTAATGGTTTTCTTTAACAGCCTGTGAGATGGAACTTTTTAAATTAACTAATTATTTTTAATTTACATCTCAAATGCTGCCTTCCCACCCAGTCCCCCCTCACAGAGCTCTCCCCAGACCCCATCCCCTCTCTCCTTTGCAGAGACTGAGCCACCAACCAAAGCAGAAACATTTTAAATGGCAGATACAACAAGTGGCACATTTGGATTCTGCTGACTGGGAATAGGCATCTAAGGGACAGGACCTCAAGGGAGGGTGGTGGAGAATAGGCTTGTGGGTGAATGGACCTCTCACTTAGAGCTCCTCACTCTCGTGGTCCCCACTCCACACCCTAGGCAGACTGCTGCATGTTCTGAGCAAGGAAGGCTTCCTCAGCTACCTCTGCTCTGCGGATGGAAACATCTTCAACCCCGACTGCCTCCCTCTCTACCAGGACATGACTCAGCCTCTGAGCCACTACTACATCAACTCCTCTCACAACACCTACCTAGTGGGGGACCAGCTCTGCGGCCAGAGCAGTGTTGAAGGATACATACGGTACGTGCTAGTATCAGGGGGACCTGCTTATGGGATGGATTGCATGTGGGAAGCTAAGGGGTAGATAACTCAGGCCAGGATAGAGAGAGCTTGGGACCTTAGGGTCCCTGGATACCTGAGGCACTTGGAGAACATTTTAGACATTAGCAGAATGCTAATGAAATCCAATGGATAAATGGGATCCTTCTCTTTGTCACAAGCTAGGAAACTGAGAATTCAGGAGTCCCATGCCTGTTTTGAGCTTGTCCATGGGATGCTTTAAAGCAGTGGTTCTCAACCTTCCTAATGCTTTGATCCTTTAATCCAGAGCCTAATGCTGTGTTGGCTCGCAACCATAACATTATTTTTGTTGCTACTTCATAGCTGTAATTTTGCTACTGTTATGAATCATAATGTAAAATTTCAGAACCAGAAGTTTGCCAAAGGGGTCATGACCCGCAAGTTGAGAACCATTGCTTTAAAGGTAAGGCAGTGGTGTGGAGAGTTAAATCCACTCTGGACTCAATCGACTCTAGGTCAAATTCTAGTTCTCTTAGTGTCCTGGGGCTAATTAACCTCTGTATGTTTCTCTGTGAAATGTAGATGATTACGGTACCCGTTCTGCCAGGGTTCTTGTAAAGACTAAAGGGCACAAGCTATCAGTCAGTAGCTAATAAGTGGTGGTTGCCATTGTTGTGATGAACCATGGCGAGACTGAGTAGTCAGACAGCATCGTAGCACTGGCAACTGAGCGACTGGGTAGCCTGAAGGGTACACGTTGTAAGGCCTGTATGACATCCTAGGGTCAGTCCTATCGGAGAGAGAGGCACGTGCCTGCAGAATCCACAGCAGTAGAAATATTGTGAGGTAATGTGTAATGGCTTGCTAGGGAAGCTTATGACCTGGGGGTAGGTAGAGAGAGAGTGAGCTGCAGCCATGGCCCAGTGCACTGAGATGCCTCTGGAGAAATAGCACTTGAGGTGGTCTGGATAGGCAAGAGCTAGTGAGCAGTGTTCTTCCCAGAGAAGGGAGAGGCTGCTCTCTAGGTAGATCACACCTTGACCTCTCCTGCCTCTGGGGGTTTGGGGTTCTTGCAGGGCCTTGAAACGGGGGTGCCGCTGTGTGGAGGTGGACACATGGGATGGACCTGACGGAGAGCCCATTGTTTACCATGGGCATACCCTGACCTCTCGCATCCTGTTCAAAGATGTTTTGGCAACACTAGCACAATATGCCTTCCAGGTAGTAGCCCCAGGTTGGGAATAACACTACAAAAGACAAGAAGGTCTGAGGGAAGTGTCACTGGCTAGGGTTGGAAGGGCAGATGGACACTTAGTGCCAGCAGTTTGATATAGACAAAAGAAGGTTTTTATTGTTATTTTATATAAACACATCACACACACACACACACACACACACACACACACACACACACACACACACACGGAGAGAGAGAAAGAGAGAGGAGAGAGAGAATTTGTTTGTTTGCTTGTTTGTTTTTTCAAGACAGGGTTTCACTGTGTAGCTATGGCTGTCCTGGAACTTACTCTGTAGACCAGGCTGGCCTTGAACTCAGAGACCCACCTGCCTCTGCCTCCCAAGTGCTGGGATTAAAGACGTGCGCCACCACTGCCCAATTGATAAAAGAAGCTTTTAACTCTAAAGCATTAGACAAATATTAAAGAATTACTATGATTAAGTGTTGAATTTGTTACTGGTAATTAGTATTCATACAGTATTCAAACTAGCAACAACAAAGTGAGTTCGGACTAGGGGACAATAGGAATCTAGAGATGATAGTATACTGTGAGTTCATAACTAGAGGAATAATCAATCTGACACCCACACTGAGACTGAAAACTCAAAAGGCCTCAGAATGACTTGGATCAGATTTGGTATAGGTCTAAGACTTAGGGTCTCAGCAGCGCCCCTTAGATGTGACTATGTCCCAAAGAATGGACCTAAGATCCATTAAGTTCTCACAGAGCCCTATAATGTGGTTGGGGGAGTTTAGCAATCAGTATATTCATTGGCTCTTACAAGTGGGGGCCTAGGAATTCAGGATTTGGATAGGAGGTTATAGGAGTTAATGGGTCTGAATGTCTCATCCCCTCCCCTCTGGCAGTCATCAGACTACCCTCTCATCTTGTCTCTGGATAACCACTGCACCTGGGAACAGCAGAAGACCATGGCACATCACCTGACTGAGATCTTGGGAGAGCAGCTGCTGAGTACCACCCTGGAGGATCAACTGATTGATATATTGCCCTCGCCAGAGGTAGGGACTCTGGAGCCCAGCCAGGCCCTACTATGTCTTTCACAATCTCACCATGGCTCCCTCTTCTACATTCCTATCTTTTTCTATCTTCAGAATGGCTGTCTTGCTTTTTAATATACCTGTTGGTGAGGGTTTTTTGTCTTCCTTTTGTTTGTTTGTGGAGACAAGATCTCATGTAGCCAAGGCTGGCTTTGAACTCCTGACCTTCTTCTTTTCACCTCCCAAGTACTGAGGTTATAGGCATGTACTACTGTGCCTAGTTTCTGTGGTGCTGGGGATCAAGCCCAGTGTTTTCTATACTCTAGGAAAGCATTCTACTAAGTAAGCTACGTCTCTATCCCTTACTATTTCTTGGTAGTTTATCATTCAGAAGACTTTACAAGCAATATTGAAAAAGGGAAATTCTCCCCATTATTATTCCAGCCACTTTTTTTCCTTTCTTTCTTTTTTTTACAATTATTTATTTATTTTATGTATATGAGTACACTGTCTTCAGACACACCGGAAGGGCATCAGATCCCATTACAGATGGTTGTGAGCCACCATGTGGTTGCTGGGAATTGAACTC
Source organism: Rhabdomys pumilio (assembly GCA_030674055.1). Lineage (NCBI taxonomy): Eukaryota > Metazoa > Chordata > Mammalia > Rodentia > Muridae > Rhabdomys > Rhabdomys pumilio. The sequence goes on from JANHMN010000001.1 coordinate 154,956,074, forward strand.
AGGACCTCTGGAAGAGCTGTCAGTGCTCTTAACCACTGAGCCATCTCTCCAGCCCCTCTAGCCACTTTCATAACAGTGCATATCAATACATTAAGAGTATTATTAAGTAATAATACGTTTATTATTTGTTTTGAGGCAGGAGGTGGTAGTGGCATAAGCGCCATGGTAAAACACAAGTGTGGAAGTCAATAGGAGTTGGTTCTCTCCATCTACCATGTCCCGGAGAGCAAACTCCGGTCACCAGGCTTATGGCTAGTGCCTCTACTCACTGAGCCATCTTGCTGGCCCCGTGGATTTATTTTCACTCAGCACCAAACTTCACTGATGCTGAGCTGTACCACTGGGCTACACTCTCATCTGCTGCCAATACCTCCATTTCTCCCTCTTTCTCCTCCTCCTCCGGATTCTCTTCCTCCTCTTTGAGACAGGTTCTCATGAAGCCTAGGCTGGTCTTAGAGTTGTTAAATGTAGCTAAGAATGACCTTTTCTTGAACCTCTGTTCCTCCTGTCTCCACATTCCAAGCATTAGTATTACAGGCATGTGCCACAACACCCAATTTATGATACGCTGGGACTCAGACTCAGAGCTTTGCACTTGCCAGGGAAGCACTTGGCCAGATGCGCCACATTTCCAGCACAGTCAGTAGATTTTTCTAAAAGCTTAAACCAATATATATATACATATACATATATATATATTAGAAAAATTCATATTAGAAAAAACATGAATGGAATTACTGTTTATATTTTTAAATTTCATATCATAAGTATGCTTTCATGAATATCTTCTCCCTCCCCCCACCTTTTTTTTTTGAGACAGGGATTCTCTGCACAGCCTTGGCTGTCCTGAAACTCACTCTGTAGATCAGGTTAGCCTTAAACTCAGAAGTCTGCCTGTTTTTGCCTCCCAAGTGGTGAGCCCACACTGCCCAATTTTTTGTTTGTTTGTTTATGAGACAGGGTCTCATGTAGCCCAGGTGCTCTGAACCTCTCAACCTCCTTTCTCCACCTCCCAAGTGTTGGTATGACTGGTGTGTACCACCACAGCAAGTTTAGGCAGTGCTTGAACCCAGGGCCTTGTGCATACTAGACAGGTACGCTACCCACTGGACTATATCCCCAGCCCTATGTCTTGTCCTCTTCATAGTTCTTCAGTGTGCTGTTCTTTGCTGATTCCATGTAGAACTGTCATTTATTCAGTTACACATTTAGCAGACACTTAGGTTGTTAATAATTTTCATCCTATCAGTGTGCTTTGTGTATTTAGTCTTTGAATTTCTGGGTTAAAGTGTTTGCATTCTAGGTATGACATTGGTGGTGGTACTGTGGCATGTATAGGTGCTGGCCAGAGTTTACATTTTAGCCAAATGTAGTGATTCCAACATTCAGGAGGTTGGATCAGGAGGATAAGGAGTTCAAGGCCCACCTCTAGTACATTGTGAGCTAAAAGCCAGCCTATGCTACATGAGACCTTTGCTCAACACACACACACACACACACACACACACACACACACACACACACACACA
>JANHMN010000001.1:154957612-155013512 GCA_030674055.1 Rhabdomys pumilio
ACACACACACACACACACACACACACACACACACACACACACACACAGAGAGAGAGAGAGAGAGAGAGAGAGAGAGATTGCATTTTGACAATTTTGATTATTATTGCTGAACTGCTCTCTAGAAAATAACCACCAAATTATACTGCAACCAACAGAAGAGAAATAACTGCAAGCAACTCCACAGTGAGATGAATCACCACAGCAAACATTGAAAAGAAGGGCTTCTGCTTTTGTTGATCTGAGTTTTTTGAGTGCTGGGATTACAACATGCACTGGCATGCTTGCCACTTTTTAGCATCTAGTTCTGCTTGCCTAGGCCTTCAGAGTGCTGGAACTACAGGCTTGAGCAACCAATTCTCAATTCATGTCTTCTCTAAAGACTCTTCTATTATAAGACTACTCAAAAAACAGTATCTCTCTTCATACTCCTATGTCCTTTATATATGTAAATCTTTAAGGAGATTTTCAGTGTGTAAAATGAGTGAGGGCCTATTGATTCTTTTTTCATATGGATGGAAACATCATACATTTGTTTGAAAATGAGTGACTCTCTTCCAAATGTATTAAGGCATCACTCCCCCTCCGGGAAACTTCTGGCAGCCCACGTTGTTCTTCTGACTTTGAGATGGTGAGAGCTCCACTATTTTCAGGAGGAACTTGAGCAGACAAGTAGATATGTCTCCGTTTCTGTTCTCTAGCAGCTTCGGGGGAAGATCTTGCTGAAAGGAAAGAAGTTAAGAACAATCGAGGTTGACAAGGAAGAAGAAGAAGAGCTGGAGAAAGATAAGGGGTCAGATCTGGACCCAGCGTCCCCTGAGTTGGACACTCAGCCTCAGTCTGAGCCCCAGGAGCAGGCCTCTGGGAACAAGAAGAAGAAGAAGGTGAGTCAGGATTAGGATTTTGTTTTGTTTTGTTTGTAATGGTGTTTGGTGATCATGTATTACAAGTGGAGGGCCTGTTTCTGAAGAGTCTAGAGCCAACCGGGGTGGAGAGCCAAGGAGGAAAAACAATGCTCTTTCCTCTCAGAGAGGCCTCTACTGAATCGCTATGCATTATACCATCTACAGCAACACTGTCCCGTATCTATTGTTGTCTACACGTGTATTGTAGTGGCTTCCCAACTTCATGGATCACAAAATCTTAGACCAAAGCTTCTTATTCAAAATGGATACATTTAGAACCTTTCTACGTGAAACCCTTTCTTAGCTCTCTCCTGAGTCCAAGTGGCATGAGGTGTTTCAGGTAGGGTAAATAGATAGGTTCTGATGGGAGGGGAGGCAAGTTCAAGAAAGAAGACAAGGATGGCTGGAAGAGATGAAGGAGTTAAGTGACTCTGGACACAATTTTGTTCTTCACAAACTCCTTAAAGGCAAATCTGAATACCACTCATCTGTTGCTGTCTGTCTGTCTCTGTCTGTCTGTCTTTCTGTCTGTCTCTGTCTCTCTCTCTCTCTCTCTCTCTGTCTCTCTCTCTCTGTGTGTGTGTGTGTGTGTGTGTGTGTGTGTGTGTGTGTTTGTAGCTATTTTTGAATAGAAGTTACTGGACCACTGATTGCTGTGACTTCAGTCTCATCTATGATGGATTAGTTAGAGAAAATGTTTTGGAAAGGATACATTTGAGGAGGAGCAATCCAAGTAGGGGGAGGCCAAGTAAGAAAAGGTACTGCTGGTGGGATCTCCAGGGTCCAGGTGTGAAGTCTGCATTTCTCTCTCTTGTGCACTTACCTGGCTTACTCAGCTGACTTATGACTTACCCTGTTCTGAGGCTGTGGTGTTTAAGCCTGTTGTCATGTTTAGGGATGGCAGTGAAAATTAAGGAGATAAAGTCCAAAGATAATGCTCTGGGGTCCTCAAATCCTTACAGGTGTGGATTTTGTGACCATCATAGTTTGACATGTCTGACTAGATTCATGTGCTTTTTGGTTTGTTTTGTCTTTTGAGGCAGTCCTGATACGTATCCTTGGGTGACCTGAAACTCATTATCAAGACCAAGCTAGGCTCAAACTCAGAGATCCACCTGCCTCTGACTCTTGAGTGCTGGGATTAAAGGCATGCACCACCATGCAAGGATCATGTATACATTTTGACCGAAGATGATTATTGTTCATTTGTTTTTTAAGAGAGGTAGGGAGAGTGATGCCTCTTTGTTTAAAAATAATAAAGATTCTTTATCCCAGATGTAGCATAGAAATGACCTTCCAAACTCAGAACTGACACTGATCCGAGCAGTATATGCAGACTGCCTTTATTCCCATCCTTGCCCCCAGGTTGTGAAGTGTCCGATGCCTTGTCTGCTTAACTGTGGTCATGTTTTGACCCAGGCTTCTAATTCCATTCCTGAGTCCATTCTCTTGTCAACGCAGGTGAGGCAGGAGGGGAGACTACAATGGGGAGGCAGCGGGCAGAGGCTCAGGTTGGATGGCCACTAGCTCCTCTCTCTCTCCAAACCATGTTAAATTTAATACCATCTCTCTGTCCAGTTTCTTCTCCAGAATTCCTCAACCATCTTGTGCCCAGACCTATCTTCCCTGGTTGTCTACTTGAGGACTGTCCCCTTCTGCAGCTTCATTCATTCCAAGGAAAACTACCACATCTACGACATTTCATCCTTTTCTGAGTCCAAGGCCAAGAACCTCATCAAGGAGGCAGGTCAGGAGAAAAGTGGGATGGGTAACTTCAGGCCTAGCAGGCAGGGAGGTAAGTCCCAAGAAACAGAACAAAGAAGCAATAGAGAGACTGAGTTCAGAAACTTAGAGCAGGCTTAAGAGAGTCTCACACAGCCCAGTCTGACCTCAAACTTGCTCTGTAGTTGAGGATCCCTGAACTTCTGATCCTGTTGTCTCTACCTTCCAAGTTCTGGTATTACTCTGTGTGCCACCATTTCCAGTTTATACAGTGCTGGGGTGCAAACCCAGGGATTTATGCCTGCCAGGCAAGCACTTGACTAAGTTACATTATCAGCCCACAAAGGAAAAGATTTATGAAGAGTGGGTACAAAGCTCTAGGGAGAAGAAAATTTTGGGGAGGTGGTCACCTTTCTGGAGCCAGCCTCAGATTTCGAGACTAGTGAAGTAAGTAGAAAGGTTACCTTGGGAACAGTGAAGTAGGAGAACCCATCTTAGAGACAGAACTTCCATCTCCTTATCTATACCTTTTTACAGGCAACGAGTTTGTACAGCACAATGCCAGACAGTTATGCCGCGTGTATCCCAGTGGTCTGAGGACAGATTCATCAAACTTTAACCCCCAGGAACACTGGAATGTAGGCTGCCAGATGGGTGAGGAGGCAGCAGGGAGAGGGAGGAAGGGAGTGCAGAATCAGCTGATGGGAGGTAAATTCCCTAGAAAAATGGCTGTGGAGGTTAGGGGAATGTTTTAAAGGAGTACTAGGGGGGAAAAAAGGTGAGAAACGTGGTCCTGTCTATTGGAATGTTTCCAGTAAACACTGATTTGAGGACCATGCTCTGTTCTATAACCTAAGCTGGTTTCAAACTATGTCCTTCTTCCTCAGTCTTCCAAGTGTGCTACCTAACTCCAGCAGGCATCTTTGTACCTATTACCTTCTAATTCCCCTGAAAAAGGGGCTAGAAGGCCAAGGAGGATGTGTGTGCATGCATGCAATACACATATACCTAGGTGTATATGTGAGTGAGACACAGAGAAAAAATATTGTGTGTATGTATATGAAAGTGAGAGTAGGAGGGGGAGGGGAAGGGAGGGAAGAGGTGGGGAAGGGAGGAGAAACAGGGTATATAGCCCTGGCTGGAGCTTGATGTGTAGACTAGGATGGTGTTGACCTTGTGGGAGTCCTCCTGCCTCTGCATCCTGAGTGCTAGGTTTATAAGTATGTGTCATCACACTCAGCTCCCAAGGTAACTTTTTCTTTTTTCCCCCCTGGGATTCCCAGTGGCTATGAATATGCAGACTGCAGGAAGTGCAATGGATATCTGTGATGGGCTCTTCCGCCAGAATGGTGGCTCTGGCTATGTGCTGAAGCCAGAATTCCTGAGAGATACCCAGAGTTCATTTAATCCCGAGAGGCCCATTAGTCTTTATAAGGCCCAGATCCTCGTAGTCCAGGTATGACAGAAACTGTTGAGAAGAACCTGGAATAGCTGGAGTAGAAGTGTATATGTGTATGACAGTGGGTGGGGTAGCTCAACATGACAGGAGTATAATTGGTTGAAAATTCTCTACCAGGAGTGGTAGCATACACCTTTAGTCCCAGGCCAGAGCTATATAGTGAGACTGTCTCAAATAAATCAAAGAGGAAAGATATTCTCACTCAATTGTAGACTTTGAAGCCAACTAATTTTGAATCATTTTCTAGTTGTGCAACACTGGGCAAGTTCCTTAACTTGTAACCTCAGTAAACTCACCTGTATGATAGGGGTGATTATAACCTGCCTCAAAGGGTTGTGAGGACTATCAGTTAAAAAGTACTTACAATTCCTGGTGCACAGTAAGAACTACAGAAAATTCTAATTGGTGTGCCTACTTTAAAGTTTTAGGTTGGAAACTAGAATACACTATCTATGCAAGATTTTGCAAACTATGAAGCTATAGTGCAAGTCCTGTCTTCTCAAAGGTGTGAGGGCTAGATGAGGGAAGGCTGGGCTAAGCAGAGACTCATGAAGTTTGTGTCCTGGTTGCAGGTTATCAGTGGTCAACGACTCCCCAAAGTGGACAAAACCCAAGAGACATCTGTTGTGGATCCTCTGGTGAAAGTAGAGCTCTCTGGTGTTCCTGAAGACACAATGGAGCACGAGACCAACTACGTGGAGAACAATGGTGAGACTAGGCATGGGGAAGTATTAGTCCAGACTGCTGATTCCCTTCTATCTTGTCCATTTGGTCATTTGGTGCAGTCCATGTGACTCTACACCCTCATGGGAGACAAGGTAAAATCATCCAGGGAATTCTGGCCCTCCCTTATAGGCGTATGGATTGGGAAAAGTTCTTATGCTTTTTTTTTTTTTGGTTTTTCGAGACAGGGTTTCTCTGTGTAGCCCTGGCAGTCCTGGAACTAACTCGGTAGACCAGGCTGTCCTCGAACTCAGAAATCCGCCTGCTCTGCCTCCCAAGTGCTGGGATTAAAGGCGTGCGCCACCACTGCCCAGCTCTTATGCTTTTTATTTTTAAAGATTTTGTTTTATTTATGTGTATGTGTGTGCACCACCTGCGTGTTCCCACATAGGCCAAAGGAAGGCATCAGATTCCCTGGACTGGGTTATAGGCAGCTGTGATCTGATCCATCAGATGTGGGTTCTGGGAACCAAACTCAGGCCCTCTGGAAAAGGAGCAAGTGCTTTTAACTTCTGGGCCATTTCTTTAGCCCCTGCTTCTGTATAATGCACCTGTGTCTTCACTTGTAAAATACTGATTGGCATCTAGATTAAATGAGGATGCAGGGAAAGCAATTCAGTATGGGCCTAATGAAGATGGTTAGTCTGTTCCTTTATTCCTATCTCCATTTCAGGTATTAATCCATACTGGGGGGAGACATTCTATTTCCGGATCCAGGTGCCTGAACTTGCTATGTTGCGTTTTGTGGTAAAGGATTATTGCAGGAAATCTCGAAATAAATTTATTGGCCAATACACCCTGCCTTGGACCTGTATGAAACAAGGTGAGACAAACCTTGGACTCTTGGCCAATATCCCAACTGTGGCTCCCTTCCTGACCCCATTCTTCTGCCCATTTCCAGGTTACCGACATGTATCCTTGCTCTCCAAAGATGGCACTAGCCTCCATCCAGCTTCCATCTTTGTGTACACCTGCATGCAGGAAGACCTGGATATGGATGAGCCCTGAGGTGGGTATTCCACAGCAAGGGTGGATAGATATACTGGCTTTTGCCCTGCCCCCCACCCCTTTCCCCCAAGACAGGGTCTTACTATGTAGCCTAGGCTGTACTGGAACTCACTATATAGACCAGGTTGTCCCCAAACTCAGAGATCCATCTGCCTCTGCCTTCAGAGTGCTGGCATTTAAGGGCATGAGATGCTCTGACCAGCATACCTTGCCCTTGTTAAGCAAATCTTATCTAGTCTTTCCCACCCTTCCCTTTTGTGCACTCTATGCTAGAGTTTACTCCTTATTCTTGCCCTAGGCTTAGTGCCATACGATTCTCTGTTAATCTTTCCTATTATCTCCAACTAGAAAAACAGGGAGGGCCTTGAAGCAGAACAAGTTACAGATGCAGTATCCTTTCCAACCTACAACTTCCTCAAAATCCAGAGCCAGCCAAAGGATCAATGAAGGATCAAGGTTCCCAGGCAAAGGTTGAGGAAGAATGCCTGACCCAAAACTATGACTATGAACAATACACAGCCCTGAGTCCCCATGGACTGCTGCTCCTTAGCTGGTCTAAATAGAGCTTCTCTGTCCAATTTGCCTCCTGTATGGTCTGTCATTGTTGGGCAAGAAGGGAAACTATGGAGGGGAAGAGCATCTGGGTAGTCAGGTGGGTGTATGCCCCGCCACTGTTGGGCAAGAAGGGGAAGTATGAGAGGCCCTGCGGTGCAGAGAAACCAAGTTTCCAAGGGATCTCCTCTGTGCTGCAGAAGAAGGCAATGAAGAGAAGCAGGTAAGGAGCAGGGTGTATAAGTTTCCCCAGTTAGGCCTTTACACCCCTGGATGCCTGTACTCCCTGATGCAGCTGCTGAGCCAGTCTTCCGACTACTGATTAAAGCTGCTTCTGGGAGGAAGCAGAATGGGTGAAAATCCTCTTCTGACAAATAAGAGCTTGAAACCAGGAGCAAGGGAAGAAAGAGCCTGCACAGGTGATCCAGGTCTGTTTCAGAACTTCTTTGAGGTGGGAGAGAAAAAGGACAGAGGCCCAGGAAGAGATAGGGCAAACTCAGATGACAGCTTAGGAACCATAGGACAGGGATCCAGACAAGTCTGTTAAACTGGCAATATTCTGTTTACATGCTTTACAGAGTATTAGGCACAAGGACACATGCACTTAGGTACAACTGTTTAGAAAATGGTAAAAGAAAATAGGACTTGAAGCAGTAAAAAGGAAAGATGATGGAGTGAAAAAAACAAAGCCCTTACAGCCGGGGCCTCTGATGCAACAACGGTGGACATTGGAGATTCAGTCATAGGTCAACCATAGCACTACTCAAGAAGAAATCAACGTTTTAGTCCAAGTCTATCTTTTATATAACTGTTAATTTCAAAGGCCAGAGTCCCAAGGGTGGAGAGTGTGTTCCAGCCACACTGACATCCCAAAGCCTCAGGCCCTGAGTTCCTCAGGCTAGCTATAGTTCTGGTTTGCATATCTTGGATTATATGTTCTTCCTACAGGAGAGGTGGGGAAGGGGTTCAGCCCTCAGGTCCAGTAGGGGGAGCAGGAGGAGCAGGAGGGCTGGGGTCTTCCAGCTTCACATCATGTAAATGCACTGTGGGAGTGGTAGGGTCTTTGCCAACACCCTGGTTGGGGTCGGCCTGGTCAGGGTGGTGCCTACGCACATGCTTGACCACCTGGAACTTTTGCTTGGCCTTGTAGCTGCAGAGGCGGCAGAAGAATGGGTGGCGATCGGTATGGGTAAGAGCATGATGGCGCAGTCCAGCAGCCCAGCGGAAAGCACGGTGGCAAACATTGCAAACGTAGGGTTTGGCCTCACTGTGCTTTCGTAGGTGGGTGCGCAGCAGGAAGCGTGTCTTGAATGCCTTGCCACACTGCTCACACATGAAAGCCCGTGCCTCTCTGTGCCGTGTCTCCCGGTGTACACGCAGCGCATCAGCCCTGTTGGTGCAGTATTCACACTCAGGACATCGGTATGGCTTCAGTCCTATAGGACAAGCACAAATCACCGTGGAAGAGGGAAGAACAGGGTCACGGAGTCCTAAGTCAGTATGACACTTAGATATAAACAACACAGCAGCAAGCTAATGACCATACCGTTCTGTCCCAGGCACACCTGACATTCCGGTATCCTTCTCCACTCAGTCCTTGTATACACACATTCCAATGGATGCTGCCGACTAACTGGACTTGTAACTAGCTAGCCTACCTAACAATAAAGAATATTCAACTATGACGGGTTATTAAATGGGAAACTAACCATTCCTTGGTCATATGATACTACAAAACTTAAAGACTCCATTTAGACACACTTTCTTATCAAATTTAAAAAACAGAGGGAGAGAAAATACTCAAAAAAAGGAGGAGGTAAAGATACTCCCATATGGGGAAGTGACATGCTGTAGTTGAAGGTACGCAGGCATCAATCTTTTACAGAGAATCCATAGTTCTCTGCAGTGGATTCCATATGCTAGAGAGCAAAAGACAAATGAATAGAGAACTTGGGGCTAGAAAGATGACTCGTGTTAAGACCACTGGCTGCTCTTCCAGAGGAGCCAGGTTCAATTCCCAGCACCCATAAGTAGCTCACAACTGTGAATAACTCCAGTTCCAGGGATTCGGCACATGCAGTGAAAACATCAGTGCGCATGAAAAATAAATTTTAAAAGAAAATCACCCTTCTCCTCACTCACAACCATTCTATCACATCTACACAGAAACCGAGTATCTCTCAGTACTTAATGAAAACTGAGTTGGAGGATCTCCATGTGACCCCGTATGTGTGTGAATGTGTATCATAATCACAGGGGAAGCTTTGGAAACACACTTGCCCAGGCTTTCGGGCTCACCCACTCTACTGTTTCCAGTCAGTGGGCTGAGGAGCCATTTCTAGTATCTGCTCTTCAGGTGTAGCCCTATTCCCAAAGAAAATTAGGCTCTGAATTTGAGTGAGGACATCCAACATCACAGGGAGGTCAGGTTTTCCAGAGAACAGGGCAATCCTTTAAGCAGCACAGTCAACTCATAAACTCACCTGTGTGCTTGGTCATGTGGTATTTGAGTTGATTGACCCACTTGCACTTGTACCCACACTCTGGGCACAGGTACTTCCGTTCCTCCTTATGGATCCGCATGTGGTACTAGAAGGAAGGTCAAATGCAGAAGGTTTACTCCCCACACAACAAGGTGCTTCTCCTTAGGTCTCAGTTGTTTCTTACTGTGTTATTGGGTAAGCCAACCCCTAATTCTGTCTAATAATCTTTAACACAGGGACTAGTGCAAGCATCTGTGTCTGTGTGTATGTATATGATATGGATGACAGGGCCTGTGTATGTTAGTGGAAAGCACTTGTATCCCAGAGTTCCCTAACCAGGGACCCAACTTGTATTTTCAAAGATTAAAACTGCAGTACTGGGAAATTTTAAGTGCTTAATAAATGTTAGCTCTTACTACCCAGATTATTCTCAAGCACTGCATGGCAGTTAATTGAATTTATCTTTACAAAAGCTCATAAAGTTGTGTTATCCCTTTTACAGATGAAGAATTTAAGTTTTGAGAAGTTAAGGGACCTATTCAGAATCATAGTTGAATTATGTGTTACAGAATCCAGTGCTCAGCAATTAAGAGCACTGGTTGCTCTTCCACATACAGTTTCCAAAATCCAAATAGCAACTCTAGTTCTAGAGGATCTGACACCTTCCTCTCGATTTGTAGGCACTAGGCACATATTCTCTCTCTCTCATTCACACACACACACACACACACACACACACACACACACACACACACAACTTTACAGATTCTAGAGCCTACATTCCTTGCATTTCCTATCATGTGGTCCTTTACCTTACCTTAAGGCGAGAAGGGTCAGCACAGGCATAGGAGCAGAGGTGACAGCGATAAGGCTTTTCCCCAGTGTGAATGCGGCTGTGCCAGGTGATCTTCTGCCGATTTTTGGTGCTATAGGCACAGTCAGTACACTTGTAGAGCCGGGTACCTCCATGTCCTTTTACATGGTGATCAAGCACCAACTGATGGCGACACGCAAAGTCACAAAAGGGGCAGCAAAGAGAGGGCTGGCCAGCATCGCCATCTGAGGGGGCTGTTGAAGTTTCCTCATGCTGTTCCAGGTAGTGTTTCACAAGGCCTACTCGCTCCCGGGCAGCAAAGTCGCAGAGCTGGCAGCGGTGGCTGAAATGATGTTGCCTCCGATGCTCATCTAGTGCTGGCCGGCTAGGGAAGGACTCCTGGCAGGCCCCACACTCCAGTCTTGGGTGCTGTTTACGAGTATGTCCTCGCAGGCTGGCAGGACTGGGGCAGAGCAGGCCACAGTGGGAACAGTGCAAGGGGCCCTCAGTGACCTCTACAGGACAGCCAGAGGAAGGAGGTGTGGGCTCTGGGTGCCGTCGCAGAGCATGCTGCTTGAGTGCTGTTTCTGAGCTAAACTGGGCCTCACACTGAGAGCAGGAAAAGGATGGGGTGCCTTGGTGGCAGCTGTTGACATGGCGAGTGATGTCATGACGAAGATAACCACTGTAGTCACAGAGTGGACAGAAGTGGGTGGGTGTTTTGTCATGTACTCGAAGTTGGTGCAAACGCAGTTTTGAGTTGGTACCAAATGTCTGAGGGCAGGAGCTGCAAGGGATTCGGCCAACACCTGTGTGTCGAGACTGGTGGGCCTCTAACCGGTACCGTCTAGTAGTAGAAAAGTCACAGAAAGGGCACTGATGTGGCTTCACACCCTCATGCTTGAGCCGCCGGTGCTGCTGAAGACACCGGCTTTGCTTGCAGGTAAAGCCACAGTCCTCACACTGCAGAAGGGGGCGGGGGCCAGAGGCTGGGGATGCAGTGGGATGCCTCTGCTTTTGATGGAGCCTCAGTGCAGCAGCAGCAGAAGCAGTGAATGGGCAGAGACCACAGTGCAGATCTCCAGACTCAAGGGGGCAGCCCTGGGTCTGGTGAGTCCTCAGGGTCTGTTCCTGCTGACAGCTAAAGGGACATGTGGGGCAGGAGAAGAGGGCACCCTTTTGCTTCTGAACCACAGCTGTGTCCCTATCACTAGGGCCAGAGTCTGTACTCTCAGTATTTAGGAGGGTAGAGTCCCCATTGTTAAGAGGAAGCACAACAGCATGGGTCTGGGGGCGCCCACGCTTTCTTCCCTGGCTACGCCCCCCTCTGCAGCCGTCAGTCACATGAGAGGTAATAGAGGAAAGCCGAGAACAAAGGAATGTGCATGAGCTGCAGTGAAACTTGCCTTGTTCAAAGTGGAACTTCTCAGAGGCCCCTGTGGGTATAGAGTTTCCTGGTGGAGAGGTTGGGAAGTCAGAGGGTGCGGGAGGAGGTTCCTCGACTCCTGGCTCCCCAGGGAGCTCAGAAGCATCTTTTGGAAGCAAGAGCTCTACCTTTGATGATAAAGGTGGGGGCTTTCTACTTTCAGCATCCTGTGAGGCTTGGCTACCTGGGAGCTGAGGATGTAGAGTGGGAGAGACAGGTTTGGGCAAAGCCTTGTTCTTTCTGATAAGAACGGGACATTTTTTCATCATATGGGTGCTGAGGCCACGCTGCTGCTTAAAGCTAGCTCCACACTCAGGGCATAACAGGGGCTCTCGGCGACCTTGGCACCCTGATTTGGAGTGCAGAGTTAGGGCTTTTTCCCGGCGAGTGATAAAAGGACAGTGTGGGCATCGGAAGGCTCTTCCTTCTCCCTGGATCACTACCATTTGTACCCGGCCCTCCAGCACCAACGCCTCTGCTTGTTCTTTGTCCTGTCTCCTCATGGCCTTAAGTAGTGACTCTGACTCAGGAAACTGAAGCAATGGTACAGTCTCAGCAGTCAGAGTTGCCTTGAGTGCGTTAGGTGCCTCCTCAGAGATTAGGGGATTTCTGGGAGGCTCAGAGGCTAGCTTCTCCAGAATGGGCTCTTCCTCAGCAACCAAGGCAGAAGTCCCAACACTGTCAAAACTGGACAGTTCTGGTTCTTCCAGTCCACCTGGTCTTTCTGTTCCCAGTGGTCCTGAGGGATCTAGAGGCCTGAACTCCACAGTGGCTGTTTCAGTGAGCTCCTCAAGGGGTGGTGGCTCGGCCTCAGGTTCTAGCTCTACCCTCAGGGCCTCCAAGTGTAGTGTGCAGCCACCCTCTTCCACCTCCCCCAGGCTGGGGCTGCCAACCTGGTCATCCTCTTGGGGAGCCTCAGTGCTATCTTGTCTTTTGTTGCCAGCCTCCTCATTTGTCTCTGGCAGGACCTGGTCCACACTGGAGCTGGCCACAATCTCATGTTCATGGTCTTCTCTCTCAGGCTGGGCAGACAGCTGGCTTGAAGGTCCTGAGTCTGAAGGAGGTGGCAGGCATTGCCTGGCCCCCTCCAACTCTTGGCTGGCATTGCAGAACTGCCAAACCTGGTCCCCTGGCATGTAGCCATGGACCTTACGCTTGTGGAAGAAGAGTGTGGTGTTGCTAAAGGTACGGTAGTCACAGAGGGCACAGTGGAACTCACGGAGATGGGTGTGCTTGCAGTTCTCATGGCTCAGGAGGGCCTGCTTGTGGCGGCTCTGATAGCTACAATAGCGGCAGGGGTAGAGTGGGGCAGGTGTGCCAGGGTGGTGCTGAGAAGCCATGTGCTTCTGCAGCTCATACTTCCGCTTGCAGGCAAAGGCACACACCTCACACATGAGGGACTTGCCCTGGTGCCGTAATTTGTGGCTGCTCAGCTGATCAGCCCGATGGCAGCGGTAAGAGCACTGGTTACACTGGTATCTGGGGAGAAAGACAAAGAAGAGTCAATTACAGCAATAATCATAACAGTTAACAGTCACCAACTAAATACTTTGGGCCTGGGTCTGCACTCTGTGCTGCACGTGAACCAGCTGATTTAACCAGCCCTCCACCATTCTGTGAAATAGGTATTTCTACTTCATAGGTGATGCCAAGGCACTGAGGTTAAGAGGCTGCCTAAAGGTCCCAAAGGAAGTGATGGGCAGAAATAGCCTAGCTTCAGAGCTAGGTCTCTCTCTTCTCTACTCCAAACTGCTCCCACCCCAGCCCCGATGAGGTGCTGGGGATTGGACTCATTCAAGGCTTTGTGCGTGCCAGAAAACTGTTCTGCCAGAGTTCCTAAACTGCGTCCCATAGGAAAGTCATCTTGAGTAGAGTTGGGCAGGTGTGCAGGATGGCATTATCCACATGGATTCTAAGGGATTGGCATAGCAATAGCCCCATGGAGCAGGTTTTTGTGCTTTGCTGTTAATCTCCAGTGAAAGCATAAAAGCTACAGACCAAGTCACCACATCCACAGGTTAGAGAATTTGTCCGGATCTTAAAGTGGTCATTCGGTGCCATTTAAGTGTGTAGATCCATTTTCCTGAGACCAAATTCTAAGAACTCATGTAATACATTTTTTTTTTTTTTAAATGTGGGTTCTGAGGATTGAGCTCCTTAAACTGTCATGATTGCAGGCAAGCACTTCACTGACTAAGCCATCTCCTCAGTTCCCAGGAGACACTTTAATCCCCATTTTCCTTCTCCTAGCCCAGAACACTCTCACCATGCAGAATGGGTCACAGTTGCAGGGCTTAACTCTAGGTGACAGAGCTAAGATAATGGTATCAGAGAATGGTGTTAGAATGAAGAAGGCACTGAGGCCAGAAGCCCGATGCAAGAGCTAAGGAGCATCATGTTCTGGGACAGGGACAGAAGCGCGTGTGCATACCTGAGATCCCCTGCGTGTTTCCGCATGTGCACACTCAAGTAGTGCTTCCACTTGGTGACATAGCCACATTCCGTACACATGTAGTCCTTGGTGTTGGAGTGGGTCAGCATGTGCTTGGATAGGTAGCTGACGTCTCGGCATGTGAAGTCACAGAGTTCACATTTGTGAGGTTTCTCTCCTTATATTGTATGTAGGGGAAAGAACACAGGTCAGATATAGAATGGCTGAGTGGCCATATCATCTCTTCTAGCAAGTTTACTATGATGCCAGGCAGAGTCAAAAGCTTTATGTACTACCAGGTATGCAGCAAACTCCACACACAAAACTATGCTAGAGCTGTCGCGAGACAGTTTTCCCAATTCCTATACCAAAGAAGAGAGGAAGAAAGGAAGCATTGGGGTAAGCTTTGAAAGATTAAAGTCTACCTTTGCTTTAAAAAAAAAAAAAAAAGGTAGTTGGCACCTGTAGCTTAATTCCTTCTCATTTCCTGAGTGCAGATTAAAACAAGAGAAGAAACAGAACTGGGACTCTAGATCCCAACAGAGTAATGTGTATGAACAGCCAGCATTTATTTGGTTTTTTGTTTTTGGGTTTTTTTGGTTTTTTGAGACAGGGTTTCTCTGTGTAGCCCTGGCTGTCCTGGAACTCACTGCAGACCAGAACAGCCAGCATTTATACAATGCTCACTATGTGCCTGAACTATGAGCTGTCCCAGTATTTGCTCAATACCTAGCACTAAGAGGCTAGTGGCCATGTTCCTTCAAGAGCCTCCCTACCCCTTCAGTCTCCTCTGTATGGTAAAGAGCAGGCAACATACCTCTCTATGGTCTTACTGTAGATCGAAATTTAGCTTCTCAATTAAATTTTTGTCTCATCTTTTCCTGCCTTGCTTACAAGATTGTAAAGGATGAAGTAGGATAATACATATAAATTATTTAACATGACGCAGGCACAGATTTTAGGAAAAGGTCTTAGAAACTTAAGCGTCTGTGAATAAACTGTGTACAGAAATGAAGTGTTCAATGGGTCAACAACAGCTTTGACAGAACTGTCTAAAGACTATTCTACTAACCAGAGTTTCTGTGGAAAATGGCTTACTAGCTCATCAATTTATGGAAGTCTGCACCAGTCACAGAGACGATGCTGTAGCAGGAGGCCCGATTTAGCTGCCGTCTAGGCTTCAGTAATGCTAGCAACCAATTAAGAGTCTGAGATAAAGAGCACTGCCTGCTCTTCCAAAGGTCCTGAGTTCAATTCCCAGCAACCACATGGTGGCTCACAACCATCTGGAATGGGATTCACTTCCCTCTTTTACTGTATCTGAAGAAAGCTACAGTCTATTTATACATGTAAATAAACACATTAAAAGCCGGGCGGTGGTGGCGCATGCCTTTAATCCCAGCACTTGGGAGGCAGAAACAGGCGGATTTCTGAGTTCGAGGCCAGCCTGGTCTACCGAGTGAGTTCCAGGACAGCCAAGACTACACAGAGAAACCCTGTCTCGAAAAACCAAAATAAATAAATAAATTAATTAATTAATTAAAACAAAACAAAACAACGCCGGGCAGTGGTGGCGCACGCCTTTAATCCCAGCACTTGGGAGGCAGAGGCAGGTGGATTTCTGAGTTCGCGGCCAGCCTGGTCTACAGAGTGAGTTCCAGGACAGCCCAGGCTACATAGAGAAACACTGTCTTGGAAAACAAACAAACAAACAAACAAAAACAAAACAAAACAAAAAAACCCTCCAAAACCCAAAAAACTCAAAAAACAACCAAGTGCAATCTAGAGGTGACCTGTTTAGTTCTAAGGAAAGTCACAATGTATATGGACGGTTGATTATTCTCCCTTCTCCTGCTCCAACAGACTGTCCCCAAACTTGAATTATGAAGGAAGTTATCTGTTCTTGTCTTGAATTCTTCACTATAAAGTCTAAATATTCACCTATCTGCACTTGACTAGGGGTGGCTAGAACTGGACAAGTGTGAGGAATGATGATAGTCCAGTGTTAGAACACAGGTTCTGAAATCATACTATATATGATATATATGAAATCATACTATATGTATTACTTTTGTTAGTTAAATGACACTCAACTTATGTCTCACTTACAAACTGCAGATACAAATGAAGCACTGTAAGCAGTGCCCTTGTGTGATGCTTAGTACCCAGCAAAGGCTCATGGCGACCATTACCTACACCACATTCTTACACTGTTGTAAGGATGAATGGCAGCTCACCAGTATGCAGCAGCATGTGTCGGATAAGCACCCTCTTGTGGGCGGTGGCGAAGCTACACTCAGAACACTGGTGGATCTTCTCATGAGCATGCATCTTGCCAACATGGTCCTGGTAGGCTACTGGGTTGAAGGTGGCAAAGGGGCAGAAGGTGCACCGTAGCTCTTCACTGCCTGGGTGACCTTGTTTCTTATGTTTGCGGAACAAGTGCTTATTGGAGCAGGCAAAGTCACAATGGGGACAGTGGAAAGCATAATGGCTCTTGTGGTGGGCTTCCATGGCTTCAGCTGTGGCAAAGAGCATGGGACATGAGTGATGGCGGCACTCCACAGCCCGTACTCCATGGGTCTCCTTTAGGTGCTTTAAAAAGGCCTTACGGTCAGGAGCTACATACGTGCAGCCCTCCTGAAAGCAGTGCAGGGGTAATGGTTCTGCTGCAGCTGCTGCTGTGTGGCTCTTGAGGTGCTCCTTAAGTGCTTGGCTGAGGCGGAACTCCTCCCGGCAGACAGGACAGGCATAGGTGTCTGAGTAGAAGTTGGAAATATCTTCGTGCATGCTGGCCATGTGGCGGTTAAGTGCATTCCTCTCCACTGCACTGTAGTGGCACAGAGGACATCGGTGGGCCTTCTCGCCCAGCTCCCGTAACAGATGGGTCTTGAGTTTGCTCTTGCTGGTGAAGAACTTCTGGCAGTTAGGGCACTGGAGGCTCGGGTCTGGAAAGTGCAGATGTAAGTGCTCTACCAAATGGGTCCGCTTCTTAAAGCAGCGTTTGCATTCTGGGCACATATGTGTCTTGAAGAGAGACTCAGTGCCTGAAGCCACATGCCCTATGGAAGAGAATGCAGAGGGCTAGGATTCAGATTCTCTAATAGTTCATTACATAAGGAAAGATAATAGAAGCCACAGTGTGTCCAGATACAAATATCATGTGGCATTTCTTGTCATGAAAACCAAACACAAGAGTCTCAAATAAGAGGTAAGAAACTCCTCTATTAAGAGAACCAGACCACAAGGACTACTCATACCTCCTTGTGGCCTGCTTCAAGTGTTTTCCCAAGTCATCCACTATTCCTAACTTCTATTTGGAGCTGTACCAGAGAATCTGCATAGAGCCTTCTTATTCTTGCTGCCCTTGCTTTATAAAGATAAGCAGAAAGATCAGCAGGGCTGATGAGAAAGAAAGAGCCTCAAATGAGTGATCAGAAAAGTACTCAAAAAACACTGGCTCACCAAGCTCTAGATAACTGAGAGATGGTAATAAATACAATCAGATCTTTTTATTTACCAGACATAAATATAATCCCTGTGGGATGAATTATTTCTATTATGGAATGAAGTGTTTCTATTGAGACCAAAAGTGGAAGCAAAGATTCAGAAAAAAAAAGTCTTGGGAAGTTAAACAAAACAGATGCATCAATAACCTGCACTAGCTACACTATGAACAGAATCCCTTTTCCCTGCTAAAGAGGTCCCTGTCTCTACTGGATAGTTTTATGTTAATGTGACACAAGCTAAAGTCATCAGTGAGGGGGGAACCTCAATCAAGAAAATGCCTTCATAAAACTGGGCTGTTTGCATCAGCCCTGCAAACTTATAAGGCGAATTTTCTTAGTGATTGATGGGGATGTGGGCAGTACCACTCCTGGGCTTGTGGACCTGAGTTCTATAAGAAAGCAGGCTGAACAAGCCAGTAAGTAGCACCCTTCTAGGACTTCTGCAGCAGCTCTTACCTACAGGTGCCTGGCTTGTTTTGAACTCCCTTCCTGACTTCAATGATCAACAGTGATATGGAAGTGAATGTCCAATAATTACCCTTCCATCCCTAACTTGCTTTTGGTCAAAGTGTTTCATCACAGCAACAGAAAGCCTAACTAAGACACTGGCTGAGGAAACCTTACCTACAAGAATAAATTGTATTTACATCTGTCCTATGCTATTAGCTTACTTCACCTATTCATCAATGCCTACTAGACTTTGTGGTGGTTTTTAAGTTCTTGGGATTAAACCTAAGGACTCACATATATTAAGGATTACTCTATTGTTACTTCCCTGGCTCTAGATCTTGACTTTTAAGTCTAAGTAGAACAAAAAGAATGTATGTTGGCTGGAGAAATGGCTCAGTGGTTAAGAGCACTGACTGCTCTTCCAGAGGTCAATTTCCACACAACCCGTATCTGTAATGGGATCCAATGCTCTCTTCTGGTGTGTCTGAAGACACCTACATTGTACTCATATACATTAAACAAACAAACAAACAAATACTTGGATCTGAACTGAAGTTCAGAAAACCAAAACCCAGGTCCTAAATGGCAGGTTCCCCACTATCCACTCCTCCCTACCATAAAGAGCTTCAGTCTCAGTGATGTTATTTATTACCTTCCAACTGCTGAGCCTCTTGGCTTTTATTCAAGACTTTCTGGGAGTCTTTTTGGGTGACACTCTCCTCTTCCTCTACATCCTCTTCCTCAGCTGACTCCTGCCCAGGCAAAGGCGTACCTGCTTCCTCAGAAGGTCCTCTGTCTCCTGGAGGCAGTTTGGCAGCTAGGAACACATAAAACTTAGTCCACAAGGGTCAATGACAGTACTGAATGCTGGTACTTTATTTACTGGCAAGCAAACTACCCTTCTCTCTTTTTAGCAGAAAAGGATCTTGGATGCTAAGTAAGTGGATGTATTCTTATTCAAGACAGGGATCTGAAGAGCAAGAGTAAAAACTTAGTCTAAAATCCTCAGGCTCCTTGAATGTCAGAACTTTGGAGTTACTCGGAAGGGGAGGGGTTAAGAGGCAGAAAAGAGTAGAATGTACTTCTTGGCCCAGGTCTCCAGCGCTAAGGCTGGATGCTTCACAGCACAGACATATACCCTGAATGCTCATTGTTCTACTAAGGAGTCTAATTTGGACTTCAAGCTTACACCTTTCCCCTGAAAGATCTTCTCTTTCTGGATATTAGAATAAAAAAGGGGCCCAGCAACTCAAGATCTCATATTCTGTTGTCTCCTGATCTATTTTCTCTGTTCCCTGCTCCAACACTCAGCTCATGCTGGTTTTATTGTTTTTGAGACTAATGGGAGAAATTGATAAAGTACCACCCTTCCTGATATTTCTTTTAAAAATAACCCTATTTCTTTCTACCCACTCTCACATGATTTACTTATTTGAGACATAATTACATATAGTCTAAGTTGGCTTGGACCTTGCTATATAGCTAAAGAGGGCCTTGAATTTCTAGCTCTCTGAAGTGCTAGGATTACAGACATGCACCATGTCATCCAGCTCTAGCCTCACTCATTCTAAAGGCAATCTACAAACATTCTACTAGTAGAACAGCCACTGACAGGTACACCCTTAGGGTCTGAAATGGATCAACAGGGTATATTCCTAAAATAATTTCAGATTGTATGTTGCATAAGCCAAATTTCACCTTTGTCATAAACACTGGATTCCTTTTGTCCCATGTATTCTAATTGGTTATGTTTTCTAGAGCCTTCCCTATATCACCCCAATAATTCCATCCTCTTAAGTCACTGACTACAGTCTGTCATATTCATGGAACAGTCATACTGGAAACAAATGTCTCTTATAAGAGATCAACTATGGCCACATTCTAGGCATGGGACTATTGGACCCTGGCCACCTACCTGGTAGTAACTCCTGGGATGGAAGGCCCTGAACAGCAGAAAGTTCTCCCCGTGTACTGGCTCCATGGCTCCGCTGATGCTGCCGGAAGAGTTTGACGTTGGAGCCCATGAAGCTGCAACGGCTGCAGTGGAAAGGGTAATGGGCCTGCCGATGCAGTTCCATTCCCTGCTGATTCCCAAAAAGCAGGGAGCAGCCCCGGAATGAACAGGGCACAGGAACTGCCTTGTGGGTCTGTCTCAGGTGATGCTGCAGACCCTTTCGATCTTCAGCAGAGAACACACAGTCAGACTCTGGGCAGGAGAACATGTTGGGAGTGACCCGGTGAATCTTGAAGTGGCTCTTCAAGGCCTGGGGTTGGACAAACTCTTGTCTACATACAGGACATGGCAGGGGGCTATCTGGCAGGCTGGGGTCGTGCAGAGGGCCATGGTGGGTGAGGTTGCTGGGGGGAAGCTCTACAGAGCATGGGGGACTAGAAAGGTCCTGCACAGCCTGAATATGGGTCTCAGTGCACTGGTGCAGGGAGAGCAGAGTAGGCTCTGCGAAGCTCTGTTCACAGCGCTCACAGAAGTATACCTCCACCACCTTTACCAGGACACCTGCAGGCAGAGGACCGACAGAGAAAGGCACAGAATCAGATGGAACAAGGCCTGAAGGAGTTAGTCACTAGTAGAAATGTGGGTGAATCTTTTCATAGTCATGGAGTACAGACAGACTTCAAGCCTGGCTCTGTACTGGGCTATAATAAGCCTATAGGTCAGAGATAACCTGTCTGGTATCTGGTATATGTCTTTGGATTTCTCATGTCTGGTGAAATACTTGTCAAAAGATGTGTGCTTAGTAAGTGTGTTAATGAATCAACAAACAATAAAATCCAGAAAGCATTAAGAAAGCATATTTTAAAATGTCTATAAAATGCCTAGCATGAATACTTGAGTTTGGATCCCCAGCACTGAGGGTGCAATGACAGGCAGATTCCAGAGCTTATCGGCTGGGCAGCCTAACCAAACCGTTAAGCTCCAGGTACAGTAAGAGACTCTGTCTCAAAATAAATAAATAAATAAATAAATAAATTAATTAATTAATAATAATAATAATAATAATAAATAAATAAAAAAAGGTGGAAGGGCGCTGAGAAGACATCTGCCACTAATCTGGATGACCTGCAGTCAATCCTCAGAACCCACATGGTAGACTCAGAGAACTGAAGTCCATAAGTTATTCACACACACACACACACACACACACACACACACACACACACACTCTCACACACCCCAGAGCTAAATAAGATGTAAAGGAAATAAACATGTAGAGAGCAACTGAGCGAGATCCCTAATATTGATCTCTGTCATCTACAAAAGATCATGTACGTGCACACACACCAATATGTACACACATCACACATACATATACAAAGGCAAATAAAATTAGAAATAAAGTAAAAATAAGAAACTTTCAAGAGAATGACAGACTAGGAAAAATATCTAATATAGATTATGAAAGGCATAGTTTGCTCAAATAAAATTTAGAAAGTTTCAAGAGAACAATAATAGACTAGGAAAAATAACCAATATAAATGATGTGTTCGGCTGGAGAAATGGCTCAACTCCCATCATCCACAGGGTAGCTCACAACTGTCTCAACTCCAGTTCCAGAAGATCTGTTAATGTTCTTCTGGCCTCCACAGGCACCAAGCACATATGGACATACATGTAGGCAAAACAGCCACACATAAATATCAAAAAGCTAAGGAAGATGTGTCACTTTCAAAGTCTCTAAAGAAAAATTTAGACAAAAAAAAATCATAAAAGAACTTTTTTCAGAAGGGCTAGATATAATAAGTGCTATGCTTTAACGGAATGAATAGATCTTGATGACGGCAAGATTTAGTCTTCCAACTGCTCTGAGAAGGGCAACCTGGAACTCCACAAAGCTCAAGAACCAGGACTCAAGCACAGGGTAGCTTAGCTTACATTTTATTCTGCTGGCTGCTCTCTCTCTACTGTTATTTTGTTGTTTTCTTTTTGGGGAGGTAGGTGGTGGCGGTAGTAGTCAAAGTCTGGTTGTCTTGAAACATGTTATGTAGATCAAATGCCCTTGGACTCACAGAGATTTGCCTGTCTCTGCCTCTTGAGTACTGGGATTAAAGGTGTGCACTTCCACATTTGACTGTTGTTTCCAAACTATCCTCCCTAAACCCCTTTCACTTGCTCTAGAACAAAGTTGTTGGGCTTTTTGTTTGCTTGAGACAGAGTCTTTTTAAAAAATTACCTCTTTATTTAGGTATTTGCATATATGTGGGCTATGGTATATGTATCAAGGTCAAGGGACAACTTCTTGGGAATTGAGTTTTTTCTACTTTTGTTTTTGAGGCAAGATCCCTTGTTGTTTCTGTCCCTGTGGTATGTATCTGAGCTTCCCAGCTTCTGGGTGATTCTCCTGTCTGTACCTCCCATCTCTCAAAGGAGTGCTGTGTTAGAAATCCAAGCCATCTCATATGTATAAGCTTTCTATATGGTTCTAAGGATGAAACTTAGGTTGTCAAGGTTGCATGGCATGCACTTTTGTCTGGTAAACCATTGTACAAAACCACGAGACAAGGGTTTTGACACATACCCACACTAGCTTATGTAGCTTAGGCTAGTCTCAAACTCTAGATCTTTCTGCCTCCTTTAATCCTAGTACTCAGGAAACTAGTACTGAGGAATGCTGGGATTACCGATGCATACCAGCACACTTGTAGTGGGTTGGCCTAATGCTGCTTATATTCTAATGCTAATTTTGGGTCCCCAAGACTGTTTGCCCCCGAGAAACCCCCAAGTTATTTCTGATTGGTAAAGTTGCCAACAGCTAATAGCTGGGCAGAAGAGACATAGGTGAGGTTTAGGTTTTCGAGGGCTTGGGGTTAGAGAGGGACCATGAGGAAGAAGGAGGAAGAAAGTGTAGGAGAAGAGGAAGGAAAGGCTGCCATGGGTTAGGAGTCAAGAGAACATGGCTCTGAGGGCTGCCTAACTGGAGTTAAAAGCAGCCAAGATGAGACATAGTAAGTAATAACTCAGGGTTAGCAATAGAAACGTAGATCCTAATAGCATAGAGGGTAGTATCTGCTCAGCTATCATGTTGTTTAAGGCGTACTACAAATATAAAGGCTGTATGTATCTTTCATCCAATAACTTAAATAGCTAAAGTGGGCTAAAAACCTCAGATGGGGATTAAATAATTTCTACAACACACACCTATCAAAGTTATTTTTGTGTGACTACATATTAAGTCTACTTTATCTTTTTAACCTGTTTGTAGTACTTCATAGCACTGATAAATCTAAATGAAATTCTACCCAGAGGGACCACTGAGATGTTTCCAACAACAACAACAACAACAACAACAACAACAACAACAACAACATTAATAGCATCCCATCCCTATATGCATGTGGGTCTTCCTGTAAGAGATGTTCCTGGAGTGGAATTACTAAGACAGAATGAGCATACTGTAAAATCTGCTACAAAGCTAAACTGACCTTCAAATGCCTAATTTGGGTTGCAGATGCAGCTCAGAGGTAGTATAACCATGAGCTCCTATATATAACCTGGGTTCTACACCCCAGAGGCAGGCAGACCTCTGTATGTACACTTTTTTTTTTTTTTTGTTTTTTTCGAGACAGGGTTTCTCTGTGTGGTCCTGGCTGTCCTGGAACTCACTCTGTAGACCAGGCTGGCCTCGAACTCAGAAATCCGCCTGCCTCTGCCTCCCAAGTGCTGGGATTAAAGGCGTGTGCCACCACCGCCCGGCAATATATACACTTTAAAAAAAATTAATTTACTTTTATTTTATGAGCATTGATTAGTATTTTGCCTGCATTTATGTCTGTGTAAGGGTGTCAGATCCCCTGGAACTGGAGTTACAGATAGCTGTGAGCAGCCATGTGGGTGCTGGGAATTAAACCCGGGTCCTCTGCAAAAGCAGCCAACAGTCTTAACCACTGTGCCATCTCTCCAGCCCCAACTCTAGGAATGTTTTAAAAAATTACTTAGTTTTTGCCAAAATTTAGGAACAAAAATAGCTTCTATTTTATAACTATATGAAATGAAGCCTTCTTCCATAAGGCTATTGTTTCTCTTTATTTCTTTGTAAACTTATATAGTCATTCATATTCATTCATTCTCTCTCTCTCTCTCTCTCTCTCTCTCTCTCTCTCTCTCTTCTCAAGACGTCTTGCTGTGAAGCCCTGGCTGGCCTAGAATTCACTATGTAGACCTCTGGCTCAGAACATGCAGAAATCCTCCTCAGTCCTGGAATTAGAAGTGTGCACTACCATATCTAGCTAAAACAAAACAAAACTAAAACTAAAACCAAAAAACAATGAACTCTTAAAATGATAAAATACTGGCTTTTAAAATTTTTTTATTTAAAAAAAAAAAAAAAAAAACAACATTCATTTATATAAAATGTGTATACACATGCTTGCACACGTGTGGAGGTCAGAGACAACTTGTAGGAATTGGTTCTCTCCTTTCACCATGTGGGCTCTAGGGACTAAACACAGATCATCCTGCTTAGTGGCAAATGTCCTTATTCACTGAGGCATCTTTCCAGATGTCTTAACTTGCTTACCTTAAAATGTTTCTTCTTCTTCTTTTTTTTTTTTTCTGAGACAGGGTCCCAGTATGTAGCACTGGCCAGTCTTAAACTCACAGAGATTGGCCACCCTCTGTCTCCCAAGTACTGGGATTAAAAGTGCAAAGCAACATATTCTATTCATGCTCTCTCTTTACCCCCAGAGAGAAGTTTAGAATTCATACATGGTCTAATTACCTAATTTCCCCAGCATTCTTTGCTATTATCCTACACTGTCAGAAGACAAAGTTTAAAATTGTAACTGAGAGACAGCAGTTAAAACACTGAGTTTGCTGAAAATGGAAGTTTTAGATGTACAGAGAATAAAGAGAAACTTCCTACTGGAACAGATAATCTGCCCTACTCTCTTAACAGCATGCCCTGGGTGTATGCTATCACAGGAAACTAGAGCAGTTTCTTCTGGAAATCCCTGCCAAATTCAGGATGGTTAAGAGGTTGGGCCTTTGGCCTAATCCTTGGCTGGCTTAGGGTCAGTATGGAAGAAAGCCTCCCCAAGGACCGTAGTAAGAGCAAGGGCAAGCCAAACTGGCAGAGGTGTCAAAAAGGTTTTTTTTGCTCTGGATTACTGCCCAGCAAACACAAAGCTCTTTTGGGATAAACTCTGCCAAATGTTTGTTACAAGGCTGTACTTACCTTGCCAGCCTTCCATCAACATGCACCAACTGCAAACCAAATTATAGCATCGCAGGGTATAAAAATAGCATGCTACTTTGTGTTCTCATCATATTCAAAGAGGAGGACCAAAAATAGCACAGACAAAAAAGCTCAAGGCTGTGTCCCACTGGCCTGGTGGCAACTATGTTTGTACCTGAGGTCTCTTCAGGAGCTGCTGTGGACAGAGTTCCAGCTACTGCTTCCACAATGATCTCCATGTTCCCTGGACCCTCTTCAGTAGCTGTGGCCTCTACCAGCAGGCAGCCTGGGTCAGCAGGCAAAGGTGCAGGCTCCCCAGAAGCACAGGTATTCTCGACAGGGCCCAGAATTCCATGGTTTGAGAGAGGTGGGGGAATCAACAATAGTTCAGAGCATAGTCCATCCATCTCCCCAGTGCCGTTAGCCAGCTGGGATGCCAACACAGGATCTGTCATTCTCACTGATTTGTGTGTTGTGGTCTCCAAAATACTGGCAAACCAGAAAAAAAAAAGCTATAAATACACATACATGCGCGCGCGAACACGCACGCACATACACACAGAGTCAAAACTGTTAATTTCTCTTAAGTTGGCCCACAAATTTAAGCATTTCCTTCTATAGCAACATCACAATTTATTATTCTAAATATTGTTTCAAAACAACATTCAACACAAAAATAAGAGATTAAAGTCAGTATTAGTGGTAGAGAACCAACAAGCTGAGGCTGACATTATAGGTTCTGTTTCTTGCTAAGTGACCCTGGCAAGAAAAGTGAGTAGGGTCAAAGGCTCGCTCCCTTACTACCTGATGACCTCATTATTCCTCAGTACAGATATAATACCATTCTTTCACTTATGGTCCTCATCGGCCTACCTCCCCAGACATCCCTGTCACTCTGCCTCCTAACCAGATGATTTGCCATTCTCTGACTCACTCCGTTCGTTTTTGCTTGCAGACCCTTCTACTTTCTTGCCCCTCCCATTCAACCCACCTAAATCTCTTGTCTAGCTAATCAGATACTCCTTAAGAAAATAAACAAGTACCATTTCTGCTACGAATGCTTCCTAATATTCTTAATTTTCTCTGTTCTGGAGCCTGACAGCCTTTGTATGTAGTTCTGTCAGAAACCACACTGCACTGTTATTTCCATATCAGTCTCCCTTCCTAGATAGATAGTCCAGCTGTCCAGAAAACAGTGGTGGATCCCTTGAAGCTGGGGTGCTTGTCAGAAACCTGATTTGGGGGCTGAAAACTGAACTCAGGCTCTCAGAAAGAGCAGCATTTACTCTTTTTTTTTTTTTTTTAAAAAAATATTTATTTACTTATTTTATGTATGTGAGTACACCATTGCTCTCTTCAGACATACCAGAGAGGGTATCAGACCCCATCGCAGATGACTGTGAGCCACCATGTGGTTGCTAGGAATTGAACTCAGGTCCTCTGAAAGAGCAGTCAGTGCTCTCAACCACTGAGCCATCTCTCCAGCCCCAGCATTTACTCTTAATCACTGAGCTGTTTCTCTAGTCTCACACTTTAAAAAACAAACAAACAAACAAACAAACAAACAAACACCCAATGTGCTATTGGGGATCAAACCCAGGGCTTTGTGCATGCTAGGCAAGCACTGTACAAATGAGCTATTATATATCCCAAGCACTGGATGTGGAGCTTTGAGTACTCTATTTGGCATTTTTCACGTCAATGAACACTAGGCACCAACAAGCTAGGTAAGTCAGACAGAATGAAAATTCTAGTGGAGCAGCTGAGTCGCAGTAAACCCAGGTATTTTAAAACAAGGTATCAAGCCAGTGGTTCTTCAAATACAAGGTAAATTTCCAATTCACTAACTTACTAAAGCCTCCAGTGGAAACACAACTGAGAAACAAACGAATTAAACTGCATGCCCTGTTAAACATGACTAAATTCCCAGGACTCAGGAGGCAGAGGCAGGCAGATATCTGTGAGTTTGAGGCCAGCCTACTAGCCTGGTATACATAGTAAGTTCCAGGACAGAGCTATACAGTGAGGCCCTGTTTCCAACAAAACTGGGTCACTGAGTAAGAGCCAAGTGAGAGTGGCTATTCCTTATTCTACAGAATCCCTCCACTTAAAAACAGCAAGAGGGCTGGAGAGATGGCTCAGTGGTTAAGAGCACTGACTGCTCTTCCAGAGGTCCTGGGTTCAATTCCCAGTAGCCACATGGTGGCTCACAACCATCTGTTAATAGGATCCAATGCCCTTTTCTCGTGTGTCTGAAGAAAGCACCTGTCTACTCATACACATAAAATATACAAATAAATCTTTAAAAAAAAAAAAAAAACCCAAACAAACCAGAAGAACAAACAGACAATCAGAAGGTGGCAGGGAGGGACACTTGCGTGGTCAGCAAGACTTTTTGGAAATCACAGCCTCCACCGACTACTGATTATTGCTGCTCTAGCCAGTCTTCCATCCCATCAAATGGCCCCAGGAAGATGCGGCGGAGGAGTGAGCCAGAAAGAAGTAACGTGCTTTCTTTGAGACCAGAGAACCAAGGGACACGGAAGCCTGGGGAACAAGGCGCCCCTGGGCTTTGACTCACCTTGTGGCCTTGAGCAGATACACTTGCCTCGCTTCTCTGGGCCTCAGCTTTCCTATCTGTAAAGTGGAGGCGGCGACAGCTTCTACACTGTGCAGCGACAGCCAAGTCACGAGATCCAGCGGAGAAGAGAGGCGTTTTAGAACCTGCAAGGCTTGGGATGATGCATAGTCACTATTATGGTCCTGAGGAGAGGCAGCGGATACCCGGGCGGGGCCCAGAGCTGTGACGCGACTGAGGCGCCCGAGTGCAGCTGAGATGCGCTAGAGCCCCTCTCATCGGCGCGCTCCCTTCAGGACCTCCTCCCACGGATTCCCACCTCCCAGGCCCACTCAAGCTCGGGATGGAGAAACTTTTACCTCCAGATCGCAGCGCCCGCACTTCCCCTGGTTCCCGCCGACAGCCGCTCTCTCACCTTCTACCCTAGGGCTGGCGGGAGCAACATCTCTATGGTTCGACTGGAACTGGAGTGGCTCCTCAGGGGCCTTTGATGCGGCCGCCCCCGGCCCAGGCGCCTCTGGGAATCTGACGTGTGGCGGTCACTCTGTCTTTCTTAGAGGCCCGTGCAACTCTATGGTTTCCCCTCTATGTCCTTGAGTACCCCAGCTCTAAAGCCCAAAGCGGAACCATCGAGAATTGCAGGGAAGAGTGGCAAGGACTTCGTGGTGGGTGTGGCAGGAAGTAGATGCAGCACTCCGGGGCGGGCCTAGCGACACTACCTGAGTAGGCCTAGTGAAACCATCGAGTCTGAGGGCCAGAGAGTCATGGAGTAAGGGGGCGGGGTGACAGATTTCTCCAGACCACGTTCCTGGAAGCACGAGCTGGATTGTATAGGGTGTTGCAGAGTCAGCTGCTGTGTGCCAGGGTCGGGAGCCGGGGGCTAGGAGATCTTCGTCAGTGGATCTCCATGCAAAGGTGCTTTGGAATTCTGGATCTCAGCTCCGAGCCTTAGCGGAGGTCACTGCTTTCAATTCACCGGTGGCTCGGCGTACCAGGCTGAGGACAAAGTGGCGGTGGAGGAGTGTTGCAGGAGAGGTGTGCTGGAAATAATTTGCCTTTTTTCTCCTTGGGCATTGTCTTAGTTAGGCTTAGTCACATCTTATTGGGTTGAATTTGAAAAAGGCTCCGTGGAAGAAGTAGCCTGTAAGATCTCAATTAAAAAGAATGCCTGGAATAAAGAAAGGGTCATTCGATACCAACAGAACTGAATGAGCCAGCGATAGTTCATCCTTGCGTATCCGGCTGTGGTATTTGAACCCAATGGGAGCAAGTCACCAGGGGTGTTTTAGTACAAGTGACAGAATTGTAGCCTGTCTGGGTTTGGTGGGTTTGGATAATGCAGGCGCTGAAGGTCTATTTAAATACCACCTCAAGAACCAAAATAACTTGCATGAAATAGTTTAGGTGAAAAGTATTAAGTGTCTGTACAGGACATTAGGAACAGGATGTAAGGGAGAGAATATTTGAAAGATTTCTGATGGTAAGGCATGTGGTCATTGACAGATCAATGGAAAAAAAAAATCAGCTTTGCTGATTCCATTCAGTCTCCTTCTGTCACAGTTCTTGGCAGGGACCAGAATCTTGCCTTTCTGGTGTCCTGGTGTGGAGCTGGTTACATTGCTTTTTGGAGTTGAGAAACTCTCGAAAATGGTCTTCTGGCAAAAGGGCTATCTGAAGAGCAAAATGAATTGAAGAGCCTGGGGTGTTTGCCCTAGCATTCCAACACCATTCCTACTCTACAAAAGAGTACTGAAACACACAGTCCTGCTGACCTGTCCCTCATGCTTCTGTGGGAGGGAGTGGAGCAAGTTTGATTGGTCTAGTTTCTAAACTAGTCTTATGCTTTCTTCCAGTTCTGCTGTTCTCCATCCCTAGGTTTTGACAGTGCCTCAGAGCCTGTAAGCATCTGTGTTTTTTCCTTTCAAGATGCCATTTACAGACTTTGTTCTGGCCCTCAAAGACAATCCCTACTTTGGGGCTGGATTTGGGCTGGTAGGTGTGGGTACAGCTCTGGCTATGGCCCGGAAAGGAGCCCAATTGGGTCTAGTGGCATTCCGGCGCCATTACATGATCACACTGGAAGTTCCCGCTAGAGACAGAAGCTATGCCTGGCTGCTTAGCTGGCTTACCCGACACAGCACCCGAACTCAGCACCTCAGTGTTGAGACCTCGTACCTTCAGCATGAAAGTGGCCGAATCTCCACCAAGTTTGAATTTATCCCCAGCCCTGGAAACCACTTCATTTGGTAAGATTGAAAGCTAAGAAGGGCTCTGAGGAGAGGGCAGATCAATGGAGGGAGTTGGGTCACTTTAACAATTTTATTCAGGTATCAGGGAAAATGGATCCGGGTAGAACGAAATCGTGAGATGCAGATGGTAGACTTGCAAACGGGGACTCCTTGGGAATCTGTCACCTTCACAGCCCTGGGCACTGACCGAAAGGTTTTCTTCAACATCCTGGAGGAAGGTATGAGATGGGACAGGCAGGCTATCAGGAATGGGGAAGCTGGGCATCTGCTGCTTGGAGAGGAGGAATAAGGATCCAAGTCCTTGGGAGAAGAGGACCAGGTCAGAGTTCTACCTAACTAAAGAATCAGCTGTCATCAAGAGACGTACTGTCTTACTTTCTTGCTCCCAGCTCGAGCACTGGCCCTGCAGCAGGAGGAAGGGAAGACTGTGATGTACACAGCTGTGGGTTCTGAATGGCGTACCTTCGGTTATCCACGCCGACGTCGACCACTGGATTCTGTAGTCCTACAGCAGGGTCTGGCTGACCGAATTGTCAAAGATATCCGGGAATTTATTGATAACCCCAAGTGGTATATTGACAGAGGTAAGAAGCAGCTGGAATCTAGGCGATTCTATAGCCAGATGAAATTACAGAAAATTCTAGCTCAGGTGAAAAGGAAAGAAAGCCTGTCTATGAGGATATCTTTTTCTGATCCTAGGACTACTAATAGGGAATAGAGCTGAGGGTAAATGTAGACACCTGGGCCAGAGTACATGATTCACTTTAGGTCTTGTTTATCCTGGTTCTATTCCTAGGCATTCCCTACAGACGTGGCTACCTTCTTTATGGGCCCCCTGGTTGTGGAAAGAGCAGTTTTATGTGAGTAGTCAAATTCTCTTGACTCTGAGAAACAGCCTTTGCAGAAAAATTGTACTGAAAGCATTAGAAATGAATCTGGGGACCAAGAATCAGGGTAAACATGAAATCCATAGATAGCATCAAGTGGGTGGTATAGGAAACGTAGGCCTTTGTGGCCTACCTCCTAGGGCTCCCAGAATCTTCAGGTTGCCTAGGACCTCCTTCCATGTCACTGTCCACAGAACAGCCCTGGCTGGAGAACTGGAACACAGCATCTGCCTACTCAGCCTCACAGACTCTAGCCTCTCAGATGACCGGCTCAACCATCTACTGAGCGTAGCACCACAGCAGAGCTTGGTGCTCCTGGAAGATGTGGATGCTGCTTTTCTCAGTAGAGACTTGGCTGTGGAGAGTAAGTGAGGATGCTGGGGATGGGGAGTCTTTTGTTTTTACTTTAGTGTGCAGGCACATGCATGTGGAGGTCAGAGAACGTTTTGAAGTCAGTTCTCACCTTGTACCCTTTCTTTCTCTTGTTGCCATACTCCTGTCTCTGCCTTCAACATGCCTTAACATTTAGATATGTGCCACCAGAAGCCACTGCATCCACCTTTGTACTTGGGATTCTGAAATCAAACTTGGGTCTTCGGGTTTGTGTAGCTGTTTGTTTGTTTGAACCACAGAGCTATTTTCCTAACCCAGTGAAGTAGTTATTTAAGACACTGAGAGTCAGAAGTAAACGAGGAACATTTTTGGAGGCCTAAGTCAGCAACAAGAGCACTGATAAATAGGGAGCTGAAGCGGGGATTTGGGGCACGATTTTAACTGAGATATGAGCTCCTACGTTCCTGTCATCCTCTAGACCCTATAAAGTACCAAGGACTAGGTCGCCTCACCTTCAGTGGACTGCTTAATGCTTTGGATGGTGTAGCCTCCACCGAGGCACGCATCGTGTTCATGACTACCAACTACATTGACAGGTAAGGAGACAGGAAGGCAAAGCTCCACTCATACATCTTGAGAGAGTTGGGGGTTGAGGAGACTGTCTCAGGAACTAGCAGGATGCTAGCTGTGACTGCTTTTCCTTTTAGGCTGGATCCTGCCTTGATACGCCCTGGGCGAGTAGATCTGAAGGAGTATGTGGGCTACTGCACACACTGGCAGTTGACCCAGATGTTCCAGAGGTTCTATCCAGGGCAAGCGCCTTCTTTGGCTGAGAACTTTGCTGAACATGTCCTTAAAGCTACATCCCAGATTAGTCCTGCCCAGGTACAAGGCTACTTCATGCTGTATAAAAATGACCCCATGGGGGCTCTTCACAATGTTGAGTCTCTGAGGTGACCCACCAGGCCACGATCTGCTCTCAAAAAATCCATAAGCACCTGTCACACTAATCTGGTTTGGGACTTTCCTCCCTCCGTTGCTGTGTTTGTACTTGAGAATAAAAGGAGTTGCCATAGCAGGTGCCTACAAGATCTATATCTACAAATGCCCAAAGGGGCCATGGCCTGAGCAAGGGAAAAGAGAATGAGTGTTAATGGGAAAAATATATGCAATCATGAAAGGCCACCCATATAAGATACATCGTTGCCTAGTGTTATAACACACACTCCTCCCCTGCCCCCATTTATTTGTTTGTTCTATTTTTGAGACAAGGTTCTCTATAGCCTTGGCTGTCCTGGAACTTGCTCTATAAACCAGGCTGAAGATCTGCCTGCCTCTGCCTCCTGAGTGCTGGGATTAAAGGCATGCATGTGGTACACACTTTTAATTCTAAGTTAAGGTAGTAAGAGTGTTAAAATCTTAAGATCGGGGCTGGAGAGATGGCTCAGCAATTAAGAGCACTGCTCTTCCAGAGGTCCTGAGTTCAATTCTCAGCAACCACATGGTGGTTCACAACCATCTGTAATGGGATCCAATGCCCTCTTCTGCTGTGTCTAAAGACACCGATGGTGTACTCATATACATAAAACAAATAATTCTTAGAAAAAAGTCCTAAGACCAACCTGAACACTACAGCGAGGCTTCCCTCCCGCCCCCCATAAAACAAAAGGGCTTGGGATGTGGCTCAGTTGGTAGACTGCTTGCCTAGCATGTGCACACACTGGCCATGATGGCAATAGGATGGAATCAGGGTAGAGACAGAAAGACCTGGAATTCTTGAGCTATATCAAGCTTGAGGCTAGTCTGGATTTACATGGTACCCTATCTCAAAACAGCCAACCAGTCAGCTGAGCAACACGTGTGCAGATGTGGGTGTGGATGGACGGGGTTATACACTATGGAACTTCCTACGCACTCTGCACAAATGCTGTCCTCCTGAGAACTGACCACACTGGCAGGGAAGACCCTTTTACCCCAGTGTCTTTGGTGAACAGACTTACAAGAATGGTGGGATCCCCTTACCATAAAGAGTCATACCACATAAGCTAGATGCTGTTAAGCAAAGGTCAAATCTCTTTATTGCCTCCCTCCCACCCCAATTCCCTGTCCCCCAACAGTACTGCTAGGAACCTTCCTCAGATTCCAAGCCCAGGGGCTCCCTGCGAGTACCAGACCGGTATGTTCCCTGGCCCCGAGGTAGATGGGGATAGGAAGAACCCGGTGTACGGTTTTTGGAGCGTTCCCAGCGAGCACAGTCCCGAGTCCTGCGAGCTGAGGGGCCCTGCCAGCTACCAGGCCCCTTCTCCTGAGGATGACCTGTGAGCCCTTTGTTACGGGGTTCTGCCTTTAAGTCCACAGTCTCCTTGAGAGGCTTCTCAGGAGGTGGCAGTTCGTGGATTTCACTGGTACCTTTTGGGGCACAGCACTCCCCTCCTTTTGGGTGCCTCCGATCGTATTGTCGCCAGGAGCCACGACCAGGTCGCGGAGGATCTAGCACGGATTTCTGAGTCTCACCCGGCCTCTGTTGATTTGGCCCAGCCCCCGAAGTCTTCTCATACACATCCTGAGTGGCCATGGGTAGAGGAGTTGGCAGAGCTGATTGGACAGCTAGGGAAGTAGACTGTTCTGCAGAAAGGGCATTAGGAGGTTGGGGTCCTCTGGAGACATCTACAACTGACTCAGGTTCAAGAGCAGCAGGAGGCTGGAGAGAAGAGAGACAGAAGTGATGCATCAAGGGGGACCCCTCTCCACTATCAGCAACCATGGTCAACCTACAATCTCGATAGCAGAAGGAAACATACCCTAGGGCCATGGCATTCATAAGAATGCTGGAGGCATTTGAGGCCAAAAGGGGAAGCCCTCCCTTTCCTCACCTGCTGAAGGCTAATGAAATATCGGTTCCGTTCAGCCTCAAGGTCGATGATGCCACCCTTTTCCTGCTGCCTCTGATACAGTCGTTTGAGCTCTTCCTGTTGGCGCAAGCTCTCTGCACTGGGTTGGTACGGTTCCTTGGAGGGAAGGAAGCAGAGTGGCAAGCAGATAGATGACTGAACCCCCTAACTCTTCTAGGATTGTCCTAGGGAGCTGCACAAAGTTCCTGGGTTTTTGTTTTGTTTTAGACAAGAGTTTCATATAGCCCAGAATGGTCACAAACTCACCATATGGCCAAGCATGATCTTGATCTGTTTATCCTTCCTGAGTGCCATGATATGTGAGTGTACCACCATACCAGTTTTTTTTTTTAATGCAGTGCTGGGGATCAAACCTAGGACTTTGTGTGCTAGGCAAGTGTATCACCAAATGAGCCACATTCTCAATGTTGAGTCCTTGGTTTTGTTCCTCAGAGTTGGGCTTCTGAAGTCTTAGGCTACTGGTGGGGGCTGTGGCTTTGCAGAATAGTCTTTGCAAGTCAAACCCAACTCTAGAGAATTCAGCAGAGAGAAGCAGCCATTTCTCTCTCCTTAGAGAATGACTGGCTTAGAGCAGAAGGAAATCCCTTACCATGGGTTGTTGGGGTTCAGGGGCTGCTTTCAGCGAGGCAAGATCATACACAAGAGGCTCCCTGCACACAGGACACTGCACACCGATTGCCTTCTAAAACAAGAGGAGAAATCACATCCTGCTCCCTTGTCAGCCCCCAGTCTTTGGAGGGCTGGGATCAAAGGGCACAAGTGTTAGCTGCTCTGCAATGAGGCAGAACAGAGGAGGAAAGGGCTGCCTAAGGAGAGGTCTGGAAATGCTGCAAAGCTGCATGCAATATGTCAGTATACACAAGGATGCCCTTCTTTCTGAATAGGGGTAAGAGCTAATCTCAAAGGTATCTAAAACTAAAAAGATGAAAGGCCATTGGAATGGAGGGATGGAGATGGAGATCAAAGTCCAGGTGAGACAGTGGGTCTGGCGATGTCTACCTGCTTGGTAACAACATGCTGTCGCTCCTGCTCCTGTTCCTGTGTATTCAGCTCTTGCTCCATGTGTTGGATGTACCTGGCAAGGCAATGGCAGTGAAAGTAGTGGTAACACGGTGTTTTGGTAAAGGCCTCCTTCTCCTGTAGGAAGACAGATGCACGGTCCTGCATTAGTATCCACTCACTAGCCCTTCCCTGTCTGCTCAAACTCATCCCAGATCCCAGCTGAGAAACCCACCTGGAACCCATAGAGGCAGATGACACACTGACCATGGGGAATGTTGTTATCTGTGAGAATCTCCTTCCCTTTCTGAAAGGAGAGAAGATGTTGCTGAAACATGGAGGCAGGAGACTGTGAACACATCCCAGATACTTCTTCCAGGACTAGCTGGCTGGATGTGACATCCACCAAGCCTAATTTATTACCTATTGTTTATACATTCCTATCCTGGTAATGTTTTACTTGCAAGGATCCCTCTCTGCACCTCCTCATTTGGTTTTCCTGGTTTCAAAATCTAAGTCAATTATTTCTCTTGCTAAGTCACATTCAATAGACTTAGAAATAAAAACAATATATCTTAGATAGAAATACCCAAAACTCATCATCTCTGACACATAGCATGGTAGCTTCAGTTGCAGCATCCAGGAAGCTGAGGTAGGAGGATTGCTTTGAGTTTGAGGCCAGCCTGGACTACACAGTAAGACTGTCTCAAAACTAAACAATCAAAACTAAGCAAACACACCTCATTTTCATTTTTTGAGATGCCTCCTTTGTTTGAACCAGGAGTCATGCTTTGTTGTCTCGCTCAAGAGATCCTTTTCCTTCAGATCTCCCTGTGCTCGACTTATTAGCACACACCACTGAGCTGGGCCTCAGAGGCCTTTCTTAACATTCTTCAAGTAAAATTCTCCCATGGGGCAATGCATTTGTTCAAATAGACAACCCAAATGGACGGCAATCAAAGGCATCAAGTTGCTCTATGAGATGTGTATCTGCGAAGCTAACACTGGAGTTTCAGAAGCTGTACTGGGGTCTGACCCAGCATGGCTACCGTGTTCTACATACCCGCCCACTAACTCTCCGCCACCCATCTTCACCCCAAGTAGGAAACAAGGGTGATCTTGCCTGTGTGTTTTTAACCTCACACAAGAAAGTTACCTATGTATTTTGTTACTCTGCCTTTGTGTCATGTGAGTTGTTTACTTAACTAGAAAGAATATACAATTTTCTTTCTTTTTTCTAAAGACAGAGCCTGATGTAGCCCAAGCCATCCTTGAACTTACTATGTAGCTAAAGGTGCTTTGAACTTATGGATTCTCTTGCTTCCACCTCCCAAGTGCTAGGCTCACAAGTGTGCACCACTATACCTTGGCTTGTAATAGCAACTACCTGGGAGACAGGGGCAGGAATCACAAGTTCGAGACTGCTTGACCACCTGTGACTCATTCTCAGAATTAAAAAAGTTTTTAAAATGTTATGGATATAGCTCAGTAGTAGAGCACTTGTCTAATATGTGTAAAGCTTTAGGTTTGAACTTCAGTACAGAAAAAAAGAAAAAGTACTGAAATTGAAGCAGAGAAAATGCAGGGCATGGGGGTCACATACCTTTAATCCCAGCAGTTGGGAGACAGAGGCAGATGGCTCTCTCTTTAAGGCCAGCCAGAGCTACATAGTGAGAACCTGCCTTGGTTAACTAGAATCATCTGAGAAGAACCAAAACTGAGAAAATACCTCCACAAAAATGGCCTGTAGGCAAGCCATTGCCTATGGCAAATGTCTAGCAAAATGTAAGGCATTTTCTTAATTAATGATGAGGGAGAAGGGCTCAGCCATTGTGGGTGGGCCATCCCTTGGGTCGGTGGTCCTGGGAGCTATGAGAAAACAGGTTGAGCACATCAGGAGGAACAAGCCAGTAAGTAGTACCCCTTTATGGCTTCTTCCTGCCTCCAGGTTCCTGCCTTGAGTTACTGCTCTGACTTCCCTCAGACACAAAATGTTCTTGGAAGTATAAGATGAGATGAACGCTTTCTTCCCTAAGTTACTTTTGATCATGGTGGGTTTTTTTGTTTTTTTTTTTTTAAGATTTACTTTATATGACTACACTGTAGCTGTCTTCAGACACACCAGAAGAGGGCATCCGATTCCATTACAGATGATTGTGAGGAATTGCTGGGAATTGAACTCAGGACCTTGGGAAGAGCAGCCAGTGCTCTTAACCACTGAGCCATCTCTCCAGCCCTGATCATGGTGTTTTTAATCACAGGAATAGAACCTAACTAAGACCAAAAATAAATAAGCACACAACAAAGAGAGAAAGAAAAGAAAGAACAACAAAATAAATAAAACAAATGAACAACAAAAACCCCACAAGAAAATCAAAGAGGAAAAGTACTTTTTCATCAATATGCTTAGAACTGACAACCTCAGGGGAGTTACTCAACTACACTTTTTTTTTTCTTCTTTTTTTTTAGGTGGGGGTGTGTGGGGGGGCAGACAGGGGAGTAACCTTCTAGACTAATTGAGGCCTTATGCAAACAAAGACTAAATATACTGGCTGCAGATATAATGTTGCCTGAAAGGACATTTTACCAGACCATAATACTTTACCTCAATGAGTTCATAGAGCATGGCAGTGCCTAGTCCTTCCTTGGCCACATGGCCTAGTGCCTGTGAGATCCTGGAAAAAAACCGAGAAGCCCATATTAAAGCAACTCCCCTCCATCCACAGGCAGAGCTGAATTTTGAATTGTCCCTGCTCCAACTAGCCTTACTTACTTGTGGATCTGCTCATCTGAAAGTCCTCGAGGGTTACGGATGGAGATCTGTGGCACCTCGTGGGGATACTGATACAGAAAGGCAACAAACAGTCATTAAAGTGATGCACTCTAGGGACTCTCCCCTTCCCCCCTTTACTACTGTGCAGAAGAAGCCCCACCTGTACTGGGATCCGAAGAACCAGAGTAAAGCAGACAAACTGCGAATCTTGGACCTCTGCGGTGGCAGGGTGCAGAGTGATGAAGATCTCCCATGGTGATCTGCAGGTGGATGAAGTGAAGACGCAGGGTGTGACTAGGCAGGGGCTTGAAAGCTAGGGAGGAGGGGGTGAGATAGTAAAGCCGATAGAAGAATGCACATTGGACTTGTTTCTCTGTGGGGGCGAGGTGGGAGGGAGGGTTAAAGGGATAGCAGACAAACTTCACCTCTGTGAGGGGAGGCTCACGGTACCCTAAGTTCAGATTCTGTGCAGAATTCTCTCACGACTCAGACCCCTGCCCACCCCTAGCTGAATACGTACCTGCCATTCCCTTTCATCACCTGTAGCTCATCCAGATAGATAGACTCTAATACTTCAACCTCAGAGGGAAGGACCCTGGAGAATAAGGGGGAGACTGGGTAACCATCACAGCTCTCCCTGCTCAAGCTGCCAAGGCTGATGAAGACTGACTTTAAAACAAATCTGCCTGAAAACATTCTCTAGCCAAATTATTCTTTAAAATCAGGAAATGTTTCTTCAAGTTGTCAACTGGCTAAGCATGGAAATTAAATTTTTAAGAGATCACACTGGCAACTTGAGAAAACACATTCGCAGAGAGTTAAAACTAACCAAACCTTAACCCAAGAGGCATGGGACCAATCAGAGCCAAGTCCTGGCTCCCTGCTTAAACTTCTACAGCATAAGTTATCCTTTAGTGGGTTTCCCTCTGACTCACATATATGACATCCATTCATTTATTAACAAGGTTATCAATACTACTCCTGTCTACCTACACTACTGTTTAGCACAGATTCCTGTGTTCTGGGTACTGCCAATAACCTTGCCAGCAACAGTCAGTCTAAGCATCCTCAGGACATATCAGGTTGAACAGGTCTAGGTAATATAAAAGCTATATTGCATTAGAAGAGTCATAGGCCTTGTAGGTAATAGTAGAGCAGAAACTACTTACCAAGCTATGTGGTCAGGTTACTTATTTTTAGAAGCCTGAGTTACACTGTCTACCACCTAGTGAAAATAGAGCATACTCACTAGGGCTACTGTGAGAGAGAGAGAAAGGATTTGTTTATATAAAGTGCACAAATGTCTGAGACATAGTATCTAAGTGAGCTTCCTCCCACCCCCCTTTAAAAGGAAACAGAGAAGGGCATAGTCTGAGGACTCTGAGTGTGCACATAACCCTGATAGTTAATCCTGATCACCATGTCTAAGACAGGGTTCATGGTCCTGATATAAATCAAAGGGCTCACACTTAAACATGGAAAACACAGCTGTAATGACATCAATGAAGAGTGACTGTCTACAGCCCTACCCAGGTGATATGAAACCTGTATCCGTTTTCCTATAGATTTCCTCTCCACCGAGAGGGCGCACACCCCGGCATCACTTCTATCAGTGATAGTTATTATTAGCATTCTTCTTAAGTCTTAAGCAGAAACCTTAAAATATAAAGCTTATTATTTTACAAATAAAAAAAAAAAAAAAAGGAAATTCTGGCTGCTATAGACTACTGCAGCCACCGATACTCTGTCGTGGCTCAGGTGTCCCTTCATAATTTTAGAAAGCACTAGTCTGGCTGGGCTCCCTAAACCAACGTAACACTGAGGTACAGCCTCAGTTAAGACTTCCTTCAGTACTTTGCCCATCTTAGGTCACCTGAGCCTTGGATGTAAGATACAGACTGGGAGTAAATAAGGTCATAGGTTACAGGTGGGGGTTGGGTGGGGCATGGGGGTCCGCAGTACGCTGTCCTAATAATAACAGTATAAGGCCTTAATTCACACAGATGTCCTTTGGGTTACCAAGTCTCTTGAGGTCTTATATCTCAGCAATTAATGAAAAGCAAACAGGCTTATGGATATTACAGATCCACCGGGATCCTCCCAACTACTCTATGAGGTAATGCCACACCCACTTTTTTTTTTTTTTTAATAGCTGACACTGACTCGTAGGAGCTAGCTCGTTTGGTCAGCATCACATCAAGCTAATTAAATATGAAGTGAGCACATTTTTATCTTATGTCCAAAACCCAAAGCCCTTAAAGGCTTTTTGTTTCTTATTACGAATGCTCGAGAGAGTAGGAGGGCTTATTAAGGGAGTGGGGCTTTTCTGACACAGTTATTATGCTGTCGGGGATATGAGAAGATTGAGGAACGCGTAGGCAGAAATGGACTGGACCAAGGGGCAGGATCCTCGGGGCACGAGGAAGGCGTCCGTTCCGAGAGGTGGGAGGTGTGATGAGCAGCCATCCTCCAGGGCCCAGAAAACCCCATCAGGGAGAAGTGGGGAGGGATAGGCCCGTAGGAGGGGGCAATGGGATCGATAAGGCGTGGGCCCTGCTGGCAAGGCCGCCGTAGACCCAGTCCCTTCTCAGATCAGCGTCCCTCCTCCCTCCTTTCCCGGTCCAGTAGCTCGCCTACGAAAGGATGTCAGGGTCTCTTCCATCCCTCGCCCCTTGATCCACCCTTTATGCCCGTGATTCGGACGGTCCAAAGCTGTTGCTAGTTCCCAGCACCAGATCCAGGCAGCTAGCCAAAACCTATGACCCAAAGTTACCAGTCCTCTTCCCCGGCAGCTGCCGACGCAGACGCCGCCATGTCTTCTCCGGCTCTTGGCCGGAACCGGAAACACCTTTTGGGAAGTTAGAGGCGGAAAACTAGGGCGGGGCGGGGTAAAAGAAAGCTGGCCCGGTTTCTAGGCAACTGAAGACTCTAGATCCTTTGTGGGGCCTGCTAGCCGAGCGACAGAAGTGCCCTAGAAAGTGCCAATGGGCGGTTCGCATCTGTCACACACCTCTGAGAGCTTTGTCCTTTAAACTTCTGACCAGTTCCAGGGAGTAAAACTGGTAAGAGTGCGGGAAACTAACGAGAACAGCAATGAAGAATGGAGAAAAGTAACGCAGGCAGCTGGGAGGGACCCAGTTACAGACCCCCCCTCGCCCCCCGCGGCCAGCCCTCATACTGGAGATCTTGGAGCGTCTAGGCTGGGGGCAATTTAGGGGACCTCGGCTCGGGACCAGAGTGCTGGGCAAGCTGAGGGGGTCAAGAACTTGGGAGAGTATAGAAGGAGCATGTGAGCATCGCTGGTGGCGAGGGGAAATGGGACACCAGTGTGCTATGGGCACCTAGCCGGGGTGGGGAGAGGAAGGGGGAGACACTCTAGGACCTGATCATCTTTCCACCCTGGTCATATTTTTGAGGCCCTAGTTATTGTGAAAAATAGGAAAAAGCAAGGCTGATAATGTGTCTCTTTCTCTCTTGTTATGAGCCAGGCCTCCCAGATGTGTGGAACTACCCCCGGATCTATAGCTCTTCATCACCGTCTTCTTTCTACCTTCTGAGAGACCCTGAAACCCTTGCCATGGAAAAGTACCACGTTTTGGAGATGATTGGAGAAGGCTCTTTTGGGAGAGTGTATAAAGGCCGAAAAAAATACAGTGCTCAGGTAGTGAACACGGATACCTTTTAAGTGGGATTTGGTGACCCACTTGTCCAGTAGAAACTTGGGACAGAAGAGTTGCACAGTGTGTATTTCTAGACTTTGACTCTGGCATACTTCCTAGGGTACGTAGACTCAGAAATTTGATTTCTTGGAGTCAGATCTTAGCCCTAGAACTAGGACAACCTACCTAACCATCTCATGCTTCAGTTTCCCCAAACTG
Organism: Rhabdomys pumilio; assembly: GCA_030674055.1. Classification (NCBI taxonomy): domain Eukaryota; kingdom Metazoa; phylum Chordata; class Mammalia; order Rodentia; family Muridae; genus Rhabdomys; species Rhabdomys pumilio. The sequence continues at coordinate 154,998,891 of JANHMN010000001.1, forward strand.
TACAATGGGGGAAGATTGATAAGGTCTGAGGATTAAATGTGTTTCACATTTAATCATTTAATACAATACTTGATACCTACTACACTTGATCTTAGCCAAAAGGCCGAGAAGCGATGCTTGACACCTACTGAATGACAAAAATTATTACTGTCCTTTGTATTTCCTAAGAAAAGAGAACCCCTTGAAATCTCTTCTTCCATCTTTATGTTTTCCATCTTCTTTCCCTAAATCTTACCCTGAGTCCTTTGCTTATGTCAGAAAACCTCTCCCAGAGTCCCATCAAAGGGATCTATTTGCCAGTAACTGTTTCCCCCTGCTGATGGGTTGACAAAGCCAGAGTAAATCCATAGTACCCTGGGGGAAAGTATGTGTTCACATTTATACTAAGAATTGGTCAAGAAGTATTAAGTCTTGAATTGTGGAGCTCTAAGATAAAGCTTGAAATATTTGCACAGAGAGAGAGGGAGGGGGAGCGAGCGCACTCACCCGTGAGTTTTATTGGGGTTACTTAAACGAGTAAGTGAGGTTTACTGACAGGAGCAGAAATGACTCACAGATGGCTGTGTCACCAAAGCCCACCCCAGTATGGCTTTGTGTGATAGCTCATGCAAGCTGGACACCTCACACTTACGCTGCCCAGAGGCAGCCTGACAGAACAGGGTGTGTCTCAGGCAGCTCAGCTGGTACAGTAGTTTCTTTGCACTTCTTGACGGTGTAGCTAGGTCCTGACTCTTTACTTTACCATTGACAGGTGGTAGCCTTGAAGTTCATCCCCAAACTGGGGCGCTCAGAGAAAGAGCTGAGGAATCTGCAACGAGAGATTGAGATCATGCGGGGTCTGTGGCATCCCAACATTGTCCATATGCTTGACAGTTTTGAGACTGACAAAGAGGTATGTTTGGACAGTATTGGGTTACCTCTCTCCAAGCCCAAGGACCCCAGGCATTTCCCAACCACAGAGTGCATGACTGTTCTGTCAGTGCCATGCTGTCTTCTCCTCACAGGTGGTGGTGGTGACAGACTATGCTGAGGGAGAACTCTTTCAGATTCTGGAAGATGATGGAAAACTTCCTGAAGACCAGGTATGCTTCTTGGCTCAAATGTTCTCACACTTTGGATCTCTGTCTCGGTGAAGATCTAGGATGCAAGTTGAGGTCGACAAGAGTTTGTGTGTGTGTGTGTGTGTGTGTGTGTGTGTGTGTGTGTGTGTGTGTATGTGTATCTTTCTATAGTGTATATCTGAGGACATATTTGTGTATGTGCACATATGTATAAGTGCTTGTGCTCACATATGTGCATGCATGTAGAGGTCAGAGGTTAGGGTTGCTGTCTTCTTCAGTTGCTTTCAATGTTTTGAAAGTGGATCTCTTACTGAGCCTGAAGACTGTTGATAATTGGCTGGAATGGCTGCCTAGCAAGCTCTAGGGATCTGCCTATCTTTACCCCCTCCCCAAAACATCGAGACTATAGATGTGACACCAGGCCCAGCTTTTAATGTAGATGCTGAGAATCCAAACTCAAGCCCTCATGCTTGTGCAGTGGGCATTTCACCAGCAGACCAATCTTCTCAGCCCTGACAATTCTTCTTAAACATGTTTTTTATTCTACTTTATTTCGTGTGTGTGTGTGTGTGTGTGTGTGTGTGTGTGTGTGTGTTTGTGGTGTATGTGGGGGGAGGTATGTGCCTACACATGCAGTCCAGAGTGCACATTAAGAGTACAACTTGTAGGACTCAGAGGCAGTTCTCTCCTTTCACCATATGGGTCCCAGGGATTGAACTCACATCATTAGGTTTAGCATCAAGTGCCTTTACCCACTGAGCCATCTCACCAGCCAGTTTTTGAAGACCCCTGAGAAGAGTGCAAGACTCTAGCTGTATCTACAGGCAGTGTAGTGTGGGAGTAAACACTGGAGCCACACTATCGGAGTATAAATCTTGACTTTGCCCCTCACTAGCTGGGTCACCATGGACAAATTACTCTTAATGTCTTTGGGTTTAGTTTCTTCATTGGTAAAATGGCAATAATAATATCTACCTTGTAAGGCTATTTGAGGATTAGTGGTTTAATTCATCAAAAATGATAAATAGCTATTATTAATGTTGTGGATATCAGTCATGGTTATTATGCCTTTAAGGAAGAAAGGCCAGTTTTAGAGCAGCAAGAGAAGCTTACCATTAGGTTAGGATTCACCATTAGGACAAAGAGGCTGGCAGTAGAGTTTGCTTGAGGATTGTCCCTACAATCACTCTTGGGGTCTCTTTATACTCTTAACAAGTAGATGCCCTCCAAGCCCAGAAATCTCATCACTGTTTATAAGTGGTCACCTTAAGCTGGGGCTGTAGCTCAGTCGGTAGAGTACTTGCCCAGCATGCATTAAGCCCTGGGTTGGAGTCCCATACACATAAAACTGGACTTGGTGGCATATACATATAATCTCAGCACTGGTGAGGTAGGGGCAAGGGGATCGGAAGTTCAAGGTCATCCTCAAATATCTAGCAAGTTCAAGGCCAGTCTGCAGTCTTCCTGTTTTTTTTTTTTTTTTTTCTGGCCTTGTTTGAGGGATCCCTTATTTAAAACAGTTGATATACACAGACTGTTTCCCATGCCAGGCACCATTCTGTTTTACATGCTTTAACTCCATTATCTCTGTACTAGCCCTGGGTGGGATGTGCTGTGTTGTTCTCACCTTATAGATGCTGACTCTGGGAAAGCACAGAATTTGTTCATTGTCATGCAGCCAATAGGGGAGATACAATAGATCAATAGATTTTTTCTTGAATAAATGAATGAGCAGAGAAAAGGATGAATTAAGAGGAACAAAAAGCAAGGAGGCCACAGAGAACTGTGAGGTTCTAGAAGAGAAGGACAGAACAGAAAATCAAATTAGCCCCAGCTCCGGAAGTCTTTGGCTTGTCAGCTGGCTCCGTCCTCTGACCTTTTCTTCCACTTGTCTGACCTCTAGGTTCAGGCCATCGCTGCCCAGTTGGTGTCAGCCCTATACTATCTGCATTCCCACCGCATCCTACACCGAGACATGAAACCTCAGAACATTCTTCTCGCCAAGGGTGGTGGCATCAAACTTTGTGACTTTGGGTAGGGTTTCTGAGCTTCCCATCTATGTTTCTCCTCTTCAGGGAGTCCCAGACTCCCCACTGGGCTTACATAAGCCTCATGTTAGAACCATAGTTGGAGACTGGGCTCTGACTGGGCCTTTGGAACTAAGTTAAGGAACTGTGTCTCCTTTGATTCAGGTTATCCCATAGCTAACATGTAGTAAATGGCCAGATTTAATTTTTTTCTTTTCCTTCATTTTTTTTTTTTTTTTAGAACTCATTATGGAACTCACTCTGTAGATCAGGCTGGCCTCAAACCCAGAGATCCACCTGCCTCTGCCTCCCGAGTGGTGGAATTAAAGGCATGCACCACTACCCAGCTCAATTTTCTTTTTAAAAATATTTTTATGACACTTATTTACTTATTGTAATATGGAGATGTGGGGGCCCATGTGCCATGGCATGCTTGCAGAGGTCAGAGCACAACTGTAGGAGTCAGTTCCCTCCTCCTAACCTGTGGGTCCTAGGGGTGGAACTCAGGTCATCAGGCGTGATGGCAGGTACCTTTACCTTGGAGCCATCTCATGAGCCCCTGTCCCCAGGTGTGATTGTCCAGCTGTGAGTAGGTCTCGATGACCTTTTTCTTTTGTATTTCCATCCTGTCACCTCTGCAGATTTGCCCGAGCTATGAGCACCAACACCATGGTGCTGACGTCTATCAAAGGTACACCGCTCTATATGTCTCCAGAGCTGGTGGAGGAGCGACCATACGACCACACAGCAGACCTCTGGTCTGTAGGCTGCATCCTGTATGAGCTGGCTGTAGGCACGCCTCCCTTCTACACCACCAGCATCTTTCAGCTAGTTAGCCTTATTCTCAAGGACCCTGTGCGCTGGCCATCCACCATTAGTTCCTGCTTTAAGGTAATGGGACGTAAAGGGGGGATGACTTCTATATCAGAAACCAGCCCTCCTCTATCCATACCCCTTTTCCAAAACCTTTTTTCCAAAGTTGGTACAGGCTAAGCAGCTTTGCTTTTCTACTGCAGGTGTGTAGTCCCAGGAGGCTCTCTAAGAGTCTGTTCTAAGACCTGCCAGATGTAAGGATGGCTCCTGCAGCCTATGCCGGCAGGCTGTGCTTTACTACAGTAGGAAGTCATTTCAAGCCACCAGGAGAGAAGAACTACTGGGCTGTTACATGCCCCCAGTCCCTCTGATTCCCCCATCAGAGACAGTATCAGATGCAATCTAGGTGCTCCCCATGCTGTCTTTAGTGCTCTGCAGTGGCTAAAGTGGCTGGCAATTAGGGGTGGGTAACAAGAAATGGGACCAGGTTGGTGGGAGAAGGAAGAGGACCTCATCTCATTTGTATCTAGGGCAAGACTGTGGGCCTCATCGGGATTTAAGCACAGACTTCTCCCAGAATGCAATCTCGTTACAAGTTTCCTTTGACTTATCTAGGATGGAAGGAGACACGTTTTTCCCTAACTTAGATAGTTGGGGGTGCTCAAGTAATTTTCAAACAGTTGTATAAAGGAGCTTTAAATGAGGGAAGTATACCTAGAACATTGCTTCCTCCTCAGGCAGCTTTGCAGGCACCTTCAGGACAGCTGCAGGTCCCCCAGTCACCACGTCTTAGCAGAGTGCTCAGAGCCTATTAGCACCTTCTCTTCTGGTTTGGTTCATTTACTCAGTTTACTTTTTAAATGATTCTTTCTTAAAAGATTGGCTTTTATTTAAGTGCATGTGTATGAGTGCAGGTGCCGTCAGAGGCTACAGGTGTCAGATCTCCTGGAGCTGCAGTGACAGGCAGTGTGAGCTATTTGGTGCGGGCACTGGGAACCAAGCTCCCATCCTCTGGAAGAAGGGCAGTGAACGCTCTCAAGCACTGAGCCTCTCTCCAGCTCCTACCTTCTGTTCTTGTTTCAGATCTAATCAAGGGGTTCTTCCTAACAGATATACCTTTTCTGTCACTTGGGCCTGAAAATTCACTGACAGATTTCTGTGTTTGTTCCCAAATACATCCTTGAAGCACTGCTTGTTTATGTTTGTGTATGTGCTTAACCGTACACATGTGCATCTGTTCACACCCAACCACAGACCATCCGTGACTATGGATGTCTGCTTTCTGAATCTGATTGTGCAAGTGCCGTCTCCTCTTCCAGATTTTTCTCCCTGCTCCACAGAGTTGGTGCCACTGAGATTTGTTTTTACTCGTGGATTATGGAATGTCTGTGAATAACAGTCATGGCTCCCTAGGAAATGAAGGCAGTGGCTTGCCTGGGATCCTAAGGGAAGCATTGTTAAGGTTGTGTTTGAGCTGTGTTAAGAACGGATGCACAGTCGGCTCCTCCATACTGCTGAGAGGTTAGGGAGAACCTGGATGGAAGGGCTGGTAAAGTTTGATTTCTCTCCACAGAACTTCTTGCAGGGGCTGCTCACCAAGGACCCTCGGCAGCGTCTGTCCTGGCCAGACCTCCTACATCACCCCTTTATTGCTGGCCGTGTCACCAGTGAGTCATCAGGGTTCCCAGGGCTCTGGCCTGCCTTCTTCCCTCCCTGCTGTCTGGATGTCACACCCCTTTCTCTTCCAACTTGGACTTTTTCCTCCTTAAGCCTTTACCACTCCTGCTTTTTGTTTGTGAAAATGGCCTCTTCCCACAAAGGCCTAGAGACACTGATGTCCCTTGGCAAGTAGACTTGATGCTGCAGCCCTAGAACAATCATGTCTTCTCTTTCCTCTATGCAGTAATAACTGAACCAGCAGGCTCTGATTTGGGTACCCCATTTACTACTCGCCTACCCCCAGAACTTCAGGTTCTAAAGGATGAGCAGGCTCATCGGCTGGCACCCAAGGGTAACCAGTCTCGCATCCTGCGCCAGGCCTGTAAACGCATGGCTGAAGAAGCCAAGCAGAAGGTGTGTGGGTCCAAGGAAAATATACAACATGGGCAGGCTAGTGATTGGGGGTCGGGGCTGGAGAAAGATGCAACTTTTAGGGACTTAGCAAAAAGATACCAAGATACAAAGAGCACAGATAGTTCTTGTGTCTCCTACCCACCTGCCATAGGAAGACCAGAATGCAGGATCCACCCTTGAACAAGAAGATAGACTTTGCAAGGTGACACCCAGCACAGCCCCTGTGCCTGGACTAAAGACCACTCCTCAGGAATCAAGCCTCTTGGCTGGTATATTGGCTTCAGAAATGAAGAACAACTGGGAAGACTGGGGGGCTGGAGAAGCACCCTCTATACCTCGGTGAGAAGGGTAAAGCAGCTTGTGTGTGTGTGTGCATGTGTGGGGATTTTCAGCAGAACTCTGGCTACAAGCATAGTGAGCATGAAATGGCTCTGTCACTAGCCATAGCCTAAATATAGACAGGGCTTTGGGAGTGTGAGTCCTAGGTTCTTGAGTTCTAATTCTTTCTGGTTTAGTTTTTTCTTTTAGTTTTATTTTATGTGTATAGGTGTTTTGCCTGCGTGTATGTCTGTATATCATGTGTACAGTGCTTTTAGAGGCCCAAATAGGGCATTAGATCCCCTGGGACTGTAGTTATAGATGGTTGTGAGCTACTGTGCAGGTGCTGAGAATCCAATTGGGCCATCTGGAAGAGCAGCCAGTGCTCTTAGCCACTGAGTCATCTCTCCAGCCCCTCTAATTATTTCTTGATTCAGGAAACTTGAAGATTTTGTCTCTATTTCTCAGTTGTATTTTGAAAGGACAAGGATTATTTCCATCCAAAAGGGAAAATTATTCAAATGGAAAGCCATAGAATAAAAAACAAATTTACTGGACAGTAGATCAGACTGGGAGGGCAGTCAAGAATCTGTGTGTGGATGTTAACACGTACTGTACTGACCACATCCCATAACCCTCCAAGAAACACCCTTTATCCACGTGTGTGGGTTCCTCTAGGCCCTTACCTGAGCCTGGAGGGAGTTACAAAGCAGTGAGCTGGACCTCACAGGTCTGGAAGTCATCTTACTCCCTGGCTTGTTTTGACAGGGAAAACCACATCAACTCGGAGTGTGAACAAACTTTCCCAGAGCTGAGGCCAGAGACGATGGGCCGGCGGAGCACTGATGCGGTGGATCCTGAAAATGAGGTGGGGCGTTAGGTCTAGATGCATGATTTCTAGAACAAGATGAGCTGTAAGTATAAGCTCCCTCAGTGTTAAAGATAGCCTAGTTAACATACTATGTGAGCATGTGATTCTCAGAAATTAGGATGCACAGATAAAGTTGGATGTTCTAAGGTAGATGTTATGTTAGCACATTCCCTACAGTTGGAGGTTTTTGGGGGAGGATGAGAGAAGAGAATCTCCTGAGCCTAGGAATATCCAGCTAGCCTGGGCTAGATAATAAAACCTTATCTTAACAAAACAAAACAAAAGAATAAAGATCTCTGTTGAAGCACACCACACTTCCAAAGATGGCTCCCATTACGAATCTGTCTCCTTTCAGGCTTCAAGCTTACCGTCACACACATGTACACACATGTACATACATGTACACGTACAGCTTGGCTGTCTGTACATTATCCTGAATGTGTTGCCTTACATTGTGCCTCTTTTACTATGTGATCTACTTTAGGCATTGATTCTACATCATAGCACGTATTTTCTTCTTCAACCTTTTGTGTCTATTGTAGAGTTCTAATTTTTATATTTTGAAAAAATTTCAACCTGTATCATGGGGCTGGAAAGGTGGCTCAGTGGTTAAGAGCACTTGTTCTTGCAGAAGCCGCTGGTTCAAGTCCTACTACCCATGTGATGGCTGGCTCACAACCACCCACAATTCCAGTTCTAAGAAATCCAATACCTTCTCTGACCTCCTCAGGCATCAGGCATGTGGATGGTGTATAGACATACATGCAAGCAAACACTCACATTAAAAGACAATAATAATAATAATTATGAGACTATATAGAATTACTTTTTAAAAAATATTTATTTATTTTTTTATTTATATGAGTACACTGCAGCTGTCTTCAGACACACACTAGAAGATGCATTAAATCACATTACAGTGGTTGTGAGCCACCATGTGGTTGCTGGGAATTGAACTCAGGGCCAAATAGAAGAGCAGTCAGTGCTCTTAACCACTGAGCCATCTCTCCAGCCCTAGAATTCCTTTATGTTTTTACCCTTATCTCTGTCTATTTTGTCCTGCCAAAACCCTGCTGGCATGAGGAATATAAGTGGTGTAATTGCATACACAGGCAGAACACCCACACCTAAATAATCAAATAGTACATTTGTTTTCCTAGACTAATAAGCTCACAGTTTTAAAGATTCAGGAGCAAGGTTCAGCTCTAGTGCAAACGGCATTGCTTATAACCTCACCACAGCAGGGCCATGGAAGGGCTACATCTCAACCGAGAAGCCAGAGATGCTGGCTGAGGCCAGCTCCAAGGTTTTATGATAATATTTCTTTGAGCCAGGTGATGGTGGTACATGCCTTTAGTCCCAGCACTGGGGAGGCAGAGGCAGGTTGATCTCTTGAGTTCAAAGTCAGCCTAGTCTACAGAGGGAGTTGCAGGACAGTGGGGGCTACATAGAAATTCTATCTCAAAAAACCAAACCAAACTGAACCAAAACCTAACCAGGGTCTCAGCAGAAGTACATTGTTCCTGTCTGGAAGAATGGCTCAGTGGGAGAGTGTATGCTGCTTGCCTCTTGCCTTGGCTATACAAGGCCTTCCATTCACACCCTACTACAGAGCAGAGGATACAGGGGAAGGGAGATCGTAATGCCTTCTGCATGATGGCATCCAGTTGTACTAAGCACCTTCCACTAGGCTTCATCTCTTGAAGGTCTCAGCATCTCTACATGCTATCACGCCGGGACTAGGACTTTAGAACTTGAGCCTTTGGCAGAAGTATGCCCAGCCAGAACAATACACAAGCAAGTCATTTTGTAGTATTCTTCAAATTGTTTTTTCATGATTATGTTCAGCCTTATATGTAGAAATCCTATACAAGGTAATCCTCAAGTCCTGTGATCTATCAATGACTTCCTAGTTCCTAATAGAGACAGACCATGGTTTGTCTTCCCTTCCCAACTGGCTTCCTAATGTTTTGTCATTATCAACCATGGTGCACTGGACACCTTTCTAGGTAGCTTTTTATGTGCATACCCCAGTGCTCCACAAAGGACTTTTCAAAACCCCTTAAATACTGCCTGCCTATCGTGTCTTTTTTGACAGTGTCTGAAGACACACCTATGCTGAAACAGCCACTGGCTGCTTATTGTTAAGTCACAAGCCTCCCAGTTTCTAATTTCGGGTTGAGAGCTATGACCTCAGCACTTACTCCTCCTGACCTCTTTCCCTCCCCATGCCCAGGAGCCAGACAGTGATGATGAGTGGCAACGCTTACTCGAGACTACAGAGCCTGTGCCTGTGCAGCTGAAGTCCCCCCTCACCCTGCTGTGTAATCCTGACTTCTGCCAGCGCATCCAGAGTCAGCTGCGTGGGACTGGCGAGCAGGTAACAAGCAGAAGGTTTGGTGCAAGAGATTGGGATGGTCAGATGTCAGAGATGACTTCTCGCCATAAGGAGACAGAGAGGCTGTCCTCTTCCAGTTATTTCAAGGAGAAGGTTAGAATGAATATGTATCTATGCATAGATGTACCTCTGAAATAAAAAAATAGCTAGCCATGGTATTATGCACCTTCATATAATTATGTTCAACCCATGCATAAATCCTACACAATCCTCTTCCTGAAGGTAAAAATACCTGTCTAGAACAGGGTTCAGTGAACTTTTTCATAGCAAATACTGTAGGCCTCATGAGCCAAGGGGCAAAATGGAGGCTCTTGTGTACTTATAAAGTGAGAACATCCATAGTTCCATAAAATTATTATTGTTCAAGTTAAAATATAATTATACCAGTATACAGTATTTTATACCACAGATATCTAATAGGATGACTGAGTTTTGGGTGTTTGTTTTTCAGGGACAACACTGGATATTTTAAATGCTTCATTTTGTCCATTTGTGCATCCGTAGACTTTTATTTTGAAACAGAGTTTTTGTGTAGCACTGGCTAGCCTTGAACTCAGTGTAGAGACCAGGCTGGATCTCAAAGAACCACCTGCCTTGCCTCCTGGGTGCTGGATTCAAAGCATTCATCACAATTATTTGTTCTTTTTTAAAATTTAATTTCTATTTTGGGGGAGGGGTTTGAGATAGCCGTGCTGTCCTGGAACTCCTGTAGACCAGGCTGGCCTTAAACTCACAGAGATCTGCCTCTGCCTCCCTAGTGCTGGGATTAAGAGCATGCACCACCACTGCACTTTCTTTTGATCATTTTTAAAAACTTGATTTTTTTTTAACTTCTTATTGAGTTATAGGAATTCTCTTCATATTCTGGATACAAGACTTTTGTCAGATAAGTGATTCATTTGCAAATCCCAGTCCATGATTTATCTTTTTGTTCTAAGATGATATATTTTGAAGCACATATTTTAAATATATATTTCTTATTTTTCTGGGGTTGGAGAGGTCTTGCTGTTTAGCTGATACTGAGCAGAACCTCCCCATGTAGTACATACAGGCCTCAGCCTCAGAATCCTCCTTCCTCTGTCTCTCAGATGCTGGCTTCCAGGAGGCATGTGCCACTACGCTTGACAGGAGTTTGAATTTTGATTTTATTAGATTATCAGGATTTTTCCTTTTGTGAATTATACTTTTGCACTTATGAATAGGAGATTTCGTCCAGCCACTGAACAGTGGTGTCACACACCTTTAATTCTAGCACTTGGGAAGCAGAGGCAGGTGGATTTCTGAGTTTGAAGTCATCCTGGTCTATAGATCAAGTTCCGAGACAGCCAGAGCTAAACAGAGAGACCTTGTCTTGAAAAAAATGAAATCCTCCAAACCCAAGATCTTGAAGACTTTTCCAAACATTCTGTAGCTTTAGACATTAAGGTCTCTGACCCATTTTGAGTTGATGTCTGTGTAGATCATAAAATAAGATCTAAGTTCATCTCTTTGTGTGTTTTTTTTTTTTTTTTAAAAAAAAAAGTTCTTCTTTTGCCACTGAATAATATTGGTACCTTGCTCTTGTTTCCTGGATCTAACAGTCGTCCTCCTATATTGCTGGAGTATTTCTGATGTAGGAGATAGTCTTTTCTTCTAGCATGGGAGCTTGGGAGGCTAGGCAGATGCTCTCTCTCTCTCTCTCTCTCTCTCTCTCTCTCTCTCTCTCTTTCTATCTCTCTCTCTCTCCTTGCCTCTGCTGAAATTAAAGGCATGTGTGGATCATTTCTTGAACCTGGGAGATAGCAGCCAACCTTGACAATATCACTCGGCTGTTTAAAAAAATTAGCCAATTATTATTAATGATTTTGTGGCACATGCTGTGGTACATGAGTAGAGATCAGAGGACAGCTTTGTGGAGTTGGTTCTCTATTTTATTTTTGTGTGAATTCTGAACATGAACTTCAGACCATCAGGCTTGTGCGGCAAGCGTTTACCCACTGAGCCATCTCCACAGCACAGCCTGTCTCCTGGAAAACAGAAAGTCTTTGGCTTCTGGGATAAGATGCCCTGGATCAGAATTCATAAAAACCCAGCTTTTGATCTGTGACTGGGCTCTGATCTATACAAATACATCTGTTTCCTATCTTTAAAATGACTAGTTCTTTTCTGCATATTGTGTAACGAGAGAGTAAATCACCAAATTGAGAACAGCGACAACAAACTATGAGACGTTAGGTGTCAGTGTTACTCTTTTGAAGAATTCCCACTATCTTAGAGTGTGATCCTATCCTTGGAGTGCAGGCTGCACACAGACATGTGGTGGGCTAAATTCCACATGTGGAATGTTGGCAGTCCTTGATCTAGAGCTGAATGATGTCTTGTTTCTCTGGAGTTAAATAACATTGTTTCATGTCTGTTGTTTTTACTTTTCAGAAGTGTGTGTGTGTGTGTGTGTGTGTGTGTGTGTGTGTGTGTGTGTGTGCTTGTGTGTGCTTGTGTGTATGCCCACGCAAGCTCATGGGATTCATGCCTGTGTGTGGTCTTTAAAGGGCTGGACAAGGGAGGGAACAGACAACAACGGTACTAGGCGTAGTGAACAGATCTTTAGTCTCCTGCCCCTTGATCACTGGTGAGCTCCCATAGTCATCTCTGGTTCAGTTCCCCTATGCCTGTGTTCTTACCTGGCTTTTCAACTCCTCTAAGAAGGAATGCAGACTTAGTCTGCTCTGCTACCTCCTCGGAGACATTCAGTATTTGTGACTCTTCTTCTTTTCCCTATAACTATACCAAATTCTGGCTTCTCTCTCTCTCCTGCCCCCAGATCCTGAAAGGAGTCCTGGATGGTGCTTCCCACCTCCTTCCTGCATTCCGCATCCTGAGCAGTCTCCTGTCCAGCTGCAGCGACTCAGTGCTCTTGTATTCCTTCTGCCAGGAGGCAGGAGTGCCTGAGCTGCCTCTCAGCCTTCTTAGGTACAGCCAAGAGAGCAGCAGTATGCAGCAGGTACACACAGCCCAGAAGCCTCTGAAGACGAGGGGTGCTCCTTTCCCTTGTCTCCTTGGAGCTGCCATCTGTTTGACCTGACCGCCTCTTGTTTTCTGTCTTCCTTTTTCTAATGACCAGACCGTTATTTGCAAATTCCAGTGCCTCCTGGGGCTTAGCAAGTAGTATCAGTCAGGAGAGTAGGTAGTATACAGCTGTCTAAGTTTTAGGGAGGATGATAGACATCTCCACCCTAAATGGGGCTGCTTCTCAGCTCCAGCCCATGATTGCCATGTGGCAACACAGCAAGTTTGAGCCCATGTACCTGAAGAGAAAAGCCAGAGCTTTAGAAGATGGATAATTTCCCAGTGTTTAGAATAGTTGCCTCAGTAGGTGGGACTTGGGCTTTATTACCAATTTTTAAACCAGAACATTGAAGTTCAGAAATTAACTCCTGCAGTCACTGCCTGGTGGGAGATTGATTTCAGTGGCAGGTGGGAGAGCTAGAATCAAGGCCCAGTGTATTTGGGGCCAAACCTCTACTTCCCTGCATTGGGTCCTGCCATGGCTGAGCTCAGAGAACCCTGCCTCCATTCCCCAGTTTGAGGGGTGGTAAGGCAGACCACGGATGCTGCCCTCTGCTGCTGAGTGTCAGACTTGGGTAAGGAACTGAAAAGGAAGTGTAATGGAAAGTAGCTCCTCTTCCCTCCAGCATCCCCAGATGGTCTCTGACTGGTTAACTGACATGCTTGGCTTCCTCCTTCCTGTCTCTTTCCACCTTAACCGGCGCTCTGTATGCTTTGTTGATGCTTTTTGGCTCTTGGTCACCATTCCTCATGTTGCCCTTTCTCTCCTTTCTTCACAGCAACCTTGGTATGGGGCCTTCTTACGGGACCTGATGGCTGTGGTTCAGGCCTACTTTTCGTGCACCTTCAATCTGGAGAGGAGCCAGACAGGCGACAGGTGGGAGAACAGGAGCAGCTCTCCACCTGACTTCACTGTCCACTCTGTTTCCTCCCCTCACTACGAGGCCAAGTGTGCAGTGGGGTTGTGGGTCAGAGTTGGAGATGAGCTCAGTAGCCTTCAGAATCTAGTTGGTCCTCATGAGGACCTTTAGACACTTGCGGCTTTCCCCAAGACATCAGACTCTAAGAGTCAGCAGTTACCTAGTGTAGATGTCCTCAGTGGAAGGATCAAGGTATAAACACAGCTGAGAGGACCTTGAATGGTGTATGTGAGGTGTGTGTGTGTAGGTGTGTGATGTATGTGAGGTGTGTGTGTGTGTGTGTGTGTGTGTGTGTGTAGGTATGTGTAGGTGTGTGTGTGTGTGTGTAGGTATCTGATATATGTGAGGTGTGTGTGTAGGTGTGTGATGTATGTAAGGTATGTGTGTAGATGTGTGGTGTATAGTGTATGTGAGGAGTGTGTGCATAGGTATGTGTAGGTGTGTGGTGTATGTGAGGTGTGTGTATGTGTAGGTATGTGTAGGTGTGTGTGTGTGTGTGTGTGTAGGTATGTGGTGTATGTGAGGTGTGTGTGTATAGATGTGTGGTGTGGTATATGTGAGGTGTAGGTGTGTGGTGTATGGGAGGTGTGCGTGTGTATGAGTGTGTGGTATATGTGAGGTATGTGTGTTTAGGTGTGTGTAGGTGTGTGTAGGTGTGTGGTGTATGTGAGGTGTATGTGTGTAGGTATGTGATGTATGTGAGGTGTGTGTGTATGTGTAGGTGTGGTATATGTGAGGTGTGTGTGTAGGTATGTATAGGTATGTGAGGTGTGTGTGTGTGTGTGTGTGTAGATGTGTGATGTGTGTGAGGTGTGTGTATGTGTAGGTATGTGTAGAGGTGTGAGTAGGTATGTGAGGTGTGTGCATAGGTATGTATAGGTGTATGGTGTATGTGAGGAGTGTGTGTAGGTATGTGTAGGTATGTGAGGTGTGTGTGTAGGTATGTGTAGGTGTGTGTGTGTAGGTATGTGATGTATGTGTGGTATGTGTGTGTAGGTGTGTGGTGTATGTGAGGTGTGTGTATGTGTAGGTATGTGTAGTGGTGTGTGTGTGTAGGTATGTGAGGTGTGTGTGTAGGTGTGTGGTATATGGGAGG
>JANHMN010000001.1:155013612-155087237 GCA_030674055.1 Rhabdomys pumilio
TGGTGTATGTGAGGTGTGTGTGGGTGTGTGTGTGTGTGTGTGTGTGTGTTAGTGGAGTTGAAAGGAGAAACATTTTAATGTGTTCCTTGGTAGAAATCTCCTACCTTTCCAGAACTGACCCATTCGCCATATTCATATCCAAGCTTTTAGTGGGAGGATGGGAAGATGCCATGGGTTCATTCTTCCCCAGCCTACAGGTGTTTCAGGAGGCCGCCAGCCTCTTTTTGGACCTATTGGGGAAGCTGTTGGCCCAATCAGATGATTCCGAGCAGACATTTCGAAGGGATAGTCTTATGGTAATCTCCTCTCACCTCCAGATTTCTGTCTTTCCTATCTTGTTCTGCATTTCTCTCAGCCCCGTCTTATAAGTACATTAATACAACAAACGTTGAATTCTCACCATGTGTCATATGCCACACAAGTAAGAGAGTCTCCACCTTGAAGAGACTAAAGATAGTCAAGAAGGGCTGGGCAGGATGGCATATGTCTTTAGTCCCAGCACTTGGGAGGCAGAGGCAGAGGCAGGCAGAGGTCTCTGAGTTTGAGGCCAGCCTGGTCTACATAGTGAGTTCCAAGACAGCCAAGGCTACTTAGAGAAAAAAAATCATGTCTTGAAAAAACAAAACAAAACAAAACAAAAGCAAAACAAAAAGTCAAGTAGGGAAAGTGAAAAGCCCACCAGAACTCTATACAGTGCAGAAGTGCCACTGAAGAAGATGTCGTTGGCACTGCACAAAGTCCTCAAACAGTGAAGGAGGCAGGCATGCTTGCTAATATTTCAAGAATGCATAGCAGCTTCGCCAGGTAGGTGGGGGCAGGGAAGGAGATAGGCCGTTTTAGATAGAAAGAATGCCACACCTAAATTACAGAGGCATTAAGTGGTTTGCCATTTATCACAGGCCACAAATATAAGTGTCTCAAAAATAAATAATTAAAATTTAAAACACCAAGCATAATAGTGCATGCTTTTAATCCCTGCACTGGAGAGACAGACAAATCTCTTTGAGTTCAGAGCCAGCCTGGTCTCTACATATAGTTGAGACATCCAGGGCTACATGGTGAGATGCTGTCTTCAAAACAAAATAAAACAACACAACAACTGAAAAAGATGAGGCATCTTGCAGACCACCTTGTGTTCTCCAGCCTTGTTTGTGTTAAGACTCATGAACTACTCAAGTTCTCTGTCTCAGGCCCTGAGTTAGGACAAGAGAATGGAGGACTGAATGAGAAGACAGCTGAGTTATCACGGTCCCGAGGATACAAACACTTGTGGCCAAGGTCGTTGTTGAAACTAGCCGTTGGGATCACAGCTGTGGCTAATTTTGTGCCCCAGTTAGTGATCCATTCTTTTTTCTAGTCTGAGATTCTAGTTTCCTATTCCTTTTCCTTTTGAGTCAGAAAGTTCTGAGTATCTAGACAAAGTTTTGACCAGTAAGTTGTAATTGGCCAGCATTTGTCACATCATTTGAATACTGAGTTTAATGAGGCATCTGGAATAATGGTCCTTCTTCCTGAATTTCTGAATTGTAATATCCATGTTCCACATTTTAGAAATGTCATCTAGGGAGATGCTGGTGAGAAAATAGAAGGATTAGTTAGACAGATGTAAGAGCATGTACAAGGACTGACTCCCAGTACACAGAGAGAGTGTGTGGAGGTGGGAGGGGAAAGAGAGGGAAAGACGGTCTGTCAAACAGGAACACAGTTGATGCTTTTCCCTGGGAGGAAGTCTTAGGTCAGATAACTGTCTCCAGGGCTCTTAACTCCTTTCCCAGGTTCCTGGGGGGAGTCCCTGTTCTCATTAAAGCCCAGTCAGTTTTCTGAAGCCCTGCTGCTAACTCTACTCTTCTCTCCTTCAGTGCTTTGCTGTCTTGTGTGAAGCTGTGGACGGGAACAGCCGGGCCATCTCCAAGGCCTTCTACTCCAGCCTGTTGACCACACAGCGTGCTGTGTTGGACGGGCTCCTTCATGGCCTAACAGTTCCACAGCTTCCTTTCCACACACCACCAGGTAACCTGACTTCCTTGTTCTTAGGCCTGGCTCTGTCCTTCCTCCCTCCATCATCTTGAATGGTGCCTGGTACTTCGAAGGTGCTCAAAAGACATAAATTACTGCTTGCCTAAAAGATAAAAAGAGTGCTTGCCTAGCATGCATGAAGCCCTGGGCTTGGTGGTACATGGCTCCAACACTCTGGAGGTAGATACAAGAGGATCAAGTTCAAAGTTATCTTCAGCTTCATAGTTTAAGGCTTGTCTGGGACATACTGAGACCCTGCCCCAAAAAACCAAACCAAACCAAACCAAACCAAAACAAAACAAACAAACAAACAAACAAACAAAAACCAAAAACCAAAAACCAAAAAACAAAAAACAAAAAGCAAGACACAGCAAAAATATCCTAAAAAACTGAATGTGTGAGAAACAACCAGCCCTTACCAATAGACCGTGCCTTTCTCCACAGGAGCACCACAAATGAGCCAGCCACTGCGGGAGCAGAGTGAAGATGTACCTGGAGCCATCTCTTCTGCCCTGGCAGCCATGTGTACTGCCCCTGTGGGGCTGCCCAGCTGTTGGGACGCCAAGGAGCAGGTCTGAGATACAAATTCTTCCTTTCTTCCTGCAACGTGGGAATTGGGGGAGGGTGGAGGCTCACCACACCAAAAATGTTCTCTGCTGAGAGATTGAAAAATAATGTTCAGGATTTCCAGACAGACATCCCCATGCTGGTCTGGGCCTCTTGTTCAATACGGTATGGCTAGAATTCCAGAGTGTTAGCCAGCCTGGCTCAGCAGTAACTGCCCAGGTAATAGGGCCATTAAAACCAAGCTAGGGCAGGATCCAGTTCTCCACTGGCCATGGAGATTGGGAATGGAATGGGGCTTGAGATTCCTAGCGACCCCAAAACTGGCCAGCACGAGTCTGAGAGCCCTGGCCAGCTGAAGAAATGTGAAGAAAAGAAGTGGAATAAGGGAGGTGGGATAGAGTGGAATATGTCTCCATAGGTCTCTTGGCATTTGGCCAACCAGCTAACTGAGGACAGCAGCCAACTGAGGCCATCCCTCATCTCTGGTCTACGGCACCATATCTTATGCCTTCACCTTCTCAAGGTACTTCCTTCCCACAGCTTAGATTCCCAGGACCTCTGGGAAGGGAGGGGAGGCAGGAGAAAGGGAAGGAAGGAGAAAGAGAGAGAGAGGGAGAGAAGGAGAGAAAGAAGAAATAGGAGAGGGAGGAGGGAAGGGAGGGAGTGATTCATTGATTGATTGATTGATTATCCATAGTGGACATGGTGATGCTTGCCTTTACTTTCTAGCACTCAGGAGGCAGAGGGAGCCTGATCTCTGCTAGCCTGGTCTATATAGTGAGTTTTAGGCCACCCAGAACTCATAGAGGAGAAAAGTTTCATGGGAGACCTGGCTGAGAAGAGCAGGGCAGTTCATGTGATGCCACCCTGGAAGCAGAGAGAAGGAATACCTGTGGTGCTGTGGTGTCTGGTTTTCTCTTTTCCCCTTTCATTCTGTGCAGGCCCCAGCCTGTGGGATGATGCCATGCACATTCAGGACGGGTTTTCCCTGTTTTGGACACACTCTGAGGTGTGCTTTACTTAGGCTTTTCTTATGCCAGCCATATTAACAGTCAAAATTGTGTCAATCCCCACGTGTGGATGCCAGCTCTACTGAGAGGCTTGCCTGCTTTTCAGCTGAGTCTTCCAGCGTAGGAGCCCAGTGAGGTTCTCCCCACTGACAGGCTCCTTCTGACCTCCCTAGGTTCTCTACTCCTGCTGCTACATTAGTGAGCGCCTGTGCCATATTCTGGGGCAAGAGCCCCTGGCCTTGGAGTCCCTGCTGATGTTAGTCCAGGGCAAGGTAAGCCAGTGTGATACCAACATGGTTGGGTGTCTCATGTTGGTCCCATCTCACCCAGAAGTTGTTCTGATATCTCAGGTTTCCTCTGCAGGTGAAAGTAGCAGACTGGGAAGAGTCCACTGAGGTGGCACTTTACCTCCTGTCCCTTCTTGTCTTTCGAATCCAAAATCTGCCTTCAGGGTGAGTCGTAAAGCCAGGTCTCCTGCCTAGGCTAGTCTTCCTCCCCAAAAGCTGACTCTGACACAAAGGGAATGGCACCCTTTAGCCTTTTCTTAGAAAAGGAACTGACATTTCTGCATGAAAAACAAGCCTGGATTCTCATCACTTTTGGACCTTGGAGGTTGACATGCAGTGTGGGTGGAGCATGCAGTACAGGGGAGAGGAAGGGCCCTTCCTAGCCCATTGTAACCTCCTATGCACGTCTCTTCCAGGATGGAAAAGCTGGGCAGTGAGGTCGCTACTCTCTTTACCCACTCACACGTCGTCTCTCTTGTGGTGAGTTCTCGGTCTTCTCCCATCTTCTGCCCTTCTTCTGACCCTCTTGGGAGCAGGCAGCCATCCTTCTGTTCACAGCTGTTTCAGCAAGCATCTTCTACATGTCCCAAACACCATTTGGTTCACATGTCCCTCCTTTTCCTCTACCTTTCTCACAGAATGCAGCAGCCTGTCTCTTAGGACAGCTTGGTCAGCAAGGGGTGACCTTTGACCTCCAGCCCCGGGAATGGATTGCTGCCGCTGCACATGCCTTGTCTGCCCCTGCAGAGGTAAGGCACTGGGAAGGCCCAGACACGTTACTTGAGTCCAGCACCAGGGCAGCCCTCCTGAGGACAGACCATATCTGGTCATTCTGAAGGAAACTACAGAATGGAAAAGGATCAAGAAGCCTCTCTTCCTCGTCTTTGCCTCCAGACAGTGGGTTGCTCTGGCCTGGGCCGGTCGGTACTTCTTTTCTGATACAGAACTTCCAAAGATGGAGGCAGGGAAGGGAAAGTAAAAGAAGCTGCCCAGGTACCTGGGGCAAGAGGTTCCCTGCCTGCTCTGGTCCCCTCCAGGAGCTCATGCCTCTGTGGCTGAAGTCCTTCCTGGTACTTTAATCGCATACCTCCCGCTGCAATGTCCTGCTCTGTCTCCGTAACTAACACGGAGCAGTGTATTCTTCAGGAACTCAGACTCCTGCTTGCTTTCTTCTTTTCCCTTTCAGGCCCTTTGGACTTCTTTGTTTTGGTCTGGGTTGCATTTTGGTTTTTGCGTTTTGAGACAAAAACCTGGCTCTCTGTGTAGCCCTGGCTATCCTGGAACTCACTTTGTGGCCCACGCTGGCCTTGAACTTACAGAGATTTTCCTGCCTCTGCTCCCTGAGTACTGTGGTTGAAGGTGTGTGCCACCATTGCCTGACCCCTTTTGAACGTTTCCCTCTTTTTGGAAAAAGGATAGACTTCATATTTATATATTAATTGTCATCCTTGTAGAACTTACTGCACTTTATGACTTATGTATGACATCTTCCACAACACACTTGGAAGATTAGACACAGCAAATGTAGTAATAGTCACCTGCTTGTCCTTGGTGAAGTTGGCCTTCAGAGGAATCATGTCACTAGCTAAAGCACTAACATTCACACAGAAGCTCTTCCTCTGTTACCCCCTTAGATGGCTCCCCAGGTCCAGCATTCTGCTTTAGGGTTGACTCTGTCTTGTCGCTCTGTGGCACCCTAACTGACCACCTGGCTTTACTTGTGTGTTCTCTCTCTCTAGTCTCTTGCGACTCGAGGATTCCTCCTTTATTATTTGTTCTCTTCATTGCCACCAGAGTGAGCTTTCTAAGGGGAAAATAGTGCTACCCATGCAGTCAGTGGTTTTGAGCACAGAACCGTGTGTTGTGTTTTGCTCTAGTCAAACTTTGAGAGTAATGCAGCGGATACGAGATTTTACAAAATATTGCTAATTCGGGAACAAAAGTCATTCTGTGCAAGTCTTTATTGGCTTCCCACTGCTTGTAGGAAATGCTTCAGACTCTGTAGACCGCTGCAGTGTAGACTGTCAATGGCCTGTCTGATGCCAGTGGGCTCCAAAGCCTTGTCATTCACTTCTGGACTTCACTGTGAACTTCTACGCCTGCATACTTTCTCTCTGTGCTACACTCTGCACATCTTAGGGTGTGTCCTGCCTTTTACTGCCACCTTTCCTTGTCTGACTTTAGATTTTTATCCACTTCTTTTGGAGTGCTGGAGATTGAATTCAGGGCCTGGCACAGCCTTGGCAAATGTTCTACCACTGGGCTACATTCCAGCCCTGTTGAATATGTCTCTGCCTCTAGAGGTGCTGTTAAGCACATTCCACTGTGTAAACAACTTCTTGTTTACCAAACATCTTCCTAAACTAGGATTGTTTTTGGACCCAAAAGCTTATCTTACTGGACTACGTCCTTAGGAGCATGATGAAGGGATAGGCAAACCAGGATTCCTAAATCCAATTCTGCCAGGCCAAGAAAGAGCTTTCCCTACTCACCGAGGTGCTGGGAGCCTGGTGTGGGTACCTACCTCATCCTTCTTGAACATCTCTGTTCCTCTTGCCTCTCTCCAACAGGTCCGGCTGACTCCACCGTGTAGTTGTGGCTTCTATGATGGCCTCCTCGTTCTTCTGCTTCAGCTCCTTACACAGGTACAGGTGTGCTGTGAGACTGAGAAGAAGCAAAGAGAGGACCTAGGTGGAGTTTGGAGTCACTGGGATGTAGAAATGAAGAAGCTTGCCTATCCTCTCATTCTGCTGTTAACTGTGCTAGCCTGAAAATGGCCCCTGCCCTCAACAGATCCCTGGAAGTGAGCTGCCAGCCGCATCCCTAGGAATCCAGTGGGAGAAAAGCAGCTTCTCTGGGGTTTGGGGCTTGTGGGTTTTTTCTTATTATTGTTATTTAGATGAAATTTTTTCTCCACTCAAAGGTAGGAGGATCTAAAAGTTCTAGGCCAGCTTTGGCCATATAGTAGCTTCGAGGTTGCCTAAGGTACATAAGATCCTGTTTCAATGGAAAAAGGTTTTTGTTTTTTGTTTTTTTTTTTTTTAAATAAGCCTTGTACACAACTTGTCCGTGACATGAGCAGATCTGAACAGGCTAATTTCCTGGTTTTCAATAGGCACATACATAGGTTGAGAGGTCTGGTTAAGTTATGATTGCAAAGGAACATAAGCTGGGTATGGCGGTGGACTTACAATCCTAGGGTTTGAGAGCAGCCTGAAGGCAGGAGGACCCTAAGTTTGAGAGCAGCATGCATACACAGTGAGTATGCATACGCATAATACATATTGAATTTTTCTTTTCTTCTTTTGGTTTTGGTTTGTTTTTTTGGGGGGTGATAGGGTTTTTCTGTGTAGCCCTGACTGTGCTGGTACTCACTCTGTAGACCTGACTGAACTCAGAGATCTGCCTGCCCAGCCACTCTTTAGACAAGGCTGAGCTCAGAGATCTGTCTGCCCAGCTACTCTGTAAACCAGACTGGCCTCGGATCTGCCTGCCCAGATGAGATGCTATTTTCTAAAAAGAAGGAAGAGAAAGAGGGAAGGAGGAAAGATAAAGGGGTACTGTGAAAGGAAAGGAAGGAAAATACGGAAATATTAGGTGGGTAGACCAATGGAATGGTTTCTGTGACTCTATGTCTGGGACAGAAATTTAAAAAAGGCATTTGGAGCCCTGCCTCCTGCACATCTTCCTCTCTAACAGGGGAAGCCTGGCCTGATCAGGGATGTGGCTGGTTCAGAGGTGTGGACCATTCTGTGGCACCGCTTTTCCATGGCTCTGAGGCTGCCTGAGGAGGTGTCTGCCCAGGAAGATGACCTGTCACTAACAAGTCCATCCAGCCTAGAGCCAGACTGGACACTGATTTCACCCCAAGGTGCTTTTCTCTTACCATAGCTCTGTTTGCACAGGAGGCAGCTTAGAACTGGGTTATCCTACAGATAATTGCTTCTACTGTGTGCAGAGTGTGTCAGGGACTATAAGGTAGCTGCTCACCAATGGGGGACTGAAAGGACCAGACAGGTTATGGGAGCCTTGAGTAATCAGGGGCATCTGGGACTCTTGCTAGGTCTGCATTCTCTGTTGTTTTCAGGCATGGCAGCCTTGCTGAGCCTGGCCATGGTCATCTTCACCCAGGAGCCCCAGTTATGCCTGAGCCACCTGTCCCAGCATGGCAGTGTCCTCATGCTGACTCTGAAGCACCTGATTTCACCCAGCTTCTTGCACCACCTGAGCCAGGCGTGAGTCTGAACTAGAAAAACAGCAGAGTCAGACTCTAAGGAGAGGAGAAAGCAAGGGGTGAGGCAAGGATCCCAAGAGTCTTAGGCTGGATCCTAAGAGTTGCTGAGGCTGGGAAAGTAGAGCTGTGAGAGCAAATGTGAAGTGAGGGAGGCAGCATCTTAAAGGGCAAGTCTGTTGTCCCCCATTCCTAGGCCTCAGGGTCCTGAGTTTCTCCCTGGTGTGGTGCTGTCTGTGTGCAAGCTGCTCTGCTTCCCTTTCGCCCTGGATGTGGATGCTGACCTCCTCGTAGGTATCTTGGCTGAACTCAGGGCCTCGGAAGTTGCAGTCTATCTGCTGCAGGTACGTGGAGGTGTTTTCCAGGTGTGAAGGTGGGAAAGGAAGATGGCTAACGGTGTGTCCTCTGACTCACATCCTGATAGCTCTGGGACTCTCTTAGGCCCTCAAAGAGTAGGGTCAATCTAGCGTGACCAAAGTGTTGGAGTGGAGGCAGCACTCAGACATGGACATGCAGCTGGATCTGAGCTAATGACTCCCCCTGTTCACTGGTCTCTCATCTGGTTCTATTGAAACTCAGTAGAGAGGCCAGGTACTGGAGCTCAGCTCCTTGGTCAGGAATTACTGCCCTGGCACTCTTTAGTGTTATACCTTGGATCTTTGGAGGCAGAAATTGTGCTTTTGCAGAGCCAGGTGTAAGTGTAGAAAGGATTTGCTCTTGGGCTCCAAGTGGGTTTCATGTTTTATGCTATGGGGTGTGGCATCTGGGTGTTCTGGCAGAGAGGTCCCAACACACGAGGCCCCAACACACGAGGCCCCAACACACGAGGAAGTCCTTGAGTTTCCAAAACTGGTTTATTGGCATGGCGGATGGTGGATGGATCTGGACGCACCCCCCCCCCAAAAAAAAAAAAAAAAAAAAAAAAAACCCAGGCCGGACCTGAGTTAAATAGGGAGGGGAAGAGGGAGGAGGGACTGGGGAGGAATGCTTAGTCAACTCCACCCTCTGGCCTTCAGGTACCTCATTAGTATGTAAATCTCTCTAGGGCCTGGGGGCTGTTTATCACGCCCTCCACCTGTGTAAGGGTAAAGGTGGAATGGAGATTAGACCTCGTGACAGAAGCCTGGGTTCTGGGGGCATGGCCAAACCCACAACCCAAGAACCAGGACACCCTTCCATGGCCCGACAGTGGGGCAAGGCTCTGCTGCCTCGGAGATTTCTTTCCTTGGCTTGGCATTTCTGCCTGCCAGCCTTTGGCTCTCCTTTGCCATTACAGAATAACCACTCCTTCTCCTTCACCTGAACTCTCATTTCTTCCAGGTCTGCTGCCACCACCTTCCGTTGTTACAAGCAGAGCTGCCCATTGGCCTCCTTACACGCCTGGCCCTCATGGATTCCACCTCTCTCAAGCAGTTTGTGAACACAGTGGCCACCTCTTCTAGAGCCATCATCTCATTCCTCTCTGTTGTTCTCCTGAGTGACCAGCCCCTCATGATCTCTGACCTCCTGTCCCTGCTGACACACACAGCCCGGATTCTATCCCCTAGCCACTTGTCCTTTATCCAAGAGCTCCTGTCTGGCACTGATGAATCCTATCGGCCACTGCGCAGCCTCCTAGGCCACTCAGAAAACACTGTGCGGGTCCGTACTTATGGGCTCCTGGGACATTTATTGCAGCACAGCATGGCCCTACGTGGGGCACTACAGAGCCAGTCGGGACTGCTCAACCTTCTGCTGCTAGGGCTTGGAGACAAAGACCCTGCTGTGCGACGCAGTGCCAGCTTTGCTGTGGGCAATGCAGCCTACCAGGCTGGTCCCCTGGGACCTGCCTTGGCAGCTGCAGTGCCCAGTATGACCCAGCTGCTTGGAGATGCCCAAGACGGTATCCGGCGCAACGCTGCATCGGCTCTAGGCAATCTGGGACCTGAAGGATTGAGCAAGGAGCTATTGAAGTGCCAAGTACCCCAGCGACTCCTAGAAATGGCATGTGGAGACCCTCAGCCAACTGTCAAAGAGGCTGCCCTCATTGCCCTTCGGAGTCTCCGACAGGAGCCCTGTATTCATCAGGTAAAGCCAGTGGACTTATGAGCCATGATGATCAAAGGCCCCGAAGTTCACAGCATTTCTCTAGTGTAGTTTGTGAGGACCCAGGATACCTAAAAATGCAAAATATTTCCTATCTGGGTGTAAGAAACTCAAAGACAATGCATAGGAGATGGGTTTCCTAATGTACCCTAGAGAAGGGCAGGGATCTGCAAGGCTCCAGTGGGCTAGGGCATGTCTGAGACCCCAAGAGTCATAACTTATCTCTTCCAGACACAAAATGGGAGATGAGGAAAACCAGAAGATACTGAGGCCGTGAAGCTGTAGCACAGAGCTCAGCATTTTACCTTTGTTGTCTAGATTAAGCTATTAGTCCCCTCATGTTGCAGGAAACTGAAGCAGAACTAGTTTAGTAACGTGTCAAAGTCACAAGCTCCCAGGAGGAACAGGGCTTTTGAACTCCTAAGTCTGGGTCTAGAGCCTATTCTCATCAAATACGATGTCATTTTGCTTCTACTTAATGTTGAGTCTCTAAGGAACCCGGTGGGATTCCCACATCTGAGTTGTCACAGGGTAGAATTGGTCGGTATGATATCATTAGAACCGTATGTATCTGATGGGATGGTACTGGACTAAAAGACTTTCTGGCAGTCCATGTGAGGAAACAATTAGATAGTAGGAAATGAAGGACCCACTGGGAAGCAGAGGGTCTGGCTTACTGTCTGTCATTGCTGCTTTCTTTAGTTCCTTACTGGGGACAGGTGAATGGGTCGCCTGGTGCATTGGTTTTATGGCCAGTACCCAAAGAGAGTAGAAATAAGTACTTTGGTGTTGTTGAGCCATATAGCCCTTGAGAATTCTTGTCTTGACCAGCCTATTCCAAATCTGTAAGAGGCCCATTTTGCTTCTCAGGTAGAGGGGAATTCCTTCCATGTACCAACCATTTCTCACCCTTCTGCCCTGCTCTGTCATTTGCTTTAACCTGTAGGTGCTGGTGTCGCTGGGTGCCAGTGAGAAATTAGCCTTGCTCTCTTTGGGGAATCAGTTACTGCCAAATAGCAGCAACAGGCCTGCCTCTGCCAGACACTGCAGGAAGCTCATCCACCTCCTGAGGCCAACCCACAGCACATGACCCCAGACTCCTGGGGTCACCTCCAGCCTTCACTGTCCTACTGTTGCCAAGTCTTCCTTATTCTCCTACCCAAGCTACTAGCTCAGCCCAGAGCTGAAGAGACTGAGAAAGAGTGCTAAGCTGCCAACTCCCCTGCAAGGGAGAAACTAGAAGAGATTTTCTTATTAAAGCTCCTTCCTTTCCCAGGATTCATGATGATTTGAATCAGTAAACTTCATCACTGTTGGTGCCAGAGCAAATCCCTTCCTTTCTACATGCAAGGATCTTTCCTCTAGTAATGAGCCCTTTAACCCCAGGACCATGCCATCCACCCAGGCCTTAGGGGAAAAAAAAAACACCTCTGCTTTGCTGGATCTCTTCCTTTCTGGATCTCCTGTAATCTGCCTGGCTATTTTTGCCTGAACTACATTGGTCTCTATTTCAGCTCTATCCTGTGGGGATAAATGGCATCACCCCTATTGTTGAAAGGTTCCTCAGCCCTTAGCCCACTTTCCTTCCATGAGTGGTGTGTGTGTGTGTGTGTGTGTGTGTGTGTGTGTGTGTTGTACATTTACATATATATGTACATGTATGTGTACATATGTATATATTTATATACATATATACACACATATATAAATTCTGTTTGTAAACACTTAGTGAAAAATGTGCCTCACCCTACCTGAAGCTCCCAAGGTAAGGGGTTGGGAGGCTTGGGCCCTTTTCTAGCTTCTCTGACACTGGAAGCCCAGTACCCTGTTCACACAAAATCCTGGTTTAGAGAATTGTTTATACCTTTCAAGGCAAAGCCAGTGGAGCTGATACAGAGAAGAGTGGGGCTAAACAGAGGTAAATCAAGGTGCTTTGAGAATACAGTCATTTTAATATTTAATGCAGTGTCAGTGTATATGGAGTCTTAGCTGCTTTGAAAGAAGGGATCTTTATGGAGACTGGGTGTTTACCAGAAAACAGTGTTTGACAGTCCTATTAGTTAGAGTTGAACATAACCAGTTTACCTGAAAGGATGTTTGGTAGACACATTAGTTAGAATCTAACTGCATGTGTATTAGGAAGTTTGACTGAGACAGGCTTCCAGGTCCATGATTTCTCCATCCAGTAAAAGAGGAGACTCCTTGGTATGGCTCAGTGATGAGTGCTTGCTGCCTATGTATGAGGTGTTCTGAGTTCAGTCCCCAGCTGATGGGAGGGAGAAGAAAGGTACCTTTCTGTCCTTCCTTAATTAAAGATTATAAGAAATGAAAGATGAATGTGATTATCTGTATTTTATAAGGTATTATATCTCAGCCAAAGAAAGATCTAAGACCCTCCTTAATTTCCAGCGCTCTCTCTCTCTCTCTCTCTATATATATATAATATATATAATATATGTATTATAATAATGTACATTGTATATGTATATAGACACATAAGTGTGTAATAAGTGTGTAATATATATGTAATGTATATGTATGTGTGTATATATATATATATATATATATATATATATAATTTTTTTTTGAGACAGAGTGTTTCTATGTAACTCTGGCTTCCTGGAATGCACTCTGTAGTCCAGGCTGGCCTTGAAGTCAAGAGATCTACTTGCCTCTGCCTCCTGAGAGCTGGTATTAAAGGTGTACACCAGCACCACCTGGCCCATATTTTATTTTGATTCACACACACACACACACACACACACACACACACACACACACACTCTTCCTGTGTACCAGATACTGTTTGAAGCACTAGAGATAGAACTATGCCTGCCACAGAGTTTCTGGCTAAAAAAACCTATTAAAATAAGTGAACTGAAGCTGAATGGAATGGCAGCAGCTGAAGAGGCTGAGGCAGGAAGATCACGCTCTCAGGAGTCCCTGATCAGCCTGCGCAACATAGCAAGAACCAGTCTCACAGAGTAAGATAACTAAACTGGGTAGAAAGGTGATTTAAAAAGCACTCTGGAATAAAAACAGCAGAGAAAGGGGTTTAATAAGCACTAGGCTGGACAGTTGTGGTAGGCCCTTACCTGGAAGGTGCATTTGAGCTCACATTTGGAGGAATTAGAGTGCACAGTGCAGTTACCTGAGGGAAATACCCAGGTAGAGAGGACAATCTATCAAAGGCCCTGATGAGGAAACGGAAGTATGCCTGCCATGCTGTGAGGAAGCCAGTTTACCTAAAGCAAAGTTGGAAGGTATGGCCATGTCTTCCTATATATGGTGACTCATGCATGTGACTCTATCACTAGGTAGTCTGAAGCAGGATTGTGAATTTGAAGCCAGCTTAGACTACGTAGTAAGAAAAGAGTGTAGGAAAAGTAATGAGGGCAGGAAGGTAGTGATGGGCAGATGCTTCGGGCCTTGTATGTTTTGTAGGGTTGAGAGTTTTTCTAAATGTTGTTGGCGTTGATGGAAGGTCTTAGCACAGAGGAGCTCTTAAAAGGGTATGTGGGGTGGGGGGTTAATCTGAGGACTGGGGAAATGGCTATGTGTAAAGTACTTCCTTCACATATAACAGCTGGCCATAGTGGTATGCTGAGCACTGTGCTGGTAGACACAGGCAGATCCTCTGGCTTTGTTGACCTGCCCATCTAACCAAAAGAGTACCAGGTTCAGTGAGACTCTGTCTAAAAAAAGGGTGGGAGGCAAGGTGAGCCATGAAGAAATGATACCAGGTGATAGACAGTGGTATTTTTAAATTTATTTTATTTTTAAAACAAAGTCTTGTTCTGTAGCCTTCCCTGGCTTGAAACTTATTATGAAGACTAGGTGAGCTTCCAACTCCTAGAAGTCTGCATTCCTCTCTCAGCCTCCCAAGTGCTGGGATTAAGTGCATACATCATCAGCACACTCAGCAGAGAATGGCATCTGAACTGGATCTATCGATAAAGTAGTCAGGTTTTACCCAAAGTTTGAATACAAGGCAAACAAAATGTCTTGGCTGATTAGATGTGGGAAGGTGATCAAAGATTAAGCAGGGAAGAATAACCTCAAGGCTTTGGCCTGAGTAATTGGAAGGGGGAAACTTCCAATGACTGAAGGGAGGAAGGTACCACCAGAATGATGATGTGATGACGGGTGCAGAGATTTCAGCTTTGGATACTTTAATTTTTTGGTTGGGAATTTTCTTTTTTATTTTATTTTTCATTTACATTTTTATTGAAATACAAAAAGTGCAAATGGTAAAATACATGATTGGTGCCAAAGAAATCGTGGTATATGTGAACACTGGATTCACAGTGAGAGACAGCCACAGACTGACAGGGCCAGGGTAGGAGGAAAATAAGAGGTCCAAAAGGCTCAGTGAATGGAGTGCAGCAACACTTGATACAAAAATGTAGGCAAAAGCAGAGTGGCCCAGGCTGGGTCAGGTGTGATGCCAGGGACTGACAGCAGCACTTGAGGCACCAGAGACCTGATACAACAGTGTTGCAGGAAAGCCAGTGAGGTCAGGCCCAGCCTCATCTGCAAGATCATCAGTACAGATCCCACAATACCCAGTACCATCTCTGGAGCTGTCATACCTGGGTCACACCTGTAGGGCAGAGTCACTGTAGAATGAAAGCTACCAATCATCACTGGGGCTCAGGCTTTCTGAAAGACAAGAGGGCCCGTGGCCACCATACTCCCCTAAGGGAGTTGCTAGAACCTACCCAGCAGGGGTGATCTATTAGTAAAACCTCTGTCAGACTTAGGGGCTTCTGAGTTCCTGACTTTCCAAGAGTCCTCAGGCAGAAGGTGAGAGCCATCATGAGTCCTGAGGCAGAATAGAGATCAAAGTGATTCCACAACAGAAAGACCTATCATAGCCTTTGGCTGAAGATCTGTGCACATGAGAACGAAGGGAAGGCATGGAGGCCCAGGACTGCTGTAACTGATTCTACCAGACACTACAGCTCTCCCTGGGAGTGGACAGGACCATTTCAATAGATGCTCAGATTCTGAGTCTTGCTATCCAAGGTGTCATGAGTGGCAAAAATGAGGGAATAGGAGACTCTGGGGGCAGTACCACTTGGGGAAGAACAGACCCAGGAGGCAGAAGTGACAAGCCAACTCTGGTCTTGTCATCCTTGTTAGTAGGGCAGGCACAGGGAACTTGCACCCGGTCAACGCTCACTTCCTAGCAATCAGGAAAGAAAGGACCAGCTCCAGCTACCAGCACAGCTGGCAGTGATGTATTCTTCTACAATTGCCAGAGAAACAGGCAGGAAAAAGGAAAAGGTTTACTGGGGCTGAATCCTAGAAGAGCCAAGCCCAGCAACCAGAGAGGCAGTGAGAGGTATAAGGCAAAGAAAATGTCTCATGGTAACAGAGGCCTCCAGGGCCAGTGAGGTAGGATGGACAGAGGGAGAGTGGGGCTGCCCAGTTAGTGAGCTTCAACTTCCATCTCCTGGGGCTTCAGGGCCCCTTCCTAGGCAGGAGCCCCAGACTCCAATAAGGTTAATGCCAGGAGGACAAGTTGGTTGGGAATTTTCAAAGCAAGTCAAAGGAGGTAGAGGTGGGGGTGATACACTTCTATAACACCAACTCTAAGAAGAAAAGCCAGGCCGGGCCGTGGTGGCGCACGCCTTTAATCCCAGCACTTGGGAGGCAGAGGCAGGCGGATTTCTGAGTTCGAGGCCAGCCTGGTCTACAGAGTGAGTGCCAGGACAGCCAGGACTACACAGAGAAACCCTGTCTCGAAAAACAAAACAAAACAAACAAACAAACAAACAAAAAAACCAAAAAAGAAGAAGAAGAAGAAGAAAAGTCAGAAGAATTATAAATTCAAAGCCAGATCAATTTTTGGGGGATGGTGCTCATGGCATTTGGAGGACAGAGGGCAACTTCAGGTATCTATTGTCCTCTAATTTTTAGGAAGGCTCTCAGTGAACCAAAGCCTGTCACACACACACACACACACACACACTTGCGTTTATGCACACATGCACGTACTGTAGAGTGGAAAATTATAAAGACCATTTTATGAAATATATATAGGCTTTTCCTTTACCCTGAGCAAAAGAATGCAGGTTCCAGAAGGTGGAACTGAATGTAAGATTTCAGGTCTTCATTGCCCCGAGATATTCCGGGTGGAGGGCATTATCCCTGAATCCGAGGACACTTGCTGGATTACATTCCTCAAGCCTCAGGGAAAAGAACCCACCTGTGGGTGTGAAAAGCCCAAAGCAGGAAGACACATTCCTGACCACAAAAAGATGCAAGTCACCTAGGTGGGACTGTGACCGGAGCAAGTGAGAAATAGTTTAACCTGAAATAGTCGGTAATAACATGGTAAGACTACATTCTTGAGAAGAATGAGTGTGCAGAGTGATTCTCACATGATCCTGTATCATTTAGGCTTGGGCTCCTCTGGAATGTTTCATTATTCTTCTGTTATGTATCCTTGACAACCCCTCACCCCTCTTCCCACTCCCCTGGTTTGTGGTTTACCCCTTTAAAAACCCTCTTCAGACTGACTGGCTTTGTCAAACTGTACTTCTGCGAGAGTGTGCAGTTTGAACGCTGTCTGCCAGTTCTCTTCCCTAATAAACTTCTGCTGAATGCGTCCAGGTATGGTGTCTTAGAGTTTGTGGGTGTTCGAGACTTCCCGAGACTTGAGTAAGGGTCTCCCGAATTTGGGGGTCTTCAGTACGTTGTGTGCACATAATAATAGGTCAATGAATATTGTCACCACTTGAGCAGATACCATGTTATCTTTTTTGTTTTTTCAAGACTGGGCTTCTCTGTGTAGCCCTGGCTATCTTTGAATGTGTGGGGAGTGGAACTCAAGATGGTGCCTGGCTGGGTGCCAGATACCCCTGGCATGTTGGCTCACCATTTCAGGAAGCCTGGGTGGCACATAGACTAGGCTTTATTGTGCATGCATTCTGCTTGTTCATCGTTACATAAGATCGGGCCATGTGACGTATGCACTCAACACCAATCAAGAATGACTGCGTGGCAGGTTCTGATTTGAGAGGACACAGATATTTAAGGGCTGGGAGCTAGAGCTCGGGGGCTTTTTACTATACTTAAAAGTTCCTGAATAAACCGTGTTGGGAAGAAGAACCCGTGTCCGTTGTCTTCTGTCTGCTGGTCGGATCAGGAGGCGACATGAATGCACTCTGTAGACCAGGCTGCTGAAACTCGGAGATCTGCTTGCCTCTGCCTCCCAAGTACTGGGATTAAAGGACTGTGTCACCACCATCCAGCTCCATATTCTCTTTGTTGTTTTGGCCATTTGAACAAATTACAATTCATTTATAAGCACTTGGTGTATGTGTTAACAATAGGACTGCTTAGTTTTTAAATAAAATTATAGTACTGTACTAAGTGACAAAACAGAAATAGTTTAACATTAACTACTTCATCTTGCATCAGTATTTACAGTTTGTTCAGATGGTGAGCTAAATAACATTGGCAGACTGTCTTACAAGACTCAGTATAGGGCCGAGGAGACAGCTCGGTGTGAAAAGTACTTGCTGTGTAAGGGTCTGAGTTTTATTGCTAGAACCATGCAAACACAAGGTACTATGATGCATGAACATACACACATATGCACACTTGTGTGCTCAGTATAAAATAGTTTGATACAGTTTGTACCATTTTATTAAAATGTTTAGTTGACCACAGAATTTCCCACAATTAGACTTGTTGACAGGTATTAGAATGTCATTTATTCTCCTCTATTTATATATAATAATATATAGTATATAGTTATATGATATATAATTAATATATAAGATATAATAGAACACAGAATATATATGATATATAAAACACATAATAGAGAATATAATATATAATATATAATATATGATAAATATATATGCGGTATATAATACATAATATATGATATAACATGATATATGTGATTGTGATATATGCCATGATTATATATATATTATATATATATATAATATATATATAATATATATATGTTCCAGTAATATATATATAATATTATATATATACATATATACACACACATATATATATACATATATATATACATATATATAATATTATATAAATATATTACTGGAATAGGATTCACATACACATATTTAATGCTTCTCTCTCTTTGAAAGACAGGGTCTCCTATTACCTCAAACTCAATATATAGGCACAACTGGATTTGGACTCCTGATCTTCCTACCTCCTAAGAACTGGGGTCACAGGCACTATCACACTTGTCATATTTTCTTCTGTGTGTTGTGTGTGTGTGCATGTAGCTACACTCACCCAGATGAGACTGTAAGGAGGCTGGTTAGAGGTTGACATTGGTTTATCTCTCTCAATTGTATCTTCACTTTATTTTTTAGGATAGGGTCTCTCTCACTAAGTCTAGAGCTTTACATTTCTGCTAGAATGGCTGGCCAGCAAGCTCCTGGATCTGCCTATCTCCATCTTGGGGCTGCTGGGATTACAGAGGTGCACTATCATACCTAGCTTGTACGTGGGTGCTGGGGATCCAAACTCAGGTCCCCATGCTTGCACAGCAAACACCCACTGAGCCATCTCCCCAGACCCTATATTTTCTTTTTTCCCATAAAAAGTTTCTCTCTAGGACTGAGGTTCACTGACTAGGCTAGGATGGCTAGCCAGCAAGCCCCCCAGAGCTTCCTATCTCAGCCTCTCTCTATTGCTGGTATTAACAAGCACATACCACTACAGACTGGCATTTTTGTAGATGCTGGGACTTGAACTCAGGTCCTTATACATTCTTGTGCAGTAAACACTTTACCAATTGATCTATCTTTTCAACCTCCCATTTAAAAAAATGTGAAAATATACTGGTTGTTAAATCTTGGATGTTGGCTACTTAATCTAGTTACATGATATCATTAGAAATGTTTATCTTTTGAAAATTTTATTGCTCAGACTGACATGTCTGTGTTCAGATCAGGAACCCAGCTTTGTGTTTCTCTAAGACATCTATGAGTGGGCAAATACATCGGGGTTTTTTTGTTTTTGTTTTTGTTTTTTGTTTTTTTTTTTTGTTTGTTTGTTTTTCAAGACAGGATTTCTCTGTATGGCCTTGGTTGTCCTGGAACTCACTCTGTAGACCAGGCTGACCTCGAACTCAGAAATCCGCCTGCCTCTGCCTTCCAAGTGCTAAGATTAAAGGCGTGCGCCACCACCACCCGGCCGTATTATTTTTTATTAAAGATCCATTTGTTACTTATTTTATGTTGCATGTTTTCTTGCAAGAGTTTATATGCACTACATGCATGCTGACATCTGCAGAGGTTAGATACCCTGGAATTGGAGTTGCAGGCAGTTAAATGCCATGGAGTGGGTGGCAGAAAACAAACTCAGATTGTCTGGAAGAGCCATTAGTGTTCTTAACCTTTGAGTTAACTCTCTAACCCTTATATGTAAGTTTTTGGTTTGTCTGTTTGTTTTGACACAGAATCTCATGTAGCCCAGGCTAGCTTCGCTAAGGATGATGTTGAACTTTCTGTTTTTCCTGCTTCCACCTCCTGAGTTCTGGAATTATAGACATGGGCTACTATATAATATTTGGTGCCAGGCATCCAGTCTAGGGCTTCATGCATGCTGGGCAAGTACTCTACCAAGTGAGTTATATAGCCAGCCGACAAATACAGTATTTTATTATTTAAAAGAATTTTTACATTTAAATATATTTTGATCATATTGGTCCCCTCCCCCAAGTCCTTCCAGACCATCTCCTCCTCCACACTCACCTGACTGTAAGTTCTTTCTCAAAAGAATCCTGATGCAACAACACAATGCTCAAAACCTAGAGACCAATATACATCACCCACAAAAAACATCAACAAAATAAAACAAACACCAAACTGTAACCAAATAAAAGTGCATAAAAAAGAAAAACCAAGCAGAGGCTCCTAGATTTTTGTCAAATCAACCACTCCTGAACACTAGACCTGCCCTGAGTGGTTGATATACCCAGTGTTATTTCACTGGAGGAAACTGATTTCCCTTCTCCCAGTAGGTATAAAGGATAGCTCCATTGTTAACCTTTATCCTAGTAGCTACATTTTACATTCATTCATTCACTCATTCAAAAAATATAATAAAATGTAATAAGATGAAACAAAATCTATCACATCGAAGTCAATCGATAAAAGAAATAAAAAAGTAAGAGAAATCACAGAAGTCAGAGACCCATTCATTCACGTGCTCAGGAATGCTATAAAAACCACTAAACTGGCAACCATACTACAAGCCCAGAGGACCTGGTGCAGCCCCACGCGGATCCTGTACATGCTGCTTCAGACCCTGAGTCCATATGAGCTCCGCTCGTATTGATTTAGATAGAGGTCTTTGTTTTCTTGGTGTCCTTCCTCCCCTCTGGCTCTTACACTCTTTCTATCTCCTGTTCCTCAGGGTTCTCTAAGCGCTGAGGGGAGGGGTTTGATGGAGACATCCCATTTAGTGCTGAGTATTGCAAGGTTTCTCACTCTGCATAATGTCTGGCGGCGGGTCTCCGTACTGATCCCTGTCACGTGCGGGAGGAAGCTTCCCCAATGAGGGTTGAACAAGGTACTGATCTAAACGCACAGCAGAACGTCATTAGGAGTTATTTTATCACCACATTTTTTTTTAGATCAGTATTATTTTGGTTTTCCCTAGGTCCCTGGGGTATATAGATTCTTGGTTACCTAAGCAGTGTCAGGTATGAGTTCCGTCTCATTGAGTGGGCCTAAGTAAGTCAGATCAGTTATTGGTTGGTTATTCCAATAAACTTTGTGCCACCATTGCCCTATCATATCTTACAGGTAATACACCATTGCAGATAGGTTTGTGACTGCCTTGGTGTTTATATTTCTCTTTTGACAGTGTGCAGGGCACCTTCCTGTAACAAATATGTTGGGATATAGGGTGAAGACTCTAAGTAGGTACCAGCTCCGCATCTTCATGTCCAACTAGTTAAGTGGGTATTGTCTTTAGCAATGGGCCTTACTGCCAGTTTACAGAGAACAACTTAGAGTCTTGGCAACAGCCTGAGTCGTTTGGGGGATCCTGTGGCGTGCCTTTGACAAACAACAGCTCAAGTAGATGAAGTGTACTGTATGTTAAAGCCTATTTTTCCATAAAGGGTCTAGAGGAACTTGTGAAATATTCTTGTATTCAGATAGTTTATTAAATACAAGCTCGAAATCATTTATCTGCTATATACAAATTTGATGAACAATAATCGACTGCAAGAAGCAGTAAGAGAAGGGGCCCCTTGTCTTTGGGAGCACACGTTGTAAAAATTTAGCAATGTATCAACAGCTTCTTTATCCAGCAATTGTTGCTTGAGGTGCTGACATAGTGCTTGAGGGTTTGGAGTAAATAGTCTGACAGTGTGGAATTTGGAGAATGTCTGAAAGGCTGAAGAATCTGCGATAGTGTTGGTTTTGTGTGTATGAGTGTTTTAACTTTTTCAGGAGTGGAAGAAGGCTTAAAGTTTTCAATCATGGAACTAGAGAAAGTGACACTGTAAGCCCCTGACCCATGCATGAGCTTACACAGTGAGCTGTCACAAGCATTTTTCTGTACTAGATTGCTCTGTGCATTTCTTTTTTTAAAAAATCGCCACTATTATAGTTTAAAAATACTA
The DNA here is from genome assembly GCA_030674055.1 of Rhabdomys pumilio. NCBI lineage: Eukaryota > Metazoa > Chordata > Mammalia > Rodentia > Muridae > Rhabdomys > Rhabdomys pumilio. Next base: position 155,035,453 of record JANHMN010000001.1, read on the forward strand.
TTCAAAATAATCTGAAAGTTAAAGGAATGTAAGAATAGTGCAGAGAATCTCAGCCCACCCTTTGTCCAGGTTCATGCTAATAGTTTGTCACGGAGGAGAGTAGCAGGTAGAAGGCCGACCACCTGGATTCAATCCAAGAATCCCACAAGGTGGCAGGAGAGAATTGAGAATCAACTCCTGAGAGTTGTCCTCCAACCATCTACAGTGGTGCTGTGGTGGGCATGCACTTGAACATACACACTCTCCCTCTCTCTCTCTCTCTCTCTCTCTCTCTCTCTCTCTCTCTCTCTCACACACACACACACACACACACACACACACACACACACAGAAACACACAGACACACACACACCCTGACACGGACAGTTACTCAAAGTTCCTCTGTGTTGTTGTGGCATCCATCTTTGGCTGCCAGGCCCAGAAGATCTGACAGATCTTTCTGTGAAGCAAGAATTTTGAAGGACTGTTCTACTTTGTCTCAGGAAAGTGAGTCAATGACTTCCCTGTGATCTGATATCCACAGTGTGGAGAGCATTCTGCCAGCAGTCAAGGTAAGGGGCAGTTTTTTGCCCAATAGTCAGCTTTGCCATGTTTGAAGCAAACTCCAGGTGGAGGTATTTTTGGTGCCCATCATCTTCTTCAGAGTAGAATTGAGGTGCTTCCAGGAGCTAACATGTCTGTCAGAAAAGCCTTTTATTATTAAAGCATCTTACATGACATATTCTCCAGATCTCTGAAGTCTTTGCAGAGTACCTATCCATCTAAAGTCTACCTAAATAGAGAAATGGTGTTTGTTTCTAGCTATTTACTTTCTGTTTAACTTTGAAAACATTACAGGAGGCTAAATAAAGCTTATTCTTGTAATTATCTAAACTAGTACCTACCATGACTACAAGTTTGATTATATACATGTGACTACCTACTGACTTGCATTTCTTAATTATCCTAAACAGTTTACAATAGTAGGTTCTATCGGATTAGAACTTTATGCTATATGTTTAAATGAGTTGCATAAACATATATACCTTAAACAATAATTGAATCATATGTACAGTTTGTTGTAGCAAATATAACCTTAAATTTCTATCATCATACAAAAATTTCATACCAATTTAAAATATTTGAGACTCATTGCTTTCTCAGTCTCAACGTAGATATAATAATCCATTCTTCGTTTCCTCAAATCCCTTTATCTTCCCCTTACCCTTTCACCCCCACTTCCCCTAATAATAGAAGAGAACCAGGGATAGAGGAGAGAAAAAGACAAAGAGAAAGAGATACCTGAATCTAACCTCTTTTACTTGGTTTTCTCCCTGACCAAGAACAATAACAACTTATAATCAATCTCCCTAAACAACAAATAATATCCATAACCCACCAAAAGACCAAAACCACCCACCCCACTTCTTGGAGACCCTAAGAGAATTTAGATTTTGGCCAAGCCCTGGCGAGCAGTCTGGTTCACTTGCTGCTCAGGCTCTGTGGGATAGGAAAGTGGAGGGTTTAACTGAGGTCTTGGCTGAACCAGTCTGTGTGAGCTGGACCATCTGAGGCTACTTGCTTTGTCTTCATTGGTGTCTGCTCTTTTTTGCTTTGAAAACACACAAACTTTTAAAGGTAATATTGTAGGGACATTTCTCCATTAACACATATATGGAATCTGTGGTGTGCACCAATCTGCTAATAATGATTCTATGCTCTATGCTTGAGTGGGTGAAAGGCATCTGGTAACTTCACAAGTCCATTTGGACTGCATAACCAAACTATTATAAATTTCCATCCATGTCATATGAAAGTATGGCATGTAATAATAAATCCTGAGGAAAAAAGAGATTCTTTGGCTTTATGTAGACCTTCATGCTTCAGCTAATCTCCTGAGCTGTTCCCATGTGAGGGAGCAACATTCACTGCCACCTGTCCTGTTGTTCTTCTGGGTCTCCTCCATGTAAGCAGCCAAGATTTTCAGGCCTCCTTTGACCAAATCTAATCTTAATTAACTTTGAAGAAATCCATAGCTTTCCGTTTCCTCCTTGTCTCCAATGCAATACATGTCCTGACTTCCATTTCAAGGTTTATCACATCCTTAAAGTATATACACTTGTTTAATTCAGCAATGAATTTTCTGTAAACCTATCTTATGCCAGGCAGTGGTGGCACACGCCTTTAATCCCAGCACTTGGGAGGCAGAGGCAGGCGGATTTCTGAGTTCAAGGCCAGCCTGGTCTACAGAGTGAGTTCTAGGACAGCCAGGGCTATACAGAGAAATCCTGTCTCAAAAAACCAAACCAAACCAAACCAAACCAAACCAAACCAAACCAAACCAAACCAAACCAAACCCCTATCTTATATCCTAGACAATTAATAGAATCTCCTCTTTGTATTTTTCAGGAGCCATTTGTAATTGCCAACAAGGCAAAATTCTCTTATTTCATCAAACATTTTTCCCCAAAATCAGCCAGTAAAATATCATCCATATAAAGAGTAAGTGACTAACACCTTTGGAAATTTAATCAGCATTGTCTTAGTATTTTATGCCTTGATTGTGTTTGGTTTAGCTCACTCTAAAATTTTTTCCCATGAAGGGACCATTGACAATGAGTTAGTCCCATTATTAGTAGAACAAACAAAAAGAAAACAAAAACAAAAATAAAAAACAAAAAACAAACAAGCGAACAGACAGACAAACGGAAAAAACCAAAAACATTTCCCAAGGGACCTTTAATACTGAGTTTTCCCTGCTCTTAGGGAAACCCAAAAAGTATTCAAACACAATTCAAACAAAGAAAGAAGAAAATCCTATATTCTGGGCCAGCTGTGTTATCTCATGTTGCAGCAGCAAAGCCTTGCTTGTCATTCTTTGGAATTCAGGTATTGCTCTGCATTGGGGAGGCCATGGCAGAAAACTGTAGGCTTAGATTTTTGAAAACCTACCTACATAAGGGTACTCAAACACTTCAACCCTCTTTCTAGGCCATTGTCCAAAGGTAGGAGAGAAAATATGGTCAATAGGACAAGGGGATGTGGACCTGTTTAGAAGTAGTTCTTTGGGGGCAATTCCAATCTCCATTTGTCAGGATGTCAGCAGTTCAGTTCAATAGTGTCACCAAACACAAATCAGCAATGGCAGCATGACCCAGCAGAAACTGCCAGGCCTCTGCCAAATTGGCACAAGTCAGAGGGAGCTACCAGGACCAACTGGAATGCCAATTCTCTACTTTACCTCTCTCAAAGAATTGAAGATCAGTGAAGAAGCCAGACCGATGAAGACAGCTAGCCATGCAGATGTCCTATCACTGAGTGGGACTCAACACTCTCTCCAAACATCACATGTGTTCCCATAGGTCTTGCCTCAGCAAAACACCATGTGAGTCTGTCACATGACATAACCAGAAACTTCTACTTTATATCCCCTTTTTGTTTAAAAATTTCTTTTTCCCTAATAGTAACAATCTACATAAAATAAAAATGAAGAACCACAAACCTAGAACTTTATATCGTATTTTAAGTAAACAGCTTATGTACAATATAGTCTAACAAAACAACCTTAAATTTCTATTAATATACAATGAAAACAAAACAACCTTAAATTCCTATCAATATAGAACAATTCATATAGAACAACCTTAAATTTCTATCTATATACAATAAAAACAATACAACCTTAAATTCTAACAATATATAATAATTTAAACCTTCCATCCTAGATGACAACCACCATAACACATCAAACAACCAAAACCATCCATCTCAACTCAAGGAATTGGAACTGTGGTTTTTTTTATAATTGCTTCCTGGTGAATTGGGGCAGAGAATTCCTGTTTGGAGCCCAAGAAAAAAATATAATTAATCTGGGGAAAACAACAACAACAACAAAAAGAAAACCTACCTGTAGCATTTGTTGTCTAGTTTCTGTTTTTATCCAGTCTATGTATTGTCAATCCAGTCTGTCTTGTTGCTCCAATTTATATATTGTCTGTCAAATCTATGTGTTGTCCAGTCTGTCTGATTGATCATTTGGCCTTGCCCTTTAGAAATTGATTTGCATACATATTTTGGAGAAATCAGTAATTGAGACAGTCTGCAATTTTTGCCAAATCTTTTACTGACAATTGATGTAATCTTATACTATCCTTTATAATTAACTCAAAATCTTTTCTATTTATGTCATCAATTTTTTACTCTGAACTAAGAAAATATATCCCATAATATTCTCTTTGCATAATGAGCCCAGTAAGAGAATTAATTGAAGGCAAAATGACCAAAATAAAATCAAGTTTAGGATTAATTCGATCCACATATGCATCTTTGAGTCTTTGTTCTATATGAATTAACTCCTTTTTGCCGGGCAGTGGTGGCGCACACTTTTAATCCCAGCACTTGGGAAGCAGAGGCAGGCACATTTCTGAGTTTGTGGCCAGCCTGGTCTACAGAGTGAGTTTCAGGACAGCCAGGGCTACACAGAGAAACCTTGTCTCATAAAACCTTAAAAAAAAAAAAAAAAAAAAAATTAACTCCTTTTCTGCTTTAGTTGTTAGTCATCTTGGACTATTTAAATCTGAATCTCCTTATAATGTTTGAAACAAATTACTTAACTCATATGTACTTAATTCAATTATAGACCTCAGGTAGTTAATACCGCCCATCAATTTTTGAAAATAATTGTGTTTGCAATTGGTCCCTATGAATCTGTACCTTTTGTGGTCGAATTTTTTTGTTGATTGATTTTATAACCCAAATAACTAAGTGAATCTCCTCTTTGTATTTTTTTTTCTGGAGCAATTAGTAACCCTCAGCATGGCAGAATTCTTTGTGTTACCTTAAACATATTCTCTAAAACATCTTTATCAGAATCAGCCAACAGAATGTCATCTAGATAATGATAAATGATAGATGGAGGGAATTGCTTATGAATTATTTCTAATGGTTGTTGTGCAAAATACTGACACAAAGTTGGACTATTTACCATTCCCTGTGGAATTACCTTCCGGTGGGATCTCTTTAGTAGATGACTATCATTCAAAGGAGATACTGAGAAAGTAAACCTTTTTCCTGCACATGCAAGTATATTGTGAAAAAGCAATCTTTCAAGTTAATTATTTTTATAGGCCATGATATGGTAACAAAAATGGTAAAGGAAGTCCAGACTGTAAAGGACCCATTGGTTGTATTACTTTGTTAACTGCCCTTAAATTTGTTATCATCCTCCGTTTTCCTTATTTCTTTTTTACAATAGGCACAGGGACATTCCATGGGCTGGCAGACTCTTTTATATGTTGAGCCTTCAGCTGCTCTTGTACCAGTTGTTCAAGTGCCTGCAATTTTTCTTTTGTTGTGGGCCACTGCTATTGCCATACAGGTATGTTTGATAACTATTTCAGGGGCAAGGCTGTGGTTATGTCAGCAGTGGCTCCTTCTGTAAATTTGGAAACTCAGTCCCTGTGATGTCCTGTTTTTGGATCAGGAACACAACTTGTGATTCTTCATCACCACTTGTATCAGTACCTTCCCCAAGAGCATCTATCATATCACACTCATTTGCTGTCCCTGGAATTGCAGGAATATTAATTAACATACCCCATCGTTGTAAAAGATCTCTTCCTCATAAGTTTATGGGTATGCCAGCTGCATAAGGTCTCAACTTCTCTGTTTGCCCTTCTGGTCTCACATAGGTAATCAATCCATCGGACACTTTGTCTTATTCCTTATAATTTACCAATTCCTACAAACTGTGTAAACCTTCTGAAGTGGCCTATCTGGATCCCAAGACTTTGGGAAAGTATACTAACATCAGATCCTGTATCCACCAAACTGTCTATATCAACACCATTCATTTGTACCATTAATTTGGATATCTGGTCATTAGCCATTTGTTTGCTAGAATACATGTTTTCCAGTACTCCCAAAAGCTACTGTCCTTTGTACTGGAGCAGCCTTGTTCTCCATGTAAGGAAACAACAGTTGAGTAATTCTATCCCCTTCATTGATTTGCATCTCCTTTCTCACATATGCCATGATTTTTATTTCTTCCTTGCTATCCTCACTTACAATATCCCAGGATATTATCCTGGGATAATATTATTATATTGTTATATTATTTATCCCCAGGATGCACAATAAATCATTGAGAAGTTAACCAATTCCTTCTCAAGATTAGTCTCACTGTTCCTGAGGGTAAAGGACCATACACATCAGTAGTTAACTTGTAACATTCAACTTTGGGGATATGGTAAGAGATGTTTCTGTGGCCAGATCCAAAGCTGCACTCCTTTCTGGATCATTTATAAGATCAGAAATACTAATTTTGATTTTCTTGCCTGCTTGATACCTTCTGGCTGACCAAAGGAGGATGGTTCATGTTGTTTACTGTGTGGCCTCGAGCTGACAGGCCCCTTTGTTCACTTCCCCATGGCAAAAGGTTACCTTGTATGTCTCTTTTATGCCAGCAACTCTTTGACTAATGTTTGTCCTTTCCATAGTGGCTACAATACCCTGGAAACCTTTGTAGTTTATAACAGCCAGACCTGCTTGTTCTCTTCTATGAATGTCATATTCTCTAGAGTCAATGTACCTGCTATGTTGAGCTCTGAATAATCTAGTCTTACAATCTCTTTGGAAATTGCCAAATTCACCACAATAAAGCATCAGGCATTTTGATTTCTAAGACTTCTAGTTATGGCTTGCCCTATGATATTAGGAATAATGCTCCTGAAACTAATATCAGTTCTGTCTCCTATTCATTCCTCTATTGAGGTTCCCCATGCTTTTCAGTCTCTTACATTCAATATTCATATTTTCAAAGACCAACATTTCTGTCAATGACTGTCTGGTTTCAGGGTCTAATATGGCTCTATTCACAACTGAACCCAATCTCTGTAAGAAATCAGTGAATGCCTCTGTAGGTCCCTGTATTACCTTCATAAATGAGGTAGACATTTTCCCTGGCTCCTCAAATCATATCCCAGGCTCTTAAAGCCACAACAGGACATTGTTCGATCAAAACAATCAAAACACTATCACTTGTGTTTTTGATCTTAGCCATTCTGACAGGTGAAAGATGAAATCTCAAAGTTGTTTTGATTTGCATTTCCCTGGTGGTTAAGAATTTTGAGCATTTCACAGGATAGATAAAAACAATATTATAAAAAAAAGAATATCTGGAGGTGTTACCATCTCTGATTTTAACTCCTGAGCAGAACACCAATAGCACAGGCACATGTGTCTGTTTTGTTTCGTTGTTTGAATGCTATCTTTCATGTTCAAAATAAAAAGAAACGTATTTATCCGAAATTATAATCTAAAATACAACCAAAGGTTGATAACGATTTGTCAGAGCCAGATTGTGCTGACTTAGAGGAAGAGGCAGCCTAACATTATGACCCTGAATGGCCTCTTCCTGAATGACCCCCTCCCTATGCACCTCCACCTCCAACTGCTCCCCCAATGGAGATGGTGGTTGTAAATCCCAGATGGGAATTACAGGAAAAAAATCTGTTCTTAAACAACAAATAGAGTTAGAAAAAGAGTATCAGGACTTAATTAATCAGCTAAAAAAATTAAAGCCAGAGAAGATGTCTCGAGAGATAAACTTCGAAAGAAAATCCCCCCGGCTCCCTGCATTCCTCAACTAGGAGTCCAAAGGCAATCCCTATCATCTAGTTTAAGATTAGCCACAGATCATCCAGAGAAGGGAGATGCTGAGGCTTTCCCTGTATCAGAGACCAGAGACAATCAAGGGGTTGCTTTGAGACATCACACAGAGTTTAATTTTCAAATTATTAAGAAATTAAAAAATGCAGTATCACAATACGGTGCCACTGCTCCCTTTACTCTTGGAATTTTAGAGTCTGCTGCAGAGCAGTGGCTGACCCCTAGTGATTGGAATAAGTTAGCTAGTGAGAGCAGTTCTTAGCGGTGGTTACTATCTTATTTGGAAATCAGAGTATCATGAGAATTGTAAAAAAACAACTATAGTAACTGTGGTAGTGGGTTTTCTCCTGGGTTTAAACAATGTTCTCCACTAAAATCATAAGTTTGGGAACCAGGAGTCCAGTAGAGCCACGCTGGAGGTACGGGTGGTGATGTCTCCTTCCACACTGAGGACTTCCCAAGTCAGGTTTGCTGGTTGATCTGCTCCAGTTTGAAGGTAATTGAGAAGCATCTTCATGTTTCCTGCAAAGAAAAAATACGCTTCTCAGGGGGTTTCTCCTCCCTGGGTTTGTTATTGTTGTCTATTTGTTTAATCAGTCTCTCTGGCAGCCAGCGTGCAGCATCTGCAGTTTGGGAATATATGCAGACAGAACCTCTTCCCCAGATAAGCATTGAATCTGGCCCATTCCAGATTCCAGTGGGTCTTTCCAGAGGACTGTTGCAAAATTCTTTTTGGTATCAGGATGCCAGAATCTACCTGCAGCGGATTTTCCTTCAGAATCCAAAGTTAAAAACTTTAAAATAAAGAGCGTGTGATGAAAGATATTTCTGGGGGATCCCTTGGTAGGGTACTCAACATAACCTAGATGATAACTGTGCTCCTTATTACTCTAGGGCAGAGAGAAGAAGGTGTGTGTTTTCTCTAGGTAGTGGGGTTTCTTGCTGTATATATTTATGGTATGTATGTATGTATGTATGTATGTATGTATGTATGTATGTATTAAAACAGAGACTCACAATATAGTTCTAGATGACCTGGAATTCTCTATTTAGACCAGGCTGGCCTCTGGAGTGCTGGGATTAGTGTATGCCACTATGACCAGCTGCTTGTTTGTTTGTTTGTTTGTTTTTGTGATGGAGATTGAATCATGACCTTATGCACACTCTGTAGGCAAACTTTCTACTACTGACCTACAGATCCGTTGACTTTCCTATAGTACTTTATTTGGCCATTTTCATTTTTATGCATGGACATGTTCATTACGTACAGAGTGTGGAGCAGTTTCTTCCATCACTTTGGATCTTCATTTTTGAGATAGGGTCTGTCACTGAACCTAGAGCCTACCAATAAGCTGGATGGACTGGCAGCAAGTTGAAGGAGTCCTCCTGTCTCTCTCTCTCTCTCTCTCTGCCTTCCAAGCACTGGGATTACAGGCCTGTGTAAAAGTGTCTTTTACTCTCCTGTAAAAATTGTCTTCAAGGCTTACTGCCTCCATCTGCTAACCTAGGCCTAGTCCTGGAAGCTTCTAGCCTCTGTACAAGCTAACCTAGGCCTAGAATGTTTTCAGCCCCTGAGACTTGCTGCTGAATAAGCTCACTCTTTCTAGTTCTTTCTGATCTCTGGCTGGCTGGTCAACTCAGCTGTTCTGGCTCAAAATTCCTCTCCAAGATGACTGATTCAATCTGGTTTCTCTCAGCCTCTGACCTTTTGTCTGTTTGGCCTCAAACTAACTTTACTTGCTTTAATCTTCAGACTCCTCATTTTCTGCCTCATTCTATCTTCACCTGTGTCTAGCTTGTTCTTTTTAAAACCTGTCTATCATTGTCCAGTAAAACTGCCTCTCTCCTCTCTTTTCTTTTTTTCTGCACTGCTCCCTTAAGTAGCTTCCTTTTATTCTCCTTTTGAGAGTTGGGAATAACCTATTCAGTCAGATTTTTCTGATTCATCCTTTTATCTGCCACTCAATTAGACATCACAGACATGGGTGCTTCCTCCTATAAACTAACTGTACCATTATCATTTGGGATTGAATGTGTGTATTATGGGCATGTTGGTATTCCAGCCAGAGGAATTAAAGGTGTGTGCTAAGGGCTAAGCCACACCTCAACTAGAAACAGGTATTTCCAGTAAATAACACAGTCTTGGGGTTCACAGTGTGATCACATATCTTTTTATTTTCTTTTCGAGACAGGGTTTCTCTGTGTAGCCCTGGCTGTCCTGGAACTCACTCTGTAGACCAGGCTGGCCTTGAACTCAGAAATCCGCCTGCCTCTGCTTCCCAAGTGCTGGGATTAAAGGCGTGCGCCACCACACCCAGCTGGAACTTAGTTTTTCATACTTGTTCAACAAGACTTTATGTACTGAGTCACTCCCTACCGTTTCTGCAGTGTTTTAAGACAGCAAACCTCTAGTATTATGTCACTTACACCTCCAGACCTTCTGTGTTCAAACTTAGATCTTCAGGATTGGTGGTAAGCACCTTTACCTGCTGAGCCATCAAGCTGACCTCCTACATCTTACTACCTAAAACATTTCTCTCCTTTCTTTAAAAAAAAAAATGTGTGTGTGTATTTGTGTGTGTGACAGGTGGTTATGTCCAAGAGACTGCAGATGCCCTCAGCCATCAGAGGAGAGTGTTAGATCCCTTGGATCTGGGGATACAGCAGTTGTGTGCTACACCACACATGGGTTCTTGAAATGAAACACAGGTACTCTGGAAGAGCAGCGTCCTCTTAACCACCGGGCTTTTTCCTCAGCTCTGGCTCTCCAATTTTGTCTAAGAAAGTTCATTTATACTGTATATTGGATCAAATTCTGAATTTATCTGGTTCTATAGCATCAGTCAATTGTTTTCCTTTATATCCTGTATACTAAAGTTAGAGCCAATGCTTGCTTAGATTCAGCTTTTAAATTCTGTTAAAAATGTAACGTTTTGTAAAATAAGCCATACTTCATAAATACTTCTGTGTAATTCAAATCTCATCAGGAGATAAACTAGACAATTGCCTTAGATTTCCTGATCTAAAATTGATAGGTAATCCCTTCATAGTTCAACATCCGTCAATGACTGACTGTTGCCTAAGTATTTTGCTATGGTTCAAATTGTTTTCCCCAGACTAGTTTTTCTCTGTGTAGCCCTAGCTGGCCTGAACTTACTCTGTAGACCAGGCTGCTGTCATACTCAGGGATCCACCTGCCTCAGCTTACGGAATGATGGGATTAAAGGAGTGCGCAACGGTGCTCATGCCTCAAGTTAGTTTTATCGTTTTTGCCATCCAGTTATCTTTATAGTTCTCTAAATTCAATAGATCCAGTGTCATCTGAAACAGGCGGATCTATTTTGCGCGGAGAGATAATGAAAGGACTCACACTTTCGTAAAATTCTCACTTGAAGCCCATAAAGCTGGTAGTTGGGAGTTACGTCTCGCTTTGTCTCGTCCCGCTCCGTGGTTAGATTTAGGGTAAGGTGAGTGGGAGAGAGTTAAAGTGCCTTGGGCCATCTCCTCCTACCTGTTTCAAACTCATGGAATTTTAGTGAGAATTCTTTAATAGAGTCTGGGCGCGGCATGGTCAGAGTCCATAGTGGTTAGGTAGAATGAATCGTGGATTCCCAGAACGGAGCCTTTACTTGCAGGACTACAGTTCCCAGAATTCTGCTCACAGAGTTCCACCTTGTCGACAGGTTTGCGCGTGCGCAAATCCTTGCACTTTCTCCCCCCCCCCCCCCCCAGCCCCCCCCCCCCCCCCCCCCCATTCTCTAGGCAGCACAAGGGCTGGGATTCGGCGCGCTTGCCTCGGGCCCTCCCTCCGCCCATCCCTTTCTGGCCTTAGGTCTGTCCGCTGGGGGCGCGCTCTGTGCTGATCAGAAAGCGGTAGAGCGTGGGTCGCGTGGCGGAGCTTGGTTGCTAGGGACACCTGAGGTCGCCCGCTCGCCCAGCAGGCGCAGCGAGGAAGCGGCGCGGAGCCGGCGTCCAGCCGAGGTGAAGCAGGGTATCCTAGGTGAGTGTGGCCGCAGAGCTGGCGTCCGACCCCGGCCAGCCGTTCCCGCGTGCCTCGGTCCCATCCCTTGGCACGGGCCCCCAGCCCTGCTTCCGGTTCGCCAACTCGCCTTTCTCCGGTGAGGCTGAGGCCGCGGCCTCCTCCCGGGCCCTCTCCCGAGTCCTCCTCGGCAGCCTCCACGCGGGGAGAACTTCGTTGGCTGCTCCTCGGGCGGCCCGAGCCCCACAGCCTACTCGGTCCTGGTTTCAGCGTGTTCTCTTTCCCGCCGCGCTGCGGTTTAAATTCTGGCTTGGGTTGAAATCCAGGCTCTTTTCAAGGCCTGCTTTTCCCCGACCCCACTCTTGAGTTATCCATACACACTTTCCTACATTCCAGTGTCTATCAGAAGCTGAGATCCTAATTTAGCTCATTTATTCAGCCATTTTTTTTTCATTTAATGATTTACAATTTTTCGACAAATAGGTAACGAGCGAAGCCACTCTGTAAGGTTCCTAGGGAAGGTACATTGGTGAGCAAGACAAACGTGTTTTCGAGAGTTTACAGAACGAGAGATTTTTAATCAAGAAAGTACTTGCCATACTGTTGTATGTGCTGTGGTAGAAGTGAAGCTCCTAACAGAGATTTGTTTGGAAAAATACGTTACCCGAGCCCAAGTCTTTACATTCCGGTTCTGAATCTTGGAAATGTTTTAATCAGCATTTGAAACCCTTCCTTTATGGAGTCATTTTGGATATTCCAAATCTCAATTTCAGCGGCTGTTGATTTGGCCAATAAGCAGTAATCTGGAGGAACCTTTGAGAGAAGGTACCATGGGATCCTATGCTTTGAGTTGTTGCAATACTGAGATTATTTGCATAAAAACTATTCCCTTTGTTGTCGGGAATGTTACTAGCTACTTACAGATTGGACTCTAAGCCTGGCCGTGAAAGTTATCAAATGTTCTCTGGGAGTGAAGAAGTGGGAAGATATCCAAGTTACAAAGTAGCTTTAGAAAAGGTACAGCATGGCCTCAAACGAGGGCAGAGCTCAGTTGTGTTTGTTGGGAGCCATTCTGTGAGCTGGGTTTATTAGGGCCCAAGACTTCACTTTAAGCTTAAATGAATCTATTTCCTGACTTGTAGTTTCCAAGTGACTTTCGTTGTGTTTGAGACAGGGTTTCTCTGTGTAGCCCTGGTAGATCTTGAACTCAAGAGATCTACCTGCCCCTGCCTGCCCTTTGTATCTTTTTAAGTTACTAGGGATTGAATCTTTTGAGTTATATATGCTAGACAATCAGTCACTACCACCAAACTATAGTCCCAGGCCTGGAAGGTTTTTGTCCCCATGGGATTTTAAAACTTATTTTAAGTAAAACGTGAGCAAAAGTATTTTCGTAAGTTCGATAGTCTGTCCTTCCTTCCTTCTAGTTCATTTTGTTTTGTTTTATTTTTCTAGACAGGTTTTCTCTGTGCAGCCCTGGCTGACCTGGAACTCTCTCTGTAGACCTCAAACTCAGTCAGAGATCCACCTGCCTCTGCCTCCTGAATGCTGGGATTAAAGCTGTGTGTTACCACCTCCCAGCTGTGATTTCTTTGTTTGTTTGGTTTTTGAGACAGATTCTCTCTATGTAGTCCTGGCTGTTTCTTAATCCAGCTTGGAATACACAATTTAAAAAATTCTTAGGGGAAGAGATGAGTACATTCTATGTAAAGATAAAAAAAGCAGGAAAATACCATCAGATTTGTGTTTAAGAGTACAGAAAGGGTGATGGGTAGGTTGGCCAGGAAAGATTTCAGACTAGAGTCAAGTGATAGAGATAGAGTTTAGGGTTCTTGATTGATTCATCTTCTCTGCCAGTTAAAGAATTAAAAGGCAGGAAAAATCTGAAGCACAGCAGGTAGCAGCAGAGACGTCTCAAGCACCACAAAGAAAACCCGTTAAAGGAAGACATTTATGGAGGTTGAGAAATACAAGGAAAAAAAAACCCTCCACGAAATAGAGGCCTTGCCTTTACTCCACTTGTTTCTGCCTCTCAAGTGCTGGGATTACAGGCTTGTTCCAATATTACACAGTACTGACTTTTTTTTTTTTTTTAATGTAAAAGGTATATCTCAAGTTTACCATATTATAGGAACTGAAATATTACTCCATTTGGAAAAACATGTTATGGTTGATATAAATATGTTTTTAAATGAAAATGTTTTTTGAGAAGAATAGAATTGGGTGTGGTTTTTACTGTATATTAAGAGACGATAACTGGATTTTCATACATATTTCTGTATTCACTCCATTTTGATATGTTCATTTTTGAGTTAAGATTGAGGGGCTGGAGTGGTTAAGAGTTCTTCCAGAAAACCAAGCTCACTGCTCTTTATAGTTTTTCTGGTCTCTTTGGGCATTGCAGCCTGTTGTGTACAGACATACATGTAGACAAAATACTTATATACATAAAACAACAGAAATATTAAAAAGATAAATAGCCTTAGATGGTTAGAAGGGGGCCTAAAACACTCAAGGAGTTTATAGGTATTGTACTTTGGTATCATATAAAAGAAGGGTTGACTTGGCTGGTAGAGCTTTGTCATTTGCTTGTTTAGAGTTGAGGTTTCACTGGGTAGCCCAAAATTTTCTAGAATTTTAAGGTTTTCCTTCATCAGTCTCACAAGTGTGAGATTACCACGGGTGTACACCACCGTACCTGTAGGCTTGTATGTATCTCCATGACATCGTGTGGTAGGCACTGACTGAGTTATGCAGCTCTTCTGCATGCCTTCAATGCTTTCTTATACAATGTTTTTAAAAATCCTATTTTAAAGTAGGCACGATGGTACCACTGGGCGTGTTAATCCCATCTGGGAGGCTGTGGCAAGAGGGCTGTAAATTTGAGGTCAACCTGTACTCCATAGCCAGACCTTGCCTGAAGACACCTTAAGCAGGCTGTCAGCTAAAGGCCCTGGCTGCCAGGCCTCATGGCTTAAGTTCAGTCTTTAGAACCCACATGATGGAGAGAAGGATCATGAGAGCTTGTCCTCTGGCCTCCACAGTGACCCTGCGACTCCCACAAACTCAGGCATGGACAACTGAATGTTAAAGTTTTATAGAAAGTAAATTAAAGTCATACTCGTATCACCATTACTGTTTCTAGAGATGCAGTCTCTCTGTGAGTGGCAGATACTGTTTTGCCAAATTTCTGATTTTCTCTTGGAAGTTCAAATTTTCTCATTGGCAACAAGTACTGTAAGCTGTTCTACTTGAAGTGACAGGCTTTGCTTTGTTTCATTTTCCAGAAATGTCTGCCAGTTAGAAAAGTCTGAAGGACTTCATCACTTAGGTCAGTTTTTTCTTTGAAGTAAGCATGGTGTTCCACAGAAAAATGTGAGAGTTGAGTCACACAAGTGCTTTGCCATGAGACATTTGTCGTTGTGGAACTTTCATAGTGTTGTTCATTTGAGATTGGGTCTCTTGTAGTCCAGGCTGTCCTGGAACTCACCTTGTGGTTGAGAATAATGTTGAACTGTGTCTCTACTTTGGAAGTGCTGAATGACACGTTCAGGCCTCTGTGCTCCACTAGTATGTCTTGCATGGCATTTCCTCATCTGCCCAGGTGCTGGGGATTGAAACTAGAGTTTGCATTTTGCTGGGCAAGTGTCACATAGAAGATTTTTGTAAAAATTTAAAATATATTCGTGCTATGCAATAAAATAAACATTCTTTCACTGTGTGGCCAGTTAAAACATCCTGTGGAAGAATGGAAGCTGCCATTGTCTTAAGTTGGGCCCGGGTGCAAGTGGCTTTCCTCATCGATGCTTTTCTTATACCACCAGCCCAGTGGAAAAGGCAAATAAATGCCCTTTTATTTCTGGTATACAAACAGCTGTGACCTAGCACAACCACCGAAAAAGTGTCAGGGCCCCCTCAGGTTCTGTGAACCACTCTTTGAGGACCTCTGTTCACCCCAGGAAAGAAGTCCCTGTGTAAACTGATAAAAATCAAAGCTTCAGAAGAGCTAGTGACTGGTCATATAAAGCTTTTTACTGGTTTCACTTGTCAGCTCTAAGGAGGCCCAAGAATAGTGTTGCCCTCTCTGGTCTGGCTGTTATAACATGTATCTTTCTTGCTTTACTCTTTGAGTTTGCCTTGCAGCATTATGCTCCTCTAAACTGCTGAGCTTTTGCCTTCCCTTTCTCTAAAGCTGGAGTTTGACCTTCCTCTGTGTATCTTTCAGAAATCCATTTGGCTAGGCCTAAAGAGATGGCTCAGTGGCTAAAAGCTTATAACTTTAAGTGCAGAGGACCTGCCTCCACTTCCCAGCACCCATATTGGGTGACTCACAACTGCCTCCAAAGGTACCTGCACTAACGTGCACATACTCAAATGCATACCTAAGACATACATGTAATAAGAAATAAAAATAAATCCCACAAACATTCAATTGATTGCTTCTCCAAGTTACTTTAGAGAGCTAGAGCTTAGGATTTATCTTGTCAGAGAAAGTGGGTCTGATCCCTGTCTGTCCACACCATGTAAGTTGCATCCCATTAAGTGATTCCATCAGGGACCTTGTATATAAATTATGAGCCATTTCCAGTGTCCCAAATTTCCCAGGTGACCTACAGAAATCTAGATGGAAGAGATAAAGGAAACTGCAGATCTCAGTGCCACATCTAAGAGAATAATTTAATCAGTGTGTAATGAATAATTCCTTTCTGTGGAAATAGGTGCTTGTCTAAGTTTAGCTGGGACTGGCCCCTAGAGAGTTGATGGTTTGAGACAGCATAGGCCATAGGAAACAGGGCAAGTATCCTTACAGATTGTACAGAACAGAATAGACCAGTGTGTGTGTGTGTGGTGTGTGTGTAAGAGAGAGAGAGAGACAGAGAGAGAGGAAGATATGAATATGAATGAAAATATGATTTGGGGTTGAACCTATGGCTCCATGAATGCCAGGTAACTAACTGTTCTACTCTAGACTATATCCCAGCATTAATTTTTATTTGGAGGTTGTCTTTCACTATGTTGCCCAAGTTGGCTTTAAATTTACTCTGTAACTCCTTGTAAGCCTGGAACCCATGGTCTTCCTTGAGTAATTAGGATTACAGGTATGCACTATCAGGCCTGGCAGACTCAGGAGTATCTGACTTTAAGCTATATTTTAAAAAGAGAACTGTGAGCCATGGGGGATGGGGGCAACAGGGCAGGTTGGGGATGGGAGAGTGGACATGGGGCAGGACTGGGAAGGTATAGCTCAGTTGGTGAGGACCTGGCTTCGAGTCCTCAAAACCCACGTAACAACTGGATGGTTAGCACAAGCATCTGTATCTCAGTGCTCCTATGGAGAGATAGGACACAGAGACAAGAGATACTTAAAGGGTCATGGGCTAAGGATCTCCTTGGTTCCATGAAGGCTGGACGCCTAGTCGGGGAGAATTCGAGGGTGGGGAGATGGGAGTGGGGGGTAGGTGGGGGCACATCCTCATAGAAGCAGGAGGAAGGAAGATGGGATAGGGAGCTCTTGGGCAGGGGGAGGGTGGAAATGGAGTAAGGAGATAACATCTGAAATGTAAACAAAATATCCAATTAAAAAAAAAGAAGCCGGGCAGTGGTGGCGCACGCCTTTAATTCCAGCACTTGGGAGGCAGAGGCAGGCGGATTTCTGAGTTCGAGGTCAGCCTGGTCTACAGAGTGAGTTTCAGGACAGCCAGGGCTACACAGAGAAACCTTGTCTCGAAAAACCTAAAAAAAAAAAAAAAAAAAAAAAGAAGGTCATGGGCCATCTAGCCTGGTATATACATAGTAGAAAAACAGACACTGCCTTAAACGGGAAGATTTGAGGCCCAACACCTGAGGTTGTCCTCTCACCTCACATGAGTACTGTGGCACATGCGCTTGAATGCACACCCACACAAGATTGTAAGGAGGCTGAGTGTAGAAGTAGAATTCATCTGGTTACATGATGGTGGCTTTGTTAAGGTAATGACTGGAGATGGGGAACAGTAGACTTCAAAAACTACTTTGAAGTTAGAAACAGTTGGTGATGGATTGAGTGGAAGAGGGGGTCAGCAGAGGTCAGGATGAATCCCTCATTACTCCAGACGGGTTGCAAACCTCTGTTGCCTGTCCCTGGGCCTTAGACCCTCCCTTTTCTCTAGATACTGAGAGAATGGTTCATTCATCATGAAGCCCAGACTAATGCTCCTTTTGCCTCAGCCTCAAGAATGCTGAAATTACATGCCATTGTCACCACATGGTCTGGATTTTTAGTTTCTTAAAGTTTAATTGGGCGGGAAAAGGATGACTTCATTCTGTCTCTCTTGTCCTTCAGTGTGACTTGCCTAAAGGCCAATATTCCCATCTGCTTTTAGAAAGATTATAAGGTAAGTTGTTCCCTCTTGAATGGCAGAGGCTGTAGAAACCCTTGAACTCTCCTCTCAGGTTCCTGCTTTTCAACCACGTGTAGACAGTAACTGGTATCTCTGTTGAGGACAAGACGGGTTTTGTGGGCAGTGAGATTTCCATGGAGAACCAGATTTTAATGACATTCTTCAAGCAATGAAGACCCCTATTAAGATCTGCCTTGAACCAGAGTTTGCAAGTCCACTGGCAAGCAGATTTTAAAGACTTTTCATGTGGGCATGTGAGCTCATTCTGTACCCTAGAGCAGGACAGGTGGACTCCTCGTTAGCCCTTCTTTAGGTGTAGACTGTGTTAACATGAGCATCCTGTTGCTTCAGCACCACTGGTTAAAACACGATCCCTTTCTTCATGAAATTGCTGAGGCATCTTTTAGTTGGCTGAAGTGTGGTTTACTTCTGGACTCTGTTGTGTCCTGTTGGCCTACATGTCTATTATTAACCCTGCTGTCATAGCCTTGTTCTAGATTGTGAAGTCAGGCAGAGTAAGTCTCCTAGCTGTTCTGTCTCTAGTCTAGATCTATTATGTTTGCAGACATATTTCATCTCCACTTACCAGTTTTTTAGAAAAACTTTTTGGAGTTTTGATAAGAATTGCTAACTTCATAGTGAGACTTCTGACTTATAAACATGCTCTATCTCTTTGCATGTTTATATCTATTTTCTTTTTAGCAGTTTCTGTGTTTTTTATTGTATAGGCCTATACTTTTTTTTATTAAGGTTATTCCTAAGTCTGGGCACAGTGATAACCTTTACTTAGGAGAGTAGGGCAGAAGACTAGCTTGAGCTCAGGAGATTGAACCTAGCCTGAGCAACAAAGACCCTTTGCCAACCTAAAAGAAACCATAAAACCCAAAAGGAACCTAGGTGATTTAATTCTTTTTGATGATACTGTAGATGAAATTGTTCATTTGCATGTGTGATACCAGAGATTACAGCCAGGGACTGTGTATTAGCTAGGTGCTCACTCTATCATGTAACTATGGCCAATCTTGGTTTGGTTTTTACAGACAGTCTGATGTACCCACATTGGCCTTGAACAGAGAATAATATTTAAATTTTTAAAAATTTATTAATTATTTTATGTGTATGATTGTTTTACCTGCATGTGTATATGTGCATGCCTAGTACCCAAAATTAGTCAAGAGAGGATGTGGGCTATCCTGGGACTGGAGTTATAGTTATGAGCTGCTGTGTGGATTCTGAGAATGGAACCCAGGTCTTCCAAGAAGTGCTTTTAACTATTGAGCCAACTCCCCAGCCTGTGAGATTAATCTTGAACTCCAGATCCTCCTACATCTCAGATTACAGGTAAGAGCCACTGTTCTGTTGATGTGGTACTGCAAATTGAACCTAGGGTTTCTTGCATGCTAGGCAGGCACTCTACAAGCTGATTCCCCCCCCCCCCCCATTAATGTTTAAGAGAAAAAGAGGACAGGCAACTGCCAGGAGGAGAGAGATGGAGAAGAGGAAGAAATAGCAGTGCTTTTTGAGTACAAGAAAGCAGGCAGATTAGATTGTCTTAGTCAGGATTTTACTGCTATGAACAGATCCTATGACCAAAGCAAGTCTTATAAAGGACAGCATTTAATTGAGGCTGGCTTACAGGTTCAGAGGTTCAGTTCATTATCAGGGTGGGAGCATGGCAGCATCTAGGCAGGCATGGTGCAGGAGGAGCTGAGAGTTCCACATCTTTATCTGAAGGCTGCTAGCAGAATACTGACTTCCAGGAATCGAGGAGCTGCATGGAGTGAGGCAAAGGGTTTTGTTTCATTTTTCTGGGCCTAGGGAAATGGCTCAGTGGGTAAAAAGCACTTGCCATTCAAGTGTGAACTTGAAGTGTGAGTTTGAGTCTGCAGGAGTCACAGGAAAGCCAGATGCAGTCTAATCCCAGTTCCTACAGGGAGGTAGGAAGCAGAGACAAGAGAATCTTTGGGAGTTTGCAGATATCTGGCATAGGCAACAAAATTCAAGAGCTCTTGTTTTCAACAAGGTAGAAGCTGACTTCCATACACATGTTGTTGAAGGCATGTGTCTTCATGCACACAAGTGCACATACACAGACATAAATTTTAAAAATTTTAAGTTGTTTTTGTGTATCAGTCTTTTTTTTTTTTTTGGTTTTTCAAGACAGGGTTTCTCTGTGTAGCCCTGGCTGTCCTGGAACTCACTCTGTAGACCAGGCTAGCCTCGAACTCAGAAATCCACCTGCCTCTGCCTCCCAAGTGCTGGGATTAAAGGCCTGTGGCACCACCGCCCGGCTCTGTGTATCAGTCTTGTACCTCCTAGCCTTACTAGACTTGCTTCTTCATTTTGGATTTTTCTTTTGTAGATTTCTTAATATTTTATAGATCTCTTACTTATAGATTTTCTATTACTATTATTATTGTTTACATTTATTTTGTGTGGTGCATGTGCAAGTGAGCATGTTCTATGGAGTCTGTGTAGAAGTCAGGACAACTTGTAGGAGTTCCTTCCATGTGGGTTCTGGGTTTGCACTTAGGTGGTCTTCAAGCTTGGCAGAAAGAGCCTTTACTCTCTGAATCGTTGTGCTGCTCTGATTTCTTAGGAGTTGTAGTTCTACTGCCCCCAAAATTATTTGTCCTTTTTCAGTTTGTATTTGATTTATTTTTGCCTTCCAGGACAGAGTTGGCTAACACTGACAAGCAGCCATCCTTGCTTCCTTCCCAGTGCTCCCAGGAAAGTGCCCATTGTCTCATTATTAGTTTGATAGGTGTTCTGGGATCTTTTGATGTTCCTGTCAACTGTAGACTAGCACCACTTTTTGGTTTACTTTTCTCTTTCCTTTTCTGGTGGCACCAAATGTTCTAGCCTATGTCTTGCTTTTCTTTTTTTTTTTTTTGGTTTTTTGGTTTTTTGGTTTTTCGAGACATGGTTTCTGTGTGTAGTCCTGGCTGTCCTGGAACTCACTCTGTAGACCAGGCTGGCCTCAAACTCAGAAGTCCGCCTGCCTCTGCCTCCCAAGTGCTGGGATTAAAGGCGTGTGCCACCACCACCCAGCCTGTCTTGCTTTTCCTGACACAGGTCTAGAATCAGCCACTTTTAGACAGCTCTGACTCCTTTTGTTAACAGATGGTGTTTAGAAGCTTAAGTCTAGGCAGTAGTTGAGTAAAAGTTGCTTTTAAGACTCTTATACAGTGTTTCAGGAATCCTAAGTATCTAATTATAAAAACCAGTAAGACCCAGAAGCAAGAGAACAGAAAGGGGTTTAGTTTATCATATAACTCCTGGTATAATTGTTTTTAATTTTTACATTTACATTTTATTTACTTGTTTGTTGTATGTACACGTATATGTATATATCTGTATACACATACCAAGGTGTATATGAGGAGGTCAGAGGAAAACTTGAGGGAATCAGTTTTCTACTTCCTTCTTGTAAGTACTAGGCATGGGACTCAGGTCATCAGGCTTGGTGGCAAGTACTTTTACTTACTGAACTATTTGACTTTTCTGGTATGTTTTAATGGAAAATTGTTTGTAGCTGAAGAATATAAGTATTCGTTGTATAATAATAAATGCCACAAAGTCTCATAAAAAGCAGGCAATTATGTTTTTTTGGTTGTTTTGAGACAGTGTCACTTTTTAGTCTAGACTGACCTGACTACATATCCCAGTCTGGTCTAGAACTTGAGGCTGTCCTCCTAACTCAGCCTCAAGTACTAGGGATTTTGGCCTGAAAACTACCCTGCCCAGCTCCAGTGATGTCTTTATAAGGGAACATCATTTGTCCTAGTTGATTTTGAAATTTCTAGTGGAATAATTATTACCTGTTCTTGTATTTTTCTCCTTTCATGGCAGCTTATAAAAAGGCTGAGGGGGAAAGATGGGATCTTTGGGTACTGCCCTAGTTAGCTTTAGATCGCTGTGATAAAATAGCATGAACAAAAACAACATAGGGTGGATAGTGTTTATTTCATCTTAAGCTATAGTCCATCCTGAAGGGAAGTCAAGGAAAGAACTCAAAACAGGAACCAGAGACAGGAACGGAAACAGAGACCATAGTGGAGTGCTGCTTACTTTCCTGGCTTGTGCTCCATAGCTTGCTCAACTACCTTTCTTATACAACCCAGGACCACCTGCCCACAGTAGGCTAGATCCTCCTACATCGTAATTAAGAACATGCCCTGCAGACTTGCCTATGGCCAATCTGGTGGAGGCATTTTTCTCAGTTAAAACAAAACCAAAAAAGGGACAGGTATCAGCATAAAGATATAACTACCATGCTGCCAGTGTTTATTGTGGGTCAGGTACTGTGCTAGTGTAAAATTCACAACCCTTTACCTCTCCAATGCTAGGGTTGTGGGTGTGCCGTCATTCTTATTGGTACACTGTGTTTCAAAGTGTCTGATGTGAATTTTCTCACATAACTACTCAGTAGGGTTATGGTATTTTCTCTCTCCTGTCTTTCCCAGAATACTGCAACAGTGAGGCCCAGCATTGAAAGTGATTAATTGCTGAGCCCTGGATGTGATGAACTGCTGACTAGCACTTGGCAGGCGCTCCTGTGAGGTGGTGGCTGCTAATGCAGCGAGGTTGGGAAGAGGAAGAGTGCCCTGAAGACTCGGGAAACTTCACACAAGTAATGCATGTTTTTGTTTGCAATGTCAAACAAAGCAGGTGTCTTGAAGTAAATTATCAGATAATGCCCCCTCCCTTACATTCCCCAGTAGAAGGCTGTCTTGTGAGAGGGTCTGGGTACCAGGCATTATTTGCCTGTATGGATTTTGACCTGATGACAGAACTCAACAGTCTTTGTTATTTTGTTTCGTTTTGAGACAGGATCTCTGTATAGGGCCTGGTTGTCCTGGAAGGCACTATGTAGACAGACTAGGCTGTCCTCAACTCAGAGCTCCCTCTGCTTTCTGGAGTGCTGGCGTTAAAGGTGTGCATGACCATACCCAGCTAGAACTCAGCCTTTTTAGTGTGTTAGCTTTTGAAACTATTTTTAAACTGATTTGGAAATAATTTGATTTCCTCAAATTATTAGGATTTGGACTGTCTCAAACTTTTTAAGTTTGACATCACATTCCTCTCAGTACTGGGAATCACATGGGAAAGTGTGACCTGTAGCAGTGGTGGGGATGGAGCACACAGAAATGTATTACCACTAAATTTCTGCTTCCTATGACGCTGAGTTTTGGTTTCATTAGGAATTTCCACAAAGAGAAGTCGCTTTTAGCAAGTATCATTTGCTTGTTTGAGTCAAATGCTTGTGAACTAAAGCCATATTGAGGCACCTCTGTGATACTGTGATACTGTGGTACTGTTGTGGACTGGCACTATTTACTCTGTGTTCCTGGAACTACCGTCTACAGTTCTATAACATGGCAAATACACCTGGCTCTTCGTGACACCGCCATGTTAACTAACCCTGGACGTCTCTTACGAGTTGTGGAACTCTTTGTCATGTTAAAGAAACCATCTCACCTCCCGGCCCTTGCATACACTTAAAGATATATGGCCTTCCCCTAGATTGTTACCTTACACACCCTTACAAGAGAAGAGAAGAGAAGGAGGAGTGGAAACGATCATCTCAGAGACATGAGTGCTGGTATCCTGTCAGTTAGAAGAGAATTTACCTCCATAAGTTAGAACAGAACTCACCTACACTGGAGCTAACCCAGCTTGCCAGCTTGACACCATCTGGGATAAAACTACTTTTAGACGTTAAGGGGATAGGTTTTATCATTAGGCTCTTTCTTCCTTTTTTGTATTAAAAGACAAGCCATCAGGGTGTAGTGGCACATGCCTTTAATCCTAGATCTTGGGAAGCAGAGGCAGGCAGATATCTGTGGGCTGAAAGTTATCCTGGTCTACATAATGAGTTTCAGCATTGCTAAGTCTATATAGTGAGACCCTGTCAAAAACAAACAAACCAAAGAACAAACCAGCTGGTGTCTGGGTGTCAAGCCAATGTGTTCAGTGTTCCTGGCACTCATGATTACCTGGTAGGATGCAGAGAGGAAATTATGCAGTGGTTCTGACTGACAGCTGTGGAGGAAGGTGGAACTATCTGTGGTATTAGTAAGAAATGTATGGAATGTTTCATTCATGAAGGCTTGGACTAGAACTTATAAAGCATGGCGACAAATGTGCAGTCATCAGTGAGGTTGCTTTTTAGGGCTTATCAGCCTTAGGCTTTATTTCCTTAGCTCCTGTGTCCTGCTGCTTTGGTGTATCTGTTGTGTTGCATTGGTAGGGTGAGATGTGGGCTCCTGAAAGAGGACTGAGTTAAATTGCTAGCCATTGAGTGTACCCAGCATTCATACATGCATACATGAAGTCTTACAAAGTCATTGGTAAGGCGTGACTCCTTCAGTGTTAGGCTTCTCTATTGTATGTATATAGGATGATTGTATACAGGGAATCTTCCCTCATACACTGTTTCCGTGTTTGGAGGTACATTTTTGTCCTTTCTTTTTGAGGACATTGACCTCAACACTGCTTTTAGCATTTACAGTATTTTTTCAATCACCATTGTCGTTTTATTGTGTTGTACCTGTTTGTATTCTTGAAAAGGACTCCCTGTGGGTCAGCAAGTGTAGGAAAGGAGGGCAGTGTCACATGGCTTTTTCAGGTTCTTTGTTGGTGTCCTCCTCCTGGTAGTCATAGACAGGAGTCTTGGTTCTTGGACAGTACTTTGATCAGAATTCTGTCTGTGGTAAATAGACAGGTGTGAGTTATTTCCCTGTGGGTGTGGTCATGCAGGTAGACACCTTTACCTACAACTTTGAAAACTAGATAATGTTTTGTGAGTCTATTTAGAGAGTGGCCGCTGAAGAAATTGTGAAACAAGGCAGGTTCCCCGCCCCAGAAAGCAGCCAGCTACAGTCTGGGCCCTGGGCTGAGAGCCGCTCCACTCTTGTTGCCTTTCTCCTTTGCTTCCTTATTTCTCTGTCCACTGTGGCTGCTGAGGATACAGTCCCTGTAACTAAGATAGTGTTAGTGTTTAGTTCCATCTGCCTTCCTTGTTGTCCCACCAGTATGTGGTTTGGAACTTAGTAGTCTGCATGGTTGACAAGATTCTTGAAGAGATGAAATTGAAATTGCTGTCTCTGCTCTGTTTCTGACTGAACTTCCTTCTTCCCTCCCTCCCTCCCTCCCTCCCTCCCTCCCTCCCTCCCTCCCTCCCTCCCCTTCTCTCTTTCCTTCTTTCTTTTTTAAGGCTCAAAGTAAAGGTAAAAATAGTTGAGAGCTGAAGCACAAACAGTAGAGCAGATGTGCTCTTGAACAGCCTTTGAGCTTTCTGACAAATTGGTTGAGAGGGGAGTACAGACTGGTCTTTGCCACTTTCAGACCTGCCTTATTAGGTATGAAAGGTCAGCTCTGGGATGGTGATAGACAGCTTTTCTTCTTTTAAACCATATACTTTATTTTTTTTTCTTTGACAGTCACACACACAAATACACAAATGAACAAATACACACACACACACACACACACACACACACACACACTTCACAGGATGTCTCTTGATCCTATCCAATTAACAACTACATTTCTTTGAAGAGAGGCAAGCTTTCTGAGAGTGTGGATACATGAGCTGTCTTGTGCTGGTGGACCCTTAAGGGCTTAGTCCTTCTTAAAACAAGATTTGATCCTAAGGCTGCCTCAGGAAGGCCACTGCAGGCTCCCTGGAATGTTCTTCGCCCAGGGTCCCAGATGATGACCAAGACTGGTTGGCAAAGATGAAGTAAGACCCTATTACTTATCTAGCATAGGACGCATCCTCATAAGCCGGCAGCGTTTTTAATCATTCCTCTCCCTGCAGGTTAACAGATTCAAGGATGCAGCTGGTGCTAGAGGTGTGTGGCACCTTATCTGAGCCAGGCCATGAGGCCATGTTGCCATGATGTGGGCCCCTCATGGCCTCAGCAGGAACAGAGCACTACAGTATTGGCCTGCGCCGAGGAAACAGCTTCAAGCAGAGACATCCCTCAGGCACAGTGTCTGCTTCACCATCTGAGAAACCCTCGGAGGTCAAAGTCTGGTCTCAGGCCCATCAGCAGGTGAAGCCAATCTGGAAACTGGAAAGGAAGCACGTAGGCACGCTGTCAGCGGGGCTGGGCACCAGTCTCTTGGGAGTCCCATCCCAGCCAGCCTATTTTTTTTGCCCTAGCACTTTATGTAGCTCTGGGACCACAGCTGTCATTGCAGGCCACAGCAATCCCTGTTGCTTGCAATCTCTCCCTGACTTGTTCAGCAATACTCTGCTGTACCGCCGCACCAACGTGAGGCAGAAACCATACCAGCAACTAGAATCTTTCTGCTTGCGTTCCAGCCCATCAGAGAAAAGATCTTTTTCTCTCCCACAGAAGGGTCTCCCTGTCAGTGTCACTGCCAGTAAAGCCACATCTTCTACAGTCTTCCCCATGGCCCAGCCCATGGCATCTTCACCCACTGATCCATACCTCTCACTGGCAGCAGCTGGAGAAAATCCTTCAAGGAAGAGCCTGTCCTCTGCCATCTCAGGGAAGATTGCATCTCCACTGTCCTCCTACAAGCCTATGCTGAACAACAACTCCTTCATGAGGCCAAATAGCACTAAAGTGCCCTTATCACAAGCCACAGATGGCCTGAAGCCAGTATCCTCACCCAAGATCCAGCCTGTCTCATGGCATCATTCAGGGGGTACTGGAGACTGTGTGCCCCAACCTGGTGACCATAAGGTGCCCCAAAACATTGCTACTGTCTTAGATGATGTCACTGCCCCTATCACCCCAACTACCCCTAGCACCCTCAACATATCCACAGCAAGTGTTACCTCTTCCCAGTGCAGTCAGAGTAACTTTAGAATGGAGGCACATCCCTGTGGCCTGGATGAAAACCCGGATTCCCAGAGTGCTACTAAAGAGGTGCACTTCACTGAAGCTGTGAGGAAGTTGGCTGCAAAAGGCTTTGAGAAGATGCCACGGCAAGGCTACCAGTTTGAACAGGCTTGTTTTGTGAACCCCAGCTTCCAGTGGGGTCTTCTCAACAGAAGCAGGCGGTGGAAACCTCTGATGGGCCAGCGGTTTCCTCAGGAGGATATTGGATTAGACAGTGGGATCCTTCCTGGTGCTTCAGACACCTTGGGGTTGGACAGTACAGTCTTTTGTACCAAAAGGATCAGCATTCACCTCCTTGCCTCACATGTTCATGGGCTCAATCCTAGCCCTACCTGTGGGTCTGTAGTTGACCCCCAATTACTTGGAGAAGACAGAGCTCCTGTTCCCCCTTCTTCCCTCCAGCCTCTTGGTGTAGCTGAAGTGGCCACTCGTCTTTCTTCTGTTCATCTTGGCCAGCCTGGGAAGGAGCCTGAGGAAGCCAAGGACCTGAACTCTTGTACTAAGAGTGATCGGTAAGTTGTACCTTGCTTGTCCTTGGTTTATTTGAAGCAGTACGGTAGCTACACCATAGTCTAGAGACACTGATGCCCTGTATCTCTGATAGTTGGCTTTATCTTTTAGCTGTCTTAGAAGTTTTAGTTTTCACTTTAAAGTTGGGATTTATTGTAAGGTAGGGATTAGAAAACTAGCTTGCAGACTAAATCTTGCTTTTTTAAATTAAGTTTTACTGGGATACACTTTTGTTCATTTATTTACTGTTGTCTTTGGCTGCTTTTATTTTTTTTGCTATAACAGTAGAGTTGGGAAGTTGTGGATGATCTGCTAATGATATTTACTGATAGGTCCTTTGGAGAGTCTGCCCTTTCCTGTTTTAGGCTTTACCACTGGAGAAGTAAGAATTCCAGATACCACTTCTTAGGGTCTGTTACTTTCCTACTTCAAACCAAACTGAGTTCCCGTGCATTCCTGGAATGATAGCAAGCAACTCAGTTGAAGACATAGATATAGTTGGTTCCTTCTCTTGTGTCTTGTTACTTTTCTAGAACCTTCTGCCAAGGCCTTCTGTTCCTAGTGAACATCCCAAGAACATGCAAATTACCAGATATTCATTGACTTTTGTATGCAGAATTTTAAATTTATATACTGTTAAGAGACTTGAAAGAAAATAGAAGATAGTGCTATGCAGATGAGAGTGTAGAGCTGAGGAACTATGGCTAGACCTGAGTTCTGAGGACCTGAGCAGTAGTTTATGAGGTCCAGGTGAAAAATAACACATTGGTGATGAGGAGGCTGTTACTGGGAGATAATGAAAGAATGGGATTCCAGAGTGACTTCTATGGAGTTGGCTTGGGTGGAGGCATGATTTTTTTCTTTCAGTTCAGCTACTGACCTCCGGCCAAACCAGGTGGAGCATGAAGATACAGAAGATGAACTGGGAGATGGTTTGGAAGATAGGGAAGATAGCTGCAGCCATGATGAGAATGAAGAAGAGGAAGGTGAGTAAAGAATCCTTTTGCTTCCAACTGTAGGGCTTGCTCACCATCTACTAGGGAGCAGGGATGACAGTCTATGCTAGGCTTGACTGACATCACCTGCATCAGTCACTTGCTTTGAGGGCCTAACTGGGGATTTGTGAGGGACTTTGGTCTACACCTCTGCCCCACTGGTCTTGCCACCCCACCTGTTAAGTTGAAGGAATGTGGTGCAGAGCAGGGATACTCCTTGTTCCCTCAAGACGGCCAGTGCTCAGGATGTTACAGCAACGGTTACCTGCCTGGGCTTGGAGAGGGTACACCCGCAGCACCACCTTCTCCCTCCAGTAATGACTGCTCTGTTCTTCCTCTACAGGAGACTCAGAGTGCTCTTCCTTAAGTGTTGTCTCCCCCAGCGAGTCAGTGGCATTAATATCTCGGTGAGTGCTACGCACATTATTGGCAGATGCTTGTTTCTGTTGCTTGAAGGTTGTAATGGCATTACCCTAACTGGCCCTGACAACCCTAATTCATTTTTCATAAGGCTTCTTTGTTTGTTTTTGTGTGTAACTGTAGTGTAAGTGTTTTTGTTTTTTCAGACAGGGTTTCTGCATAGCCCACTATGTAGATCATGCTTGTCCTAACTCAAAGAGAGATGCCTACCTCTGCCTCACTCAGGCTGTGATTAATAGTGTGCGCTATCATGCCCATTCATTTAAGTCCTTTTGTAGAACAGATACTTTGGAATGCTATGTCAAGAGATAACTGAGGCATGTCATTCAGTGAAAGAAAGGCCTTAGACATTTTAAAACACATTTGACTACATGGTAGCTCAGCACATAGTGGTGCTTTGCATCTAAGCCTGACAGCGGAGTTTGGACCTGAGAATTCCCTCAACTGTTCCCTGGCTTGAATGCACATTTTCAATCATGTACACACACACACACACACACACACACACACACACACACACACACACCCCATTATAAATAAATGTAAAAACTTAAAAAGTAAAATAAACTCTCCCTCTGCCTCTCCCTCTCTCCCCCTGCCTCTCCCTCTCCTCCCTCTTCCTCTCCCTCTCCCTCCCCCTTCCCCTCCCCCTCCCCCTCTCCTTTTCCCTTTTCCTCTGTCTTAGTGCACATTCCCTGTTCTCATTTAAAATCTAGCCTTGTTTGTTAGGGCATACCCAGCATACTGCAACTCTAGCTGCTTTCTTTGCATCCAGTCTGCTTTACCTATAGCTGAGAAGACCCTCTGCATCTGGGTTAGCGTGAGTAAAGCTGCTCATATGTCTGTAAATGTGATGCTGTGGCAGCAGCTTTATTGACTCTTCAGCACCAAACCTGCAAGGTAGAGAGAGACAGAGGTATCAGGAAAATCAGAGAAAAGAAAACAAAACCACCCACAGTACAAGTCCAGAAAAGTTGATAATCATTTGTTCATTGTTCAGTAACTACTATAAATTATACACAAGTTCCTATAGATATGAGGCTTACAGTATGGTTTTTTAAGAGGATTTTTATTTTTAAAAATTTCATTATTTTATGCATATGGGTTTATACCTGGTTTCCTCAGAGGCCAGATGAGAGTGTTGGATTCCTGGAAACAAGTCACCATGTGACAACTGACAATTGAACATGGGTTCTTTGGAGCAGCAACCAGTGCTCTTAACCACTGAGACATCTCCCAGCCCACATTTTACGTTTTAAAGCTGACTAAAATCATATACTTTGAGATTGCCAGAAGGTAACCTAGAATTTGCTGTATAGGTCACGCTAGCTCTGAACTCATGGTAACCTTCCTGCTCAACAGTTATATTGAATTTTCTGTTGCTGTACAGAATCATGTGATATTAGGAATGGATGTAATTCAGGACCATGAAAATACTGAGGACCATTGAAGGAGATTAAATGTTCCAGGGTCATAGCTTTATCTAAGGATAAGTCAAGTACCCTTTCATTGTTATTGTTTGTGGGATTCTTACCTCTGGATGGGTGGGAAATCCTTTGGAACTAGAGTTAGGGATGGTAGTGAGCTGAAATATAGATGCTGGGAATTGAACCCAGATCCTCTTCAAGAAGAGTACTCTTAGCCACTAGTTTTCCTTTTCAGGAAGGGTCCCACTGTACAGCTCTGGCTGGCCCAGACCTTGTGATGGGAAATGGTAGAGTGACCTCACCTTGTGTGGCACACTGCAGAGTTCAGCTGCACTGCTGATAGAGCCACACTCTGGCTATAAATGTTGTTTCTAGCTTTGAACCACCATGAGTAAAGCTAGCATAAGGAATCGTGTACATATTTTATTTGAACATGAGTCTTTATTTCTCTGAGACACAGGCCCAGAAATGTGTTTGCTGGTGTAGGGTAGATGTTTTCGGTGACACTTTATCTTCCTGTCTTGTCTTTGTTTCATAGCTCATTCTCTTTAGTTTTCTTTGCTTGGTCAGGCATGGTGATACATGTCTAATGCCAGTACTTGAGGTTGAGGTGGGAAGATTGTGAGTTTGAGACCGGCCTTTATGTAGGAACCTCCTGTCTTAAAAACAAATTTAAAATTTAATTATGGAATACTAGAGTGTTGTACTGAAAGTTGTCATGGTTTTGGTAATCAAACTTAGGGCCTTTCTGCTAGGCAAGGGCTCTTCCCAGTCAGATACACTCCCAGCCTTAAAAGTTGTTTTTGTTATAGTTGGATTTTGTTGTTGTTGTTGTTGTTGTTGTTGTTTTTAAATAATGTGAAAACTAATCTTGCAGTAATATTTGTGGCTCATATTTGTTCAATGTAAAGAGGAAAACCTATCCATTTTCAATGCTGTTTAAAGAAATGGTCTGGGCCAGTGGCTTGTACCTGACTGACAGGTGATGTTTACCAAGAGCTAGCTCAGCAGTACAGCCTCCACAGCCCACTGGCCCAGGGACCTTCTCCTCTGTCTACAAGATCTGCACCTGCAATGCCATCATGGTTAGGATGCTTGTCCAGAGTGCAAGAGGACATGACCCCCTATATTTTCACATGAACTAAAGCAGAAGTTTCGCTGTTGATCTTTCTGTTACTGTTTCCTCATTTAAAACATGTCTGTGCTCTTCTCAATTCTCAGTGTCATCGTCTCTCTCCTCTGCTGGGTTGTAATGTTGCAGGCTTCTTGTCTCTACCTAGACTCTCTTTCAGGGTCTTCCCTGACCTATGACTTTTCACTGGGTGTATTGGAGATGTGCTGTCAGAATGTTGGGAATCTTTGACTCTTGGTGACATTTAATGGTATACGTAACTATAGGTCGGTTAGCTCTAGCACTGTATGAGTTCATATTTGCAGAATGATTATCAAATGCTTGTGTTTTCAGGGTTTCATGCAGTCCTATTAACACCTCAAAGCGGTTGCATTCCCGTTCTCTGTTGTGTTTATTTTTCATCACAGGAACTGTGTGGATTTGATGTCCAAATCTCTTTCCAATCATGAGAAAGTTGTACGGCCAGCCCTCATCTACAGTCTCTTCCCCAATGTAACCCCTACCATCTATTTTGGGACTCGGGATGAAAGAGGTAAGTGTAACCATGTGACAAAATCCAGAGGAGCTCACAGGAGGATCCCAACTAGCTTTGCTCATCTGTCCTTCCCTGGCCTTTCTCAGTGTCTAATCTCTGGCTTAGCACATGGCCTCTAACCAATTTCTTTACCCTTCCAGCCTTTCTTTTGTTTCTCACTCCTGCACAGCCTCTCCATAAACTGTACTCCTCTAAAACCTGATCTGGAACAGTGTGTAGTGATCTGCCTGCCCAGGGAAAGATGGACCCCAGTGCCATCGTTTGTATCTCTTCACTATGACCCTGTTGCTCTCCCCCCCCTCCCCACCCTGCCTTGTCTTTTCCCAGTGGAGAAGCTTCCTTGGGAACAGAGGAGGCTGCTTCGGTGGAAGATGAGCACAGTGACCCCCAACATTGTCAAGCAGACCATTGGACGGTCGCACTTCAAAATCAGCAAGAGTGAGTCACTCCACTGTGAGCCTGGCCTCCTTGCCCTGCCAAATGGAGTTTGGACAGGAAGAGATCCTTAGAGATTCTGTTACATGTGGGGACTCTGTCTTGATGCTTTTGACTTCATGAAAGGGTGTAGCTCTGAAAGTCCTCTGGGCTTACCCAGCTGCCCAGAATTGGGAGCCGGAGGAACATTGTTCTGATCCTGATCCTAAGGCCTCGTGTAGGGCAGCTCCATGGTAACTCTTAAATCCCTTAAATCAGCTTGGTGAGGACAGTGGTGAGGTCTTGTTCTGTCCCAGAGTCTGAGCTGTTCTGTGAGACTGACTTCCTGATTGCCTTCTGCAGGAAATGATGACTGGCTGGGCTGCTGGGGTCACCACATGAAGTCTCCTGGTTTTCGATCCATTAGAGAGCATCAGAAGGTGGGGTTTTTTCCAAGGAGCCTGTCCCATGGCTAGACCCATGATCAAGGTGTTGTTGGGGCAGTGAGGGGCAGTGTGGGAGGAGCATTTAAGTGAAGACAATTATAGAGTAGTGTTCTAGAGAGGCCACAGTGGGTCCTGTTGCTACTTAGGTTTTTTAGTTCATTTCTTGAGGGGCATTGTCTGTTTTTAGTTGTGTGTGTTTCCCATTACCATGGCTAACTGCGTCTACTCCCCAAGCTAGGAATGTGTAAAAAGAGGATTCTGTTGCTCGGTTAGAACAGTATGGCTTCCTGTCCCTAGATTCCCTAATAGCCTGGTGTTTTGCTATCATGTCTGCCCTAGTTTACTTTTCTGGTGCTGTGATAAAGCACTGACCAAAAGCAGTTTGGGGAGGAAAGGATTACTTTGGCTTACAGCTTACAGCCCATCACTGAGTGAAGCCACGGCAGGAGCTGAGTAGAGACTGTCGAGAAAGAAACACTGCTTACAGGCTCATTCTCAATGGTTTGCTCAGCTTGGTTTTTCATACAACCCAGAACCGCCTACCAAGGGATGGCTTCACCTAAGGTGAGCCTGGCCCTCTCATATCAATAGTTAATTAAGAAAACACCCCAATAGACATACCCATAGATTAGCGTGGTTGAAGCAGTTCCTTAATTAGCTCACTCTTTCCAGGCGAGTTTGTGTCGATGTTGGAAGAAAGATAAAAGGGAACATGAGCTTTGCTGGGGGTGTTGAAATAATGAGGTGGGATTATTTTGTTCCTCTTGGTCTCACCTCTGCTCTTCCCCTCTACTTGCCTCTTGTCCCTTCTGCAGCTAAACCACTTCCCAGGCTCCTTCCAGATTGGGAGGAAGGACCGGCTATGGCGGAACCTGTCTCGAATGCAAAGCCGTTTTGGCAAGAAGGAGTTCAGTTTCTTTCCTCAGTCCTTTATCCTGCCCCAGGATTCCAAGCTCTTGCGCAAAGCCTGGGAGAGCAGCAGCCGCCAGAAGTGGATTGTGAAGCCAGTAAGTGAGGCAGAGGGAGAAGTAGATGGTGGGATGAGAGAGAGTGAAGAAACAGAAGATCTCATCTCTTGTCCCTTTGATTTGTAGCCAGCATCTGCTCGAGGCATTGGCATTCAGGTCATTCACAAATGGAGTCAGCTCCCCAAGCGCAGGCCCCTTCTGGTACAGAGGTGAGCCCATCCAGCTTACAATCCTCTCTCCATCTTCCTGACTTGTTGTCTCTGAGTGACCTTCTTAGAGTGTTGTACCTCATGTCCTCCCAGCCAGAGACCTTCCTTTGTTGTCTGTTTAGGGTCATCTGGCTGGAAGTAAAGTTAGCCTTTCCTTTTGTAGGTATCTACACAAACCCTACCTCATTAGTGGCAGCAAATTTGATCTTCGGATCTATGTTTACGTGACTTCTTATGATCCTCTACGGATTTACCTCTTTTCAGATGGACTCGTCCGCTTTGCCAGTTGCAAGTATGTGCTGGTGATGAGGCATTACCCTGACACTGGGAGATTTTCTTTCCTTGGGAGGAGGACACTGAGCAGAAAACTAACAGGCAGTCATGATAGCCTCCATCAGTAAGGAGGAGGGTGGGAGGCAGGGAAATGAGGAAAGTTTTGCTGCAGGACTGAGGTTGCCAAGGAGATTAGTTGTTTTTCTATAACTTAGGCCTTTCAGGAACTCAACAGGTCTTTGCACTTGTCCTTTATCTCCTTCCTGGGGAAACATTTGGCCTGACATTTCTCTGTTCTTACTGTCTTGCTCTGCCGTTCTTTTCATTTGCAGGTATTCCCCTTCCATGAAGAGTCTTAGCAACAAGTTCATGCACCTGACCAACTACAGTGTCAATAAAAAGAATGCAGAATACCAGGCCAATGCTGATGAGACCGCATGCCAAGGCCACAAATGGTACTGAGGGCAGTGTGTACCAGACTCCCATCTTGAACCTGGGAAGGGCTTTGCCTTTGGGAGGTTTGGGGCAGCTGCTGAGTATTAGTATAGAGTCTGGAGGTTATGTAAGTACTTGTCACACTTCAGAATTGGTCTGTTTGCATCCCTGTGTGTCTCTTGGTGAGATACAAAGGAAGTCTCTGTATGCCTCATACTCCTTATCTTTTTCTCTTGTCATTCATTTCTAGGACATAACCCCAATTAATTACTTATCCTTTACCTTCAGGGCATTGAAGGCTTTGTGGAACTATCTGAGCCAGAAAGGAATTAACAGTGATGCCATCTGGGAGAAGATAAAGGATGTTGTAGTCAAAACCATCATCTCGTGAGTTGCAGTGCTACTTAGATGTGGGGTGCTCCATGAAGCCTCATGTTCTCTCCTTGCCTCTGTGCTGTGCCCATTTTGTGTTTCATTTCTGAGGATGGGGTAGGAAAAAGAGTTAAATTCTGCTTTCTTAGTTACTTTTCTTTTGATGTGATAAAACACATGACTGAGGCAACTTATAAAAAAAAAAAGTATTTAGGGCTTAGGATTCCAGGGAGTTAGCACAAGGCAGAGTGACCTAACTGGGAATAGTTGGACTTTAGAAACATCAAATGTTCAAATATTTGAACCTATAGAAGCATCTCTTACCCAAATTACCATGCTGCTTATTTACCAAACTTCATCAAGGTGATGATGGTTCAGATCAGGCATATCCCTCAAGAGCCACTGTTGAAGGGAAGGGGTAGGTAGCACTTGTGGTTGAGATGGTTTGATACTGCCTTAGTTGGCCTTGAACTCCTGACTATTCTGCATCTACCTTTCAAGTGTTGGGATTGTATGCATGTATCTCCATGTTGGCTCCGAGGAGGCACTTTTGGAGAGAAAGTTGCTTCTGCTCTCTTAATTCAAGTCACCCCTCTGGCAGGTCAGAGCCCTATGTGACTAACCTACTGAAGTTGTATGTGCGGCGCCCCTATAGCTGTCATGAACTCTTTGGTTTTGACATCATGCTGGATGAGAACCTGAAGCCCTGGGTCCTAGAAGTCAACATTTCCCCAAGGTAGGTAATATTTTTCAGTTACTTAATAGAATCTGTCTTTCATCCAAAGAGTTCTTGTCATTATAGTCTTGTTGACTTACGAAGGTCTTTCCTTCATTAGGGAGTATATCATCCCTTTATGATCATGCTTACTGACTCACTGCGAGATTAGAGAAGGGTTATTAAAAGTTGATCCCTATCGTTTTCTAGCAAACCAAGGGCACGGGCATGTTCACCAAGCTGTTATTTGTTGTTTTTGAGGGTATTCATTTTTTTTTCTGTGTAGTTCTGACTATTGTCCTGAAACTCTGTGGATTAGGCTGGCCTCAAACTCAGATTCACGTGCCTCTGCCCCCTGAGTGTTGGGATTAAAGGCGTGTGCCACCACATACATCTGAGGGTATTTGTTGTAAAGAAGCCCTGATTGGATGTAGGACCCCAAATCATTCTGGAGTGCTGCTTTGACCGTATTTTGCATTCTTCCCCTGAAGCCTCCATTCCAACTCTCCCCTGGACATCAGCATCAAAGGCCAGATGATCCGAGATCTTCTGAACCTGGCAGGCTTTGTTCTGCCCAACATGGAGGATATCATCTCTAGTTCCAGCAGTCCCAGCAGCTCCAGCGGCTCCAGCACCAGGTCTGCTTCTCACCTTCCCTTAGGTTGAGGTGGTAGCACGAGCAGCCCAGTGGGATTTGGGGAAGAAATGGGTTCTGGAGCCTCTCTCCAGTTGGTCTTCTGTATGGCTCCATCTATCTTTGCTGTGCGTCCACACACCACTGCCACATCAGTACCCTGAAAGTAAGTCTGGTCACTTTACTTTCTACCCAGAAATCTCCACAGGGGCCGACTATCAAATTTAGCCTTACATGGACATTGGCGGCCCCAGCTTCTCTTTCTGGGTGTTTGTCTCTATTCTGTCTGATTCTCTTGCCCTGGCAGATCCTTAAGGACTAGGTAGTCCTGTTTCCTCTCATAGTTTGTTTCTGGCTGTTCTCCTGCAAGTGTCCTTTCTTTCCTCTGTCTGCTTCTTTGGTTTCTTCATTCTAAAGATGCCCTTCACCCAGATTCCCTATCCATCAAGCCTTGTTCCAGACAACATCTTTATGAAGCCATCTCAGTGTGGAGTTTTTTCTTCATACTTCCAAAGCTTTGAGACTTTTCTTGAGGAGAGGGAACTAATATTTAGTAGGTACCTGAGGTACTTAAGGAAATACAGTGTATTCTCTCAGTTCTGTAGGACTTACGTTAATATTGTAGTTTGCAGGTGAGGACACTGAAGATCTTATAACAGAATCATTCCGGACTATTCAGGTCCAGAGAGTGAGGGAATAGAAGGTAAATTCTGGCTCCCAGCAGGATGAGCTGTTTTGCACATGTGATCCCATCTCTTGGAGGTGTGGGCCCGAATCACAGTGAGACTCTATCTCAAAACACAAAAATAAACTAACAAAAATGGTGCTTTGCTTGGTGACTAGTCTACTTTTCCTACTGTGTATTTCTGGATGGATGTATATATATATGTGTATATATGCATATATATATATATATATATATGTATGTGCGCCACCACTGCCCGGCTTCTGAATCTTAACAAGTTTTTTTTTTTTTTTAACCTTTCCAAAAAAAGAGGTAAGTTTTAGATATGTTAGCACTACCTACCACTGTCTGTAATTTGTATTGGAATCCACATTGTAGACAGAGCAGTAGACTTATGTCTTTGAGTCACAGTAAAAGCTTGGTGACCCAAAAATGAGTTTATATCCTCTCAGTTGAGGAGCAAGGTAAACTGTCTTTCTGCTGGAGACCTAGTAGCTCTAGGAAAGTGAGGCCTAGAGAAGACAGCTGTATGTGGCCTTGAAAGAGGAGCTGGTATGCCTGTTGCTCTTAAAGCTACAGTTAGGCCTGGCGATGGTGGCGCACGCCTTTAATCCCAGCACTTGGGAGGCAGAGGCAGGCGGATTTCTGAGTTCAAGGCCAGCCTGGTCTACTGAGTGAGTTTCAGGACAGCCAGGGCTACACAGAGAAACCCTGTCTCGAAAAACAAAACAAAAAAAAAAAGCTACAGTTAGTCAGTCAATATCAGATTTGAGAAGGATAAATAATAGGAAGTATTAATCCAAATGGCCTATGTACCAATTAGAATAACAGACTTACCTCCTTCCTAGATGGCTACTCTGGGCTCCTGTAGTCTTGATGACTTCGTTGGGAGCAGTGGTCCATCTTCAGCTATCATAAAGGACAGCATTAAATCTCAACTACCACACAAAGCAGACCCAGCTGTGAGATTATTTTGTAGAGGAGGAACGTAGGGAGCTAATGTTAACCTTGAGGAGGCAGAGTGGAGCAGACAACCCAACAGTGTCCCTATCTTGGCCAGTTCCCCGGTAGCAGTGGTCAGTGTTGCAGATCAGGTAGAATCAGGTAGGTCTGTCTTCTTTGAAGACATTAGGGTTTCTGTTAGGACTGGCATTTCTGTCTATCATGTGACACTTTTATTAAACATTTTAAATTCAGGAGATCTCTGAAAAGTTTAAGGAACATTGTTGGGAGCAATCTTGCCTATACACTCAAGGCCTAAGTGTATACACTTATACACTACATGCCTACTAACACAGTCTTGGTCTCTGTGGAAAAACACCTACCCTAGAAAGATAGCTATAGACCTTGTGGATAGGTAGCCGCGGTGGAAAGTACCAGCTTAGATTAAAACAAATGAATCATAGAGTCATAGCGACCTGTTCACCCTGCATCATCCCTCTCCCCACATCCTGCCTCTATGTGTATATAACCCCTGTGTGAAAAAATTTAAATAGCGGTTTGATCAGACTCTAGACAAGCCGTGGTTCTTTGTGTATCCCTGTTCCCCCATTCTCTCTTTCAGGTGGTCCCCCGGTCCTAGTCCACTGCCCTGCTGGACGGGGCACAGCATAATCTATTAAGTAGATCTGTTTCTTTTAAACAAAAATTGAATACAAGTTACATATTCTAAACAAGGGTTGAATCCTGTATATATTTAGTTGTAAATTAAGCTTACTCATGTATAGATTTTTTTTTTTTGACTAAAAGCCTTTTTTCTTTTTCAAAATAGGGATTTTTTTTTTTTTTTTTTTAATGAGTGGGAAGTAGAAAAACTTTAGAGATAAGAGTCTTGGAAGTGTAGGACAGACCAAGTTTAGACATAAGATATTAGGGATCATTTGTTTGTGCAGTGGCAGAAGTTGTTACTGTATGAGAGAATTTGAAAATGGAGCATATAATCTTTGGCTATTGATCTGTATTGATTCCGAGTAGTTTGTAGTCTGAGGAGGAGAGAGGGAGTCATAAAACGAAGTTCCATAGGAGGGAATTTCTATAAGTTCTAACATATAGTAGCCCAGATAGCTTGGGCTTAGAGGAGCTCTGCCTGAGGAAGCAGAGGCCTAGGAGAGCTCAAGGAAGAGACAGAGCAGGCAGCAAGAGATGCATAGGTGTGACTGCAGAAGGAGCTGCAGTTGTGGGGGAGGTGAGAGAAAAGTAGCTGAGCTGAGGTAGATAAAGTGCTGTGACAAGAATTTTCGTCTGGGGTATCCCCAACAGAATGGGAACCTTGTCTAGGAGAAATGTTCCAAATCAGAGAAAGGTCCTTGTGATTGGGACCCAGTGGAAGTGAGAGGACCTTCCTGGTACACTGGTGCGCTTTGTAGCAATAGTAGACAAGACAGGGTGCTCGGGGTGACACACTCACCAGACCAGTTTGGCCACGCAGTAGGCTCTAGGAGACAGAAACCAAGGGATGAGGAGATAGACTCTAGAATTTGAACTGAGGGCAAATATAGTGGGTGGCAAAAGCCAGCAGAAACAAATGATCCGTATATACCTTAGGAGAGTAAGGTCAGCAGCTTGGTTTGCAGCAGCAAGTCTTTTGGACAGGAACTGACTTATGCCACTTGGCACCAGATGGATGAAAGTGGGCTCAGTAAAGAAAAGCTACTCCATGGGTGAAAAGGGAGAAGTTTATTCTGAAGTGCCAAGGTTGTCTCCCTCCCGGGAGAAGTGATGGGGAAAGGTTCTGTGGTCTCATGGAGAGGGAGCTTGTGAGCCTGGGTGAGCTTTGTGAGCACAGACTGAATGAGACTAGAGGCTAGAACTGACCTGACAAGTTAATAAGCACCAGAGTCATGTCAATGAAAGAGCTAATTGATCCCTTTTTCTAGAGATAAGGAGAATGATTCCTTTTTTAGTGAGTAGTAACTTTCTTCAAGCCCCTGAAGGAATGCTGGCTTCTGTCTAAATGCCTAACTTTGAGAAAAAGAATTTCTTCAGGGACCAGACACATGTCCCCCGAGTTGAGCTCAGGTCATCAGCTTAGTGGTAAGCACCCTTACTCACTGAGCCATCTCACTGGCCTTCTAGCCATTTTCATATCTCAGTGACCAAGCCATGTAGTGGCCCATGTCTATAATCCCATAAATCAGGAGGCAGCAGGAGTGACCCGAAATCAAGGCTAGTTTTGGACTACTTAGTAGTCCTAGCCGTCTTGAGTTCCAGAGTTTACATGTTGTTAAAAACAATATGTAAAGTGATATAGCGATCATAGCGACGTGGCTAGTGAAACTGAAGTACTAGAGAGCCTCTTGCACAGGATCCTGCACGCAGTAGAGCTTGTCTGTAGAGTGTGTTAACTGAGGCATCCCAT
Organism: Rhabdomys pumilio; assembly: GCA_030674055.1. Taxonomy (NCBI): domain Eukaryota; kingdom Metazoa; phylum Chordata; class Mammalia; order Rodentia; family Muridae; genus Rhabdomys; species Rhabdomys pumilio. Next base: position 155,075,870 of record JANHMN010000001.1, read on the forward strand.
CCATGGTCAGTCTTACTCAAGCTTCCTCCGTCAAACTAGTGAGCCTTGCATCTTTTGGTCATTGTGGGCACTTAGTTGTATGTAGCAAGCTGTTTGAATGTAGTACACTTGAGAGTGATCTAGGTATGGGACAAGTAAGTACCTCCTTGTGTCTCCACCTGTGCTTGGGAAGGACTCTTGACTGGATCCTCTTGAGTTTGGACAGCACAAGAAACTGCTGACCTGTCTTGTTTTTTGTCTACGTCTGCCGTAGCCTGCCAAGCTCTCCTAGAGACAAATGTCAAATGACTCCAGAGCACTTCACTGCACAGAAGATGAAGAAAGCCTATTACCTGACCCAGAAAATTCCTGACCAGGTAGGAAATGTATCTTCCCCCTGGTTACCAACAGCCATCAGTCAAGCAACAAGACTCCAGGGAGATGAGCTTTCCTGTCTAGATCAGAGTTTCTTACCAAGAAGTGGGATGGTGCGATGCACAGAGATTCGTTGACATGTGCATCTTTCTGGCAGCGTGGATGGTTGTCACTGTGCTCTTAGTGCTGTGCTTTACTGGTTCACTCCTATGAGAAACATCAACCTTTAACCCTTTGACTTCTTCCCAAGAGCCGTGGCAGACCTAGGAGGCTTGAGTTCCTCAAAGCAGGTATGGGGTCTGGGTATGAGAAAGGTAGGCATGGGCTGCCAAATCTGAGCTGCTGGGTGCTAGCCTTGATTCAGCAACACACTCTTTCACTCAGCCCGAGTTGTCCCTTGGCTCTAGCCAAGAGTATCTTCTTCCAGGAGCTCAGTTTGTTGGATTTAGAAACACGTATATCTCAGATCAGGTGTTGTTTGTAGTCTCATGGGAGTCCTTGGAGACTTAGAGCACCAGAGCTTTCTTCCCTACCCTAGCTGCTTGTTTCAATGCCTATGTCTCTCATTGTCTGTCACATTGTCCTTCTCTCTATTCCTTGGGCACACACAGGATTTCTATGCGTCTGTGCTGGATGTCTTGACACCAGATGATGTTCGGGTTTTGGTGGAGATGGAAGATGAGTTTTCTCGTCGTGGTCAATTTGAAAGAATTTTTCCTTCCCGAATCTCTTCTCGCTATCTCCGGTTTTTTGAACAGCCACGATATTTCAACATCCTCACCACCCAGTGGGAACAGAAGTACCATGGAAACAAGCTCAAAGGTGATAAGCCTTTCTGGCCCACAGGAGGCCATATTTAGTAGAGTAAATCCCATTAGGCCAAGAAATAGGTTTCTCTGGACAGGAGGTGGGCAATTGATTGTTCCCTGTTAAGTCCCAGCCTCTGCTCATCTTGTCCAGGAGTAGATCTGCTTCGGAATTGGTGCTACAAAGGCTTCCACACGGGGATTGTCTCTGACTCAGCTCCACTGGTAAGTGATGCCATGCAGGAACAGAGCTTTTTCTCAGCTCCTGAGTGTATTATGGTTGGCCTATGGGTACCCTCCTTTTCTCTTTCCTGGTCCCACCTCTTCCGTCTTGCTTTCAAGGATGTAGTTACTCATAAAATGCCCTAGGTGCCTATCTTTGAAGGATCAAAAAGTGATCAGTAACCTTAACTTTCTGATTCTTTGGGGAGAGAACCAAGAGTTATTCACATGACTCCATGATGTAGTATAGGGCAGCTGAGAACTCTGTGTTCACAGGTGAGAGTGGCAGACCTGAGCAAGAATTCCCAAGAGCCTGAGCATTCCTTTTTGAACTCAGCCTGCCCCCTTAAACTTCACTGCTTCCTTTGTTATAGTGGTCTCTGCCAACATCGCTCATGTCTGCCTCAAAGGGTGATGGGACACCGAATTCTGTCAGCAGATCAGAGCACAGCAAGTCAAGGTGAGTACTAGTTCAGCAAGAGAAGGCTTATGGAGTTGGGGAGTCTCTTTCCCCAGATCATGTCAGTGAGAGGAACTCTCCACCTGGCAGTTGGTAGGAGTATCAGACTCTCCAGCCACATAGACAGCCACAGTATCCTCCCGTGCTGTGCTGGTCTTAGCCTCAGCTATGATTTCCCCATCAGAAAGAAGAGCTGCTCCGAGGGAAACATGCTATCCTCTGATGATGGACTAACACCCAAGCCCAAGAAGAGTCAAGCTGGCCTGTCCCCCATATCCAGGAAGACTTTATCCTCGAAGAGCAATGAGAACACCAGCAAACAGTCGAAGCGCTCTACCCAGGGGTTACCTGTCCTCAAGTACTCTGGGCAGAGTTCCAGACTTTCTGCTTCTTCTGCTTCCCAGTCAGTCGCTGACTCCCACCTGACTACTGTGAGCCCATGACTGGTCCTGCCCAGGAGCACTCAGCTACCTCAAGGGAACCAGCCTGCTGACCAGCCTGAGCCTCTGCCCCACCTCCACTTTGCCCCTCATCAGAGTATTTTTGAAGTGGTTCTATTGTAGATATGGGCATCTGGAGGGCTGGAGGGGTAGTGGTGATGGGGAGAAGGTGAGGAAGGTTCACCCTCTGTCACCTTACTGCCTGGCTGCCACCTCATATCTCAGTAGAGAAGCCAGTGACAGCCAAGCAGCCTTATAAAGCAGGGTTTGGTTTCTACACTGAGAGCCATGTGTGATTTATTTGAGGCCCTGGTAAAGGGTTTGAGTTGTAGCTTAAGAGGAGAAAACAGCTATCCACAGAAGTCTCTTGTTCTATGACTGAGAGGAATTCCTTGAAGGTTCTGATTTCTTTAGGACCTCTGTCCTCTACTTATCTTTGTCTTGAAGAGACAGTTTTAGAAACCTTCAGACTTCTTCAAAGACAAGCAGGAGAAACCATGACAGGCTATAGCCCTTTCCTGGCCTCCTGGTCTTGGGGTGACTTCCATAGCATATCTCCATTTAAGCTTCCACCCAGTGAGTAGCTCCCCATCTTCTGTGAGTCTCCGGGGCTCCAGTGAAGAGTCCTGATCATTTTTAGATGCTGCTGTGTAGAGGAAGGTGGAATGAGCTGTTTTCCTCAGTGTGGGGAACTCTAGTCTCTTTGCTTTGAGCAGGGTTTTGTGCCTTGGTGGGCAGATTTCAGCATAGTCACTCTTATAGGACAGGCTTCTCATCTCTGACAGTTAATACTCAGCTGCATCTACCTCCAGCCTGGACTCAGTCCACACTGAGCACTGAATAAACACTGACTGAGTGAACTCTGAATACAGATTTCCAAGGACACTGGCCCCTGAAGCACTACTATTCTCCCCAGTGTGGGGAAGGAGAGCCCAAGGAGGCTAAGATGGGACAGTTTGGATTGGAAGAGGTTTCACTAGAAGCATGGCCCTCCTTAGCCTAATGTTCCCCAGCACTCACCTCCTTGGGACCTGTAATCTCTAGTTTTCTCAGCAGAGGGGTATACCAAGAAGCCAATTGGCTCTGTATCTGATAAGCAAGACTTGCCCTTCGTACACCAAGCTGGCCATCTCTGCTGGCCTCATTCTTCTGAGTTTTGGAAAGAGAAAGACTTCTTTCCACTGGCTCCTGGAGTCCTTGGCCAGTTGGCATGGAGCTCTAAAAAGATAAGAGAAACCCAGCTGAGTTCAAGGCCACAGAGTAGGTGAACATGACGGTCAGTCCTAATGCTGTGTTGACAGTTGTGAAGAAAGCTGGATAACAAAGTCCTTGGCAGTGCCTCCTGCTCAATGATAAAGGCTTCAAAGTCAGACCACAGTGAGAGAGTGCAAGCCGTTCTGGAAAATCTGTTCTGATATCAACAGCCAACACCCTCTTATCCTGGTTATAGTATCCTAGTGCACATGTGACAGAGGGGCCTGTTTTAGCTGATGGACTCCTCAACAGTAGACTCTTAATTCCTCAGCCTGCCCTCTGAGAGTCTCCCATCATAGTCAGTTTCCAACTCTTCAACTGTAGAGAAAGGCCAGCACTGACCAACACAGTAGCTGCCTGGAGTTCACCAGAAGGAGGATCCTGGGGACTCCCTGAGGAGACAACAGTACACTGGCAGTTCTGTTTTGTGTTCTGGGGTGACCCAGCCTTGCCTGAGACTTGTAATCTTTTCCTCAAAAATGCCAGATTGTCTGGGTGTTATGCTCAGCTGAATACACAGTATTCGGTCTTCCTTATATTTGAAGACTGGTAGATCTGTTATGCTAGTGGGAAAAAAGATAGGGCTTGTATATCACATTTCATTTTCAGGAGTGTGAAATCTAAGTTATTTCACATGTATGTTTTAGCACTGGCTTGTCAACAAACAATAATATTCAGCTGAATGAGGAATTTTTTTTTTAAGTAATAGCTTTTGAAAGTTTTAGATTTGTAAGTGTACTGGAATGCACATTTATGGGTGCATCAGTTGTTTTCCCAAGTTGATAAGTTACCCAGCCTCTGGAGGAAGGGGAAGCAAAGGCTTCTGAGACAAGGAATGAAGTAGTCTTTTTCCTTTGTAATAGGAACATGAGACCTACCCTGCAGGGTTGTTTAGTAAGCTAAGCCAAAGTACTGGGGATTGGAGTTTCCAGTTTGTTGGTTTATTATCCAAACATTGTTCTGTGCAAGAAATGTAAAACAATCTTTCCTTGAAACTGTGTGTGGTAGCTCATGCCCTTAACCCTAGCACTCTGGGAAGGCAGAGGTGGGCTGATAAAACCTTTAAAGAAAGGAAACAGCTACAGAGATCTCAGACGAGTCCAGAACAGTGTCTATCACCCTTTACCTAGAGCTTGCCAAAGCACAATTTTTATTATTCCCTCAAATCTTATCACTCCAGTGGGAGTCTCTGGTCTGGCTTCATTTTACAGCATCCCAGGAAAGGGAACATTAAACATGAATATGTGTGTGAAGTGATAATTTGGTTCTCCCAAGATCCTTGGTTGGCAAAGATTAACAAGAGTGTCTAGGAAAAAAACAGCACAGAAGACAGACCTGAGGACTGCTGTGTGGACCTAGCAGCTACCAGGGGGATTGTTTCACTTCAGGCCTATTGTCAGGGTGGTAGCTCTTTTGCTGATCGTGACATCCCATCACCATAGCCAAAGAACATTCTTGGTGGCTTCTGTGGCTGAGGGCCAGTGACGGCTCATCCACACAGTGATTTCCACTTCCTTCTACTGAACTAGTTACCTGGGATAAGATGATGGTCAAAGGCTCTAGGGCACTTCCTCTGTTGGCTTCTTGAACTTCAAGAACCGATTACTGCTCCAACAAATGTCTGGTTTGCTCTGGGCCTGGAAACAATGGTTTTTAGAGAGCTGCATCTTGTCATTTGGAATTTTGATCCAAGCTCTCCAGCGGTGCTTAGCCTTGAGCCTTCATCTGTAGTCCCTGGGGGCTAGCCTGTGCTCATTCAGCTTCTTCCGTCAGCTTCGGATCAGTGGAAGCAGCAAGCGGTCATAGAATTTCTATGTGAGTGAACGATCACAGCAGAAACAGTAGCCATGTGACATTATAAGACCTATGTCTGCTTTAGCCATCAGAATGGACTGAGATTTGGAACACAAGGGATAACCACAGAAGTCAACATTTGAAATGTGTCTGTATCTTATAAATTTCAGTTTAGGAACCAGGGATATCAGTTTCTTAGATGTAGTTATGGGGATTAAATTGTGTATAAAACATCTTTTTAAAAGTGCCTCACAGTGCATATTTCAAATAAATCCTAAAATATCAAATGATTCCCCCAAACCATTTCCTCAGTAGCAGGAGCAGCGCCAGGCATTACAGTGTTCTTAGCTTAGCAGTTCTGTGGCTGAGCTGTGACAGCTAAGCAGACGTGCTCAGGCCTGTGGTAGCAGCGTTTGATAGGACCAGGCTTTTTTGTTAGTGTTCCTAAATTGTGCAACTATTTGCATAATGTTTACATTGTGTTGGGTGTGGTAGTTAATCTAGACTCCAAAGTCCACAGAAGGAGGTGTGCAGGTTAAATTTTAGCAGCAAATGGCAACTCCATTTTACCTAAGGGATTAAAAAAATCTGTGCTCTGGTATCTGAGAAGTCCTAGAACCAATCCCAACAGAGGCTGGAGAACTGTGCTATGACTCTGTCTGGGAGATCAGAGCTAAAGATTTGTTTGAGGTAATTAGCTTAAGAGTTTAGAACCCTATCTGCTGCCAGAGAGGCACAAGTGAAACGTAACACTAAGTGGCCCAACAACTGGAATGCCAGTGTCTGGAAATGCAGAGCCATTGGTAGGAATGCCTGTATCGATGGCAAAGGTGAACAGGTCCATTGATGGTTTGGTAGTTTCTTAAAGAGTAGAACAGCCCATGTCCAGCAATCAGTGAAAGAACAAATAATGTAGTAGACTCTCTAAACATCAGAAAGGAAAAACCGATGCCACAGCTGGGATGATCTCTTTAGTACTGTGCTAAGGGAAAGAAGCCAGAAGCAAGCCTATCTGAAGATTCAGCCCAGAAGAGGAGACAGCTCAGAAGGCAGGGATTCCTGGGGGACTGTAGATGGAGGGGGTGGGATTGACTGTAAAGAGGCACATGGGAATATTCTTTGTCTTAATTGTGGTTGTGATAACAACTGCATATAGTTGGCCAACCTCAAAACTGTCCTGTTAAAAGAAGTATTATACATAAATTTTATAAATAAAGCTGATTTTCTTTATTTTTTTTTTTCAATATTGGGATCTAACCCAGGGTCTCAAACAGCACTAGACAAATGTACTGCTGAGCCACACTCCCTGATCCAAATCTGATTAAGGAATCACACACACACACACACACAGCCATTATCACTTTGTTGAGATGTAGAAATTAAAGCCATGGTCACAATGATGTAATGGAGTGCAGTTAAGATTGAAAGACAGCTGTGATCAATTGGAGTGGACAAAGCCATTGCAGCTTGCATGTGACTTGTGTGAGCATAAGATGTTGATCATAGTTGAACCCTTGTAGTTATTTATAAAGAGCATGTCTACCTGTGATGCAAAACATTGAGAGAAGCCAGATATAGGAGGACATTGTATGATTTGCTGTCATCTGGAGAGAAACTCAGCTGTGACTGCTGAAGTCAGCAGTGGTTGCCAAGGAGGAACCTTGTGGGGTGATAGCAACTGTCTACCTTGGCTGTTGGTTTTGTGGTTAACATGATTGTTAAAACACTGAGCTGTGCATGTAAGACCCTGCAATTGTAGACAGCATTTTAAAAATTGATGTGTTAAATTAGCATTTTAAGTGTACATTTCAGTGGTATTCATTATATTTATATTGTACAACTTTCACTTCCCCTAGTTTTAAGAGTATTTTTTCTAAACTTGAAAGCAAACCACCCACTAAGCAGATGCTCCTCCTTCCTTCCCGTTTCTCCTGCTCTCTGTTCTGTAATCACCAATCTTTCAGTTTTTGTAGGTTCACCCTTTCTGGATATTATCCATAAATAGAATTGTGATCTTTTGTATCTGGCTTATCTGACAGCATGACTTTAATGTTCGTTTTGTAAAACAAGTGGACACTTCATTCCTTTTTGTTATCAGTACATGTCCACGGTGGGAGCTGACTGGCCTTGCCTGACATTTTCATCATACTTGTTTACCTCCCATGTCCCTTTCCTCTTCACTGACAGTCACTGTATGTATGTGTGTGCACTTTGAATAAAGGCTACGCTAGAGTGAGAAAAGAGTGTGTGAGGGAAGGCTTTTTAAAAAAATACATTTATTTTGAATTTGTGTGTGCAGATGTCCTCAGAGGCCAGAGGTCAGATCCCTTTGGAGCCTGAGTTACAGGCAGTCCTCAGCCACCTGGTGTGGGTGCTGGGAACCATGCTCGGGTCCTCTGCAACAGCTGTACATGCTCGTAACCCTGAGCCATCTCTTCAACCCTCTAAACCTTTGGTTTAGTTCGCTTCTGTTTGGTTTCATATCCTAGGCCTTGAACTTTTACCTTGGCCTTCTGAGTACTGGAATTACAGGTGTGTACCGCCACACCTAACTTTGGTGTTGCTCTTTCTGAGCTTGTCTTATTTTGCTTAACATCATGGTCTCCTGTTCCATCCATTTTCCTGCAGGTGACACAGTTGTGTTCTTCATAGGTGAACAAATGCCATTGTGTACATGGGCTGCATTCTCTGTCAGCTGAGGACCAGTGTCTGGCTGTGGTGCCTGCCTGTACTGTGTCATTCAGAGATGGAAGGGTGTCTGCTGTGTGAGAGTCCTCCAAACGCATTCCCAGGAGTAGACTTGGGCTGTATGGTAGTTCTAGTTTTTCATTTCTGAGGAAGCTCCATATTTCATTTCCACAGTGGCCATACTGATTACATCCCACCAGTGTGAGTGTTCTTTTCCCTGTCATTTTCAATAGCGTTTGTTTTCTTACTGACAGCCAATCTGAGTGGGAGAAATGCAATCTCAACATACCTTTGGTTTGTATTTCCCTGATAGTTAATGATACTGGACAGTTCTTAAGATGTATTTATTGGCCGGGCGGTGGTGGCGCACGCCTTTAATCCTAGCACTTGGGAGGCAGAGACAGGCGGATTTCTGAGTTCGAGCCCAGCCTGGTCTACAGAGTGAGTTCCAGGACAGCCCGGGCCACATAGAGAAACCCTGTCTCGAAAAACCAAAAAAAAAAAAAAAAAAAAAAAAGATGTATTTATTGGCCATTAACATTTTTTTAATTAAGTGATAATGCAACTGTAATTCTTTTGGAGAACTGTCCAGTCTGTTTGCCCATTTATTAATTAGCTCTTTGGGGGATGTTGGTATTTGATTAAAAAACAAAAAAACTTAGTTCTTTATGTATTCCAAGTATTAATCTGATCACAAGTGAAACTAGCAGAGACTCCATGCTCCATGTACTTTGATGTTAGAAATTTTTTCTTAAAAAAATAATTCACTTAAACATACCAAGAAGTATAAAGAAAATAAAATGTATGATTTATCACCATTACCAACTTTCCATGCATCCTAGTCACGTGAGAGAGTTGCTGACTTGTTTATGTCTCTTCTTAATGAAATGTCAGCATTTTAGTGAAACCCCATGCTTTTACCAATATCTCTGTGTCCATCATGGCTTGGCACTTGGACCTGACTCTGGCAAGTGAGGGAATGAAGGACAGACATGCACTGATACAGAAAAACTGGGTTCATATGGGCTGTGCTGGCTCTGATAGAGCACACAGCCTACACCACAGTGGTGAAACTCAGCTTGTTTATTATGTCGAGCACAGGGTGGGGGGGAACAGCTGGAGGATAACACCTGGGAGGAGGAAACTAGTTGCTGGGGTTTGCACACTGGTCAATCATTCCTAAACATTTGTACTTGCACGCACTGTCAACATTCACACTAAGACTGTTGACTAGAAGGTTTTGTTGTTCTGGACAGTCGGAGGCACTGAATCCTTGGCAAGGCTGTGTCCATAGTAACAGTACACACATTCAGAGCTTCCTCAGCTCCCCATTCAGTATCTCTTGTTCTAGTAAACTCTTCTGTTCAAGGTGAGTATCCCAGCTGGGCATTTCGGCATATGCCTATAATCCCAGCAGAGGTAGAGGCAGCAAAATCACAGCAAGTTAGAGGCTAGCCTGGTCTACATAGAGACTTTTAGGTCAACTAGGGTTATTCAGTGGAACTCTACCTCAAAAACAAACCAAACAAATTACTCCAAGCCAGAAGATAGGAAGCCTTATCCCTAAATAATGCGTAGAACTTCCCAGTGTCTTGTCTTTCCTTCCTTCCTTCCTTCCTTCCTTCCTTCCTTCCTTCCTTCCTTCCTTTCTTTTTGAATATTGACAGTTATTTTTATTGTTACACAAAAAGCACCTTTAGCAAGTCAATTTCTACATACAAAAACTCAAAAGTTTGTCTTGAAAGATTTAGCACCTATGCAATTCTCAGCCATGGGAGACTTCTTGGTTTACCATTCAGGACTCCAGACTGTGTTATACAAGTCTCTTAAAAGAATAGCCCCATAAAATCTCAGAAGTCATTGACAAAAAGCCACTTCAGAGCTTGCGTGCCATCATTCCAGAATTATGCCTGTTGTTCAACCTTGTCCCACACATTTAAGACACTTATCTCATTGTTCTACGATCTTCTCAAGTGTAATCCATACTCTTTTTTTTTTTTTTTTTTAATTAATCTTTTTTACAGTCCTGTCTTTTTTTACAGTCCGAACTTGCAGGACCAGCCACGGAGGGTGCAGCAGCTGGAGCATTTCACAGCATTCTCTTTAGAAATGTACCACAGCAGAGAACAAAAATAGTCCCTTTCTTTGTAAAAATTAAAGATCAGACATAGAACTGTTAAGAACAAGCAGAAGAAACATATTCTAAACATAAGGGGAACAAAGTTTAAGGTTCCAGGTCCTTAGGGCAGCTGGGGACTTCCCAATAGCTGAAAAGCTTCTGTCATTAGGAATCAGTTGTCTGAGTCCAGCTATTTTAAACACATTTTTTATCTCGCTGGCAGAATTAAACTAAGTTCATGTTCCCGGGCCCAGGAGCCAACTCCTATCCTGATGGTGGAGAAATGTATCAATAATTTGGAACAAATGTTTATGATGTCCCAGCTTAAAGAGTCTGTGATCTTCTGGCTCGTTGTTACAGTTAGAGTCTGTTCTGAGACCCTAATTAATCAGTAGTGGCTTGATTACAATAAATGCTTGTCATCTGCATTGACCTGGTATTTGAGTTATGTTGCATTTAAGTGGATCACATAACAAAATGGGATATTTAGAGAGCGGAATAAATGAAGGGACTCTGGCCAATTTAAACATGGCAAACAGCTCTGGCAGGCTCTGCCTTGCTAAAAACCTGTTAGATGACATTCCTAAAGCTGGCCACCAAGGTTTTCTCTTATTTGGCCACTTCTACTTCTGATGCTGACTATCAAGGTTCAACTATCAAAGTAGTGAAGTCCAGCAATCAAAAGCCCCCTTTGGTTCACCTAATCCACATACCAAATCAAAATTAAACACCTCTTCCTAACACGGTTTCCCGTTTTACCTTTATAAAGCACTATTTTCCTATGGCCCATGTCTGTCTCCTCTCTACCCAGAGACACTCCTTTTTTCCTCTCCAGGATATATACCCCTGCCCCCTCTCCCTTGTTTCCTTCCCCTTCTTTCTTGTCCTCTATCTCTGCCTTTGACTCTTATTCCCTGCCCTCTGTCCCTCTGGAGTAAATAAATCTCCTTTGTGCTGAGAACTTGGTCTGTGGAGTCCTGGGCTCATGTATACATATATACAAGCAGCTACGTGCACAGAAGTTCAATTCTTTCTTCAGAAATGACAGAGACAAGGACTTTCTTCCCTTTCTTTCTTTCTTTCTTTCTTTCTTTCTTTTTTTCTTCTTTCTTTCTCTTTCTTTTTTTCTTCTTTCTTTCTTTCTTTCTTTTTTCTTCTTTCTTTCTCTTTCTTTCTTTCTTTCTTTCTTTCTTTCTTTCTTTCTTTCTTTCTTTCTTTCTTTCTTTCTTTC
>JANHMN010000001.1:155094711-155115023 GCA_030674055.1 Rhabdomys pumilio
CTCTCTGCCTCTCTCTCTGCCTCTCTCTGCCTCTCTCTGCCTCTCTCTGCCTCTCTCTCTGCCTCTCTCTCTGCCTCTCTCTGCCTCTGCCCTCTGCCCTCTGCCCTCTGCCCTCTGCCCTCTGCCCTCTGCCCTCTGCCCTCTGCCCTCTGCCCTCTGCCCTCTGCCTCAGTGCTGAGACTAAAGGAGCGTGCCACCACCACCTGGCATAGTGCCTCTGTTCTTCAGTGCTAGTCTCAACACGGCACTTCAGCTGTCCCTTGCCATATTTCTGTTTGCTCCTTACATTTTAACTTCTATTTCCACAGTTTCACTGTCCCTGCAAGTACATACCCTTTAAGAAGTGCTGAGGAATGAAACCTGGACCTTCTGCAGGCCAGGCAAGCACTGCACAGCTGAAGAGACACCCCAGTCCCTTTCACACTCCTCTTATCTAATGTATGTGTGAGATGAGACAGAGTCTCACTAGGTAGACCAGGCTTGCTGCTCCTGCCTCTGCCTCTTGTATGGTGGGATGAGGTATACCATTATACTCAACAGCTCTGTTCTCTTAATGATAAGTTTTACCTGTAGGTCATCACGTTGATCCCAGTCTTACTGCATGTAGTTTAAAATACACCCAAATGGCTACTTCTGTATATTGCTTAGAAGTTTCTTTCGAATATCCTAAGCTATCACCCTTAAATACAGCCTTCCATAAATCTTGGGCATGAATGGAATTCAGGTAAATTCTTTGCTGCTTTAGAACAAGGTGTTCCTACTCTTCTCCTTTGACCTTTCACCTGTGACTTTGTCAGCGTAGCCTTTACAAACACTACTCCACCCCAGTAGAAGTTTCTGTCTGTATCCATTTTGTGCTAAAGCAAAGCTTCTGAGACCAGTGTCTCTAGCCAGCTTGTTCTAGGCTCCCCAAGCTGAACTGGGAAACTCAAGGTTCAGTGAAAAACCGTGTCTCTGGGGAAAAAAGGTAGAGCGTGAGAGAGCAGGGTGCCCTGTGTCTTCCTCTGGCCACTGTGAACGAACACACACACGCACAGGCACACACACATGCACAGGCACACGCATGCACACATATACAACATACACACAAAATAAAATTGGAAGCATCTTTGTCTTTTGTAGTTCTGAGCTATAGCCCTAGGCCTACATTTTTCTTTTTATTAAAAAAATACCAAGCATCCTGGGATGAAAATACAATGTGAACATATGTTAAATTTACATATAATTATCTTTAAAATATTTATTTATTTTATGAGTGTGTGTGTGTGTGTCTGTCTGTCTATCTGTGAGTTTATGTATTCTACAATGTGGGTGCTGAACCCGTCTTCCTAAAGTGTAGTAGTAAGTGCTCTTAATCACTGAAATATACCTCTAGCTCCAAATTTACATGTAAGTTTCTATTAAGTTAAAACCTTTTGAGGTTTTATGTTTATTTTATGTGTATGAATATTTCCCTGACTGTATGTCAGTGTATCATGTGCCTACATTGTCTAGCAGGGCCAGAATTCGGCACTTGATCCCCTGATACTGGAATTACAGGTTGTTGGAATACTGGGGAACTGAGAATTGAACATTGAACCCAGTTCCTCTGGAAGAGCAGCCAGTGCTCTTAACTGCTAAGCTATCGTTCCAGCCCCTCTATTAAATTTTTACCTTCTAACAATATTGACCCTGAGCATGATAAGACGTCATCTAGTTAATTTCTCTTCTTTTAAACTCCCTGGCTTGAGGTCCTCTCTTGTGGCCCCCAGTTGCCTCTGCACGTTTGTCATTTTGTGGATTGGGTTTTTCATCATTGTTAATATGACTGAAAAGCCTGTTGTAAAATGAAGGGCTGGGCCTGTGTCTGTCTACTTCTGTCCCCCAAGTCTGAGCACTGGGATCTGCCTGTCTCAGGGTCCAGCATCTGCAAGTGATCCACTCCTTGTCCTTGATCCAGGTGTAGGCTGTTCTGCTGAGCCTTCTATCAGGCTGCGGGGCTGGGGAGCCATGGGTGTTGAGCGTGGTCATAAGCAGTGCTCACACTCAGGAGAGTGTTACAGACAAAGCTTCTCCTGAGTCGCCTTCTGGCCCTCCTCTACTCTCACCTCTGTATTCCACCGTTCTCCAGGTTTCAAAATGAGTGGACTGTTTTTCCTGTCAGGCTCTCTGGTAGAGTTCTCTTTGAATTCTATGACAGGTCTGTCTTCTTGCATTTAGAACAGGCATTTTTTTTTTATATAAATATTGAAGTCATCACTGCACACTTGGACAAAATGTCCTTTTGTAGGGCTTGTGGCAGATAGAGAACCTGCCTAGCCTGCCCTAGGCCCTGGGTACCATCTCCAGCCCTGAAAATTAGTCATGGTAAAGAAATATAATGAAAACATGTGAAATGCCCACCCACTGGATAATAAATCATATGTATTCATGCAGTGGATTTCTGTGTAACAGTTGTAGTGATCACGTGACCCTTTTTATTTTCTGTTTTGTTTTCCATACGAGGTATTTGGATCTCGATTGGTCTGGCCTTAGACTCTCTATGTAACCAAGGCTGGCTTTGAACTCAAAATCCTCCTGCTTGCTTATGGCTGAAGTACTGAGATTACCAACATGCACCACTACTCCCGCCTCCAGCTCTCCTTTTTGAGACTGGATCTCAGTTGCTCAGTCTGCTGCTGGACTCCTGAGCTCAAGCGATTCGTGCCTCAGCCTCTGACCCTTAGAATTATAGTGGTGCTTGGTTTGCATGTTGTTTCATTCACTTTCCAACAGGAGCGTCTTCGAGATGCCATGGATCACAGTGCCACTGGCTTGGTTTGGTGTGGCAGGAGCGCATCCAAGCCCAGGTTCAGAGCAAGGGGAAGCTGGAATGCTGTGAATTATTTAGCACCTCTGGTTACTTGGAGATGTAGATTCGGCTTGTGTGAGGGGTTGGTGTTACCTTCTGGTGGCACTCTGACAGCACTCCCCTGCCTGCGATCCAGAATGAGCCATCTTTCTGGCTTTTGCCAACCAGATTAGGCAAAGGAGCAACTTGTGCCTGAGGTTAGGTCACTCTTGTTTATCCAACTGTCAGCTCTTGAGGCCTGGCTAGGGGACTTGGCAAAATAGCACTTGGCCTTTGTGAGTTTACTTTGGTTATTGGGCCTATTGGCTGGTTTGAATGTTGTCATGTGTTGTTGAACCCATCACCAAACCAAATAGAACCCTCACTAGAAGAGGCCAAAATGCAGTTGTCTGGTTTTGGGGTTTTTTTGTTTTTTTGCTTTTTTTGTTTTTTGTTTTTTCTTTTTTTTTTGAGTTGAAAGAACTTTTCTTCTCTCTGTCCTTCCCTTCTATCCCCCACCCCCACCCATCCTCTGTGTAGTCCTGGGTAAGAAGCCCCAGAGCCCCACACATGCTAAGTCCACACTCTACCCCTGAGCTGCACCCTGAACTCAGGAACAACTTCATTGAGATAATCACATACTATGCCACTCGGACATTTAACACTTAATTTTTTTAGTAGGCTTACTGACTCATGTAGTTATCACCCTGAGAGAAACAGGATTCTATTCAGTAGTGTTTATTTCTTCACTGGGAATCAGATTTATGCCTTCTAGGCACTATACTTGTAATTTAGCTAACAATCTCCAAGACCTGCCTCAGCTTTCCACTCTGAATATATAGGCTAGCTACTGTGTGTCTCTGGAATTAATTACTCAAACAATCCTCTTTAACTGGCAAGGACAGGTAGATGTGTGTGTGTGTGTGTGTGTGTGTGTGTGTGTGTGTGTGTGTATGTTAAATTCATACATATCAGTCAACCAAGGCCTGACAGATTCAGCCAGTAAAATCACAAAGAGATACTTTTAGGTTTAGATAGTTACTTAGTATAAAAAAAAGAATAAAACAGTAAAATAATAAATAAATAAATAAATAAATAAATAAATACAGTAAAAAATAAATAATTAAAAACCACAAAGAGATATTTTAAGGTTTAGATAACTTGTTATTTAGTGTAAAAAAAAAATAAGCCCAAGATGCTATTCCCCAAGATCCGTGTGTCCCCATTCCCCACCCTCCAAAACACCCAAACCCCAGGCAACTATAAATTCAGTGTGTGTTATAGGATACTCTCCAGTCTAAAAAGCCCTTTTCAAGATTTTTTTATTCTTTACCTGCTTTCTTCCTTTCCTCCTCTTCCTTCCTTCCTTCCTTCCTTCCTTCCTTCCTTCCTTCCTTCCTTTTGTTTGTTTGTTTATTTATTTATTTTTTGAGAAAGGGTTTTTCTGTGTAGCTCTGGCTGTTTTGGAACTTATTCAGTAGACCAGGCTGGCTTTGAACTCAGAGATCCATCTGCCTCTGCCTCTTGAGTGCTGGGATTAAAGGCGTGCGCCACCACTGCCTGGCTTTGCACCTGCTTGTTGCAGAATATTTGCTCACACTGTGAACTCCACGATTGTGTTACTTACTAGAAAAACCTATTTCTAGTTGTGGGTTGGCTCAGCCCATGCACACTTTAATCCAAGAGCTTTTTGTTTGTTGTAAACAGGACTAAATAAACTCAACTATAGGTCAAAAAACCAGTTGACGGGAAGTGAACATAGGACCACCCCCTCCCCCAGCAAGTGACAGGAAGTCAGGAGGAAGGATAGAGACACACAGTAAGTAGAAGGGAAGGACTTTCAGTTTGAGGGGTTTTTGAGATGATGTGGAGAAGGAGAGTTTCCTTTTGGGACATAGGCTGAGGAGGAAGGTCAGCTGAGTGCTTTTTCTGTGTCGATGACCTAGCAGGCTTTCACCCCAACACCTGGCTCCCTTGTCTTTATTGGTAAAATGTTTGAGATTTTTGTTAAAAACATTCTTTCTAAGATGAATAGGGCAGAAAGTCTCAGGCCACCTCAGAATCCAATGAAATGACACCAATCAAAAAGTTGCCTCATAGCCGGGCGGCGGTGGCGCACGCCTTGAATCCCAGGCAGGCGGATTTTTGAGTTCAAGGCCAGCCTGGTCTACAGAGTGAGTTCCAGGACAGCCAGGACTACACAGAGAAACCCTGTCTCGAAAAACCAAAAAAAAAAAAAAACAAAAAAAAACAAAAAGTTGCCTCATGGTAGCTCCAGCCAGGCTTCTGATTCTGTCCTGTTCCAGGAAGTTCACAGGGTTCCTAGAGTCTGAGGTGCAAGGTGTTGTTGGCATAGGTATTTACAAAGCTGACAGGTTGGGGGGGGGGGTCATTCTCTAATAATTTTCCCATGGCATTTAAATCAGAATGGTTAAAAAATGGGATTAAACAGAAACAGGCCACACTCCTCAGATAATGTAATTCATTTTACTAATAAAGGCTTGTATCAAGTCTGCTGTTTGCCTGAAGTAACATCTGACTACATTGTATACAACATGATCTTGCAAAGGTTGGTTAGGACTGCTTAGAGAACAGGTTTGTCCCAGCTTTTTTTTTTAAGAGACTAACTAGAGCTATTGACAATCCCGTGTTCTTACTCAGCTGGCCCTTACGTGGTTGCCAACCTCCAAAAGGCCTGCGTGTGACAAGGCCAAGTAAGGCGATGCCCACCTTTAATCCCAGCACTTATGATTACAGGCAGATCTCTGTATGCTTGATGCTAGCCTGGTCTACATGTGAGTTCCAGGGCAGCCAGGGCTACATGTCTCGAACAATAAACAAGCTGTGACAAAAATATCAAAGAGGTTAACAGCACGGTGAGATTAAGGGGACCAAATCAGAAAATCGATCTTGTGCTATCGTCTTTCATGGAGGCTGAGCCTGTCTGAAGTTTGGCTGTTGGGAAGTTTCTATGAGTTCTAGAATTCAGATTCTTCACTGGCCACTTGTCAAGTTGGAAATTGGTGGTAGCTGCCCAGAGTAGATACAGTTTGGACAGGAGCTGAAAGAAGGATCATGGTCTCTTCCCCGGTTCTTGACCTACCAGGGCTGGCTCGTTCCCAGCATCCTCTAAAACAGAGTAGTTGCTCCCCTACCACAGTTCAGTGTTCCGTCTCCATGGTAGTTACATCTCCTTTTTCTTTATCTTTTTACATGTCTACATGTGTCCCATGTTTATCTCAAAGAGGCTCAACGGCTTCTTCCCTATATACCTTCTATCATCTTCAAATACCTCCCATGCCCTGCTGTATGAACCACATGAGGGCCATCTTAGTATGGCTTAGTATGGCTCTCATCATCATGGCTGCCACGGTTACCTGGGCTCAGTAAGTTAGAGCCAGCCATTCACTTCCTTATCTCTGCTATTTACAAATTCTCAGTTTCGGTTCCCAGAGTGTAGGTGTTTCATGAGAAGGAGCTGGGTGTTTCCCGGAGACTGTCCCTGTGACTCCTTGGGCTTGTGCACTACATACAGCCTGGGCTCTGTGGCCCAGGATGGAATTGACTGTTCCTGTGTCCTGAGCAATGGTGTATTCAGTAGACTATGATCTGATCAAGTTATTCATTCCTCTTGTGTTAACCCCAAGCAGACTTTTTCACAAATAGGTAGCTCAGGACTTGCATAGCTGTGATACTGTTAGAATGGAATGTTCACCCTAGGGCTGAGACTTCTCATCATGTCATCCTGTGGCTAGATACCAGCCAATGCTGCCAGGAACCAGAGAAGACTGGATAAGGTATATTGTAGGTTTTCCCCAGGACTGTTGCCATAGACTTGCCCACTAAACACTATTTTTTTTCCAGTTGCAGGGGAGGGTGTTTTTGAGACAAGTTTCTCTGTACAACCTTGGCTGTCCTGGAACTCACTCTGTTAACCAGGCTGGCTTTGAACTCACAGAGATCAGCCTGCCTCTGCCTCCCAAGTGCACCACCATGGCCATCACAGTATACTTCTGCCTCCCTCCTGCCTTCTCTCTCTGGCTTGCTCTGTACCCCAAGCTAGCCTCCAACTCATGGTCTTCCTGCCTTAGCCTCCTGAGTGTTGGGATTACAGATGTGAGCAGCAACATGGACAGGCAATTATCCCTCAAATGGAACATTCTGGAAGATGATGTCAAGCAAGTTCCAGATCCACAACTCAAGAGTCCACAACTGTTGCATATGTGTCTTTTTGACAGTTAACTCCTGCCTGAGGAATTGGAACTTGACTTACAGACAGTGGTGAGCCACCTTGTGGATTCTGGGAATCGAACCTGACTTTTCTGGAGGAGCTCCCAGTGCTCTTAATTGCTGAGCTATCTCTCCAGCCCTTTCAATGGATTATTAAAACAAACAAACAAAACCACATAAAGTTGGGTAGTGAGGGAGAAGGGGTTGATCTGGGAAAGAGTTAAGAGGTAAAATCTGGGGATGAACATGGTCAAAGTACATTGCATAATTTTTTTTCAAAGATTTATTTACTTTTATTTTATGTGTATGAGTGCTTTGCCTGCATGTATATTTGTGCACCATATGTATACCTGGTACCTGCAGATAATTAAATTAATTAAATAATGAATAAAAGTAATTTTTTAAACCTCTGGAGACTAGAAAGTGGCTCAGTCAGTAGAGTGCTTGCCTACCACTCATGAAGTACTACTGGCTCCAGTCCCCACCATTGCAGAACCAGGCATGGTAGCACACACCTGCCCAGAATTTAGGAGGTAGATTCTACATAGCATATTCCAAGCCAACCAGGGCTATCTAATGAGATAATGTCTCAAAAAAGAAGAAGAGGAAGAGGAGGAGGAGGAGGAAGAGGAGGAAGAGGAGGAAGAGAGAGGAAGGGGAGGAGGAGGAAGGGGGAAGGGGAAGAGGAAGAAGGGAAGGAGGAAGAGGAAGAAGAAGGGGAGGAGGAGGAGGAAGAGGAAGAAGAAGGGGAGGAAGGGGAGGAGGAAGAAGAAGAAGGGGAGGAGGAGGAGGCAGCTCTACCTAGCCAACCAGGCCCCTTGTGGCCTAGGCTGTGTGGCAGCCTCCCAGAACAAGCAAGCAGGTTTTTTTTTTTTTATATGGAATTTGAAAAACCAATAGTCTTTTCATCTTTCTTCTTTACCCCTCTCCTCCCTTCCCCTCCCCATCTCAATTCTTCCCCTCCTCATCCCTCCCTCTCACTCCTCTCCCCTTTCCATTCCCATCTCTCCCCTCCCCTTCTCTTCTCTCCTCCCCTCTCTTGGCTAAAAGAGTATCTCTTTTTCTCTCTCTCTCTCTTTCTCTTTCTTTCTTTCTTTCTTTCTTTCTTTCTTTCTTATTATATTTTTGAGACAGGGTCTCACTATGTAGCCCTGCCTAACTTGAAACTTGCTATGTAGCTGAGACTGGCTTCAAACTCCTAGAGATTCACTAACCTCTGCCTTAAGTGCTGGGAATAAAGGTGTGTGCCACCATATTCAGCCTGGAGGGTGTCTTAAGTAAAAAGTGTCTGGGCTGTTAATGTAACCCACCCAGGGACTGTGCACTCATGTAACCTGTGTGCATGAAGCCCTGGGCTCACTCATCAGTACCCCTGTCATCTCAAAATTTAGACAGATTTATTCTTTTCCTCAATTTTTCATGTAAAAAATTATATACAGTAATTAGAATGGTGGAATCTTTAGTCCTTTACTTTTTGGTGAAAACCCAGGATGATACCAACACCTGAGTTTTCCATATGTTACCAAATCCTGGAAAAACATGGATCCAAACACATGGCCTTTTCTATAAAATTTAAGCCAAAAATACCTGAATTTCTATGACTTTTTTCAGCTTTTTAACTTAGAAATTACTCTGATGTTTACTACCTGTTACCAACTTTAATGTAGCTTTGAGGCCTTAATGTGTGTGAGAAGCTGACTTATAAGTGTTTTCGTAATTGATTGAAGCTGTTACATCAAGATTCTTTATGACAACTGAGGCTGTGAGATGTTTCCTTGCTGAAGACTATCCCTAAAGCTAACTTGCTACACAGGATTCGATGAACAGAGTGTTAAGCTCTCATTTGCATATTTATTCTTAGGTCACACATAGACTTCTTGTGATCTAAAATAACCAACAGGAGAAAGTTGTGTGTCTCCCATGCATTGCATGCTGACAGCTTGGGAGATGTGTTTTCATTAAGCCAAGAGTATTAGTCTTGTTTATCACAGAGTTACAGAAGAGATCATTTTGTTCCAGGCTGGAGTTATGGTTTTATGACTTTGGGTCAAGCTCTGACACATAAGTCCTAGCAGAGATAAACATAACCTTCCAGCTGGGACACCGGGCACGGAAGCATGTGAAGACACTTTCATTTTTAGTGCACCAACCAATTTACACCAACTTGTTTATTGAAAATTTATTCTTCAATGTGAGCACAAGATGTTTGGTTTAATTCAATAGTTTTAGTTTATGTGCTCTTTCTTCTATAAACTAATCTGAAAAGAATTCATTAAACAATTTATTATGCATATAGACACAACGTTTAATATGTACATGAAAGTAACACATGACAACACACATATACTTAAGACCTTTTGCTCTTAGTGTTGGGACAGAATAATACAGCAATATAAATTTGCAAGTTCATGAAAAGACTTATTTTCTGGACTCTGGGCTGGTCTCAAATTTGCAATCCTCCTGCCTTGGCCTCTGGAATGCTGGAATTACAGGCACCCCTGACCACCATTTTTATGCTGACTCAATATTTGGGTGAAGCAATTCTAAAGGGGTGGGGAGAGGATGAGTCACACAACATGTGACCTTTTGTTCTGTCTGTCCTCTTATATGTTTTTAAGATTTGCTCAAGTTATGGCTTGCATCAGTATCTGTCTCATGACTGAACAACACCCCACTGTACATACACATAGCTTGGTTATCTGTTCATCTAGTGGTGGTTGTCTGGGCTGGTGCATCGTTTGCTGTTCTATCTCTGTAAATGTTGTGGACAACTCTGTGCAGACACATGTTTTCTTTCTTGTGTACATAGGACTGGAATTGCTGGATCACACGTTCTTCTGTTTCAAACTTTTCCATGGCGAGTACCTTATTTGTACACTCCACTGGCAGTATTATGAGTATTCCAGTTTCTCCTTCATCAACACTTATTTCCTAGTTTGGGTTTTCTTTGCTTGAAGTTTCCAAGCTATCCTAATAGGCATATCATGATATATCATTGTAATTTTGATTTTGGGGTGTGTATGTATATGTGTGTGGGGGACATGGTACACATGTAGAAGTCAGAGACAGACATTTATTCACTTATTTATTTGTTTATATTTATAAATAATAATTTTGCTGGTGTGAATTTTTATTTTTTACAATAATTTATTTTTTATTAACATCTGATCACAGCCCCCTCCCTTCCTCTCCTCCCAGTCCTACCCTTACAAATCCCTCCCCTCCACCAGCAACAGTGTCAACTGGCCAGACTCTCCCTTCCCCCTCCCCGGAGTTCTTGGGAACTGGACCACCAACCAAATAGTACACATGGTGGGACCCACGGCTCCAGTCTCATATGTGGCAGAGGATGGTCTTGTTGGACAGCAGTAGGCGGAGCAGCCCTTGGGCCTGAGAGGTTTCTATGCTCCAGTGTAGAGGAATGACAGGGCTGGAAGATGGGAGTGGGTGGATGGGTGGGGGAACATCCTCATAGAGGCAGGGAGAAGGGGGATGAGATAGGGGGTTTTCGGAGGGGAGACTTGGAAAGGGGATAATGTTTGAAATGTAAATAAAGAAAATATCCAATAAAAGAAAAAAAAAAACTAATCCGTCCCCCTGAAGAGAAGGGGAAGGCTCCCTTAGGTACCACCCCACCCAGAGTCATTTAGTCCCAGCAAGACTAAGCACATCCTCTCTCACCAGGCAGTCTAGGAAGGAGATCCAATGGCAGGCAACAGAGTCAGACAGCCCCAGCTCCAGTTGTTAGGGGACCCACACGAAGACCAAGCAGCACATCTGGTACAAATGTATAGGAGGCCTGGGTCCAGTCCATGCATGCTCTTTGGTTGGTGGGTCAGTCTCTGTGAGCCCCCATGGGCCCAGGTTAGTTGACTCTGTGGGTCTTCTTGTAGTGTCCTTGATCCCTCCGGCTCCCTCAATCCCATCCTGGACTCTTGCACAAGACTCCTGAGCTCTGTAAAACAACAACACAAATACATCTACAAGATAATGAGGAAGTAAAATGGGGGCACATGTAGCCCACTTCTCATCTGTCTGTCTATACACTGGGGTATGGACTTTGTCTTTTCTGCCGTGTTTGTTAGTGTCTGCCTAGTCCCAGGATGGGCTGGGAGCTCCACAGGTAAACGCTGATGAGTTCTGCTCCCTCCATCTTTGGAGTCCCACCAGGTGAGGACCAGCCCACTCATCCATCTCAATGACATGTTAACTCAGCAAAGCGGCTCTGAGGCAACACAGGCAACACCCTGTCGGATCCCTGGAACTGGCTGGCTGGCTCAGGTTACCTCCTAATGTTCGCACACAGGGCAGCAGCACACATCTCTCAGCAAGTGTCCCGATGTCTTTCTAAAATAAGTCCTTACATAAGGAGGTCCTTGTTAAGTGCTACCAAGTAAACTGACCGAGAGAAGTCTAAAAGGAAAAGGAAGAAGTTTTCCAGAAACTCCTGCACAGATAGCCAGGGAACTTTGGAAGCTCTGGGTTTCAGGGAAAGATACTTGTGCCCAGCTCAATGGCTTTTTATCTAGTCTTTTTTTTTTTTCCTTCAAAATGTTCATTATTTTATATGTATGAGTGTCTTGCCTACATGCATGAGAGGCACCATGTGTGTGCCTGGTGCCCGTGGAAGCCAGAAGATGAGGTCAGCTTCCCTGAAAGCAGACAGTTGTAAGCAACCATGTAGGTGCTAAGAATCAAACCTGGGTCCTCTGAGGAGATGGCTTTAACTACTGAGCCATCTCTTCAGCCTCCTTACTAAGTATTTTAAAAATGATTTTCCCCTGATTCCAAGACTGTGGTATAAAATTTGGAAAACGAATTACAGTATAAAGAAGGAAGTACATTTATCTACAAAGTGGTATTTGCCACTGCAGGTCACCACCATTCACATTGTAATAAAAATGAACTTTTTGTAAAAACATGAACATTTTTGTTCTTTCTTTTTGTTATGTGGCCCAGGCTGGTCTTGAACCTGTAATCTTCCTGACTCTACTTCCCAAGTGCTAGGATTACAGGTCTCAAGTGTGCTAGGCAAGAGCTCCCCCATTTGTTTAGCTACATCTCCAGACCTTTAATTCTTTTTTTTTTTTCTTTACTGGAAACTTTAAAGATTTATTATTTTTTATTTATATGGGTACACTACAGCTCTCTTCAGACACACACTAGAAGACTGCATCAGATCCCATTACAGATGGTTGTGAGTCACCATGTGGTTGCTGGGAATTGAACTCAGGGTCAATGGAAGAGCAGTCAGTGCTCTTAACCACTGAGCCATCTCTCTAGCCCTTTACTGGAAACTTTAGGAAAAGTAAAAACAAAACAAAACAAACTCATTCACAGGCAAATGGGTACAACTAGGGCTCACTTAAAACTTTAGGAGCACTTGCATGAATGTGGGGGCTCAACAGGTTTCCCTGCCTTCTAGAACTATCCGAGTGATGGTTAGTGACTTACACGTCAGAAAATATTGTTTCCTGTTTTCTCCTGAATTAAAAAAAAAAAATTAGACATGTCCACAGTTCAAAACTTTAAAAACGTATTATGCTACACATTAAACAGTCTTACTCCTTGTGTAGATTTGAATGAGAGATGTTCCCCCATAATCTTGGACATCTCACCACTTGGTCCCCAGTTTGTAGTGCTGTTGGGGAGTTTTAGGTAGTAGGGCTTTGCTGGGGGCTGTACATCGTTGGGAGTGTGCTTTGAGCGCCCAAGTCCTTACCCTGCTGCAGGGTAAAGTTCAAAGTTCACACTCTGTGCCTCAGCTTGTGGTTCAAGATGAGAGGTCTCAGCTTCCTGCTTCTGCCACCATGCCCCACCCCTACCCCACCCCTACCCCACCCCTACCCCTACCCTCACCCCCAGCCATGATGAACTCATCCCTCTGGAAGTCTTATATAAACTCTTGCTTATATAAGTTTTGGGTTTTGTCACAGCAGCAGCAAAGTCACTAATACATTCCCTCCCCTTCCTCTCTGTCCTGGGCAACCTCTTGTGTCTATCCATTTAGTATTTCTCAATGAAAGTGAATATTTATTTAGCCTCTCTCCCCACTTCTTTCCTTCATGTGTATGTGTGTGTGGTGTGCATGCATGTGTATGTGTGCTCCCATGTGTGTGCAGATGCATGTTCACACAGATAGATAAGTAGGCCCAAAATTGATATCAGGAATCTTCCTTATTCATTCTTCCATCTTATCCTTCGAGGTGAGGCAGGGCCTCAGTAAAACCCAGAGCTTGGGCTGGAGAGATGGCTCAGAGGTTAAGAGCACTGTCTGCTCTTCCAGAGGTCCTGAGTTTGATTCCCAGCAACCACATGGTGGTCCACAATTATCTGTAATAGGATGTAGTGCCCTCTTCTGACCTGCAGGAATACATGCTGTATACATAATAAATAAATCTTTAAACAAAACAAAAAAACCAAAAACCAAAAAACAAACAAACAAAAAAACCCCAGAGCACACCATGACAGTTTCACTAGGCAGCTTGCTCCAGGGATCCTCTTTGTCCACCTTCCAAGGCCAGAACTACAGGTGGGCTGCCATGTCTGCCTGGCATTTATAAAGTTTGTGGGAATCCAAACTCTGGTCCTTTTGCAGGGGCTTTCACCCCTGAGCCATTTCCCCAGCTCTACCCTGCTTTCTTAGGCAGAGGTGTTATGCTTTTTGTTTGACTCTCTACTTTGGGTATCTTTCTGTGTTAGTTACAGGAGGGGCCACTTCATGCTTTTTTAGTTGGTATTGTATTCTGTTCTGTGGTTATCCTGTACTTTGTTTATAAACTTATAGTGAATAAATACCTTCTACTGAAAAACTTGTAACTATACTATAATTTCTACAAAATTATGTATACAGTAACCACATATCTAAAATTGTTTAAACGTAGCCCATTGTAACTGTTAATGTGCTTAGTATTTTGCTCAGGAAATGAAATTGTGAATATAAATATAAATATTGATCAATATATAAATGTGAACGGTTGTCCTCCAAGTGGGGATGAGCCATTTGAGTCAGGCCTGCGCAGTTTGACTTTTCTGGGGGGGGGGGGGGGAAGCAGAAGTATTTACTGTGGTTGAGCCAACTCTTCAGGATCCTACCACCCCACTGCCGCCATGTCCTTGGAAAGTGGAAGTGTGAGATAAATGGGTCTGCGAGCTTGTCAAGATGGGCTTCTAGGCAATGGACAGCCTTAGACCAATGTTAGCTCAGGATGGATCCTGGACAACTAACTGGGCAATGGATTGGGGGCAACTATGTTGTAGTGGTCCTCAGAGAACCCATTTTAAGGCCAATAGTTCAGATCAGTAAAACTGACATTTTCTGACATTCCTGTTAGTGGATTCCTTTTGGGCCTCCCCTCCATCTTCCTTTCTCTCTCATTTTCAGCAACTATCAACATTGTAGCAACCAGGGCCGTGTTCAATGTAAGAAGGCTTTGTACTACACAATGCTCTTGCCTTTAGCAATGCTACTTTCTCACCAGATGCTAGCTAAAACCAGTTAGCAAATACCTTAGAAAGTCTAAAATATAGCCAGGTGTGCTGGCTGGTGCATTCCTTAATCCCAGCACTTAATCCCAGGAGGTGGAGCTCTGTGAGTTCAAAGCCAGCCTAGTCTATAGAGTGAGTTTTGGGATAGACAGGGCCCTATTACACAGAGAAACTCTGTCTCAGACCCCACTCCCAGTCTCAGAAGGGTGCTGTGCTCTTTCTAGGTACTTTCTTGGCCTTTGAGCTATTCCCTCCCTGCTCCTTAGAAAAGACTTAGGAATTGTATAACACACACATTACTTTGTTGTTGTTTTTAAAAACAAACAGAACACAGGCTAGTTTGTATTTGACCTTGCATTTCCAGTCTCAAGTTTTAGAATTGCTTCTCTCCCTTAGAATTCCTAATTGTGTTTTTTTTTTTCTTTCTCTTGGTAATTATATATTTGTTGCCTCAGTCCCACAGGGCATTGAACTGGGATCAGAAGACCTGGAAGAGAGAACTGAAGGACAGGGGGTGCAAAGAATGGGCAGCTTGTCTATAGTCTGATCAAACCGCCGATTTTAATTTTTTCACACAGGGGTTATATACACATAGAGGCAGGATGTGGGGAAGGGGATGATGCAGGAGCGTAGGTTTTCTCAGGAGGAGTACAGATATCTTCCAGAACAGGGTTTTGGCTGGGTGAAGAAGCAGGGAACAGGTCACTTATGGCTCTATGATTCATTTGTCCTTATCTAAGCTGGCACCTTCCACCACGGCTACCTATCCACAAAGTCTATGACTATTTGTTTTTATTCAGGCTGGTAATTTTCCACTAAGGCTTCTTGTCTACAAGGTCTATCTATTCTAGGGGCAGTGTTTTTCCACAGAGACCAAGACTTTGTGTTAGCAAGCATGTATGGCTGACTTAGGCCTACGGCTGCTTTTGGCCTTCAGTGTATAAGCAAGGTTGCTCCTGACAATTTGTCTGCAACTCAATGAGGCTACAAGATGCAGTAGGTTTATTTTCTTATCTTTAACATTTTTCTATCTAAAATTAAAAAAAAATACTACATTTATTTGTGTGTGTGTGTGTGTGTGTGTGTGTGTGTGTGTGTGTATGTGTCTGTAGGTCAGAGGACAACTCTCAGGAATTGGTTCTCTCCTACCATGTGGATTGACGGCAAGCACCTTACTCACTGAGCCAACTTACTGGCCCATTTATTTTATTTTTATTGTTGTCTAAGTTGATATACAAAGTGATGGGTTTTATTATGGCTTTTTCATAATATGTCATTATACATTTTTGCTACAGTAAACTTAAATGCTTACTTCAGGCTTACTAAAGGGCTCAGATTCCTTAAAACAACTATCTGCATCTAATCTGCAACAGACTACAACCCCAGTTTCCCATATATTCATATTCCTTCTCAGGCCTCAGATCCTCCCACCCCTTACGGTAACATCGGTCTCAGTAGACTCGGTCTTTGTGAGGCCACTTGTTCTGTCTCTGTCTACAGAACCGCTCGCCACCACGTACCTTTTGTACTTCCCACTGGTTCTGGGGTGACTGTCGGACCCTCTCCCACTCCATTTTCCTTCCAGCAATGTCATCTCAACTGGACCCCAGTTATTCCACTTTGGTTAACACCCACAGGCGCTGAACAAGACCAAGTATGGTCCAATGTGGACAACCTCCTATGGATCTCAGACCAATGTGAATCTGGCCAGTGCCCCGCTCTTGGAACAAGTGATGAGACAGGAGGGCAAGTACCCCATAAGAGACCACATGGAACAGTGGAAGGAGCATCGAGACCACAAGGGCTTCAACTATGGGATCTTCACCACGTGAGTTGGGGCTTAAAGGGATGGGAGGGAGCATGGCCCCAAAGAACTCAGTGGAAAGAGAGGAGGCGCAGGCAGCCACTCAAATGCAGGGTGGAGCAGGACCTCCCTGAACCTGTTACTTGTCTAGAAAACGTTGAGGTAGGGTGAAACCCAGGGATAAGCCACTGTCTCTTCTTCTACCAACACTGTGTCATTTTGGACTAGTAAATGATTTCCTTTTTTCTCATTTTTTTTTTTTTTTGTGTGTGTGTTTCAGATCTATAATGTAGGGTGTTTGGACTAAAATAACTACAAGGCCTTTTCAGATTGGTTTGTGATAGTAGGAATAACCCTGAAGCCCCCGTACCTGCTAGGCATTCAACCACTCAAACACTGAACTACATTCCCAGCCCCTCTTGTGATTTTTTTTTTAAGTTTTAGAGCAGGGTCCCTATCATTAAATTGTCCTGAGTTGTGGGTCTCCTGTCTCCTTGGCCCATTGAACCAAGAAGAGAAGGAATCCCTTGGTATTCCAACGGAGGAAACTCAACTTGTTCCTATTTTTTCTTCAACCTTCTCATAAAAGTTCTGGGTGCAGCAGCCCTTAGCATTTCACATTCAGAAGACTCCAGAGTTACATAATTCAAAGATACTTGCAGTCCATATTACTAACCACCATGTGCCCAGCACTCATCTGGACACCTGAACAATCCAGTTATATAGGCTTTGGATCACTCTTCACGTACAGAGGCAAAACCCAACCAAGCCCATGGGTATTAAGCCACCTTTTTTGAGAACCCAAGCTTGTGGGTGTTAAGTCACCTTTTTGAGGGTCACTTGGCCAGTTATCTGTAAACCTGTAATTTTTGTTAGTTTGTTTTCATTTTAAGACAGGATCTTATTCTGTAGCCCGGGGTTGGTCTCAAACTTATGGTGGCTCAGTCAACATAGGGAATACAGGTACACTCCACCTGCCTCAGCTAGACTGGTGATTTGATTCTAGGTGGTCTAATTCTAGAAGGGCACTTTACCCATTCACACAGTGCTGAGGTCTCATGATTAATTCTTGCATCCTTTTTTTCTTTTTTTTTAATCCCCCCTCCCCCGACAAAGTTTCTCTGTGTATCTCTGGCTGTCCTGGAACTCACTCTGTAGACCAGGCTAACCTTGAACTCAGAGATCTGCCTGCCTCTGCCTCCTAAGTGCTGGGATTAGAGGCATGCATCACAACCACTTGCCTTAATTCCTCTTTGAATCCTGTCACCACAGACAAGGTCTCACGAAGTCTAGCAGCAATCAAAAACACTTTGTAGTAAAGGGTTCTCTCAAACTCCTAATTCTCTTGCCTCCATCTTTCAAATGCTGGGATTCACAAGTGTGTGCAGCCACACTTGGCAGTTTTATCATTCTAAGGTTATCAATTACACTTGGTGATTGCCTAAGTCTAAATTTCAGGAGTCGGAGATTCCCTCCACTGTCTAGAGACCTTGTGCGTGGATGGGAATTACCATTTACTTTAGTCCTGTGCTTACTCCTGCCATTCTTGGCGTTCCCCAGACAAGGACAGCAGTGGTACCATCTGCGTCAGGTTTTGAAACAGCGGCTGCTGAAGCCTGCTGAGGCTGCACTCTACACAGATGCCTTAAACGAGGTGATCAGTGACTTTATTACCCGGCTGGACCAGTTTCGGGCAGAGAGTGCATCAGGGGATCAGGTGCCAGACATGTCTCATCTTCTCTACCACTTTGCCTTGGAAGGTAGCCTTGT
Organism: Rhabdomys pumilio; assembly: GCA_030674055.1. Classification (NCBI taxonomy): domain Eukaryota; kingdom Metazoa; phylum Chordata; class Mammalia; order Rodentia; family Muridae; genus Rhabdomys; species Rhabdomys pumilio. Next base: position 155,112,813 of record JANHMN010000001.1, read on the forward strand.
TGGGAGAGTGGGGTGGGGGGTGGGTTGGGGGGGAATGGGGGGTGGGGGTCAGGAGTGGGCTTTAATGAGGACCCTAGATTCTTAGTTCTCTGGCTCTGCCTGCTCTGACAGCCTCTCTACTTCACAGCCATCTGCTATATCCTGTTTGAGAAAAGGGTTGGCTGCCTGAAGCCCTCCATTCCTGAGGACACTGCCACCTTCATCAGCTCTGTTGGGCTCATGTTCCAGAACTCAATCTATGTCACTTTCCTTCCCAAGTGGACTCGTCCTCTGATGCCCTTTTGGAAGCGATACCTGAATAACTGGGATACCATTTTCTCCTTTGGTGAGGTGTCCTAACCTAAGGCCAGGGAAGGAAACTGGCCTCTCCCCGTGACTTCCTTTACAGTACCTACTCGGTGATTTAAACACACTCGCCTCTGTTTTCCATGCAGGGAAGAAGCTGATTGATCAAAAAATCCAGGAGATAGAAGCCCAGCTACAGGCGGCTGGGTCAGATGGGGTCCGGGTATCTGGCTACCTGCACTTCCTGCTGACCAATGAATTGCTCAGTCCTCAGGAGACTGTTGCCACCTTTCCTGAGCTGCTCTTGGCTGGGGTGGACACGGTAACATCAGAAAGGGACAGACAGGGGGGACAGCTTTGGGATGTAAACAAACAAACAAAGGAAAGGAAAGGCAAGGCTGACCAGGAGACCAGGAACTGCCTGATTTTATACTGTACCGTTCCCAAGACCTTCCTCCTCCTCTCTACCCCTGATCCTGACCTGGCTTCTTCTGTATCACTGTAATTGTTTGCCCAGTTGAGGCAAACAGGGCCCTTTTGTTAAGGAGGGTTCCATCAACTTCTGAGCCCCTGGGGCTCTCTCCGACTCTGTCTCTTTGTCTCTCTGTTTCTCTCTGTCTCTCTCTGTCTCTCTCTCTCTCTCTCTCTCTCTCTCTCTGTCTCTCTCTCTCTTTCTCTCTCTCTGATAGTGGGAGATCTCTCCCACAGGATTCCAATTCCGGTGCTGCAGTTTAGGTAGAGAATTGAAAACTTGTCCTTTTTATTGTCCCCTCTGTGGTTGAAATGCAATCTTCCTCCATATTGATCCTTATTCCACCTGTGGGTTCATGTTTACTACAGAGTTCCCCGGAACCCTCATCTCTTTACCCTGTCATCCCAGTGGCAAGCCAGCTTTCTTGTACGTTGTATCTGTATCCACCCACAGACCATCCCACCACATAGCTAGCCTCTTCTCAAGAAATTTCCACCTTACTTCATCTTCATCTCCCATTCTGTTTCCTAGACATCCAACACACTGACATGGGCCCTGTACCACCTTTCAAAGGACCCAGAGATCCAGGAGGCCTTGCACAAGGAAGTGACTGGAGTGGTACCCTTTGGGACGATGCCCCAGCACAATGACTTTGCCCATATGCCTCTGCTAAAAGCTGTGATTAAGGAGACCCTGCGGTAGGATATGATCCCATATGCATAGAGTCTCTATGGGGGTTAGAGTCGGACAGGAGTGGAAAGTGGGGCCTGCTCGAGGGTGGCGGTTAGGAACCAGTGTGCTACGGGAAGAAAGACTAAGCACCAGAAAGTCAAGGATGAGCGGGACTTCTCATCTCCCAGTCTGGAAGCAGAGCACACAGAGGTTCTTTTCCCTGCAGCCTCTACCCTGTGGTTCCCACAAACTCCCGGATCATCACAGAAAAGGAAACTGAAATTAATGGCTTCCTCTTCCCCAAGAATGTGAGTGGAGCTAGAGTACCCATGTGCCCAGGAGCGCCTGCAGCTTTGCCTGAGGGTCACACCGCTATTCTCCCTCTGTAGACACAGTTTGTGTTATGCCACTACGTGGTGTCCCGGGATCCCAGTGTCTTTCCTGAGCCCAACAGCTTCCAGCCTCACAGATGGCTGAGGAAGAGAGAGGCTGATAATTCCGGGATCCAGCACCCATTCGGCTCTGTGCCCTTCGGCTATGGGGTTCGGTCCTGCCTGGGCCGCAGGATTGCGGAACTGGAGATGCAGCTGTTGCTGTCGAGGGTGAGCGGGGAATGTGTGGAGGGCTGTGTGGGTCAGGTAAGATGGAGGGCTCGGGGAGAGGAGAGGCAGGGAGGTCCAGGGTAGAAGCCTACAAATGGAACAGGAATTGGAGATCAAGAGTCTGATGGCCCTGCTCTCTCTCTCTCTCTCTCTCTCTCTCTCTCTCTCTCTCTCTCTCTC
>JANHMN010000001.1:155125745-155166409 GCA_030674055.1 Rhabdomys pumilio
CCCCCCCGCCGCCGCCACCGCCGCCGGAGCCCTAGTCTCCCGGCCGCCGCCTCGGTCGCCGCGTTTGCCCTGAAGCCGGGTGCCCGCGCGCCCCGGCTCACCCCGCAGCTTCACTCCCCACCCCACCCCCGCCCGCGCCAGACTGCGGTAGAGCTCTCAGGATGCTGCCGCCGGTGCCCTCCCGCCTCGGACTGCTGCTGCTGCTGCTCTTGTGCCCCGCGCACGTCGGTGGACTGTGGTGGTGAGTGCTGAGTGGGACTGTCTCCCGCGCAGCTCCAAACACCAGAGGGTGGGGACCCAGAGCCAGTCTTAGGACACGGCACGGCGATCCCGCTGCCTTCAAGCTCTACCCGCTCCAGGATCCCAGCCACCGGGCGGTTGCACCGGGACCCTCGCAGACAGTTTCTTTCGGATCTCTGCTCGAGCACTTCTGAAGTGCCACTCTGACGTTCTGTACCCCTGGGTACTCTATTGTGTTTCTTCCCGTGTAGTTTTCCTTCCCCAAAGAAAGGTGTCCAATTCGCATCACCAAGGAATTGGACAGATAGGCAGGGAAGAGCTGCTGGGCATCATGAGATCCATAGTGAGAGATTGGGTGAGGACGGGAGAAAGAGCGAGAAAGGCCCTGAAGCTAGATTTGGGGAAGAGACAGGAACAAGGTGAAAAGCTGTAAGACAGAGAGTCAAACAGCTGCCTCCTGCCTGCCCCTCAGTGCCTACCACCTCACCATTGCTGTCTCCTTCAGCATGGGCAGTAGTACACGAAAGGGGATGTAAATGGGGAAACTGAGTCAGGACTCTGACTTCTTCACTGCTTTCCTCCCTAGCGAGTAAGAAAGACAGGGAAGAGATCCCGGAGGCCCTCCCTTCCAGAAGTGGGAAGTAAGGATTTTTAAAAAATGTGTAGTGGAGGAGGTGTAGGAATTGAGAGCGACCTGGTGAAGCCAGTAGGAGCCTGGCCAACAGAGGGATGGGGTAAATTCTCAGATCCGAACTCTGGGATTGGATTTAGCCAGAGCTAGACTTCGAGGGTCTCCAAAGCTTTGAGCCTTGAGGGGTAGCACAGGGGAGGGGAATGGTGGGGTGAGGGGACGCCGGGACAACTGAGATCCAAATCCTCAAGACTTTTTTCCTCTTAGTTTTTAGAGCCACAAAAACACCCGCCCGGAATAGTTCAGTGTTCAGAGTGGAGGAGGGATTTGGGCAAGAGTGCTGATAGATTAGCCAACCCTAAGAAAGCAAGGACGTTCACATTTGCATATCGCCCCGTCATTGGCTGAATTCCTACCCTCTCAGCCTTCTTACCCGCCTTCGCGGCTTTGGACCCAGGGGTGGGGCAGGCCCATCCCTCTCTTCAACGGAGATTGAGTAGTATGCCCACACAGGAAGCTGCTGGCCGCTATCCTTCCGCGACGCGGGAAAGACATCCTCGTGGGTGTCCGTGAGAGGGCTAATACAAGACGTAGGTTCGGGGTAGGAACCATGTGCCTTTAGTTCTTGGTTTAGACGCAGTGCAGCACTTAGCAGTTTTGACAGACGGATCTAATCCCAGTTTTAAATCTGTGGTCTTGGGTGAATCATTTTCCCATCTTGCCCTACAAACTCTTAGTTTTTAAAGAGCAATCTCCTTATCTGCCAAGCTTGCCGGGACGACTGTGTGGGGAGATCTAAAAAATGACCTGGCATTAGGAGTTGTCTTCTCAATCCAGCTTCTCATCTCCTAGGTCTCCTCAGGATGAAAAGTGGGGTTACTTTAAATTCAAAATAAAGAGTCAAAAAAAAAAAAAAAAAAAAAAAAAAAAAAAAAAAAAAAAAAAAAAAAGAAAGTAATACTTGGCCAAGAGCTCTCACTCTCCTGCCGCTGACACACCTTTCCTAATTTTGCCCCTTTTCAATATGTAGGACAATGCTATCCTTTCTATCCCCTTCTTCCTTCCTTCCCCATTGGTCTAAACTATTCTTTCTTACAATTAAAATACCACTTCCTCCACAACGCTGTCGTTGTCACCTCCCATTCCTTGTGCTTCCATTATGCTCTGAGCATTGGGCAACTATGCAGTTACTGCATTTTACAATTGTCTTCTCTGGAATGTTTCTGCCCTGTTCCTGGAAGGCAAAGGCTTTGTCTGGAGAGTTTTAGAAGCCCAAGATAGAATAGGTGCTGGACACAGGTTTATGGAGTGTTGCTTTCTGGGTTTGTATCTGTGAGGATCCCTTTGTTCAGGAAGGACTGCTGGGTGGGAGCCAAGCCAATGGGAGAGGGGCCTGGGCCCTCTGGAGACTGACCCTGAGGCTTCGAATCCAGGAGTGGGGGAGGAGGTGAGGAGGGCAGGTGTGGGAGAACACAGGGGCCTTCATGGCCACAGCTGCAGTGAAGAGTGAGAGGCCAGGGTGATAAGGTGGCCAGTGGATGCTTCTCTCAGATGTGTCTCAGAGAGAACCTGCTCCTCCCACCTGCCTTGGCCCCTCTCTTTCTATTTCTGACACTTAATTCCTTTGGTCTGAGCCCAGGCTGACTTTCACTTGGTCTTTGCCTCTGCTTCTGCTTCTGCCCTAACACAGCCCTCCCAGCCTGGGCTAGTGGGGAGATCTTGTTGGATGGTTAGCTTGAGGGTCTTGATATTTTCTACCTTACCTTCCCATTAGAGCACAGTTCTCCAGGACTGGTGTCTAGGCCCTGCTTTGCTGCCCTTCCTCTTCCCCTCCTTCTCAGAGGATGGTGGCCAGGCTAGAAACTCCATGGGTAGCCAGAAAAGCAGTGTGACCTACTGCAGCCATTTCTACAATCTAGTCATGCTCAGGATAGGGACTAAGAGGACTCCAGGGTCTCTGAGTGACTTGGCTGTCCGGGTCACTAAAAGAAGGTACTGGAGGAGAGTGACCCAGGCCTTGGATTCGCTCAGGGACCAGACTGCTGGTTCCAAAGAAGTTTTTCTTTCACCTTTCTTTTCTGCTCCACCTCCTCCCAGTGCAATGCAAGATTTCTATTTTTAATTTTTCTTGTTTAGTTTTGAGACAGGGTCTTGCTATGTAGCAAATGCCTTCTAAACTCTGCCGCCAGCCTCTGTGTACTTCTCCAGTGTAACCATATCTTTGTGAATCACAGAACCTCAGATTCCAGGACACTGGCCAGGCCCTCTTGAGGTCATCTTGTTCAACCCCTGCCTCCAGGCTGTCCAACCTATGCAAGAACCCTGTCCAGAGGATGAAGGCAGGAGAGAGACTCTGGCTCCCAGGTCACCAGATTGCCCTCCTCCTCTGCTCCCCTGTCCACAACGTTTGATCTATCTTTAAACCTTCATCAGTGGATGTAGAAAATAGCACACTCTCCCAGAAAAGCCAAACAGATCATCTCTCTTCCTCTCTCTTCCTCTTTCCTCTCGCTGTTTTATATTTTCTGTGAAAGAAGCCAATCTGCCTCTACCCCTTCCCCGGCCCCTCCCTTCATCCCTGTCCACTAGGAAGAAAGCTGCCCAATCTGCCCCTAGCCATCCCACTTTGTTCCCTCCGTATGGAAAAAAAGCCAGAGCTAAAGGCTAAGGACTCACTGCTGACCCCACAGGGAGACAGGGAAAGGACCAGACCTCTTCCTGACACTCTAGTTCTCTAGAACTAGGGTTCTCTAGTTACCCTCTGCCATACCTTTGTGTGTCCATGCTGGTCCTGGTCATTTGGCCATCCTGTCTTGATCTGGAGCCCCTGACCCTTCCTGGTCAATGCTGATGCTGGCTCTCATCAAGCTCCAGAGTAGGGATGGCTTGGGGGTGGGGTAGCTATCCATTCCCTTCCCAGGCCTCAGCCTTGGCAGCTTCCCCTTCAGAGAGACAATGAGGCTGTGAGCAGAAAAGGGCAGGGGCAAAAGGAGGCTGGCTTGATCCCGGCCAGAGCATGCCCTAGGCCCACCAGAGTCCTGGCACTGTGACATTTCCTGGGGGGTGAGGCTCCCTCCTGCCCCATTCTCATCTGAAGCCAGGAGTTGGTGGCTGGAGGTCAGAGGGAGGCCCCATCACCAGGGCCCTGCAAGGGGGATTCCAGAATGTGTACTTTGATGGGGAAGTGCAGCTGAGGAGGGAATGGGGCAGGGCAGCCAGCAAGAAACTGAGGGAACCAGACACTCTCTGCAGACCAGTGAGAGCGCCCCCTAGCCCAGTATTTCTTTTCTGGTCAGCTGGGAGCTTGTGAAGAGAACTGTGGCCAGAGGGAGGCATCTTTTGGCTGGCTCCAAGCCCTCTGTTTAATCTGGAATTTGATCTAGAAAGGACTGAGACATAACCTTGTCTGTTATGGTCACTGCTGAGTGTAGAAGGTCCAGGGACAGGAGGGGACTTGTCCAGCGCTAAGTCTGCATGTTGGGAGACAGTGGGGGCTGTGAGTCCTTCAGTATGCAGTGAGGGTGGGAATCCAGATGAGGGCCAGGGCCTACACAGGTCCTATTGCTCTCCATCCACCCTCAGATGGGTGCTCTCCACTCTACATGAAAGAGCAGAAGGTATGACGACTGCCCACCAGGCGACCAGTGGATAGCATTGCCCCCAGAGCTTTGGCCAGTGGGAAGAAGCCCTTTTGCCTAGTGAAGTCTGTCTGGGAAGAGAAAGCCCTGCCTCTTGAAAAAAAGTGATGGAGACAGAAGTGAGAGAGAAGACATGGGGAACCAAATTTCTTCTGTTTGGGGAAGGGGAATGGGGGCCACAGGTGGGCAGTGGTGAGGCAGGGGTTAATGGAGCTGGGGCATCACTGGCTTTGATGTGGTGGTTTGGGATGGGGGTAGGGGCTGGGGGAGGGGAGCAGTAATTACCGAGTTAGGAGTTAGACAGAGCAGGACAGGACAGGCGGGCGGGCACAGGCCCGGCAGCCTCAGCAGCCGTCAGGCAACATTTTTCTGCCCCTTTTCCACCATCCACCTCCCCCACCCTCACACCCCCACCCACAGCCCCAGGGCTCAGAGCTCCCTCTGCTGGTTCCTAGGAGGTGGGGTCAATTGAAGTATCTTGGGGGTTAAGGAGTTGGGGCAGGGATAGAGAGGCAGGCATGCTTGCTATGAGACTTTCCAAGGAGGTGAAAAAGCACTTACTCACATGGTGTGTGATCCCTTTGGCCTCAGTGAGCCAGCTGGACAAGGTGAGGGTCCTAGAGGGTGCTCTGGTCCCCCAGTGGGCTGAATTGAGAAGGAGACCTAGATCCAGACTGGACAGGAAAGACAGTGTTGGAGAAAGGACATTCTTGGGACTCCACACATACCACCTACATCCTCACTATTTGCCCTGCATGAGCAGGCCTGAGAACAGAAGCTCTTGCTAGGATTCAGTTTCTGCACAGGCCAGAAGGAGGACACTGTGATTTCCATCTTCCTGTTGAGAAACTGGAGTTTAACTTTATCATCCATCCAACAAATATTAAGTATGTTTCATGTGCCAGGGGCTCACTCCATATCACACAAGCAAATGACAGACCCCCAGATCCACCCCAAGCCTGTGTCCCTAAAGCCCTGAGCATGCTCCACTTATGACATGATGCGTATTTGTGAGATTCCTGTCTTTAATGAGACTTCTACCAAATTGCGGAGACAAGACAAGCAATCATGACTGCAGGACATACTCAAATGGGTGACAGCTAAAGGATGCTGCTGGGGCCAGGGCTGGTGTTCCTGAGGACAAGTGAGGTCAAGTGGAGAGATGCTGGCTAAGAATGTCTTGATGGCTTACAGTTGCAGAGGACGTGACCTTGAGTCTAGAAATGTACAGGTGTGGCCTGGGATGGAGTCAAAGTCCTGATAGCAGGGGTGCACTGTGTGCAACACACTGTGAGAGGACACTTGGGGTCTTCTTATGACTCAGGCAGCCATTTCCTTCCAGTCCTGTCTTGGGCATTATCATTTGATTTTAGCAGTACTGGAGATTGAGCCCACAGCCTCAAACATGCCAGGCAAGGATTCTATGACTGAACTTTTTATTTTGAGATAGGTTCTTACTAAGTTTCCCAGACAGTCTTTGAGCTTACAATCTTCCACCTCAGCTTCTTGAGTAGCTGCGAGTACAGATGTGTGCCACCAACTCAGTTCCTGTTGGTGGGTGTTCGTTGTTGAGACGTAGTCTTATTTTATGGACCTGGTTGGCCTAAAACTTGCTATATAGACCCTGACATGCTTCTGTCATGCAAGTGTTAGGATTAAAGGTGTGTGCAACTACACTTGACTCTATTTAGATTTTTAACATTACCTAACTCGCTTTGCAATGGGGAAATCTCTCCAGCAAGTAGCCGTCAGATTCATGTGCATTGCTCATCTGTGTGACCTCGAGTGAGGTGGCTCTGGTGAATTAGCCAGTCTCTGATATTTTCTTCTACTCTACAAATCCAAAGGTAGAAGAATAACCTGAGCCAGAATCTTGGAGTCTCTGGAGCTCAAGTCTATACATATTGCCAGTAGAAACTATCTGGCCTCTGATGCCATCTTAATGGGCTATTGACCCATCAACCATGAGAGAAAATTCTCAGTGCAAGCCAGGACAGTTAGAATAGCCTGGTAGGCTTGTCCCTTCCTGTCTGTATATTGAGTTCTTTTGGGGGCTAGCCATGTTTCCTGTGCCCAGAAGTACAATATGATTATATCCCAGAGCCTACATAGTATATCTATTTCCTACCACCATATATTCCAGGCTTTAAAAATACAAATTATACAAATTGCCCTAAAAGTGTACATCTTCTCTGGACTGACCCCAGGTCAATACTGATCTAGACTCCCCCGAAGCAGAGCTCATTATATACAGAAACAAAAGGGCAGGAAGCAAAGTAAAAGAGAGGGCATGGGAGAGGAGGGCAGGGGAGTTGTTCTAGAAGTGAAGTCAGATCTTACCACTTGTAGGGGAGGGCTTCTTCCATCAACTCACCTCTTCTGTTCTGAAGCCCAGAGAGGAAACTGCTTTGGAATGGTTCAGCCTACCCAGAACTGATGGAAACCAGGGTCAGAGGTAGGGCTGGGTAGTTTGCTCAAAGCCCCTGTCATGTCTTTTCTGGAGTTTTATTTTCTATGTATTTAGGATGAGAGTGAGGAAAGGAGGGCAGGGAACAAGCTGGTCCCTTGGGATTCTAGTGTTATCACTGCCCATCCCTCCTCCTGACCAGCTGGTAAACAGGACTATTTCCCAGGAAGTCAGCCAGCCCCTTAACCCTGTGAAGGGCCAGCCCCACCTCCTGGAGGCCCTGCCCTGCATATCCCCATGATTCCTTTCCTATCTCTAACCCCTGGGAAGTAGACAAGGTCAAGAGGGTTTTGCAGTTCTCCCTTGCATGCCCCAAACTCTTTCCTGCTTTGCTAGGGGAGGGGGTGGGGTGGGGCAGAATGACCTTGGGAAGATAAGTCCAGTCAACCTTGGGAAAGTAGGGAATGTGCAGAGGGCAGGCTTGGAACGGGGGTGGGGCTGAGGAACTTAGCAGTAGGAGATGGGGGAAGGAGAATTTTCAGAACCCTGCACAATCAGGAGAAATTAAAATCTTGTAGGTGGGAGAAGGGGAACTGAGTGACTGCAGAGAGGCCTGCTTGGCTCCTCTCATCTCAGGGGGAGAAAAAAAAGTTTGAGGATATGGCACTAGGAGTAAGGAAATGATACCAGGTCAATGAGACCTGGACTCAAGGGGAGGCCTTGTGACTCATTCATTCAGAGATGAGTATTAAGTAATCATTGTTATCACATATCTGTATCTGGTCATCTACAATGTAGAATCCCGACATGCAAATTTTCAGAATAAACATTGCATGGATATGAATTAGGTACCCAGAAAGTTTCCAGGGAAGATGAAGGAGGGGGAGAAAGAAGAGAATGATGATGAAGAGGAGGAAGAAGAGGAGGAAGGGAGGAAGAAGAGGAAGAGGAGGAAGAAGAGGAGGAGGAAGAGGAGGGGGAGGAGGAAGAGGAGGAGGAAGAGGAGGAGGAAGAGGAAGAGGAAGAAAAAGAGGAGGGGGAGGAGGAGGGGGAGGAGGAAGAAGAGACCTGCTCTCACAATGGGGAGCTCTACATTATCTACCCACCCTGAACAACCACTCAAATCCAAATTGAAGCCACTCAAATCCAAATCTTTTTTAAATGAGGTGGCTAAGTGGACAGCTTTATTGATGAAGATGTGCACAGAAGAATAAGTTTGAATTCTTTCTGCAGTGCAGTTTTCAGTCTAAGACTCTAGTAAAGTGGGGACACCATACAGCATGGAAAAGAACCAATGTCTCTCTTGGGAGTAGGATAGACAGGGAGGTGAAAGAACAGATAGAGACCGATCAGTTCCAAGGTCAGTGGGCCATTGGAAGCCAGTGTGGGCTGTCTTAGCCTTGGATCACTGCTCATTACTCCATCAGTCCCTTCTCTGGGGCTGAGAGAGGGTTAGGGCTAGTGTTGGGAGGGTTCCAAGCTCAATACAAGGAAACCTCTGCTGTATAGTTCTGCTGAGAAGGAATGCTTGAGCCCTGAACTATTTAAGTGGGGGATAACAGCAACTTAATCCCCCATCCCTTGGGTGTGAGTGTGTGTGTGTGTGTGTGTGTGTGTGTGTGTGTGTGTCTTCCATATCTTTCTGCAAACACCTCCCTGAACACCCCGTCTTCAGTGTTGAGAGTTTTACCTTAAGACCTAAATTCCTCTTGCTGTTATTTAAGACAATTGCATCTCAGGACATGCCTGGGCAGCCTGTGCTTGTGGAGTAAATGGGGACAGAGGGGTGAATATGTGAGGAAGCATAACTGAAAAGTAGGCACCCTGACCTTTCACACTCTTTCGCCAACATTTTCCTCTACACATTATACCGACTGCCTCCTGTGTGCCTCCCTGCATCTGTCTGTCTTTTTCTGCTCTCTGCAGAAGGGGTTTGAATGATCTCAAATTAACCTCCCTACCCCTGCCCACGTCTCTCTGCCAGCCTGAGATCTCAGCTGTGTTCAGATAGGAGCCATCTGGTTCAGGTGCTTCCCCCAGGTGTGAATTCCTGGCTGACAACCTATGGAAACCAAGAGGCAGCTCTCTCCTCAGGTGGAATGAAAGTGGGCAGGGTAGAGAGGCTGCTGACAGTGTGCAGAACTTTCCCTCAGGTCTTCACTCACCAAACCAAACATCACCCCCCTTCCATCCCCAGCTGGTTATGTCACCCCAGCACACAGGGCTTGGCTTGGTGCCATCTCTCTCTGGGAAAGCCAGCTACTCTGGAGCAAGAGAAGGGTCAGCACCACCTATTTGCCAACAATGCTGAGGAGCAGAGTTCCCAGCTACTTTTTCCAGCGGCCTAGTCCAGGGAAACGGGGGTGGCAGGAGAGAAGAGCCCACCTCAGCCTTCTAAGCTAAATGTTCTCAGTTTACAGAAATGGCTGAACTAAGAGGGGGTGTGGCTTCTTTGAGGGGCGGTGTTCCATAGACATTCTAACACCTCCTGGCTGTTTTGTCCCTCAGATGGCTGCTGCTTTGTACTGTGGCTGTCCAAGTTGCAGCCCACCAAGGCCGAATACTTCCTCAATACTGTCTAATTTCCCTTTATAATCTTTTCTTTACGAAATGTGCTTTATGTATTTATTTCTTGACAGCTTTCTTGATCTTTCTTCTGTTAATTTCTTCCTTGTCTCCCTTTCTGGCTAGGCTTGTTGAATTTTAACCTTGGCTTCTCTCATGCCAGCTGCCTTCACCTTGAGTGACGTTCCTATGAGGGTTCATTAAGATGTTCACAGAAGGATAAGACGACTGGATTCTTGTTGTAATGCAATTTTCAGTCTAGACCTTAGGAAAGAGGGGACACAGACATGGAATGGAAAGAGAACCAAAGGAACCCTCTCAGTCTCCGTTGGGAGTAGGGAAAGACTCCTGCAGCATCTGACTATGGGCTGAGTGGGGCTGGGCTACCTCTTCTTCACCCCACCCCCACCCTACATCTTTTGTGTTTTGGGAGGTACACTTCTGACCTGAAGTTCTGCTTCCCAGGGCCGTGGGCAGCCCCCTGGTCATGGATCCTACCAGCATCTGCAGGAAGGCCAGGCGGCTGGCAGGAAGGCAGGCTGAGCTGTGCCAGGCGGAGCCGGAAGTAGTGGCAGAGCTTGCCCGGGGCGCAAGACTGGGGGTTCGAGAATGTCAGTTCCAGTTCCGTTTCCGACGCTGGAACTGCTCCAGTCACAGCAAGGCCTTTGGGCGAGTCCTGCAGCAGGGTTAGTGTGGGAGAGGCCCTAGAGGGAGGTGCTTTCTCCTTGCTAGGGGAGCAGTTTTGGGGAGGCTGTTTGAATTCCATCTCCTGATTTGCTCCTAGGCACCCTACCCACCTTGCTCCTCCACACCTGCCTGGAGTCAGTGTCTCCCAGGTGGTCCAGGACAGGCCTGGGGCGGGAGCGGGAGAGTGGGGAATGTGTCCCAGTTCCCACCTATGGTACTGGGCACTCACTGGCTTCTGCTCCCTTCTCCGTCCGCAGACATTCGAGAGACAGCTTTCGTGTTTGCAATTACCGCAGCCGGTGCCAGCCACGCAGTCACTCAGGCCTGTTCCATGGGAGAGCTCCTACAGTGTGGTTGTCAGGCACCCCGCGGGCGGGCACCGCCTAGGCCCTCCGGCCTTCTGGGCACTCCTGGACCTCCAGGGCCAACAGGCTCTCCAGATGCCAGTGCAGCCTGGGAGTGGGGAGGTTGCGGAGACGATGTGGACTTCGGGGATGAGAAGTCGAGACTCTTTATGGATGCGCAGCACAAGCGGGGACGTGGAGATATCCGTGCATTGGTGCAACTGCACAACAACGAGGCGGGCAGGCTGGTACGTATGGCAGAAGAAGCAGGTGTCACGTACGCGTGTGGAAGTGTGGATGTGCAAGAGAGTGTGAGTGTGGGTGGCAACCTATCTGTGGTAGCATGGTGTGAATGTAGGAGTGAGCAAGACAGGGGTAACTTGGGAAGATTGGGACGGGCACATGGGAAGATACATGTGGCATGTGAGCTGTCCAGTGGGGAACTGGGGGCTTGATCTGGAGCCGAGAGAAACAGAGAGCAGAGTGAATGGTACCGATCACCAATAGAGACCCAAGGTGGGGCAAGCATCCCTTTGATACATGACAAGTGAGGTAACCCTTGGGGCTGACAGAGAGGTGAATGTCAAGGTACGGAGATGGGGCTAGGGATAGAATTAAGAATGGATGCTATGGAAAGCTCCGGTTAGAGCAGGCCCTAGGAGAACTGACTTGGAAAGGACTGAAGGACCAGGAGTCCAGTGGTAAGTCAGTAGTAGCGAGGACAGCCCAGAGCCAGCCTGAGTCCAGCAAGCAGACTATGGGATTCTGTTCTCCGTGGTGCAGTCGGGTGGACCCTGCTACATCCTATGCCTCAGTTCTAGAGAACTGAGGAACAACTCTCCACACATTCTGTGTCCTTTAGGGTTCAGCCTGAGGCATCAGGCAGACGGGGAGGAGGGGGCCCGGGAGAGGAATGTCCGGACAGGCCCACATACCTGTAGAGAGGTTTGGGGAGGGTTGACAGAGACAGACGCCCGAGCGGCTGGCTGTGTCTGCTCAGCTCTGCCTGGGGCCGCCAGGGGCAGGAATGAGGAGGCCGGGTTGGCAGGAGGGTTAGGCCGCGACAGCTGCCACTTCTCCGCACTCCAGGGAGAATGAAAAAATCTCACCACTGCGTCCGTTCTATTCCCTCCCGCTCCCTGGCTTCGGACCCTGGAATCTCTGCTCTATCTGCTCCCACTTCTCACTCTCTTACTCCTCCATCTTTGTCATTCTTTCTCCTTTCTGAGCGGTTCTTTTCTTGATTTCCTCTAAAATTGTGTTTGCCTGTCCACTCTCCCTTCCTCCTCCCTCCCTCCCTTCCTCCCTCCCTCTCTTCCTCCCTTCCTCTCTTCTTTCCTCCTTTCCTCCCTTCTTCCTTTCTTGCTTCCTTCCTTCTTTGCTTGCTTGCTCGCCCCACCTCCTGCTTCCTTTGCTTTCTGCCCGTTCCCCACCGCTCTCCGTCCCGCCCATCGCCCCGCCCCTCTGCTCCCGCAGGCTGTGCGGAGCCACACGCGCACCGAGTGTAAGTGCCACGGGCTTTCGGGATCCTGCGCTCTGCGCACCTGCTGGCAGAAGCTGCCTCCGTTCCGCGAGGTGGGCGCACGGCTGCTGGAGCGCTTCCACGGCGCCTCTCGCGTCATGGGCACCAACGACGGCAAAGCTCTGTTGCCTGCGGTCCGCACGCTCAAGCCTCCCGGCCGAGCCGATCTCCTCTACGCAGCGGATTCACCCGACTTCTGCGCCCCCAACCGGCGCACCGGTTCTCCAGGCACGCGTGGCCGCGCCTGCAACAGCAGTGCCCCGGACCTCAGCGGCTGCGACCTGTTGTGCTGCGGTCGCGGACACCGCCAGGAGAGCGTACAGCTCGAGGAGAACTGCCTGTGCCGCTTTCACTGGTGCTGCGTCGTGCAGTGCCACCGCTGCCGCGTGCGCAAGGAGCTCAGCCTGTGCCTTTGACCCGCCGCCTGCCTCGGAACTGCTTGCAGCCGCCTCTAGGCAATCTGCAGGACTACTAGATTCCAGCAGGGGGCGCTGTCTGGGCCCAGCTGTTCCCTAGGAAAAATACCTATCTAGGCCTTGGGAAATTACAGGGGATAGGCAGGAACTTGGGCTTTACACCTGCCCACCGGGGGACCATACCCCTACAGCATTCCCCAGAAAGGCTCTCTGCTAGTTTCTGCAGGAGACTAAGCAGGCTCTCCCTCCCCTTGGCCTCCCAGATGGAAATAAAAAAGCCAGGCTCTGGCTTCTGGACTCCTCAGAATTACTAGGGTGGATGGGTGAGTTTAGTATCAATAAAGACATTTAAACCCACAGTTTGAGAGGAGGTGGTCCTAGAGGACCAGGATATGGAAGAAAGGTAGTCCTGATAGAGTTGGCATTTTATTCTGAATCTATCATTCCACCCATTACTAAGGCAGGAAGGAGTGAGGGAGGGCTTATGGAAAGGCAGAGAAGGGGGTGAGGGAAGGCTCCAGGAAACCTCACATCTCTCCTTTAACACACTTTTTGTTCTTTCTTGTCTCTTGAGAACTTGTGGTTCCATTTTAAAGGGACACAAAGAGCCCAGAAGTTTCTAGTAGTGTGCCTAGTTGTCAGGCCTTTGTGTAATTTTTAGGGCACTATGCCTGTTTCTGTGACTCCTGAGGAAATTAAGGGTCATGAGATTAAAAGCTCATCATAAACTGTAAAACCAGCGGAGCTACTTGTGGGGAACACCTGCTTTTGTTACCATCAAAACTAACCACCCATCAGTTCTGCTTCTGAGAGGGAGACTGGAAGATCACTGGGGCTAGCCAATTTGGTGATTTCCCAGGAGTGAAAGAAAGACTGTCTCAAAAGGGAGAGGGGGCTTCCAGATGACTCAATAGATAAAGGTGCTTACTGTCCCTAAGTCCCATAGTCTGAATTTGATCCCCAAAACCCAACACAATAGAGGGAAAAACCAGATTGTTGATATATATATCTATATGTCTATATTATATATCACATATATATGATACATAAACATTTATGTGAATAAATAAGTAAGTAAATGTAATATATAATAACTTCAAAAGACAACATCTAAGTTTATTTTCTGGCCCCATATGTACACACACACACACACACACACACACACACACACTAACACTATGTAGACTGCCCAACATAGGGTTTTTAATCACACTCAGAGAAAACAAGTTTGTCCCAGGGTCTTGTTTTTTGTGTCCACCTTTTTTTTTTTAACCTGGTTCCCCTCAGGAAGATGATTGTGAGAAGCTGAAGAACACATGCATAGTTCTGGGTTCTCTAGAGCTGAGTTTATGCCCACATGTCCAACCCAAGAGACTAGGGTGCACAGCCTGCCTGTGGAATATTCCTAGTGCAAATGTTGCATTTGGGAGATGACTCTTCCCCTCCAGCTACGCAGGAAAAGATAGGAGCTTTTGGTTCCGATAACTGGGTTTGAAGCTGGTGCAGTAGAGGCCAGTGTGGCCTGTTTCTCTACCTGTGTGGTTTCAATCTATTTCAATTAACTGTTGCTCTTGTAGCTATAGCAACAACCTCAAAGTAACTACTCAGTGCTATCTTTTGGACAGATGAGTTCTGCACCAGAACTCATCTCAGTGGTTCTGTCCCTAGGGAATAGTATGTGCAGAGTGGCTGAGGTCATTCTGCTGGAAGATGGGCTGGCCTAGGGAGCTCTTGAAGTTTAGTTCCTATGCCTAAGGACTCTGCACTTCTCCAAGATCTCTTCTCCCTGGGGCTCTCTTGGGCTTTCTTCCAGCATGGTAGCTGGAAGGCAGAAAAGACTTCAAGAAAAGAGAGCATGTCAAGCCTCCGGGCAGGTTTTTGACTTCTGAGAGTCCGGCCATGGAAGTTACACAGTATCACTGTCACTCTCTCTAGGCTGAAAAAGACACCAGAGTCAGCCGAAATTTACAGAGGGGAAACAGACTGCCTAGCAGTGGGAGGAACAGCAAAGAATTTGCAGCCATCTTGACCCACTCCACACTTTTGGAAAAATGTTTGGAGAATTTCTTTTTCTTGAGATATGAAAAACACTTAGCATGACATTTGACACATTAATTATGCCAGTTTTATGTTTCATGAAGGGCAGTCACTTTGAGAGGGGACAGGGAGTTTTGTTGCTTTGCAGGCATTGGGTAGCTCAGACTGCAAATGAAGATATTTAACTTTCAGACTAGGCTAAAGGGAAGTGCAAAATTTAGTCTGAATTCAGCCACAGCTGAGTTGAATACACAGACTTAAGTGATATCATTACAGGTCTCTCTGTCTCTTCTCCACCTCCTCTGTCCCTCTTCTCATTCCTCAGTCCCTGTCCCCTACCTCTGTGACCTACATTTCAGGTCATTGTTTACCACCCTCTTCTCTCCCCTTGTACATTTCTCTTTGTCAGAGAATGGGGATACAGAGGGCCTATATGCTTAGGACTGAGAAGGGAGGGGGTTATGGTGGTGGAGAAATTTCTCAATGGTTAAGGGCACTGTTGCTCTTCTAGGGGACGCAGGTTCAATTCCCAGTATCCATATGGTGGCTCATAACCATCCTTAACTCCAGCTCCAGAGGATCAGGCGCCATCTTTTGGCTCTGCAGGCACCAGATATACACACCATGCTCAAACATACAGCCAGGCAAAACAAACATGCACATAAAAAAATAAGTGCACTTTTTAAAGCCTCTTCAATCGTAGTCCCAAGAAACCTACTGACGAATTCAGCCTGGTCATTTGTTCATCCCTGAACCAGTAATCCCACCCAGGAAGACATGCTACTAAGACAGATTGGCCTAAGACCACAGAGAACGGGGATTCAGAGTTCAACAAATAGAATCGAGGAAGGGAAACCTCAGGACAGACTAGTGGTGGCTCCTAGTGTATTCATCTACTCTGATGGTACCCCTTTAACCACTGGATCATCTATTTGGGTTGAGCCCCCAAACATCATGGTAGGCATGGAGTTTCAGGCTGGGAAGAAGGAAGGGCCTTTTTCCTTCCTGTCTCTCCTGGTTGTTTCCCATCAAATGCCTGAGCTTCAGGGCACCTTCATAAAGAATTTGAACTCAGAACCTCCTGACTGAAGCAGACTCTAACATTTCAAGAGAGAGATTAGAAATGGCATTAAGGGGTGCACAGAGGAGAGGAAAGCTTTAGGAGTGGGGTTTATAGTCACAAGTATGTCTTCCCCAGAGCTTGGGAGTGCTGCTCTGCCTCCCCTCTCCTCCCTTCCTTCCATGTCCCCAGTGCAGACCCTAAGGTAAGCCTAGTGAAGGCTATGCAAGTCACCCAGGAGCTAACAATGCCTGACCAGCCCGGCGCTTTTTCAATCTCTTGTGCTTCTCAAATAGACCACCAGAGGGCGTTCAGGGTCCAACTTCTCTATTGACAGAGAGCTGCAAGGGGGAACAGGATGTCTGGCGAATTCAAGAGCAGGAAGCCCCAATGCCCAGGGACCCACCGATAGCTTGGGTCAAGCCACTAGGGTTTCAGGCTGTCAGGGACCTCTAGGCTGACCAGACATAGGGCTGGGGACTCCAATCTATGCGTCTCTACGACTGCCTGATCCTGGAAGGGTGTTCTGAGATGAGATGATGTTGAATTCTCTACGAAGCCAGAAAAGCAGAGACCAAGGCAAATAAGAACTGACATCATTCCAGGCGGTTCAAAAGGAAGATAAGATGTAGTTTTTTTTTTTTTTCCAGTCAGCAAACCCGTTTGCCTAATTCGGAGAGAGTACACTGCTGACTACAGTCTTGAGGAGAGGGGTGTTAGAGACAGGGTTTCTCTGTGTAGCCCTGACTGTCCTGGAACTAGTTCTGTAGTCCAGGCTGGCCTTGAACTCAGCGATCCGCCTGCCTCTGCTTCCCTAGTGCAGTGATTAAAGGCGTGCACCATCGTGCCCTGCTCTCCAGCGGTCTTTAAATTGCTAGTCATATAGTAAAGGTCCACCTTCTATTACCAAGTCTGGGAAATCCCTAATTGGAGGGGTGATGATCGTGAACAGAAGGCAAGGTTGGAGGTCATGAGCCTATTCCTCTTTAAGCACGGAGATGGCTCTGTGCCCTTGCACTGCTGTCTGAGGATGGAGTGAGCGACGGTGCTCATAAGGGCCCACTGGTGTCTCCTCCTCTAGCTTACCCAGCTGCTCAGCCCCAGGCACAGGCAAGGTCCCCTGCTGGCTGAGGGGTGGAGGACATGTGGAACTTGAGCAAGGGGGAAGAGCACAGAGGCACCCCAGATGCGTGTGTGTGTGTGTGTGTGTGTGTGTGTGTGTGTGTGTGTAGTGTGTGTGTGTGTGTGTGTGTGTGTGTCCACATCAGGAAAAGGCAGCACACAAGCAGATGGGTTAGGAGGCTCAGTGGAGAACCTAGAATGAATCTGAGGTCAAGTGTTCCCAACTCATCTCTCTTTACCTTTGATAGCCACACATTAGGAATCGGGGGACATGGGAGCAGTGAGCCATTTCTCCTTACCTTGCTGAGGCAGGGAAAACAGAGAGGAGGGTCCCTTATCCATCTAGAGCATCTCCCCTCTTTTCTTCACCAAGACCAACGTCTCCAGCTGAGCATCAAGACAGAGGAGGACTGGACTGGGCTAGGCTGGAGCTGTGAGGGTCCCACCTGTTCTCACCCTGTGCCTCCCCCAGCCCTCCCTCCAGGAGACCTCCCCCAGAGCTGCCACAGCTGGAACCATTCTCCAGCTGCCTTTCATCCTCCTAGATTCCCACCCCCACCCCCAATGGCCCCTGTAATTGTGGTCTCTGGCAGGCTGCTGCGGGGGCTGGGGCTGGGCTGAGGGCCAGGGCCCAGGGCAGGTCTGAGGTAGAGACTGCAGGCTGCTGGTGCTGGTAGAGGCTTGGCCATGGTATGGGTCACTCAGGTTAGGGCCCCAGATACACATTTGCCTTTAGGCTTCATCTACATATAAGCCAAAATCTGCCACTTACACATTTGGGCATTGCTAGGCCTCATGATCTTAGGCCAGACCCAGGATGGGTGCATAGGCTATAGGCATCAATATTAGCTTTTTGGAGTTTCCAAAGTGTGTGTGTGTGTGTGTGTGTGTGTGTGTGTGTGTGTGTGTGAAATCTTTCTTCATCCCCTGCACTTGTGTGTTTCCTGAATAGTATGGGTCCTATAGGTCCTAGAGACCCTTCCTCTTCTTCCCCAGAAGGAGGCCAAAAGGAGAAACAAACAGATGTTCTGTCAGGTCATCAGCAAAGGTAGTGTTCCCTAAACATCTGGGAGATGAATGGGAAGGCAGACCCCTGATCTTCAGTGCCTTGGGGCCTAGAGTCAGTATCCCCACAAAAGCCTACTCCAGCAGATACATATGCTGCTTTAAGTGCAGGCAACATTAAGGTGAGCACTGGATGAGGGGAGCAGGGATGTCTGTACCTCAGATGGTTTCCTTGCCTTGGTTGGTGGTGGTGGTGGGGGGAGGGTGTCTATTTCTAATCTATTCTGGGCCTCAGTTTCCCAGAGAGCCAATCAGAACTTGGGTTCTCCAGCCTGCAGATGCTTGTGCCTCCTTCCCATGTGACCCTACTGTAGTGTCAAGTGGTCCCTGTTCCTGTGATACCACCACAGTGGGGGAGAGTTAGGAGGACAGGGGGTGGCTAGGGTCAAATGAGGCTCTGATGACACAGGCTGCTTCCTGCCCCCGGCTGTTTTCCTGCTATCCAGCCAGAATGCTCCCTCATTGTCCCACCCCAACCCCCAGCAGCCCCAAGCTCTTAATTCCTGACAGCTGCCTTCTATGGCTGCCGGCAGAGACAAGGAAGGAGGGAGAGTGTGTCATCAGCCTGCAACCCTTCAGGCCACCCCCACCACCTGACAGTCTGGGGCCAAGAAAAGCACCTCCCCTCCAATTCTCCAAGGATGGTCAATTCCCGGAATGGGCCTCTTTGTCTCTGAGCCCATAGGCTATGACAGTTCTGTTCTTAAGCCAGAGGGACTCTCTTCAGATGGAGGGGGCCATGGGACATGAGGTCTGTGGGTGTGTATAACAGGAGACCCGTGCTCATTTCACAGAGGATGGTGCTGAGGACACAGCAGGAGTCAGACTCACTGTCAGGACGCAGATTAGAACCAGAATCAGAAGGCAGAGCCTTTCTCTGGTCAGGGATACAAGCTCTACATTGAGCAGGGACCTAGTGTCCAGCCAGGATCGTGAGAGAAGAAAGGAAGGGATCTTAATGGACGAATCAGACAGCCCATGTAAGACCAGTACCAGCATCAGGTCATGTCTCAAAGCATCCCTGGGCAATAGCAAGCTGCTTTCAGTGTAGGGACACAGCTGGTGTGGTGAGGGTCAGGACAACTAATCCAGTTTAGCTCTTTGGCTAATTTGCTGTTAGACCTTACATAAGTCATGACCCTCTCTGGGCCTCTGTGTTTTCTCATAAAGTAAAAGGGGGGACGGTGAATAAAATGTTCTGACTTCAAACTTCTGTACTAGAATGTTCCCTAATCCCTGCTCCCAGCTAGAGCCACCCCCAAGGCACCTAGGTCACAAAAAGCATTTACTAGAGACCTGACCCTTTTGCTTTTGGTAGCCCACTGACTAGATGAGGTGG
This sequence comes from Rhabdomys pumilio, assembly GCA_030674055.1. Classification (NCBI taxonomy): domain Eukaryota; kingdom Metazoa; phylum Chordata; class Mammalia; order Rodentia; family Muridae; genus Rhabdomys; species Rhabdomys pumilio. Next base: position 155,144,819 of record JANHMN010000001.1, read on the forward strand.
GCTCCGTTATTTATTTCATGAAGGGACAGAAGATGAATCTCAGAGCACCTGTGGAAGGTCACCTTGCAAACAGGGGAGAAGCCAGAGGCTGCCAAACCCCCTTCTGGGACCTCCATGCACACCTGTCTCTCTAGGCAAGCTGGGGGAAGTCCCTCCAGTAGCAGAGAAGGCAAAACGGAGGGGCTGGTCTCTCCCCTCCAGCCCCGCAGGTGTGTGCTGGGGTGGGTTGGGACACTCCCCTGCAGCTGTGTCTCAACTTCACTGAGGCACACACAACTTGGGTTAACACACAGACCAGTGCCCCGACATCTCCCAGTGAAAGGTGCCCATAGCCAAGCCGCCAGTACCTCTCCTTCCTTCACCCTCTGCACGCGTTCCCCCTCCCACCAACACACACCAGTTCTAAGCGGACTCAGTGGCCTCGGGGACCGGAGCATGCCACCCCTGTCGTGACGTCACTTGGGGTAGAACCCTTAGACACTACATGGAGAGGGGGTAGAGTTCCCCGAGCCAGGACAGTCACTCACTCTCCAGGCGGTGGGGCTGGGCCAGACAGTACCGCCCCCACCGCGCCCGCCTCGCACACCCTCGGAAGCGCAGGCTCGCAGCGCGGCGCTGAGGGGGGGGTGCTCCCCAGAACCTCGGCCTTCAGTCCCCAGCCCGCTGCACCTCCTTACCCTCTAGAGGCCCCCCCTTACCCTCTAGAGGCACCAGGAGTTGTCGCAAGGGGCCCTTGGGAAATTCCCTGGACCCCTGTGCCGGGAGGTGCCCGGTTCGCCCGCTCCCCATCCACCCCCCCGAGGGCGGTGCCCGGGGGCGCTGCCCCATGGAGCGGGGAGGCGGGCGCCGTCTGCTGCGGGAGCTGTGACCTGAGTAGGAGCTGTGTGTCGCAGCCGCCCCACCCCTGCCGATCATGCGCCGGCGACCCTGGTTCGCCAGTCCCACTGGGCTGTGAGCCCCCCACTCCTGGCCTGTCACGGCCCGCGCGCCATGGGCAGCGCCCACCCTCGCCCCTGGCTGCGGCTCCCACCAGGGCCCCAGCCGCGGCCTGAGCTCTGGGCGCTCCTGTTCTTCCTACTGCTGCTGGCTGCCGCTGTGCCCAGGTGAGCCCTCACCTCATGCTCCGCCCTCTTGGAGAGCTAGGACCCCCCAGGCTGGCTCCGGTGCTCTTGCTGGAGAAGGGACCCTGGAATAAGCGGGGAGAAAGAGTCACAGAAAAGTGCCTGTGTCCAATCAAAGATAGTGAGCTACCTCCAAGGAAGAGGTTAGACTGGTGACAGGATATGGGCAATCCAGGGAGATAGGGAAGTGCCCAGGTGAGTGATTGCAGCTAGGTTGGGAGGTGGGTATGGGGGAATAAGTGAGGGTTTGGATTTCTTCCCCCCTTAGGGCAATGCACCCCCTTTCTAAGAATAAGTTCAAACTCCCTCATTCCACCTTGCAGATCACCCCGGATGGGAGCAAGAACAGAGGGGCTGGAGGGGGTTTCTGCATCTCAGGTGGAGTCAAGTGAGAGACTGCACTAAAAGGCTGTGTGTGTGTGTGTGTGTGTGTGTGTGTGTGTGTGTGTGTGTAAGCTAGGCTGGGTAACCAGCAGTTTGCATACATACGTGTGTGCCTATGAGAGCCTATGGGCCAATGTATGTTAGGGCAAGCATGTGTGTGAATGTGCCTGTGTGTGTATTTATAACTGTCTGAGGAAGTGTGTAAGTGGTAAGTGCTCTGGGTCTCTGCTCCCACCATTATGTGAGCAGGAGTATGTCTGAAAAAATGCCAGTTGCTGAAACATAGCTTTGGAGTAGACTCCTGGGGCTCCCTTTGAGGTATCTGTGCCTGGGGATGAACTCCTAAAGTACTGAGTACATACAAACATTTACCTCCGTGGGTGTGCAGCTGGGTGGGTTGTACTGTAATGGATTAGGAGAGGCATATATTCCTGGGCCCAACTGTAAGAACCAGGGGTTGGGGGGGGGGAGTGATTATGGCCTGTGGGATAGAATGTGTGTTATTAAAGAGGCCCTCACCGTCTCCCACAAAATGCTTATCCACCCCACCCCATATGCCTGCAGGTCAGCACCCAACGACATCCTGGGCCTCCGCCTACCCCCAGAGCCTGTGCTCAACGCCAACACAGTGTGCCTGACATTGCCCGGCCTGAGCCGGCGGCAGATGGAGGTGTGTGTGCGTCACCCTGACGTGGCCGCCTCTGCTATCCAAGGCATCCAGATCGCCATTCATGAGTGTCAGCATCAGTTCCGGGACCAGCGCTGGAACTGTTCCAGCCTGGAGACTCGGAACAAAGTCCCCTACGAGAGCCCCATCTTCAGCAGAGGTAGCTGACCCCCCCCCCACATTCCAAACTCTTGTCCTTCCAGCGTAGGACCTGCACTCTAGAACTTGCTAGCTATCCCTTATGAACTCTTAGGATTGCATCTCTAAGACCCCTGTATCTGCCAGCCATGTTGCTTTCTGGTCTCAGAAAAATATCCGGAGTGGGGCCAGAAACACGGGCCAGAAGCACCTCTAATTGAAGGTGGCAGGATCTAGGCCTGAGAACTTGACTGTTGACTTATCCCCCTCTGTTAAGTACCTCGTGCTTCAGACCCGGAAAATATCCCTATCATCTGCCTCAGTTTCTCTTTTACTTAGAAAGCGGACTTAAAGGTTGGAGAGCCTGTGAGGGGAGGAGTGTAGAGAAAACGGGTGAGACCTTCCTGCCACGAGAGGCAAGTTGGAAAGCCTGGGCAGGTGAATGGCCTGGACTCCTGCAGAGGCGCCGCCTGCTGTGGCAGGGTTGTTCTTAGGGCTCCCCCAAACCCCTTCTGAATCAGAGTACGGGGTGTGTGCCCGCTTGTGAGCAGTGGCTCCTGCCCGGCAAGCCTAACAGCCTCATCAAGCCCTGTTTCGCACTAGTTCTCTGAGGACCCTTGTCCTCTCTCCCCAACCTGATGACCCAGGCTCTCCTAGACTGTCTCTAGAACGGTCACGCTGTGGGTGGCAGGTAGTTTTGCTTCAACTCTCACCTCCTAGCTGAGGCCTTGAAGCAGGTCTCTGGGGGCAAGATGGGTATCAGTTTCTCCTCTCAGCTGCTTGTCAGGACAGCGTGGGGACCTGGTAGCCCTGGCTCTTTAGGGTCAGAGAGATTCTAGTTGGTAGTGGAGGAGGGGCATAGTCTTAGCTTCTCCCGACTTCTGCGGGGGAGCCAGGCTTTAATGTACCCAAACTTCAGAAAGAATCTAATCAGGTTTTCTTCCCCTTTCAGTAAGACCCGTACTTGAACCTCTTGGGCCCCCAAGTCAGGGGCCACCTTAGCCTCCCCCTGCTCAACCCCAGGCCGCCGCCCCGCCCCTGCGCGCTCCCTCCTGCCTCCCCCGCGCGCCTCGGGCGCTGTTTCTACCCGGCCGAGCCCAGCCCGACGCGTGTGGCGGCATGCAGCCGCGAACTAATCCCCGCGGGCCGCGGCAGACTGCTCCGCGCCGCTCTCTGGGAGCAGCCCCCTCCCTTCTTGCCCCGCGCTAACGTCCCTCCCACCCCGCACAGTAATATCATCTCCTCTTGCCAGCTGGGGGATAGAGCAAGCGATCCCCTGTCCGCAGGCCTGCTCCACTCCCTCTGCAGGACATCACCCACCCCACCACCCACCTCTTACCACCCGCGCTGCTCGCTGCTCGCTGACACCCAGTGGCAGACAGGCCTCAGCATCTTCCAGGCTCCGGCTGGGCCAGGCCGGTGCTCACCGCCTCCAAACCACCCTCTGCCACCCTCGGGTTGCTAGGTCACCTATGCCCCACAGCTGCATTTCTTCCTGCGCTTCTGCTTCAGCTTCTGCACACGAAGGGGCTCCGGCAGGCATTGAGGGTCTTTCCCTTGCCACAGTCAGAGAGATGAGCCAGGGCTAACTCTTCAGTCCTCTTCTTGGCCTCAGTGTCCCCCACTAATCCTGCTGATCTCTCTAGCATGGATCCAGGCGTCCTGACGGGGTCCCCAATCAGGCCGCTGCTACCTGGTGAAGGATCTAGGGTCTTTGAAGGTTAGGGGCAAGTTTGGAGTGATGGAGCCGCGCGGGTTTGGCGCGGGGCCAAGTGCTCTGGGTTCACCTGTAGTTTAATAAGCGGGAGGTGAGCTGGGGGGACAGTGGGAAGAGAGGTTAGGGGTGGAGGGGGAGACTTGCCAGGGCTAGCCAGGGCGGGGTGGCACCCAGTACTGAGATGGGGGCGGGACTGAGGCTCCTGGACTCAGCCAGCCAGCGGGGCTGGGTTCCTTCCCTAGGCCTAGGAACCCCGCCCTACCTCAGTGGCTCTCCCCCCCCCCCCCCCCCCCCCCCCCCCCCCGCCCCAGTCGTTGCAACACCTCATTTCTACCTCTTCTTCCTTAGTGGGGAATACTCTGGGCTTTTGGGAAGACAATTGCCATTTGCCTTACCTCTGCCACGGAACCTGCCTTCATCTCTAGCTAGGTCCATCCTCCTTCCGGCTCATTTCCTAGTTCATTTTGGTCCTCTTCTCCAGGACCAACTAAATTTGGATTCCAGCAGCCATCTCTTGGTGGAGGCCAGCCCCCCTGGCTATCTGGTTCCTTCTTCTGTCTCATCCAGATCATTATGGAGCCTATTGACCTGGCTGTATACGTGCGAGCCCAAGCATGTGCGTGTGTACACACACACACACACACACACACACACACACACACACACCAATGTGCTACTATCAGGGTCTGACCCCTCTGATTCAGGCTGCTAAAAAAGTTCTTTTAAAATCTGTCCTGCCATTATTAATTTCAGGGACTGCTGAGGGTGAGTGGGGTTCCTTAGGCTATTCTATGACACAAATGTGACTGCCACACTATCCTCCCAGAAGCTTCCCAAAGATAGGTTGAACTGGACAGATGGGTCTGAGGAAGAAAGGAGGGTAAAGGGTACTGAAGGGGACAAACTCAGGAGTATAACCAGGCCAAAGAGAAGTGCTGTGTACCAGAGGGAACAGTGGAGGGCAGGTACAGGCAGGAGTCTCCAAGAGGCTTGACAGAGTCAGGGGAAAAAGTTGTGAGAGGGCCCTAAAATGGATGCTAGCGTCTTTGCCCATCCCCAGAAGCCAACAATGACCTGGTGTCAAGGGCACTGATACTCTCAGCATCTTGTATTATGAACCCAGACCAGACAGGGGATGAACAGAGAACTCCCTCCCCTTGTCCCTCAGGAGGCTGGACAAGGAGATCTGAGGGAGGAGATTCAGGAGGGATGGGCTTAAGTTCTGGTGTGGCAGAAATGAAAGACCTGGGAGACAAGACAGGAAAGGGAAAATGTGTTAGACTCACAAAGTTTGTCCAGTGTGCTGCCGCTGTTAGGTGCTCCTGGCCCTAAGGCCCAGCCACATTTGGAATGGATGGCAAGAAGGGGCCTGTGGTTCTGCAGCAAGCCAAGCTCCCTACCCAGGAAAAAACAGAAGTTTAAGTAGCCACAGTCTATTGTATGTGTGTCTGGGGGGGGGTGGTTAAGAGCAGGCATCCAGGGTTTGGGGAATGTTGTGGCATTCAGATTGGGAAACTGAGGCACAGGTAATCATATCTCAGGGTCATCTAAAGTCTTTGTATTCTGATGATGTCTCAAATAATTAGCAAACTGTCTTAAGCACAAAGTTTGTGTTGGGCATTGTACTAAGACATAGTATTCACGTTTCAAGGTCCTCAAATGGTCCCCACGCACAGGTCCTATTACTATCTTTGTAAATGAAACAAAGAGTGGTTGGGTAATTTGTCATTAGTCATTCAGGTCATAAATGAGCCGGGAACCAGGACTCCACTCTCTCCTCTCACCTGCCTTTAAAGCTCCTGCCCAGTCCTCTCCTACACTGCCTTCCAAACTACAAGGCCAATGTGAACATCACCTGGAGCAATGCATGTGTGCTCCAAGTACTCCAAGAAGTGAAGCCCACATACTTATCTCTGTGTGTGTGAACCAGCTCTGTATCTTGCCTAAGTGTTCCCACATACACACAACTCTCTGTCTCTGTCTCTCTGTCTCTGTCTCTCTGTGTGTCTCTGTCTCTCTCTCCCCTGTCTCTTGCTCTCCAAGGCTTAGGAGCATGCATAGATTATTTGTAAGGAGTGAATGGTAACCAGCCCTCTGTTCTTCACCCCTCCTTCTTTGACTTGAATGGGCAGAGCTTAAGCTGCTCTGGCCAGTCCTTGTTCCCACCAGCCCCTAAACCATCTTCCCTTCATACTCCCCTGTCTTCCAAGCTTACTCCCCCGCCCCCTTCCTGGCTGTTGGCTGGCTGTGGCCTATAGTAGCAGCTGACTCCACTTAGATGCTGGCAGTCGCTGTCCCAGATCAAAGGCAGGGCGGCTAATTGTGCATCTTAACAAGCCCCCCCTCCTGCTCTGGGCAGCCCAGCTGGCCATGGCCCCACCCTATTCCCCCTCCAGCTGGCCAGATGGCACTGTGCCTGCATCTGCCCCAGACAGTTGGGGCCAAGACCGAAACTGGGGCCCTGAGTGGGAGCTGGGGCAGACCCAATGGGCAGGACTTCTCTGAGCACGGATGCCTAGAGCAAAGAGTGACCAAGCATGACTTGGTCACCTGCACACGTGGCTGTGACAGCCGTCAGAAACTTGGAGTGGTAGGGAAGGCATCTTGAGTTGCATGGGGTATAGAGTCCTCCAAGGTTGTGAGCTGCAGTCTTCCAGATTCTTCCATGCCTTCCTTAACCATGACAAAACCTTGAAGATGTAGTTGCCCCCAGTACTGTTCTAAACTTTATGCCAAGGATGTACAGAGTCATGGGAACTAGAAATTGGGATATCTGGGTTTCTTTCTCAGCAGGAGGATTCAGTTGGAGCCCATGTCCCTCAGTAGAAAGTTGCTGGTCCAGGGAGCTGGAAGAACTAAGTGGGGTCCATAACCCCTGTGACCCCTGTGATTCTCCAGTTTGGGATGTGTGTGTGCACGCGCACACACACACACACACACCCTCGCAAGTGCGCTTTAGGTCTAGGCTGTCTCTGGAGGTCTGAGTATTGCCACGTGTCTTAAAGCAGACAGGCTGATGGCTGCTAGCAATAGGAGACATGCTTGGAGCTCTAAAGATAAAAGGCAGGGATAAATGCAGGGTACGTGTCCTGGAGTTTTGGGTCTACCCTTTAGCCTTAGGCTCCACCAGCTCACAGCAGCTTCTGCTTCCCTGAAGCCTGTGCCAAGTTCCAGCATCCTCTTTGAAGGCTGCAGATCAGTCTTTATCCCCTCCTGTCTGGTCCTAGTGAGGCTCCTGTTACCAGGATGCCATGAGCTAGAAAGAGAAGATGAAGAGGGAGAATCTGCTTCATAGGTTTCCGCTAATCCAGATGATTTGTTTTGGACATGGGTCATGAGCTGCTAGTCTTTGTCTTTGATCGGGGTGAAACGAAAAAAACTGATGTAAAAAGAAACTGTGACAGAGTTGAGTGAGATCAGACAGCAAGGACAACTTCTCAACAACAGCAGTGTTTGTATAGCGCTTATTATCAATGAGGCAGCCTTCCAAGTGCTTCGCATTTAATAACTCTTTCAATTCTTGAAACAACAATTGGCTAGAAAATGATAACACTTGTTTGCAGAGAAGGAAACTGAGGTACAAAGAGATTAATTCTCTTGGCCAAGGTCATATAGTTATTAACAGCTGGCCCATAGAAGAGTCAAGATCTGAAACCCTGGCAATATGATTGCAGAAATCAGTTCTTACCTGCTAGAGATCCCATGGAACCATTATTATACTTTGTCTGGGCAAGAAGAAGAGATTTTGCTTTGTGGTGCAGCTGGGTGAAGCTTAGAGAAGGAAGGGCTAGGGGTTTGGTTCTATCTAGGCCCAGATAGATAGCTCTCTAGAGCCTGTAAGGCCTCTGAGAACATGTCCTCCTCGTCTTTGATGGGAGGATAGAGGGGGGGGTCCTGCCAATTCTTCTGAATCTCTGATATTCTCCGAGGACATCACCCTCCTGTCACAGGGGTCCATGGCACAAGTAGATCCTTCCCTTTGTGTGTGTGTCTGGTGAGGTGTGGGAGGCTGTTCTTTCTGGCTTCTCTAATTGCCTGTCCTCTCCAGAGTCTAGAGACTTATTCTAAAACCTGCTTCAAGGTAGTCTTTTCTCAGTGAAGAATTAGCAAGAGGTAGCCTGCAGGTTTCAGAGCTGGACTACCTCTTTGAGTAGGCCTATCCTGGTATAGGTCCAGGACCCTCTCAGGAGAAGGCTCAGGCTGGTGTACCCAAAAGGAAAGCAGCATAAACAGGCACTGGGCCAGGCTAGCACATCCCAGGGAACTTTGAGTGTCTCAATCAGAGAGAGTTCTTTTGCCCTCTGAGCCTCTAATGAGAAGCAGACTCTCCCTTCCCACTCAGTTTGCAGCCCTGCTACATGCTAGGTGCCACTTAGGACACTGGGTTCACCTGCACCGCCCTTCAGGCCAGGCCCTTCAGGTGCTTCCAGCAGACCAAGACAGGACATAGGCAGGACTAGGGTAGGAGAGGGTATTAGATCCTGCTTTCAACTGTGTCCTGTTGACCAGGATAAAAACCACCAGGGAGGGAGAGGTCCGGGTTGCACTTTTATCCCTCTGCCCATTGGCATCTCCTGCGGTCTGGAATTCCATCACTTGTAATGTATTCTTTGGGTTAAACTTCACTGTCTCCAGGCTATTTTAAAATTGCAGATATCACCCTGGAAAGGTAATAGATTAAGTGCCTGATTTGAAAAAGAATGTGTTTGCCAGGCATTTTCTGCCCTGGAGGAGAGAGCTAGACATACAAATTCCAAACTTGCTAAGGAGGTGTTAATGAAAAAGGGAAGGGGGTGTAATTTCCCCCTCCTCTGTCCACCCCCTTCCCACCCCAGGGACTCAATCTCACAGCATGCTAGTAAGCCATCTGCTGGACAACTATATCCCCAGCCTACTTTAACGACCAAGTTTTTCTGGTGTCTCACCGCAACTTTTCTTTTTCCTTAATGGTTTATTATTCTCTTTACTTTATGTGCATTGGTATTCTGTTCGCATGTTTGTCTGTGTGAGGGTGCCATATCCCGGGGGAACTAGAGTTCCGATAGTTGCAAGCTGCACAGGTGTGAGCTTGCCATGTGGGTGTCAGGAATTGAACGCAGGACTTTAGAAGAGCAGCCAGTGCTCTTAGCTCTTAACCGCTAAGCCATCTCTCCAACCCCTTGCCACAGGTTTTCGAGAGAGTGCTTTCGCCTACGCCATAGCAGCTGCCGGGGTGGTGCACGCAGTGTCCAACGCGTGCGCCCTGGGTAAACTGAAGGCTTGCGGTTGCGACGCCTCCAGGCGTGGGGACGAAGAAGCCTTCCGTCGGAAGCTGCACCGCTTGCAGCTGGACGCGCTGCAGCGCGGAAAGGGCTTGAGCCACGGGGTCCCGGAGCACCCTGCCATACCTCCTGCCAGCCCAGGCCTGCAGGACTCCTGGGAATGGGGTGGCTGCAGTCCGGATGTGGGCTTCGGAGAACGCTTCTCCAAGGACTTTCTGGACTCCCGCGAGCCTCACAGAGACATCCACGCACGCATGAGACTCCACAACAACCGTGTGGGCAGGCAGGTGAGAGTCACGCCCCCCGCCCCCCGCTGTGTTGCAAAGCAGGCTCAGCATCCACTCGGGTAGCTCCCCCTTCTAGGAATCCCCCCAGCCCAGTCCTCTCCTAATTCAGCTTGCAAGAACGCTGTGGGGAGCTACCATTGTATGCTGAACACTGCAGTGGGCCTGGGAAACAGCCTTTGCCTTTGCCTTAGAGGGCATACCCCATTCCGGAACAACTTGCTTCTCTATTTTCTCTGATGACCAACAGAGAAAGGAGTAGGCTGGCAGTCCGAACCAGGGCTGATACAGTCTCCTTCCCTGTGGAGCCAGAACTTTGAACAAGATCATCCATCATGTACCCCGACTCTAACGTTTCATGGCTCTAGGAGGCTTTCTGTTCAGTCTCCCAGGAGGGGAGGATCGAGGACCAATATTGTAGTTTCCTACTTTCTTTCTCCTTTTTCTGGACCGCTCATACTACCCTAAAGTCCCTTTGTGTAAAAGAAACACCACTAATAACACATATACATGCAGACGCCGAAAAACAGAAGGAAGGAAAGGAATAGCTGGTTGAATTTATCAAACCTTACTGTTTAGGCATTTACTCTTGAGCTCTCAGCCTACTTATGCATAGCTCTGATGTCAACACTCCTAGTAAGCATGTGCTCAGATGTGGAAACCAAGGCACAGGAATGACTAAGAACCTTGCTTGAGGTGGGAAGGTGGCAGAGAGGCAGGCTCCATCCCGGTCAGTGGAGCTGTATCTCTGCACTTTCCTGGCAATTCCTCCTCTGATCCTCCCATCTGCTCAGCCCACTTCTGGGCTCCCTCTCTCTTTTTCTTTTGGCCTCCTACCCCAGTCCAGTTCATCTTTGTTCTCAGCAGCTGATTCAACAATTCCCATCTTGACTTAGAGTGAGGGGGAATTGAGGCACAGGCTTACCCTCCAGTCCTATCCAGCTCCCACCCAGTCATGCTCTGTGCATGGGGCTCCTTTCCCAAGCTCCTGATACCAACCCCAGCCCAGACCAAAAGTGCCTCCTCCTTGTCCTTGTTAAACTGGTTAATTAATGGCTATAGTCTGTGGGAAGCAGATGTTCTGAGGCTGTTGGCCCAGGAAAGCTTTGGTGTGTGTGTGGGGGGGGGGGTGAGTGTGTGTGTGTGGGGGTTCCCACGTGGTGCTGACACCACAGGCCACACATGCAGGCTGTGCAGCCCCCTAAGACCCAATACAGTGAGATCCCTCACTTATGACTTCTTAAGGCCCCAGAGCCTTGCTTTCCTTAAGGTTATTCGAAATAGGGGTGGTGGTTGGAGAACGTGGACAAATTCCAATGGGGGTGCCTGGTGAGGGTAACACTAAGGGGTTCTATGGGAAGAGATTATTATAGAACAAGCTGAGTACTGGGTGAGTGGCAAGCAGGCTTCCCTTAGAGACCTGGGAACTTGTCTGCTCCCATAAGGGTGACAATTTGGCTGTGAGGGTTCTGGTCTGCATTCAGGGGATCCTTGACACCTGTTGTCACTCAATATAAACAGTAAACTTGAGTTGCTATAACGGGAGGAGGGTGTTTCCCTACTTCCTGTCCTTTCCCCTTCTCAACTCCCTGCAAAGACCCATAGGGCACAGCTGGGGATGGTGGTGGTAGGTGCTAGGGGGGCCTTTCTCACTCTCTGTCTGGAGGGAGGCCAAAAGCTTTGGGGTTAGGATATAGGGGAGCAGGCATCTCTTTTCTCCGGGGAAAGGAGAGGGAATTTCCCTGAAGATTTGGGATCCTCGGGGCTCAGGAAGCAAGAGCCCCCAGGCCCAAGGGCCCCCATTTAGTTAGTTGCTAGAAAGGCTGGTAAGGGCGGAAGGAGCTTGAAGGAGGGAATTCCCCCGAGGCCTAGCCGGATTGGAAGTGGTAAATGGGGAGGGCTGCAGAAGAGCGGGACGAAATTCTGAGCCCCAGCTTCGGACCTCGGTGTTTGCTTCTGTACAATGGGATCCAGTTTCCAGCCTCTGTGGCCGGAGGAGGGCTGGAACACTGGATGTCTTCCTCATCCCTCTCGGTGCCTCCCTCTGCAGGCGGTGATGGAGAACATGCGGCGAAAGTGCAAGTGCCATGGCACCTCAGGCAGCTGCCAGCTCAAGACCTGCTGGCAGGTGACGCCTGAGTTCCGCACAGTGGGGGCGCTGCTGCGCAGCCGCTTCCACCGCGCCACGCTCATCCGGCCGCACAACCGCAACGGTGGCCAGCTGGAGCCGGGCCCCGTGGGAGCACCCTCGCCAGCACCGGGCACTCCAGGGCTGCGCCGCAGGGCCAGTCACTCCGACTTGGTCTACTTTGAGAAATCGCCCGACTTCTGTGAGCGCGAGCCGCGCCTGGACTCGGCGGGCACTGTGGGCCGCCTGTGCAATAAGAGCAGCACGGGGCCCGACGGCTGCGGCAGCATGTGCTGTGGCCGCGGCCACAACATTCTGCGCCAGACGCGCAGCGAGCGCTGCCACTGCCGGTTCCACTGGTGCTGCTTTGTGGTCTGCGAAGAATGCCGCATCACCGAGTGGGTCAGCGTCTGCAAGTGAGCGGGGCCCAAGCTCCTCTGGGTCTCAAGAAAGGTTCTCCTCCTGGTGCCTGGCTTCGGCCGCTAGCGATCTGGGTCAGGCAGCAGCAGCCTTGACTCCTGAGAGAGGTGGTTGGCTCTTACAGCCCCGAGGGTCTGCAATCACCAGACAGTCCAGATCTGACTGACATCCCTCTGCTCACTTCTGTAGGTTTCCCCTCTTTCTGCTCCTAGCTCAGACAGCTGGGGGGTGATAGTGGAGACTGCCCCACACCCTAGGACATGTTACCAAAGCAGCCCAGCCTGGTAGGCCTGCCTCCTGTCATCTCTTCTCCCCTTCCCCAGGAAGGCAATGCACTGAAGCTGAAGGGCACGGAGAAGAAAACTAAAACGCAGAAATGGGAGAAGTGATTCTCTGAGGGCTGCAGGCCTCCTCTGCAGGCTTCTGCTCCTGTCTTTCACTTAACGGATATTTATTTTGCACTCTCTTTGTGACGCTCTCTGGGGAAAAAGAAGTCTCCAGAATTTACAGGCTGATTAAGGGACATGGACACGGACAATAAACTAGTAAATACACAAACAAGGTTATTCCAGAAAATGTTATGGGTTATGGGGAAATTAATCAGGGCCCAGGGTACACACTGATTTGTGGGAAATAGGGCCCTTTCCACTAACACTGCCTGCTAGGGAGACTTCTGAATTGTGATAGACAAGCTGTGACCTGCAAGGTGAGAGAGAGCCATCGGGAGGTGGGGAAGGTCTTTCCAAACAGGCTATAGGAACCCAAAGCTCTGAGGGGAGAGAGACCTCCACCTGTTGAAGGATCAACAGAGCAGCCTCTGTGTTTGGAGTATAAAATTCAAGGGCTGATAGGTGAGACCAGAGGATGGGGTAACCATAAGAACTGGGTTTTACTGAAGAGGAATCTGCAGAGAATGTTAAGTTGTGCTCTGGTTCCCACATGTATGGGGGTCTGGCCGAAATGGAGAAAGAATGATAGCCAGAAGGGATGCTATGGGGTCCACGACTAATCCTAGCTGAGGCCCGAGTTTGGATGGCAGCAGTAGGGGTGTCTAGAAGGACCCAGGGATCCAGAGCCCGCAGTGCCAGGATTCTAACCGCCCACTTTGTACCTGAGCCTTTTGCCACAAGCCAGGACGAGTGACTGTGCCCAGCAGCAACGGATGGCAGAGACAGGAGGCACTCTGAGAGAAGTAATCCTGGGCAAGACCCGGCTCAACCCAGCCAGCGCCCCAGGGAGCAGGTGGGGCCAGGAGGTGCGGCTGGGAATAGGGTGGTGGCAGACTCACCGTCTGGAGCTGGGCTCTGGAGTCTAGGCAGGAAAGCTAGGGGTGCATAGGAAGCCATTCTGAGCCCCTCATTCCCCCAAGCCACTGCTGAAGATGTCAGTTACCAGGTGAAAACTCTCCCCTGATCTTATGTCCCCCCCCCCCCCCAGGATGCTGCTGAGCTAGAAATAGGGAGCATGCTTGTATTCACTGTGGCTCAAGCCTGGTGACCTTCTAGACCCTCAAGATCTGGTTTACACAGGTTTATCTACCTCGCGCAGGCCTATTGCTCAATTACTGTCCCTGCTGGATGCCTCCTTTTATCGTCTATTGTCATCCATCTTGGTAAACCAAGTGCAGACCAAAGTCTTGTTCCAAAGGCCAGTTTGCACAGAGACTCCACTCCCACCCAACTTTTCCTTGTTCCTATCCCTTGAGAGGGTGACTCTGAAACATACACCTCTGTTGGCTCTCCAGATCAAAGACTGGACCCACTAACTTGCTCTCTCACCTCCCTGCAGTTTGATTGCTGCTTTTCAGCAGCCCTAAGGCATGCCTGAGGCATAGGACTCTCTCCCGTGCTCAGTTCTGTTGCCTCAGTAGAGACTTGGGTTTCTCTCCCCAGCCCCATCCCCCAAACAGTTCCATAGGCAGGTGGGTGAGAGTCTCTGAGGGAGGAGGGGTAGGCAGGAACAGACAGACACACCTGCCTCATTCCTTTCCGCTTGTTCATCCTGGAGAGAACTCTAGGGGCTGGGTTCCCCCCTTCTTCCCTCCCATCCTAGGGAGGAAGAGGGGTGTGCTGGGGAAACTGGAGGGTAAAGAGATAGTCCCACCCCTAGCAGCATTCACTACAGCAGTAACTTTGACCTCGGCCTCTGCCTTTCAGAGCTTGGGGAAGTGAGTTAGAGGATGGAGTTTGGGAATAAGGGAGAAGAAGTTGCACACTGCAGAACATGCTGCCTAGGGCAGAGTGGAGGCAGGGGACTGGACACTGAGCCTCAAGGGACTCCGGTGGTCAGAATCAGTGGTCTGATGTATGCTAGTGTGACCTGCAAAGTAGGGAAAGGGACAAAGTTATTATTCTCCTAAGCCACCACTACACAGCCTCACTGGTCTGGACCACAAGGCTGGGCCCCATAATAGCAGAGTGGCCTAGGGGATGCAAGGGGAAATGGGATTCTGAAATTAATGCAAGCTTTGGGCGAAGGTGGGCTGGAGAACTCGGGAATCACCCGCTGTGAAATTTGGAATGGGAACAGAAAGTGACCAGGGATCCTTCCAAAGAAGAAAAGACCTCCCTGGTTCCTGTGCACTTTCGACCCGAGGGACATTAGATTATTTTTTTTTTTTTTCCGAAGGCAGAACTGAGGTCTAATGTCGGTAAAGGAGGGAGGTAGGGATCTAAACGAACAGCAAATGGGGCTGGTACACTGATGGACACAGTGCTGGGGTTAGAGGTCAGGGAGAAACAGCCCGCTGGAGTGGGCCCAGGCATCTGGCTTTTCACTCGCCAGAGGTCCTAAAGGGGAAGGGATTCAAAGATAAACTAGCCCGCTGTGGGGTACCTGGGCAAGAAGCAAGGTCAAGGCCATCGTTCCGGGGCTCCTTCCATCTTTCTCTGAATGAATGCTCCCCCAGCTCGCCTCCGGCAGGGGGCCTTCCACCCTGGAGAGTGGCCAAACTCCAGTTGCAGCCCCCCTCCTCCCATTCCACCCCCCCTCTCATGTGGTTGCCGGCAGCTGCCTGCGGTCGCCCCATCCCTTGTGCTCAAGGCACGGGGACTTTCCAACAGGGGAAAAAATGACTTAATGAGAGTGGGAGCCGGGGGCGGGAGGGACAGGTCCCTGTAATCACAGCTCCACTGTGGGGCCTGCGTACCTCCCGGTCCTTCCCAGCTTCCTGCTGCCAGCGCCCGCCTTGAGTTCTGCTGGGGGAGGGGGACAGGCTGGCGACAGGGAGATCCCTGTTCAGGTGCTAGGTTCTTTGGGGCCCTTGGGCTGCCTTTTCTTTCTGAAAAAGGCTTGAGTTGCTTGAGGACAGAACGTGGGACACCCTAGAATCCCTCTCTGGATCCTGGCCAGAGTGAATTAGAAGAGTAAGGGGTACCGAAGAGAACCCTTCGCTGTTTCGAGACTGCGCACTTCGTAGAGCCCCTGGTTGCTCTGGCAACCAGGGCAGCCGAGGTGTGTCCGCGGGCCTGGGAGATGTCTCCCCCCACCCCCCGCCGCCCCTTTACACGCCGCCCGCAGGGCCAGGCCCCGCTGCTGTGGTGCGCGGGGGTGGGGGTGTGCCGTTACCATGGCAAGGGTGAGCTAGAAGGGCACATTCTTCCCCAGGGTGGGAGCGCCCTGGGGACACGAGAAGGAGGGTGACGGGGGCGGCAGTAAGGGGAGCAGAGGATGGTCAGAACAAGGGAGGAGTCTCGGACAAGATGAACCAGGGTTTCTGAGATTGGGGTGGGGAGTTTGGAATCTGTCCTCTCCTCTGCTGCAGCTCTTCTGAGGTGTCCTCCTCCTGCTACTGAACCCTTCTTGGGGTTCAAAGCCCCGAGGCCTCTGTTTCCAAGGAAGGAGCTTCCAATAATCGACCAAACCCCATTTGACTGACTGTTCCTTGTCGGGCCTGTGGAGCTAAGAGGCCTGTCTCACTCCACTCCCAGTAGCGCTGAAGCCCAGACTTCTAGCCATTGCCCTGCAATTAAGCCCCTTGCCCGCCTCTGTGCCACCCGCCCGGCCTCTGTCTGGCCCAGTCCGCTGCCAATTACAGCTTGGCACAGCAGGATTATCTTGGAGACCCCGGGAAGCTTGGGGGTGGTAGAGAGCAGGCACATCAAGAGGGTGAGATCCTGGGGGTGTCCTTGACCCCAGGGTCTTCATCTGGAACTTCAGGCTGCAGCCGTGGTGTGTGTGTGTGTGTGTGTGTGTGTGTGTGTGTGTGTGTGTGTGTGTTGCAACGTCTGGGATCCAAGGCTGTGTGTACTCAAAAAGTTCAAGGCCCCTGCGGCCTATTCTCTTTTCCACCGCAGGCTGCCGCGTGGGTCTCTCCTGGCCCCACGCCCTGACCGATGGACCCAGCTTGGTTTTGCTGAGCCAACCACAGGGCAGCCGCCAGCAAATAACTGATGTTTTGTGGAAGTCACCAAACGGCGGCGCCCTCTTTGGGCATAAGGGTTCCCCTCTTTCTGTCCAGCAAAAGAAAACAATCAGGGAGTCTGCATAGACTCCATTGGAGCGTTCTGCCACCACCCTGTCCCCTGCCGTTCTTTCTCTCTCTATCCTGCGGGCTAGTCTGCAGGGGCTCCAGTAAAGCTTCGCGCCTCCCGCAGTCCTGCTACTCACATCTGGTTGGCAGCTGGGAACCGCCCACCACAAACTACTAAGGACATGGCGCCCTCTGTTGGTGCAGTCTGGAGAAGCGTCAGCTTTCAGGCCTGTGCTGTGCGTCTCTGCTGCAGAGGGCCCAGGGTTTCTGCTCCTGATGCATAGGTCTCGGGTTCCGCTAATTTCTTTGCCTGCTGGAAACCCCACACACTCTGACTCGCGTCGCTCCAAAAATCCTACCATGCAAGCTCTTTGCTTTCTGCCCGATACGATCTTGCTGACTGACCCTCTCTGTTCTGCATGCATGTGGTGTCTAAAACCCAGCCTAGTGACCTAGCTTCTCCGAACCTCACAAGGTCTCAAGCTCCGACTTCAGGATGTGCGACCTGTCATTCCATGGCCCACGATCACTCCCCACCTCCAGCCTTCCCGAGCTTAATGTAAAAGTCCTAAATTAGGAATAAGGTTACATAAATAACGACATATTTGTTCAATGGAATTCCTTGCTCTGACCTTTAAATGAAGTGGTTAAAGTATATTTGGAGGCTGACTTAGTGATTTAGTATTTGCTCTGCACTGGGGAAGGGTACATTAACAACAAATATCACGACAGGTTCTCTCTTTAACGTAAGAAAATCGAACAGGCATCCAAGAGCTGAGTTATTTCAGTTGAGGGATTGTAGGTGGTTTAAAATTTGTTCACTGTCTATCAGCATTTTTCACTTGTTTAAAATGACCCTGTTTGACTTGGTCACCGTAATGATTCCATTCACTCCACACATGAATAATTCGGTTCAAAATTGAGCATCACATCACATTATATTTTTGAAAAGATTTTAAACACTCTCGAGGAGGAAGAGGTAGTTAGATATCTATGAGTTTGAGGATAGCCTGGTCTAAATATCTAGTTCTAGGCTAGCCAAGGCTACATAGAGAACCTTGGTGGTTTTCTTTTTTTTAAGCAGAGGTGTATAACAACAAGAACAAGAACAAGAACAACAACAACAACAACAACAAAACAAAAACAAAAACAACAGTATGTGCAATGGCCCATGGCGGCCAGAAGAGGGCTTCAATTCCCTAAAACTGAGTTAGAGGCAGCTGTGAACTGAAGCAACATGAGAGCTGGACCTAAATCCAGATCTTGGAAGAGTAGTTCTTGCTTCTTACCACTGAGCTGGCTCTCCAGCTCCACACTGTGTCGTTACTTCTGGTCAGCCCTAAAATAATACATACATACATGCAACAGTTGATGGACTCAGTTATAGTTATACATTTATCCTCATTCCTGTCTCTCTTTCTGTCTCTCTGTCTCTCTCTGTTTCTCTCTGTCTCTCTCTGTCTCTCTCTTTTTCTCTCTGTCTCTCTGTCTCTCTCTGTGTGTCTCTCTCTGTTTCTCTCTCTCACTCTCTCTCTCTCTTTCTCTCTCTCTCCTTCCTATAGGTTCAGATATAGAGCTCTCAGCTACCTCTCCAGCACTGTGTCTTCTTGCCTGCTGCCATGGACTAAGCTTCTGAAGTGGAAGCCAGCCCCAGTTACATGAGTTACATGGTTTCCTTTATAGAAGTTGCTGTAGTCATGGTTCCTCTCCACAGGAATAAAACCCTAAATAAGACAGTCCTTATGTCTGGATGTACCCAGTGTTATCTGTGGGTGGGATGATTGGAAGTATTATTTTCCTTTATGAAGATGCTGCCACAATAAGCAACACAGAAAATTGGTTAAAAGTCTCATGCTTTCTTCTTGTTCTTCAGTCTACTCCGTCTTTGCACCAATGTGTACCCACTGCCCTCTCTCATGACCCTTTAAAAAAACCTTTAGGTGTTTTTGGACATCCTTCCACCTGTTTTCTCTCTCTCTCTTCTCTGTCTTGGGGATTGTTTACTCATCTCTGTTTGCTTGCACTCCAGATACTAGGGACTGAATCCAGAACTTCACAAATACTAGGCGAGGATCTACCACTGAGCTACACTGCCAGCCCTACGTTTGCCTTTGAAAACCATTTGAAAGATACAGGAATGTTAGAATAGTTGTACAAAGAACCCTTGTCGAACTGCAAGAGTAAGTTGCCCAGATGTAGCCCTCTTATTCCTAGTGCTTTAGGATACTTGTTCTTCAAATAGACATTCTCCTTCTAACCCGACAGGATGCTCCCAATCAGGAAATCAGCCTTGCTGCACCAATGCTGTCTGACTCCCAGCCCTTGTCAGACTTCTGTCATTTGGGCCAATGCTGTCCTTTGTAACAAAAGGCTCTAGCCCTGAATTATTCATCCCATTGAATTCTGTCTTTCTAGTGTCCTTCCATCTGACACAATTAGGATGCTTTACTTTCAAGACTGGGACAACTTAGAAGATTACAGACCCGTTGCATTGTAGAGCATCCCTCCGTGTGGATTTGTCTGTTGTTTCTTCATGGATTAGATGTGGGTTATGCGTCTTTGGCAACAACACTACAGGTGTTAAATCTTTCCCCCATTGCCCTGTTACTTATTCTGATGCTTTAAATTCCCTCGGTTTGCTCCAGCTGCCATGCTAGTTTCTGTGTCTGAATTTCCTGAGCACTTCCTTATTTTATGGCCTGGGATTTTCTCTGCCCCAGCCTTGTCACCAGTCATTTTGACAAGCAACCTTTTTTTTTTTTTCTCTTGATGGAAGATTAAATGTGGAAACTGATATTTGCATCCTAGATAAGCTCACTGTTCTTGGGGTACCACTGCCTCCAGAACTCTCAGTGGACAGTGTGAGGAAATATGTTTTTATCATACAAACAACTATCTTTGTATTGGTCAATCTATCATCTCTCCAGCCATACAATCTATTGGTTATCACTGACCCATGTAGAAAACAATGGCCTTCCTTTTAATTCTCCCACAAACCAGTTTTCACTTTCTCTTTTCCCCTTTGGTATTTATTTCTCTGTTCTTGCCACCACCACTCCATCCGTTCCCCTTACAGGAGTCATCATCCTCCATGCTGGGTGTCCAGAACCTCTGCTCTTCCATAGTCCCCTTTGCCTACGGTAGGGGTGCCACACATCGTTTGGGTCTACTTACGTCATGACCTTTGAACAAAATGATTCAAAAGGAAATGGGGCAAAGGCTGGAAATGATCCCACTCCTTTTTGGAGCTTTAGGGAGATTTCTGGATCCTTCCCACTTGGGTAGTGACATCTGCTCTTCCAGATCTTTGCATTGAGAACCCTGGAGTCACAGAGACCCGAACTTCACATCAAATGCACCACAGGTAACTGTCTAGTGTGTGCCTCTTCTCTCTATGCCAAAAGCTCCACAAAAGCTCAAACTCACTTTTGCTCATGTGTTTATGTGTGTGTGTATGTGTAATAAGTTCTGTGTTTCTTTTCTTTAAAAAAAATAATAAGTTATCTTAGTTTAACTTTATGTGAGTACACTGTAGCTGTCTTCAGACACACCAGAAAAGGTCATCAGATCCCATTACAGATGATTGAGAGCCACCAGGTGTTTGCTGGGAATTGAACTCAGGACCTCTGGAAGAGCAGTCAGTGCCCTTAACTGAGCCAGCTCTCCAGCCCCAGTTCTGTGTTTCTAATACGAGGAATGAAACTGAGGACACGGTAGATGCTCAATAAATATGGTAGAATAAATGAGTACATGAACATCTATGGAAATGAATTCTAATCTCTGTCTTTGGCCCAGCTGTCCTTCTTAAAGTCTTTTCTGAAAGTCTACCTGCCAGCTAGATGTGTTTTAGTGGGTGTATAGCACTCTAAAGAACGCTTTATCAATGTAGATGCATTATTTAGCTATGCATTTGTTCATCAAAGAACTGAGTCCTATTTCACAGCTCTTCTTCTTTTGGTTGCTTCTTGATCCCGGGTATACAACAGACACTTAATATTTGCTGAGACAATGAAGGTCTGTCCCCTTTAAGCCAGTTATCTGTAAATGACTTTTTTTTTCCTCTTGTCACATCATCTTCCCGCCACCCAGCCTCATGGTTGCTGTCACCTTGGACTCGCCTGTCTGATTTCTTTTCCATATTCACACCAAAGGGCATCGTGCTCTGGAGTCTGTGCTCTCTGGACCCCTCGGACACTGCAACGGCCTGGTTCTCCTCTCCCTCTTCAATGCATCGCCATTAGAGCCTTCTAGTTTCCTTTTCCATAACGTTCATGCCATTTCCTCCCACTGAAGCTTTCGATGGATCTTTGTACTAATTAAGGCTCTTACTTGCAGACAACAGAAATGGAGCCTGATTCACTTACAAGGAAGAAGAATTTCATGACTGATACTGAGTAACTCCTAGAATTGATGGGAAGCCTCAAGAATGAGGTTTGTGCCTAGAGTTGTAACTCAATTGGTACAGTGCTGGCGCAGGAGACCTAAAGACCTGGGTTTGAGTCCTAGAACCACGTAGAACTATGGATAATGGTGCATGTCTGTAATCCTAGGACAGGGAGGCTGACATAGGATGATCTGAAGTTCAAGGTCATCCTGGGCCAGCCTGGGGTAGATGAGACTGTGTTTCTTATTAATTGGTTTATTTTTTATTTTTCCATGCACTGGTATTTTGCCTGTCCGTGTGAGGGTGTCAGATTCCCTAGAACTGGGGTTACAGACAGTTGTGAGGTACCATGTGGATGCTGAAGATTGAACCCAGGTCCTCTGGAAGAGCACTCAGTGCTCTTGATCACTGACCCATCTCCCCAGTCCCAAGAATGTCTTAAAAACAAACAAACAAACGTACATCAATCCTGAGAGTAGGAGGTGAAAAGAATCAGGCACTTGAAACTTCAACCAAGTCCAGTCTCAGGAAGAGACCAGGTAGCAGGCTGGAGTAGCTGAGTCCTCAGGCAGCTACAGCTACAGCTACAGCTACAGCTACAGCTACAGCTACAGCT
>JANHMN010000001.1:155166419-155180319 GCA_030674055.1 Rhabdomys pumilio
AGCTACAGCTACAGCTACAGCTACAGCTACAGCTACAGCTACAGCTATAGCTACTGATACACCTACAGCTACTGTTACAACTACTGTTCCAGCTACAGCTACAGTACAGCTACAGATACAGCTACAGCTACAGCTACTGCTATTCCTCCAACAGCCACCAGATCCCTCACACAGCCTGTTGCTGCTTCTGTGGTGAATTATGAAGCCTGATGACTCTGTGAGTCACTTTGTAAAGATCCAGGGTCTTGGGTGGGAGCATTAATTTAGTCTGTGACCTTCCTGCCAAGGGCCAGGGGAACAACTTCCCCTAAGGAAATTTCCACTAACAGAATTCTCTAGCACAGAATGGGGGATCTATGCTGAATAGCTAAAGGCCCCCCACCCTGTGCTCCCACACACAGGCTTTTGAGCATGCCATTGGGGTCCTCCACCATCTTTCACGATCACTTTAATTCTCTCCCTTGCACACATAGTTCCTCTGAAGCATAACTGCATGTCCTCCCTGCGCCATCCCTTCCTGCCTCAGCTCCCTCAGCTGCTGGTCTCCTATGAACTAAGCCTCACATCTAGGTGTTGTCTCCTCTGTTTGGTCCAGGCTGATCCTAGGCTCTGGGCTCAGCCTTTGAGGTGGCTGGGTTGGACTCATTCTATTTCCCATTAGCCTCATGCCCTGGGACAAAACAACTTTTCTGGCGTCCATACATGCCTCTGCTATATGCAAATAAAAGCATCCATCTCCCAGAATTATTAATCATATTTTAAAGAATTATTTATTTTATGTATATAAGTACACTATTGCTGTCTCCAGACACACCATAAGAGGGCATCGGATCCTATTATAGATCTCTCCAGCCCTCTAGTAATAATTTTATTCTCTCTCTCTCTCTCTCTCTCTCTCTCTCTCTCTCTGTGTGTGTGTGTGTGTGTGTGTGTGTGTGTGTTTAGGTTAGAGAACAACCTTCTGGAATGACTCTTTTAGCCTTTGGGTAGGTTCTGGGGTTCAAACTCAGACTTGTAGCATTAGGCAATCACTTTTACCCACTGAGTCATCTTACCAGTCCCACTCCTAGAATTTTTTTAATTAAAACTACTTGTATATGTGTATTTGTATGTGTATGTATATATACATGATGTATATGTATATGAATATGTATATGTATTTGCCTACATTTATGACTATCCATGTGAGTGCCTGGTCCCAGTATAGGCCTGAAGAGGGCACAAGATCCCAAGGAACTGGAGGTACAGACATTGCAAGTCATGATGTGGGTGCTGGGAATTGAACCTGGGTGCTCTCTGCAAGAGCAGCCAGTGTCCTTAATCTCTTAAGCCACCTCTTCATCCTACCCACTTCTTCCGGAATTCCTTTTTAAAGGCAAGGTCACTGTGTATTTCAGGATGGCCACAAACTCTAATTCTCCTGCTTGTGTTTTCTGGGAACTGGAATTACAAACATATGCCATCATACCGAGCTTTCAATTACTCTGAAGATATTATGTCAAAGGTCTTCGCTCGTCTCCTGAACGGTCATACTCAGACATGCAGGTCTGTATTGAGTGGGACTCCTAAGGACTTCGCATTTATGAGGAACGGGACTTACATATTTACATTTCTGGGAGCTCTGTTTTTATCAGTGTCACATGGGTTTTAATGGCATCTGTGTAATGGGACTTCTTGACAGGGCTACTTTGTTTTGTCAGGCAACACTGCCTCCTCCTGGTGGAACTTTACATTCTTGAGCCATGTGCTTTAAGCTATATGGCACCAGGAATCTTGGATGTCTATGTTTAGGGTCTTGGATTGAGTAGCCAAGTATAGTGGGGTGGAAAACTGTGGTGAACACTAGGCTCCTGGTAGGAACAGTTCTCAGCCCCCCACCAGCTGATCAACAGGAGAATGGGGCCTTGCTGGGGGAGGGGCAGGACACCAGACACAGAAAATGGGAGCCCAAGAGCCTGGGCATGACCATCGTATCCTTCAGTACATCCCCAGTGGATGCGTTGAAAATGTTTAAAGTGGAGAGGAATTGGGCAGCAGGAGGGGTCAGAGAACACAAGCCCGTCTCAGAGAGGCAGAAGGAGACACTGAGGTGAGTAACAGACCTGTCCCTGTGAAAGGAAACTCCCCCTGGACCACTTCCTCCTGAAGGCAGGACACACAGAGAGATCTTGGAGGTTACAACAGCGTGCAAACCGTAGGATCCAGTTAAATCCTTCAAAAGCAGGCAGAACAAATTCATATCAGAAGGCAGGACTGTGGTTACCCTTGCAGGGGGAGGATTGGCTAACAGGGGGCATGCCACTAGTAACTGGTATTACTCTACATACTGTGTTCATTTTGTGAAAACTTCAGGCACCTTTAAGATTTGCACACTTTTCTGTAGGTGATTTTAGTGACACTAATACATAATGTTTGGGGAAAAGAAGACAGTCATGTCCCTCTTCAAGCCCTTTGGAGTGACACCAGATCTGAGAGGAAACAGCTGAGTGGGTTGGAGGTGGCAACCAGCTGGTGTCTGGACAGATTTATTTGATTTTTTTTTTCCTTCCGTTGTTCATTCACTCGTGGCTTCGGCACCTCCCACACGAAGTACAACATATAAGGGGACAAAGAAGAATTAATAGCTCTAGTTCCCATTTACTGAGAGCGTACTATGGGACAAACGAGGAGTGTTCCTCTAACCCAACATATCTATGATAAATTACTGTTATTCCATGTATCGACCGAAGAAGGAATCTCAGAATGGTTAAGTAAGCTGTTCACAGCTGCATAGCAAAAAAACCTTCCGGATTTTCATGTGCTTCTGAGGATGTGGGAGACCCAAATCTGGGCAAAGGCATTCCCTAGAAAGCCAAGAGGTGGAGAGACCTGTCGACAATGGCTGTACTACGTAGTCTTAGAGCCGAGGTGAGACCATGGTTTAACTGTTATCAGCGATCGTTGGGCCTTGGCAGGTTCCTTCGCTCCTGGAAGCCTTAATTTGACCAGTTCCATTTCAAGAGTAGGGGAGGAAAAAGCATGCGTTTCTATAGGAGTTACTGTGAGGCCTAGATTACATGGATAGAGACCAGTGTGGTGCACCCAAAGCGCAGGGGTGACCTGACTCCTCCGGTCACCGCCTCCTGGGCCGAATCTTTAGGGCCGTACTTTAAAAAAAGAACCAACGGCTTTAGTAACCTCGTTCGTGCTAATGCAAGACAGTCCATGAAAAAGTTGCGACCCCAGGAACCAGCACAAGCAGCGGGCGGTGGGGGAGTTGGGGGTGGAGGTGGGAGGGTGGAGGTGCGCTGATCCGGGTTGACCCGGGCGGGGCGAGAACACTCGATCTCGCGAGATCTCGCGAGATCTCCGGCTCCCAGTGCGGAAGTGAGAGGCGAGCTCCCCGGTGTCTTTTAAGCTGGCAGAACCTCGGTGCTGCTCGGCGGAAGTCTGGTTTACCTGCTGGAGTGGAGCTGGGTCTGCGGAGACCCGGGCGTGGGGCTGGGTTCCTGCAGCTCCCGTGGGGCTCCTGCCCACGGAGCTCCGGAAGAGCCCGTGCAGGGTTGCAGGTGACTGGTCTTCTGGACTCCCCTTCGCCTAGGCCCCTTTAAGTGGCCATGGAACGAGCCTTAGCCACACTCTCAACCGGTCGTATTTCTATACAATCAGGAAAATAGAGATAGTCTACTATTACTACCGCTGAATTTGGGATCTGGGGACACTGAGGTGGCCTACGGGCATTCTGAAGAAGGGGATACTCTGAATTTGAGTTTAGTAGGTTGTATTAACGTAGCTTGCATGCATGGGCATTATTACTAGTGTTTCCAGGGGAGAAAAGGCCGGGGGTGGGGTGGGGTGGGGACAGCCTCGCATCCACACTGCACTGAGTTATAAACCTGATGTGAATGTGCCAGAGATCCTTTGTACCTAGGACGCCCTGCATCAGAATTGGGAAATATAAAAGATACTGCACAAAATAATGTGAAAATCCTTGACGTCATAGATCATAGAGAGAAGACGCTTGAGAAGAATTTTCCTCCACATTAACAACTGTTCTGAAATAATAGTTCAAACTAGTAATTCCATAAATTCTTATCTCTTTACTGTTTGGTTAACAAGGGAGACTGCGGTCCTAAACTTAGGAAATTCCAGAAATAATTTATCATTTAAAAATTTTAATTCGTTGACAACTTTATACATGTACTGGCTGGGTTTTGTGTTGACATAAGCTAGAATCTTTTTGGAAGACGGAACCTCAATTGAGAAAGTGTCCCCACGGGATTGGCTTATGGTGCACTGTCTTGATTGTTGATTCATGTGGGAAAGGCCAGCTTATGGGCTTTGTAGTTCTAGGTGCTGTAAGAAGGTAGGCTGAGCAAACTACAGGAACAGACTTAAGTAGCTGCATCTCCATTGCCTCTGCTTCAGTTCCCGTCTTCAGGTTCCGACCTTGCCTTTCCCTGATGATGGACTACAAACTAAGATGGGATCAACCCTTTCCTCTCCAAGATGCCTTTGTCTTGGTTGTTTATCCCTGCCATGGTAATGCTAACAGACATGAATGTAACGAAAAGTAGGAGGGGTTACAGATGCAGATCATAGCAAGTCAGTCATAACAGCCTTGAAACATGGGTAGGGTTGCAAGATATAGCTTGTGGTGGCTTGAATGAAAATGTCCCCCAGAGGCCCATGGGGAGTGGCACTATTAGGAGGTCTAGCCTTGTTGGAGTATGTGTGGCTTTGTTGGAGGAAGTGTGTCACTGGGGGTGGGCTTTGAGGTCTCAGACGCTTAAGCCAGGCCCAGTGCCTCTCTCTCTTCCTGTTGCCCGTAGATGCAGATGTAAAATTCTCAGCTCCTTCTCCACACGCCGCCACGATGATGGGCTAAACTATAAGTCAGCCCTTATATGTTAAATGTTTCCTTACAGGAGTTGCCACAGTCATGGTGTCTCTTCACAGCAATAGAAACTCTAAGACAATGGTCATAACAACTTTTAAAAACAAAGACATGGTTGCTGTTTCCTGGGACAGGCAGTACAGAACCATTTGTAGTTAAGGTTACAGATGGACATAGCCGGTTCTTGAGAAATGGGTTTAATCAATAATGAGCTCACTTTGTCTTTACTGTACGATGGCTTCAGAGCCTGAGATGGAGGCTGGTTTATCACTACATACCCACACCCCAAGAAAAATGATCCCCCACTCCTATTAGCCATCAACTGCAAGTAGCTCCTCAGGAGTGTTGGGGGGCGCTGTGTGTGCATGAGTCCCACTGTGTGCAGGCAGCCACAGCTTCTGTGACTTAATGAGTGACAGACCATGACATGTCCAGAAGACAGCACCTCCCAGCACTCCTCCCAGTTTTTGGGTAGAACGTTCTCCCAGCTTCCCCCTTGGCATTGTGCCCTAAGTCTTTAGGGGTGGTAATGTAGATGTCTTTTCAGCACTTAACAGTCTCTTCTCAGTGCTTTGACCAGTTAGGGATCTTGTATTACCTGCCCACTGTAGAAAGAGGCATCTGTGACCAAGGCTGTAAAAAGTACGAACCTATGGTGTTCTGGATATTTTTACATCAACTTGACACAAGCTAGAGTCACCAGAGAGGAGGGAGCCTCAGCTGAGGAAACGCCTCCACAAGGTCCAGCTGTAAGGCGTTTTTCTTAATTAATGATTGATGAGGGAAGACCCAGCCCATTGTGGGTTGCCTGGTGGTCCTGAGTTGTATAAGAAAGCAGGCTAACTAAGCCACGAGGAGCAAGCTAAGTAGCACCCTCCATGGCCTCTGTATCAGCTCCTACCTCCAGATTCCTGCCCTTTTCTGACTTTCTTCAAGCCAAATAAACCCTTTCCTCTCCATGCTTTGGTCATGGTGTTTTGTCACAGCAATGATAAATCCTAACTAAGACAGACGGATATAAACAAATATAAGCAAGTATTTAGAAGTTAGTTTGACATGTCTTTTCCATAAAACAATAGTAGTTTCCCTGCTAAGGGCAATGACTCCCTAGCCGTGGGCTTAACTGTTTACTGTACCAGGCATCAATTTCCCCCTGTGGAGGGAGCCACAAATCCAACTGGACAGTTAGTTAATTATCCCATAATGCTCATGCCACTAATTCACCAGCGGAAAATCCATAGATTTCTGGTTGGTTGGTTGGTTGGTTGGTTGGTTGGTTGGTTGGTTTTTCAAGGCAGGGTTTCTTTGTGTAGCCCCAGCTGTCCTGGAACTTGCTCTGTAGACCAGGTTGGCCTCTAACTCACAGAGAGAGATCTGCCTGCCTCTGCTGGGATCAATGGCATGTGCCACCACGTGGCTGGGAAATCTATAGTTTCAAATAACTCTCACTGGTTTTATTATTAGTTGTTAGTATCTTGTTGATGTTACTAATCTGTTGGCTAGGGTTCTTTTATTCTACGCAGATAGAAATTATAGTTAAAAATCTGTGGTTGGCACATGCCTATAATTCCAGTACTTGGGAGGTAGAGGCAGGAGGATTAAAGGCTACAGAGTGAATTCGAGGTCAGCCTGGGCTACATGAAACTTAGTTTAGGAAGAGGAGGAGGAGGACGAGACAAGAACAAGAGTAAATTGTAAGTTGGTGAGGAGACATAAGCTGGTGCTGGCAGTTCTGGTCTGGGGTGGACTCCATTAAGCACTGAGAGTGAGGGGCCTATGCTACAGAATTAGAATCCAGAAATTTATGAGCACATCTTGAAGGCTTAATGTTCTGGCTTTTAAGCCCTGGCATTTGGCCGCTGTTGTAAACTGTTGACTTGAGCAGCAATGAGAGGCAGTGGCTTCCATTCTTGAACAGGCCTTCCACGCTGTGACCTTTCAGCTCTACAGTAACAAGAACTACATCTCGGGAGCTAGGGCGTTGAGACCCTTGATCCTTAAAACTTGGCTTCTCCTAGTGACCAGGACCCGCAACTTCTCATCCTTAAGATTTTCTCAGCCCTCAACACCTCTGTTTCCTGTCATTTCTGGCCTGACCACTAGAGCTCTTTAGCTCTCTTCTTAAGGCTACTGCTGCCATTGCTCCTGTAACTGCGGTGCCCACTGACACCACTCTGCTGCCACGTCTGTCACCCTCTCTTCGTGTTACGAGCTCAACTTATTCTATTAATTATGAAGGTCAGAAGTAGGCAAGGAGGGCTGGAGAGATGGCTCAGCGGTTAAGAGCACTGACTGCTCTTCCAGAGGTCCTGAGTTCAATTCCCAGCAACCACATGGTGGCTCACAACCATCTGTAATGGGATCTGATGCCCTTTTCTGGTGTGTCTGAAGACAGAAACAGTGTACTCACATACATAAAATAAATCTTTTTTTTTTTTTTAAAGTAGTCAAGGAAAGGCCACTGGAGAGAAGCCACTTATTGGGCCTAATGTTACAGCCTGACGAAGGGGTGAGTGCAGGGAGGTGTCTACCTAGTGACTCACAAAGTTAGTCTAAGGACTGCTCATGTAGCTAAAACGAGTCTGTTAGTTACTGTCCTCCTCTTTGTGACTAAATACCTAGTAGAAACAGAGGAGGAGGGTTTAGTTTGGCCCTGTCACAACCAGGAAGGCATGGCAGAGTGGCTCTTCTGTGACGAGCTGTAGTGTGGGCTTGTTCCTGCTTACCAATCAGAAAGCAGGGAATGATACTGGAAGTCAGGCTGGTCTATAACTCCCAAAGCCCCACCCATCTGTAACCCACATCCACCAGCCAGCCCCAACTCCCAAAGAGTCCACAACCATACACAACAGTGCTGGCATCTGGGACAAGATATTAAAAAACATGAACCTCTGAGGGGACATTTCAGAGTCAAACCATAGGGAACATGTCAAGGTTATGTATGCCAAACATGCCAGTCCTTCATTCAAACTCTGAGCTACGCTGGCATCCGTCAAAGCAGCCCCTAATAAACAGAGGAGTGCACTTACACCAGCCATTGTCCTCTCTCACAGCACCAGGCCAGAGTATCTCTTCTGGCCTCAGTGGAAATGGCTGTAGGGTCTTCAGAGTTCACCGAGGTCTGTGGTGAGGAAAAGTCTGGTGCAAGCTGTTCTGAAGCAGTCACAGACGGGGCAGTGCCTTCTGGACCTGCAGTTGTCTGTCAGCAGCAAACAGCTGCGACTGTGGTGCAGCTTCTTCAGTGTACCTACCCCGTGTTCCGAGTGGCCCGTGCCAGGATGGAGACAGTCGGCCTCACTGCTTGGAAGACAGTCCTTTGCCCAAGACAACTGAAATGCTAGGGAAGTGTGTAAAAACCATTAATTAGAGACTCATATTGCCCCAACCCCCATCTTAGCTTTTTAAAAGGAAAATGGGATGGTTACAATAAAAGCTTATTGTGAACATTTTTTTTTTTTTATGTTTTTTCGAGGCAGGGTTTCTCTGTGTAGTCCTGGCTGTCCTGGAACTCACTCTGTAGGCCAGCCTGGTCTACAGAGTGAGTTCCAGGACAGCCAGCGCTACACAGAGAAACCCTGTCTCGAAAAACCAAGAAAAAAAAGAAATCCAAAAAAAAAAAAAAAAAGAAATCCGCCTGCCTCTGCCTCCCAAGTGCTGGGATTAAAGGCATGCGCCACCACCGCCCTGCTATTGTGAACATTTTTAACAGCAATTTTTAACAGTATCTCACAGGGCCCCTTAGCTGCTACTCCAGTACCTCAGTGAGAGGTGATCCTCTCTAGTCTCTCATTGTGACTGATTTAGAAATTTAAATCTATTATAGGTATGTATGTATAGGGGAAACATGGTACACAAAGCGATTGGCACTGTGTGTAGCTTCAGGAAGTACTGGGGGCTGTGGGCTATCCCCTGAGGATAAGGGCTGCACTCCTGTAGTAACACATTTTGATCAATCATGGGAGAGAGAGAAAAAATTGAATGAGCTTCCTATTTACTCCATAGAAAATAATGTAAAATTGTGGTTGTCATTGATGAGTCATTAAAGATGGGACTTAGAAAGGTGAGCCAGAGGTCAAGAGCAATTCCTGTTCTTCCAGAGGACCTGAGTTTGGTTCTAGGCATCCACACTGGGCAGCTCACATCTGCCTGTGACTTCCAGCTCCAGGGAATCCAGTAAAGTAGAAACTTCTAGTGTATCTGGGAAGTTACTTATGTCAAATGATGGTTTTCTGGGGCACACAGGTGAAAGAGTATCTTGATAAAGCAGACATGTGAAAGGACCTATGATGAAGGAGTATGAATATGACCCCACAGACAGTGGGAGATGAGCAGTGAGCATTGCTCTGCCGCCCTGACATTCTTCACTAACGACATGCATGTACTGGTTTGCCTTACATAGTGTTGTTGAGCTCAACTAGTGATAATGACGCCATTGAAAGAAACTCGCCCGAGAACTGCTTGTGAGGTTCCTTCAGTACCTTACAGCCTCCTCGGCCTCTCCTCAGGCCAGCTGGGTGTTCACGCTTGGTGTCTGCCTGCTGAAAGGACTGGACTGTAGCCGCCAGTTCCTGTGTGCTGTCTGCCTGCCTAGAGGACTGGTCTATAGTTGCTGAGTCATATTTGGTGTTTGCTACAAGACTGAACTGCTGCCAAAGAAAATCGAGCTTGCCCCCAAAGAGCTACTGCTGAACAGGCCCACTTCCCTCACATCCTAATCACTTTCCCACTACCTCTGCTGGGTGGTGGGCTAGAGGAGAGGTTGCAAAAGATTTATGCCTCTTCAGTCAGTGCCCTCTTCTGGCTTCTGTGGGTGTCTGCACACATGTGACTTATACTCACCCAGACACAGATACACATAAATAAAAATAAATATTAAAAAAAGATTAAAGAAATGTGCTGCTTAGCCCAGTACAGTGGAGTGCATCTGTTGTCCCAGCTGCTTGAAAGGCCTGAGAGTTGAGGCCTGAGTGACAGACAGCCAGATCCTGTTTTAAACACAGATTGTGTGGTGTCTTCCGTATATGTTAACTCTCAGGTCTGGGGCTTTGGGTGTAAATTTTTACTTTTATAAGTAAACGTTCAGATTTTGTTTCTACTTTTGTTTTTTTTGTGCTTATATTCGCCCCATGCCCCCCTCTCCCACCCCAAGGTGGTTTCTCTGTGTCACCTTGGATTTCCTGAAACTTGCTTTATAGAGCAGGCTGGCCACCTACTCAGAGATTCTTTTGTCTCTGGGGTTGCAGGCATGTGCCACACGGGCTGCCTGTGTTCATAGTCTTTTTCTTAAGGGGCTCATTGAAACTCTGAGTTCTGGCCTCACACTATCTAGATCTCTCCTTGCATGTCTGTCCCCTCCTGACATCTCTCAGTAGGGCGGGGCATGTGGTTCTTCTCTTCATTCATGAGAAGATGGACACCCAGAGACGTTACATTGCTTGCTCATGGTTTTGCCTGTGGCTGGCGAAAACTCAAGTAGAAACCAATTTTTTCAGTTCTGAGTTCTGAGTTCAAGACGTTTAGTCACACCAGTGGCAAAGCACCTTATTCCAGATTTTCCACTGTCTTACGTGTCCTGGATTGGGTTCTAAGGTTATACGGTCTGAATGAGAGGCCTGGTGAAGCTACAAGGGAACACTTTGTGTTTTCTGTCGCCTGCAGCCTCTCTTTGTCCTCCTTTCTCCTCCAGCAATGGAAGGCATCTGGTGGGAGCTGAGAGCAATGAATCTTCCCTCTGTCAGGGCGAGCAATTCTTGAACAGACTCGGAATGGACCGGTGAGCAGTGAGCCGGCTGTGCGTGAATATGCATAGGAACATGTCTTTGTTACTTTTTAAGCCAAGTGTATTTTGGGCCTGTTTCCCTGGAGACATAGGGCGGAAGGAGAGGCCTTGCTGAGAGTGGTGTCTTTGCGACACTTGCTTTCCAGCCCCCTCCAGTCAGTCTCAGGCTCCACCTGCGCTGAGTTTTCCAAGGTCACTAACTTTTCTTTGTTGCAGAGTCCAACTTTTTAAGCCCTAATCTTTCCAGGCTTTCTCCAGCTGTCAGCGTTCTTTTCAAATGTAAATCTGATCCACCTTCGTCTAAAACCCTTCTGTGGTTCCTCACCACTCTGCAGGGAGACTGAAACAATTGGTTGCAGACTCCCAGTGTCTCCCAGTGCACACTGGGAGCTTTCTTTTCTCTGATGAACCTGTGAACCGTGCTCTTCCCTGACAAGGGGCTTTTGCACGCATTCCTTCAGTCACTATTTAATTTTACTTACCATTTGTGAGGCTTTATTTGGTGTTGGAGTTACAACAGAGCAGTCAGCGGCTGGTAAGAATCCTGGGGGAAGGATGTTTGCAACCAAGCCTGATTACTGAAGCATGGTAAAAGGAATGAATTCGCAGGCACATACATACATGCATGCATACATGCATACATACATACATACATAAATGTTTGTTTGCTTTCATTTTAATTACAAGTTTGGAATTTACTGATGTTTAAATAATAACTTCATTGACACAATCCCCATACTGTGAAATTTACATATAACGTATATAACATCCAGTTCAGAACATTTGATTGTGCAGCTGTCTCCACATTTGAGACTGTTGTTATCCCCAGAAACTTTGTCCTCATTTATAGTGTTCTACTGATGTGAAGAGACACCATGACCTTGGCAACTCTCATTCTACAGAGCATTTAATTGGGACTTCCTTACAGATTCAGACAGAGGTCTGTTTATTATGTCCATTGGTTAAGATCACCGTGTTACTCCTGCACAGAACCCTAGTATGGTGTCCGGCATGCACGTGGCTAATCAAAACTTGCAATTTCAGTTCTGGGGATCCAACACCCTCTCTGGCGTCCACAGGTACTTCAGTATACACTGATACACATGTGGGAAACACTCATGCACATAAAGTAAAAACAAATAAATCTTAAAGAGAGAAAAACCTAACCTGGGTCATGAACATTTAGCAGGATCCGTGTCCAGTTGTCTGGAAGAATTTGAGGAACTGGTCCTGTTCTTTTAAATGTTGTCGGAGGCATCTGAGCTTAGGGTTTCCTTGATGGGGAGAGTTTAGCTACACATTCAGTTTCTTTAACAGTTGTTGAACTCTGGTTTCTGTTGCTGAGAAAGTGTTGGGGATTTTTAGATTCTGTTGGGGTAATGCCTCTTTTATTTCTAATATCAGTAATCTGAGTCTCCCGTCCATTTCTCTTGAGTAGTGTGGTATACTGGTTAGGGTTTTGCTTGTTTTTGTCAACTTGACACAAGCCAGGATCATCTGGAAAGAAGAAACTTCAGTTGAGGAAATAACTTTAAATCTTTGACCTGGCCGTTTCTTAATTAATCGTTGATATGGGAAGGCCCAGCCTGTTGTGGGAGGTGTCACTTCTGGGCGTGGACCTGGGAGATGTCAGCAACCAGGCTGAACAAGCCATGGGGACAAGCCAGGAAGCAGCGCCCTCCACAGCCACTGCCTCAGCTCCTGCTTCTAGGTTCCTGCCTTGACTTCCTTTCATAAGACACCATAATCCAGACTTGTAAACCAAATAAATCCTTTGCTCCCCAAGTTGCTTTTGGTCATGGTGCTTTATCACAGCAACAGAAAACATACCAGGATATTTTGCAAAAAATTTGTCGGTTTATCGATATTTCTCAAAAGAAAAAAAATATTTAATTTGGTTTTTAGCTATTATTTTAAATTTCTTCCTGTTGAATCTAGAAATGATTGATTCTGTTTTAAATCTTTTACACCAATATTAAGATTTTATCTTTTCTATTATTATTATTTTTTTCAAGACAGGGTCTCACTGAGTATCTCTGACTGTCCTGGAACTCACTCTGTAACCCAGGCTGGCCTTGAACTCACAGAGATCTGCCTGCCTCTGCCTCCCAAGTGCTGGGATTAAAGCCGAGGCCACTATGACTTGCACTTACCTATTTTTAGTTTATTGATTTTTTTCCCCTTCTATTCTCCATTTCCGTTTTTGTTTCCAGTTTTACATTGTGCTATGTGGCTTTTTATCTTATGAGGGCAGCTAACATTGATTTGAACCTCTTAGAAGTTCTAATATAGGTGCTAGAGCCCAGGTAGAGCTGGCCTGGGGGACGCTTGCCTAGCATTCATGGCCTCTGCTATCAGTTGCCAGCACTATACAGCTGTGGTGGCACTCAGGGAGTAGAGGCAAGAGGATAAGAAGTTCAAGGTTATCCTTGGCTACATAACGAGTTAAAGAATAGCCTGGGCTATATGAAACCATGTCTCAAAAACAAACAAATAAGCAACAACAACAAGAAGACATAGTTCTAAGTACTATGCATCTAGCAATATCTCACATATTTTAAGATGTCATGTTTTCTTAATATTTTATTTATTTATTTATTTCTGAGACAGAGTCTCACAGGCCTTGAATTCAAATCCTCGCACTTCATAAGCCTCTTGAGTGCTGTGTGCCAAATGCCTAGTTCATGTTTCCATTTTCATCCAACTCAAAATACTTATAATTTCCCTTTCAAGTTCTTATTTCACTCACAAGCTATTTATAAATACGCTATTGCTAATTAATTTCCAAATATTTGGAAGTTTTCTAGAGAGCTTTTTGTAAATGGTGTCTAATGTGATCCCAGTGTGATTAGAGACTATTGTATGGCTTGGATAATTTTAATAATAATTTAAATTGCTTTATGCTCAAAATATGATCTGCTTTGGTAACGGTCCATGCACTCTTAGAAAGAATGTGTGTGCTGCAGGTTTTGAGTGTCCTGTAACTGTCAGTCAGGTCAAGCTAGTTGGTTGGTAGTATTCCCCCAGAGTTCTGTGAGTTTCTGCCTGCTTGTTCAATCAGTGATTGAGAGATACCAAAATATCTGAAGACAGCAGTACCCATGTCTGTTTTTCCTTGCAGTTCTATCACTTTTGGGCTCAGGCATTTAAAACCATGGTTAGACACATAAGCAGTTGGGCCATTATGTCCACTTCATGAGTGGAAGATTCTAAAGCAATCTTTGTTCTTGGCTACACCCCCTCCC
>JANHMN010000001.1:155180329-155215329 GCA_030674055.1 Rhabdomys pumilio
AGAGAGAGAGAGACAGACAGAGAGAGAGAGAAAGAGAGAGAGAGAGAGGCATGTTGGTTTGAGAAAGAGAGAGAAAGACAGACAAACAAAGACAGAGACAGAAGAGGGGGAGGAGTTTCTCTGTCCATCGGAATCAGTCTGAAATTACTAGATTAACATTTCTTAAACACTCAAATTGTATTGACTGAGTACAAAACCGGGAAAATATGGATGATGCTTGTGCTAACCACATTTCTGCTAATGCAACAAAGACTTGAGATTATCAGTGGATAAAATATGAAATACTCATTTGATCAGAATTTTAGGGTTTCCATCCATGATAGCTTTGGTCTGGTTTTAAATTGTTTGTTTTGTTTTACTTGTGGTGACACGGTGACACCTCATGGCTATAGAAAAATCATTTATCTCACCTTATGGTAGGGAACTTAAAAAAAAAAAAAAGGAAAAACTGGAATCCATTATTGCCTGTGAAAGTCTATCCCCGGTGAGTTAAGATATCCCACTAATTCCTACTAGCTAACATTCCCACTACTTTCTAACACCACTGTTCTGTGGATCGAGCTTTTAACCAGATTTAGGGGAATATTTGCTATTCAAACTACAGCAATGCCTGACTACCCATGGACTCCCAGAGATCAGATAGGAAATGACTGGCTTCCTGTAGGCTACTTTACAAAATATATCAGAGCAAACAACTGTGGGATTTAAAGTAAAAGAAAAATAATAGAGGTGGCCCACGATGAAAACAGGTAGCTGTGGTCGATGGAAACTCTCAGATACTCCCCAGATGCAAACCAGACAAGCTGTCCTACAGTCTGGGATAAGTTCTCTGGAGTAGCTTTGAGCTCAAGTCCACCCCCACATCCTACCCTCAGAGGCCCTGTGCTAATAGCCCTGGGGACAACAAATGGTTCTCTGTGACCACAGCCGGTTGTTATTCTGGAGGGCAGGTACATGGGATTCAGAAGCATGATCCAGAGGGAGGCTTCAAATTACATGATTGAACAGGAAGCAGACACCTCTGGCATGAAATCTGGCAACAGCCCAGAAGGAAGAGTTGACATAGTGGCTTTTCTGTGCCAAAGTTTTTACCATGAGGAAGGGTCACTGGGACCCAGTGAAGACTCCAAACAACAGATACAATGCTGGACATGACCCTAAACTAGTAAGATGGCCATAGGAGGTGGCCTGGTCCTTGGTGGGACTCAACCTTTGGGGCTTTGATGGGGTTAGTTTCAAGTAAATCACTTGGGTTGAGAGTATGCAAGAAGTGGCTTCCTGAAGGCAATTTAGGATGTGCAGACCACGAGGCAATAGTGGTACCTTCTAGTGAAACAGGTGGAATACAGACATATTCTCCCAACCTTTTCCTACAGTGGTTTCATTTTTGAGCTCACCTAAACAAACAACACTAGTTTCTCTAGTTCAGAGGTAGAGCTGGAAGGTCATATGTTTTATGACAAACCTCCTTCAGTTGGCTTTGCTGAGCAGAGTAGTTTCAAAGACTTAACTCAATACCAGTGGTTCTCAACCTGTGAGCTGACACCCCTTTGACAAACCTCTATCTCCAAAAATAGTTACTATTTATAACATTAGCAAATTACAGTTATGAAGTGGCAACAAAACTAACTTTATGGCCGGGGAACACCACAACAGGAGAAACTGTATTAAAGGTGGCAGTGTTAGGAAGGATGAGACCCACTGACAGTCTTCTCTGTCCTCTCTGCTCCCTAGTCAGCATCAAGAGTGATTGTACATAAGATTCCATGAGACCCTGTATCTTACCGTCATATATAAAAATAAAAATAAATAAATAATAAATAGTCCTTAGCAAAGGGAGGTGGTGTGCTGGCTAGTTTTGTGTCAGCTTGACACAGACTAGAGTCATCTGAGAAGAGGGAACCTCAACTCAAAAAAAAAAAAAAAAAGATGCCTCCGTGAGATTGGGATGTAGGACAAGCATGCAGGGCATTTTCTTAATTAGTTTTAGATGGAAGAGGACCCAGCTCATTGTGGGTAGTGCCTTCCCTGGGCTGGTGGTCCCAGAATGTATACAAAAGCAGGCTGAGCAACCCCTGAAGAACAAGCCAGTAAGCAGTATCCTTTCATGACTTCTGCACCAACTCCTGCCTCCAGATTCCTGTCCCACTTGAGTTCTTGTTCTGACTTCCTTTGATAATGAACTGTGATGTGGAAATGTTAGCCAAATAAGCCCCTTTGTCTCCCAAGCTA
Organism: Rhabdomys pumilio; assembly: GCA_030674055.1. NCBI lineage: Eukaryota > Metazoa > Chordata > Mammalia > Rodentia > Muridae > Rhabdomys > Rhabdomys pumilio. The sequence continues at coordinate 155,182,562 of JANHMN010000001.1, forward strand.
CTTGGGTTATGGTGTTTCATCACAATAGTGACTCTAAGACAGGTGGCATGCCTGCAATCTTGTTCTACATGATAAGACCTTATCTTGGGGAGGTAGGGGGGAAATTGTCATATTTTGGAACCTGGGAGAGGCAAGTGTAAATTATCAAATCTGTTTCAAAGCCCATTCCCCACACACCTCTAATGCTGAACAAATAAGTAAACACAGACAAGGTGTAGAAGCTATAAACAGTCTCATCAGGGCCCTTCATGTGAGTCACTAACTAACCGATATCACCTTCCTGTGAGTTAGTTACTAACTAACTGACATCATCTTCCTGTGTGTGACTATCTGATATCATCTTCAGAGGGTAGGTTCTTTGTTACTGTGGGCAGGGAGTTGCTAAACTCCGACTTGACCTTAGAAATTACCATCCCGCTTTAGACTGGACAAGAAAAGCAGTGGGCTGGAAGGGACTCGGTATCAAGGAGGAGAATTAGACTTTCCTTAGAAGTTAATTTGAACTCCTGCATCTGAGAATGTAGGCCAAGCAGGAGTTAGATTAGCGGTGATGTTGAAGGAAGAGGGGGATGGGCAGGATTAGCTAGTCACTAAATCTGGCCTCTGTAACTGATACCAGGGTGCTGGCCATTTTACTGCTATTTATTGTCATTTTTTGAATCTCTGTTGCCCATGTTGCACCTACTTCGTATCTTTCTGTACTTTATTACATTTCCCAATACTCTATAGACTCGAGTATCTCAAGTAGTCTTTTATTCACATGGATTTTCTACGTTTGCAGAACATTTTGCTCCCAGCCCTTGAAAAAGCAGAACAGACTCTCCACTGCGTGTATAGATCTTTGAAGAGGCTGTGAGCTGTGAAGTGAGGAGCTGGAAACACCTTAAATAGAAGGCGGGGTGAGCACAGAGGCTGGTGTAGAACCCGTTCATGTTAAAGGGGCTACAGTGGGGCCAGACAAGTCTACCAGTGTCTGATAAACTGTCAGCAAATCAAATCAAACAACCTCCCCCTGCCCCAAATCCGAGTTGTTGTGCCTGTCAGAGCACCAGCTGAGAAGCAGCAGCAACTGTACATGTCGGCCTCAGAAACACTCAAACAAACAAACAGAATAGAGCACCCATTCCCACCCTTCTAACAAAACACCGACGCACTCAGAGAATAAATAACATCAAAGAAGCCTGTGTCAGTGTTGTGAGCCAGGCAAACCTTTTCTACCCTATAGAATAGAGATCATACGACTCGTAATATGTGACACTTTGAACACCAAGCGAATGCACTGTTGAACTTTATAAGATAGCATAGTTGGGTGGGTGGTACATATTTTTAATCCCAGCACTCAGGAGACAGAGACAAATTCTCTGAGTTTGAGGCCAGCCTGGTCAATATTCTAAGTTCCAGGCCTTCAGGGCTACAAAAACAAGACTATATCTTAAAAAAACAAAAATAAAAACAAAACAAAACAAAAAAAACCCAATCAAACGAGAAGAATAAAAATTCGCAATACTGATGAAGTTGTATAGATCTCAAAGGCAGTAAGACAGTTTCTATAGGTTGCAGCTCCTAGGTGGACGGCTGGATTAGAACTCAGACCCAAACGACGCTGAAACTCACAGAGGAGTCTTTGTCAACTTTTCTGTGCTATTTGTGGAGGAGTCAGTCAGATTTCTTCCTGGTTGTTCACTTTGCTAAAAGAGAAGTCTGGGCCAGCGAATCTCTTATTCAGTATCATAGGTACACTGGAGCCCAGAGGTCAGCCCTTGTCAGGAGTGATTCCTAAGGGATCCCTGTAAACCAAGACAAGAAAGGACCAAATAGCCCCCAGGGACTGTTACAGGGCGGAAGAAGTGGGCCTCGGAACTTTAAGAAGAAATCTCTGTGGCACTCTGGGATGCACGTGAACCAGAGTTCTCAAGGTTCCCCCTTCCCCCAAGAATCCTTAGAAGTGGGGTTTGTAGCTCTTGCTAGGAGCCTCCTAGCCTAGGACACAGAGATGGGAAGGTAGGGTTCTCTGAGGGGCTGTTTTCAGTGAGCAGAATAGGGACAAGGTAAAGGATACTAGCTGAAGATCCAGTCACAGTGGAAGCCTTCAGCAGCCACCTGCCTGGTTGAGATGGAAACGCTGATTCCAGCTCCAGCCCCCAGACAGGCTAAGAATATCTCAGCAGAGCAGCAGCCCCCACCCCCGCCCTCCTTGATCTGCTCATGCATCTGTAGTGCTATCCTGAGAGCACTGGGGAGATTGAGTGGGGCGATGGGATGCTTGCGGTGCAAGGCAAAGGAGAGGAGGCTAAGAATGGGCTTGGCTGGAGGCAGGAGGTGAACTAAGAAAGAACGGCTTCAAAGGGCTCTGAGGTCTAGGAAGTCAAAGAAACATCACGACAGAAACCAGGCAGCTGGGGTTAGCAACGGGGCTGAGGATGAGAGAGGCCAGTGTGGTTAATGGGGAGGATGAAGCTCCCCCTCCCACCATGATAGGGCCAGAGTTTACAGCAGGGCAAAGGGCCTTCCACCTTACCTGTACACTTTTCTGTTCCTTCTGCACCCTCCACCAGCTCAGCATCGGTCTCTTCTCCACCCCAGAGCATCACATTCCTTTTCCGTGTTCCCAATTCTATTCCCTGTTCTATATGTGAACTCCTTGATCAAGTCCTTCTAGGGCAGAGCCTTCTGTTAAGGAAAGAGATAAAAATGGGGAGTGCTCCCTGACAGCTCGCACACCTCCTCTGTCAGTTTCATTTCTTCCCCATGCACATCTCACCTGACTCTTCTTTGTCATCTTTGGAGGGGTTCTACTCCCCCCATCACCTCCCCAAGGCTTTGTGCCTCACTAACTCAGGTCTCCTGAGGTAAGACCTTAAGACAGGGAGGGAGAGAAGGCAGAGAGGGAGGGAGAGAGAAAAGGAGGGAAGGAGGGAGTTCTGGGCTGGTGCACCTTCTGCTTGTACACCTCAGAGTCAGAGAGCCTGGGGTGGAGCTGTTGAGGTGGGGGGATAGGTAGGCAGCAGGCTCCAGCATTCAGATGCCTAGGCAGCATCTCCATCCTGGCTGTTTTAAGAACCTATGCTGTCACTAGCCTCTATATACGGGGACCCTTAAAGACATGTGGGTGTAACCCATATGGTCTGAAAACTCCGGGTTTGATGTTCACTGGGGAGACCCTGGACCTCAAACTGCTTAGACCTCCTCTCTTGTCTTCCCCTCCCTTTCAGGGGCTCCTCTAGAGCTCCCAGGGACAGAGGAATAATTTGCATTGCTAAAAGCTTGAGCTCCCGCTCCACTCCCCTTGTCTCCCTGGCTGAACTGCAGAAGTGCAGGCCTCACATGGATGCTGTGCACACAAAGACTGAGCCCAGCAGACAGAAACAGATTAGGGAGAGGCAGACGGGGCCAGAGCTAGAGAGAGAAACAGATTCCTAGGGCAGATCTGATTCAGAGTCAGAGCTGTGGAATCGGAAGAGGCTGTGGTAACTCAATTCTACTTTATTCTCCTAAAAGTGAGCCATGCTAAATCGAGTTTTATCGTGAAGAAGCAGAGGCTTAGAGAGACAAAATGACTTCCCCAAGGTCATATAACTGGCAAGCCCTGGGCTACACCTCCTCACTCCTGTCAAAGAGGGAGTAAAGGAAGGCTGGTTAAATGGATGAAGAGCTTGCATTGCAGGACTTGGAGACACTCCTAGCTCAGCTGCCCAGGGAGGTGAGTGAGGAGCTATTCTAAGGGGAATTGGTGGAGACCTTCACCAATGAGTTGTGCACTGGGCCTTGTAGCTCTCAGTCTGGACCTGCTACCTTAGTCTTGATGATAGTGGGTTGTTCTGGACAACCTAAGGAGTCACAGACAGCCAGGGAGCCTGTTCTCAGCACTATTCCAAAGGCCAATACAGAAAATGGTCAGATAAGAAATACCCAGAAATCAACATAATTAATGAATCATACACAGGTTCTAAACACAACCCAACCAGAAAAACACAGATACAAATGTGGCAAGAAAGTCATCAACCTTCTATAAAGCCTACCTCCTCTATGAAGTCTTCCTTTCCTCTAGACCTCTACCCTGTAGAATATAATACATTTCTCTCTTAGTGCCTCTGGCTGACTCTTCCAATAAGTTCAGGAAAGTTTCCTGGAGAAGATGGGATTCCAAGAGCTTGATAGAAGGCAATATGGTATTCTGAGAGTTGTGGTCTTAGAGTTGAGGCTCAGAGACCCAGGAGGATAATCAGAGAAGAGGGGGAGTGTGCTTGTAAGCCAGAAAGAGTCTCAGATGAGGTAAGCTGAAGAGTAAAGAGGGAATATGAGACAATCAGAGGCACCTGATCTGGAGACCCTGAAACAGGAAAAAGTTCTTGATTCCAACAAACAGGATAACAAAAGACTGTGGTACCTGGAGTAGGGGTACCAACATGATAATACCCTTGAGTGTGCAGAGACCGTGTCCTAAATGGTACCAGCAATAGTCCTTTACGTCAATGAGAGACTCTTGGGAACTAGGAGGACCCACGTGCCATTCAGATTCACTTGCCAGGTTTCTGCCAGCACAGCTCAGTCTCTCTGGGGCCTGTCCTTAACCACCAGTGAGCCAACTGTTCCTCGTGTGTCAAATAAAGACTGACTCAGAAGGCCTTGTAGGAGTACGTGGGGCCAGTTACATAGGAGCTGCAAAGAGGGAATTTTCCCCGTGGCTATGGAGAGAATGAGAGGTTGAACAGAACAACTAAGTCCACAAGAGAATAACAATCAGATTCAAAAGCACAAGTGAGACCCTGCTGAGAAAGGGCAAATTGGGACTGGTGACATTGCTCAGTGGGTAGTCACTTGCAGCTTAGCCCTAAGGACCTGACTTTGGTCTCCATAATCCCTGTGGCAGGAGGAAAGAACTGACTCCCCAACACTGTCCTCTGACCTGTGACAAGCATGTGCACCTCCCCTATAATAAACAAACAAACAAACAAACAAACAACTTTTAAAATGTTTATACATGACCATGGTTGCCATGGAGGGAGAAGATTTGAGGAAACCAGAGCTCAGCTTCTGGGAAGGGGTGGGTGAGCCATGACTATGAGACTGCAGAGAAAAGCTGGGGCCTCTGTTACTGTGAGCTGAAACCCAAGGGGATTCTGGAACAGCCTGTCTGTAATGAAACACACACAGAGAGAGGAGTGTGGGCACACACTGATCCGGACAGCAGTGGGTCTTTGGGGCTGTGCTGGGTCTGGTGGGAACGGAGGCAGGCCTGATGGTGCCTATAATCCCAGAATCTGGGAGGCTGAGGAAAGATGGTAAATTCAAAGCCAGCTTGAGTGTGAGACACACACACACACACACACACACAGAGAGAGAGAGAGAGAGAGAGAGAGAGAGAGAGAGAGAGAGAGAGAGAGAGATCCAAGAACAATTCTGGAAACTGTTATTGAACAGACAGGTACTTTTCTGTCCACCAAACCCACTCCCAAGCCAATGCCCAAGGTTCACCAAGACTCCTGACGAGGAAGCCACAGACAGCAGTCTGGGAGGAGGGTCAGTCAAGGCACACTGAACTGCTGAACTGCCCAGGACAAGTGGTGCTCACAACCTGCCGTTGAGGCTCAAAGTCTAGAACCAAGGCTTGGGGGGATTGTAGCAAGAATGGAGGGATCCGGAGAAATGAGCAGCTCCCAGTCTAGCAGCTAGCAGCTGGAAGTGGGAACAGCTGGGACCTGAGCATCAGGAAGCCGGTTAACGGTTAAAATCCACTTCAACTTGGACCCGGATCTTGACTTGGGCCTATTTCCACACAGAAGACCCCATTTGCTTTTCCAGACTGGGGTCATTAACTAATCCCATTTCCGGAGTTCCCTAGAGCCCAGCCATTCACCATGCATCCAAGGTGAGATAAATGTGTTGTTGGGACAACCAATCAAAAAGGAGCTGTCCAGGGGCCAGAGCCAGAAGCAGGGAATCACGTACAGAGGCATTAGGTTGTCTTTAGACTTCCTCCAGTTCCTGTCCCGTGAAGCAAAGACACACACCCCCTCCCTCTGCCAAGGAGAAAGGGCGCATTTGTTCGATTGCTCAAAGTCTCACACACTAGCATTTTCTCACAGAGCAGGAATGAGCCTACAGAGGTCTCTCAACCCCACCCTCGTCCCCAAGGTGGGGAACTTGAAGAGGATAGCAACCCGACCTCCAGCTGGGAAAAGCCAGAAGGTACAACTGGGGTGTCTCGATGAGGGCACTCGCTGCCATATTGCCCACCAAACAAACTCAAAGGTAGGCTGTTCCTATGGCCTCTATACTGAGGCTTGGACCCAGTGTATCAAAACATTCAGACCCACGGTCTTAGGATCCGGAGGAAGAGATAGGAAAGAACCATTTTCACCTCACTTCATCCCCCTGTTCAGGCACAGAAAGAGACCCCAGAATCTCACACACTCCCTCTCTCCTTTTCCTTCTCCCCCCCCCCCCCCTTCCCCTTTTGGATAAAGGTAAGGTACTGAAGACTCCAGGCAGTGGGCAAGGCGGTACAGTAGATTAGTATGCAACATCTTATTGGTTAGAAGAGCTGCCGATCAAAGGCAGCTAGAGTCAGGATTGGCTGCGTGAGCCGGGGCGCGGCGTGGCGAAAGAAGGGGCCCAAGGGGTGGGGCTGACGCTGCAGCTGGCGCAGCTTCGGCTCAGAGCAGCCGCCGCGGCGCAGCAGAGCGGCTCCATCCCCCGCCCGTCCGCGCGCCCGGGCCGGGGCTAGGCCCCCCACCGCCGGGTCCCCCGGGGCTGCAGCAGCAGCGGCGCCGCCCGCGGTTCCCGCTGGGGCCCGGGCGCCGGCCCCGCTCTGCAGGATGGGCACGGTGCTGTCGCTTTCCCCTGCTTCCTCGGCCAAGGGCCGGAGGCCGGGAGGGCTGCCGGAGGAGAAAAAGAAGGCGCCGCCCGCGGGGGACGAGGCGCTGGGGGGCTACGGCGCACCGCCGGCCGGCAAGGGCGGCAAAGGCGAGAGCCGGCTCAAACGGCCGTCCGTGCTCATCTCGGCGCTCACCTGGAAGCGCCTAGTGGCAGCCTCCGCCAAGAAGAAGAAAGGCAGCAAAAAGGTGACGCCCAAGCCAGCGTCCACCGGTCCCGACCCTTTGGTCCAGCAACGCAACCGCGAGAACCTTCTCCGCAAGGGCCGCGACGCCCCCGACGGTGGCGGAACAGCCAAGCCCCTGGCCGTGCCGGTGCCCACGGTGCCCGCGACCGCTGCCACCTGCGAGCCCCCGTCGGGGGGCAGCGCAGCCGCCCCGCCACCGGGCTCAGGCGGGGGAAAGCCGCCGCCGCCGCCACCCCCAGCCCCGCAGGCGGCACCGCCGGCGCCCGGAGGCTCGCCGCGGCGGGTCATCGTGCAGGCGTCCACCGGCGAGCTGCTACGCTGCCTCGGCGACTTCGTGTGCCGACGCTGCTACCGCCTCAAGGAGCTGAGCCCGGGCGAGCTGGTGGGCTGGTTCCGCGGCGTGGACCGCTCGCTGCTGCTGCAGGGCTGGCAAGACCAGGCCTTCATTACCCCCGCCAACCTGGTGTTCGTGTACCTGCTGTGCCGCGAGTCGCTGCGCGGGGACGAGCTGGCGTCGGCCGCCGAACTGCAGGCCGCCTTCCTCACCTGCCTCTACCTCGCCTACTCCTACATGGGCAACGAGATCTCCTACCCACTCAAGCCCTTCCTCGTGGAGCCCGACAAGGAGCGCTTCTGGCAGCGCTGCCTGCGCCTCATCCAGCGGCTCAGCCCGCAGATGCTGCGGCTCAACGCCGACCCCCACTTCTTCACGCAAGTCTTTCAAGACCTCAAGAACGAGGGCGAGGCCGCGGCAAGCACCGGGGGTCCACCGAGCGGAAGCGCGTCCACCACCTCCTCCTCGACCGCCAGGGACAGCTGCGCGGCCGGAGCCAAGCATTGGACTATGAACTTGGACCGCTAGGGATTCCCAGGGGCCGCGCCCGCCCCCCGCCCCAGCCCCTCACACACACCCGGAATCCCCGGGACCATCAAGCCACCGTCGCTATTACCGCTGCTCTACGCCCAGGCTGGGCCGAGGAGGAGCCGCCCCTGCCCCACAGGGGAAGGTGGAGGCTAGGACGCCAGAGGCCTCGGTGTCTGGATTTACTGGGCGTGGGGTGGGCGTGGGGGATGATCGCGGGAAGTGCACCCCCAACTTCGTTCACCCTTTCCGTCTGTCTGCGCCTCCATCTTTCCATTTCTGCCCTGGTCTCCCACTTCCCTGCTGTGGGCATCTTAAAGTCCACCACCCTGGGTTTTGTCCAGGCCCTCACCTTTCTGTGTCTTCGTCTTTCCTCCTGTCTGCAGCCCCCCTCTCTTTGCCTGTCCATTGGCATTCCCTGGGCTTTACCCTTTTCTACCTTACCCCGAGCCTGATGGTACCCCATTGCCGTCCCCAGTTCTCCAGCACCTATGTTTCCAAGTATCCTTCTTGTTCCTTTTCCTTCCTCGGGTCATATGTCACCGCCTTCCCTCCTGTCTGCCTTCCCTTTCTCTGCTTGTGTCATCCTGCACCCCCCTCAACCGACCCCCAAGACTCTACACCCCTTTCCCCAGATCAAAAAGACCCTTAGTTTTTATTTGGATAGACTGGACAGAAATCTGCAGTCCCGAGTGTCCAGGCAAAGAGCAGGGTGATCCTTTCCTTCACCCCCACGGCCTCTCCCCACCTTTTCCAACGTGTTGCATGCTGGGAGTTGAGGGGGGAAAGGGCTGCTGCCTTCATTTAGGAGGCTGAGATTTGAGGGCAAGATCCAACCCGGTAGACTACCCCGCTTGCGGCGGTGGTGTTTTCTCTGTGGATGGGTAGAAAGAGAAAGAAAACTCTTCTTATCTGGGGGAGGGGCGTCCTCTTCCTTATCTTTAGATTTCTTGTTATATCCCCCTCCCCACACTTTAATTTATTTCGCTGTTTCAGGAGGGAGGGTGGGTGGGGAGGGGGCTGGGCCGGGAATTGTCCGAGGTGCTGAGCTGGGCGGAACCGGAATCCTCCTGGGAGAGTACCAGGGACTGGGTTGGGCCTGGGGCCTTGTCCAAGGTGCCAATGATGCGGGCCGACGGCGCAGGCCGCATTATCTGTCCGTCTGTCCTGGAGAGAACTATAAAGCGCTGGAAGCGCCTACAGATGGTTTTGCGCCGGCCTCTCTTTGGGTCCCCGGAGGGTGGAAAGGAATGGGCGTAGGAGAGAAACTGTCAGGGTAGGGCAGGAGGGCGAGAAACAGGGATCAAGAGGGAAAATCAGGTCCCTGAGTCTGCAACCTGCTACCTGCCCCCACTGGCCTTCATTTTAGAGTAAAGCGAGATAAGCCGAGGGCTGAGGCTGAATTTACCTCCCCATCTTGGACTCCATCTTGTCTGCCCTACCTCCTTATTAATACTCAGGCCACTTAAGGACAAATGGTAGAGAGACAAAAGTCCCCCCTCCTGTGAGGTGACCCTTGACAAAGAGCTGGCTAGCCATGATAACTGTTTTTATTTCTTTCCGTTCTTCCCACCATATATTGATTGAGTCAGGAGTCTAGTCAGGCCTGACTAAGCCTGTGCTTACCTCTCTCAGTTGGGATATGAGTACCACCCCCACCCCGTGAGGCTGTTTTAGTCACAGGCCCATTCAGAGCAGTCTTTGGAGGCCCATTCCTGCTTGAGACTCAGACCTTGACCCCTGACCAGAAACAAAAGGGGAAACGAAAGCCATTTCCAATAGAAAAATAGGGAGGAATTAAACTAGTTGGCTCCAAATCTCTGCTTGGTCCCCATTTCCCTCTTAGTCACATAGCGAAACAGCACATTTAGTATTTCATCCGTTCAAGAAGGACTGACTGCAGGCAGAGCGTTTGTGGTTGCGAACCTGGTCACCACCGTGGCCACGAAGATCCAGAGAGTCCCAGAAGGGGCTGGCAAAGGCAAGGCCTCGGGCTCGCTGTCCGTGGTGCTGAAGGGCGCGTTCGTGTAGGGTGGGGGCTTGCACTAGCTGCAAGAGAGGGGGGACTCAGCCACAGATCTTCTGAATAATTTAAGAGTGAGGTGTAAGCTATTCTGGAGGCAAGTTACAGAAATCTTGCCCGAGAACCAGGAATGTCGCCACACCCTTGCCCTCCTCGGAGGACAGGACTTGGCTTTCACCTGGCCTGTACCCAGAGCTCTAGCACCCGGCCTGGAGGCGGAAATCCTCTATCCAGATTTGTGAATCGAGTTCCCGAGGGGGAGGGGGAAAGCTAGCGGAAGGGAAGGCGGGAGCAGCCGCTCATTGGCTGGAATTTGGCGCAGTCAACGCGGTGCCGTCATCTCTCTGGATTTGGGAGGAGGGAAGGAAGATCACTCGGGTCACTCCGCGGCTGTCGCTATGGTAACCAGACTGAGCGGGCGGGGCCACCTTTCCAAGCTCTTACCTTTGGGTGGGGAAAGCATCCTGGTTTTCCTAATTTGGAACAAATTAGGGTGACTTGCTACTTGATTGGCATTTCAGAGTTAGAGCAGCCTAAAGGGGATGAGAAAGAGACTCGAAAGCCGATAGAGATTTAAAAAAATCTTGCCCTTGGGTGACTGCCTACTGCCGCGAACTCGTGGACACAGCGTCTTCTTTTTCCTCTCACGGGCGTGCGTGTGCGCGCACACGTAGACCCCTCGCGTGCCTCCTGGAACCTATGGTCTGGCACTGAAGAACTCAGATGAGAAGGGGGTTGGGGGGAAGCATCACTGAGTGGTGTCAGCTTGCCCTATTACGTCCCAAAGCAGGACACACTGCTATAATCCGATTAGAGTTAGGGGCGGGGTTCTGGAAGATAATCAACAGGACTGCTTGGAACAATTAGCTTTCTGGGTTACATTTGGTAGGAGTCCTGTTTTCTCTGGGTGGATGGCAATAGGAAGAAGGGCCCAGAACAGTCTTCTGAGAAGTCAAAAGGAAAAAGTGTAAATGAAAGAGAAATATAAAAGAAAACGAGTAAAGTGCCTTCACTTTCCCGACGGAGACTGAACCTGGGGGTAAATGCATCCGGGTTGGTAAAGAGACTAGGACTCTCTGGAGAGCCCAGAAGGGCCAGGAGTAAACTAACTGAACCGGAGGTTGGGAGAGAGAATCCCAGTTGTAGCCATGACTCAGCACTTCTCCTTGCAAAGGACCAAAGCACATCGCCCAGAAAGAGTGGCGGGCTGTGGGAAAGCAAATAGGTGGCTGACAAGAGATGCACCCCTCTGCACGATGCATACATCAGTACACGGCCAGAGGCATAAATTTTAACCCGAGCAGACATGAATGTGTTTATACTGATGAAGGTTCATTCAATTATATACATATATGTGCTCTCCCTTCTGTGTCCCCCTTGCTGGACATTGCAAAGAACACTCTGTCCTGAGAGCCATGTTTGCCTGTCCCCAGAATACCTTAGTACTTTCCGGAAAAGGAGAAATGTTAAAAACTCCCAGATATGGGAGGGAGTTGTCATGGAAACCCCTTTGCCTGCCAGCCAGGGTGCCCAGCAACCAGAGCATCTGGCAGTATCCAGGAGAAGACTATCCTATGGCCTCTGCCTACTGGGACTCTGCCTCAGGCATTCAGATGGGTACTTCTGGAAGGTTTCTGCAAGGGAGCCTCCCAAAACGACACCCCCACACAGAGTCAGACTATCAGAATATGAAGAATATAAAGGAAGCTACATGTAAGGAGGTGACCTTAAAGTACCCCCTTCTTCATGTTCTCTTTTTTGCTCTTTCTCCCTACCCTTCAGGGTCTCACTATGTAGCCAGGGCTGGCCAGGAACTCTGTGTAGACTAGGCTAGTCCGGAGCTTGAGGCAACCCTCTGGTTGTCTTGTCTTTGCCTTCTAAGTGCTGTTGCAGGCAAGTACCACATACTCAGCTCAAGAAGTAGTCCTCCCTCCCTTGTATACAGTGCTCCGTCATGGCTGTGAGTGGCCTCTAGAACACCCTTAACCACTGGCTCACCTTTTCAACTCCCCACCCCAACTCCCAGCTTGTCTCTTGAGTAGTCAGCTGTTTTTAAGACCTCTTTCTGCACCAGGATATTGGCTACAATGATGACCTGCTTCTCTTAAGAGTAACCCCCCACCCGTTTCTTCACACCTCTTAGTCAGCTGTTTGTGGTTAATATTTAGCATGAAGACCATAAATCTTAAAATTAGTCCCTCTCTGTATATATTATATACGGCAACTTAAAAGTCAAGAAGAATAATGATGTAAAATATAAATAGAGAAATAAGCATCTCTTTACAAAATAAACTTCCTGCATGGCATTCCACCAAGAAAAAGAGGATGGGTGGAACAATATGAAGGCTCACAGCTATTTGGGAGGCTGAGGGTGGGAAGGTTTCTTGCGCCTACAGCAGTGGCTCTCAACCTTTCTAATGTTGCACCCTTTATTCCTCATGTTGTGGTGACCCACAACCCTAAAATTATTTCACTGCTACTTCATAGCTGTAATTCTGCCACTGTTAGGAATTGTAAAGTAAATGTCTGAGATGCAGGATGTCTGATATGTGACACCTGTGAGTCTCAACCACAGGTTGAGAACTGCTGACCCACAGAATCAAAACAGCCTGCATAATACGGTGATACCCTCAACTCAAAACCAATCAAACACATACACATATCATCCCACAGAAACCACACAATACCAAGGAAACCCTCAGAGGGGTGAATAAGGTCAGCCATGGCATGCCTGTGATCTCAGCACCTCAGAGGCTAAAGCAGGAGCACATTGGTTCAAGGACAGCCTGGATTACATAGAGAAGTCCTGTCAAGGTCTGGGAAGAGGAGAGTATAAAGAGTTTACTAAAATAAATAGTTCTGGTACCTGAATAGACAGTACCATTGAGGAAAAAGGATAGTCTAAACAAAGCTAAACTATGCCAACTTGGGAGTCTAGTGTAGGGTGAAAGTAGCACTTAGAACTCATTGACCAGGAAAGCCTGCAAATGGTCTACAGCTGGGTAGCCATTTAGATAAAGAGGGAAACGGGTCAACCTTTGTTTTCAAGACAGGATTTCTCTGTGTAGCCCTGGCTGTCCTGAGACTTACTCTGTAGACCAGGCTGGACTCAAGCTCAGAGATCTGCCTGCCTCTGACTTGAGAGTGTTGGGATCAAAGGCATGCAACCACCCAGCTCCCTGGCTCCTTCTTTACCCTCAAAATATATCAAAATCCAATCAAAGATTTAAAGAAATATGCTATACAGCCTTAGATGAGGAGGTCATTCAAAAATATCTAGTAATATTTTGAATATCTAGACTTTTCCCTCATGTGTCTCAACTTGTACATTCAGTGCTAGAGAAATACTTGAAATACAGAGACGTGACAGGGATTTAAATTTCCTTTTTACTTTATTATACCCTGGAAAGAGAAAAGCAGGATTCAATTTAAATATTCACCAGTACTTAATCAGGGCTAAGTAAACTTTGAGATATCCCACTTACTGAATTTTACATTATTCAGTTAAAATGAATGAGTTAACTGGACGAGGCTATACACAACTGTGAGTTCTGTGCTCATGAAGCTGAGACAGGAGGATTAATTTGAAGTCACCTTAGGCTTTATAGCAAAGCCATGTCTCAGATGGATAGATAGATAGATAGATAGATAGATAGATAGATAGATAGATAGATAGATAGAGACTAAGGCAAAGGTTCCTCAGTTAAACTCACTGGCTGCTCACCCAGAGGACTGAAGTTGGATTCTCAGCACACACAGGAGCTCACAATGGTCTTGTAACTCCAGTCCCAGGGTATCTAATGCCCTCTTTTGGCTTTCAAGGGTATTGCATTTACAGTAATTCACAGATATACATGTAGGCAAAACATCCATACATATAAGATAATAAAATAAATTATAGCTACAGTAAATTTTATTAGCATTCTGCACAGTTAGAAAACTGAAGTTAAAGCCAGGCGGTGGTGGCACACGCCTTTAATCCCAGCACTTGGGAGGCAGAAGCAGGCGGATTTCTGAGTTCGAGGCCAGTCTGGTCTACAGAGTTCCAGGACAGCCAGGGCTACACAGAGAATATACAGAGAAACCCTGTCTCGAAAAACAAAAAGCAAAAAACCAAAAACCAAAAACCAAAAACCAAAAACCAAAAACCAAAAAAACAAAAAAACCAAACAAAAAAACCCTGAAATTAACACATAATAGTAAATATTAAAGTAAAAATGTGTATATAGGTTGGGTTAGGCTTGGTGGTCACACCTTTAATGCCAACATCCCAGAGGCAAAGGCAGGTGGAGGTCTATGGGTTCTAGGCCACATAGTGAGCTCCAGGTGAGCCACTGATATCCTGTCTTTTTTTTTTTTTTTTTTTTAAGGCAGCATAGCACCTGGGATGTGATAGGCTGTAAATAAATGAGAACTGATATACAACTTTTATCCAGGTATGATAAACACCAGCAAGCTTCATCCATTTCCCATTTACTTCCTTAGAGCAACCAATAAATGAACTTTTAAAAGCGAGTCTACGTTCTCTTTCATTGCCAGTGAGCCTGTGACTAAAGGCATCCTTAGAACATAACCGTGGGGATGACTCCTTGGTGTTCAGATTTCTGTCTTCTTATGCTATATTTGAACACTGAGGTTTTTGTTTTTGTTTTTGAGACAGGGTATCTCTGTGTAGCCATGACTATCCTGGAGCTAGGTCTATAGACCAGGCTGGCTTTGAACTCAGAGATCTGTCAGCCTCTGCCTCCTGAGTGCTGGGATTAAAGGTGTACACCACCACCGCCTGGCTGAGCATTAAAACTTTGCATTTAACTTTAAAGTTTTTTCTGGTTTCCTTATAGTATATTTGTTTCATTAATTGATCTATTTGGTGGACTTTTATTAAAATTTTGTTTTATTTTATTTTATTTGCATAAGACTTTTGCCTGCTTAATGTGTGCCTAGTGCAAACAGAGACCAGAGGAGGGCACCAGATCCCCTGAGACTGGAGTTTCAGACGGTTTAGACAACCATATAGGCACTGAGAACTGAACCCAGGTCCTCTGTAAGAGCAACAAGTGCTCTTAGCTGCACAGCCATCCTTCCAGCTCCAGGAAATTTATTTTTAAATGGTGGAAAGTTGAAATATACTATGTTTTCTGAAATTAAGAGCATGTTTTTCCAACTTTGAAGCCTTTTATTTCCTAGTAAATGCCTTATACATGGCTTCATCATCATCACTGTGGTTGTAATTAATCAGAAGTAGAGTTTAGCTACTACTTAGTGTTATCCAGGCTGGCCTCAGACTCATGAGCCTCTTTCCTCGATCTCCGGATGCTGGGATCACAGGTGTGTGCCATCCTGACCAACTGCTATCAGTATCCGCATCTCACGTGCATACATTTCAGAGCACTGCAGTGTTTGTGTTCTGCTCCAGCTACTGATGGACCAAGCTACCCGTTTAATAACTACATCTTTGTGTTGTGGTTTTGTCTTCTTGTCGTTACGTGGATTTGGGAGTATTATTTTTACTACTGTTATAAATCTGATTCCCACTTCTTTTTCTTTCTCATGCAAAGTTATAGGAAAAGGACAGATTTAACAATGTTGAGCTTATATTTTACAAGTATTTTGTTAGTTTTCTTTTTTTAAAAGATTTATTTATTTTATTTATGTGAGTACACTGTAGTTGTCTTCAGACACACCAGAAGAGGGCATTAGATCCCATTACAGATGATTGTGAGCCACCATGTGGTTGCTGGGAATTGAACTCTGGACCTCTGGAAGAGCAGTCTTAACTGCTGAGCCATGTCTTCAACCCTAGTTTTGTTTTCTAATTTAATTTTTAAAAACTTCCTAGGCAGACAGTTCACCACTGTCAAAAAAAAAAAAAAAAAAAAAAAAAAGGTCTTTTTTGTTCTTTTGTTGTTTTGTTTTTCAAGGCAAGGTCTCTCTGTGTAGCCCTGGCTGTCCTGGATCACTCTATAGACCAGGTTGGCTGGCCTCAAATCACAGAGATCTGCCTGCCTCTGCTTCCTGAGTGCTGGGACTTAAGGCATGTGCCACCCCCCACCTCTGGCATACAAGGCCATTTTAATAGCTTCTCTAATGTGTATTAATGTGTATATATTATCTTGTCTGTTTTGAAGATTTATTTTAGTGTGTGTGTGTGTGTGTGTGAAAGAGGTTTTGTTTTTTTCATATTGTCTTAGGGAGCTAGAGTTATAGACAGACTTGGGTGCTAAGAACCTGTCTTGAGGCCAAGAACTTAGTATTGATCTGCAAGATCACATGATGTAGACGGGAGATGCTACACAAGCCATTCCTAGCCTTGGAGCTACTGGCAGTTGTTAGCTAGTAGGAAGGCGGAGACATTTCCTTTAACAGTGTATTGTAGCCTTTGGTAAACTGATCACCTGCCAGTGGAAGACCACACACACATCCAAGAATGTGTAGGCGGCACAAACTGGTCTTGAAAGGACTTCTTTAAAAAAGGGCTGGATCTGGGGAGGTGGGGGGATATGGTTAAAACATGGTGCATGAAATTCTTAACTAAGCAATAAACTCAACTACACATACACACACACACACACACACACACACACACACACACACACACACTTAGCTCACCATGAAAGAGTGGTGGGTGGGTGCTCCTAACTGCCAAGCCGTCTCTCCAGGCCTTTTCTTGACTTAGTGCATTGACTGTACAGCGCTCTGCGGTAGAACAAGGATAAAAGACTTGAAAATGTCTTTCTTTGCTCCAAACTTTCTGTTTATAGTTTTGTTTGTTTTTGTTTTGTTTTTAAATGAGACATTTAAAATATTTATTAAAAAAAAAAAAACAACAAAACAAGAACCAAAAAAAACCAAACCAAACCAAAACAAAACAAAACAAAAAGCAGACAGGGCTGTGGTGCTGCATGTTTTTAATCCCAGCACTCAGGAGGCAGAGGCAGGCAGATCTCTGAGTTCAAGGTCAGCCTGGTCTACAGAGAGAGTTCCAGGACAGCCCTAACCCTGTTTCGAAAAAAAAACAAAACAAAATCCATATTTATTTAATTTTATTTGTATGCCTGGTTGCCCGCATATGGGCATCATGTTCACACAGTGCCTGAGAAGACCAAAAGGGGGCATTAGATCCCTCCAGAACGGGAGTTACAGATGACTGCGACGTGGTCTTGAGGAACCTGGGGACTGAATCAAGGTCCTTTGCAATAGCAAAATGTATTCTTAACTACTGAGATGTTACTCTAGCCTCCTTTGTTTGTTTGTTTGTTTGTTTGAGACAGTCTTGCTATGTTCTTCAAGATAGCCTAGAATTTGCTTTGTAGCCCAGGCTAACCTCAAACTCATATTCTACCTCAGCCTCTTAAGTGCTGAGGTGAAAGCCCTGAGCTACCACACTCAGCACGTTAGCCATAAGTTGAGCAATGTTTCTGCTATTTCAACAACTGCCTTCTTATTTGTCTTTTAAATTTGAATATTCAGTTTTGTGTACATTTGTGGGCAGTAGCCATCTTGGGCCATGTTTTAGAAGTTGATGCGGTCTTAATCAGTGTAATCTCTCGTCTCGGGCTGAGCACCAGCTGAATCCCGTGTGACGGCATGATCCTGGAGATGTGCAGATTGCCAACAGAAGAGGCCTGAGGGATGTCCTTGTGGTTCCTTTATCTCCCATGACATTTAAAGACAGCATGGTGTCCTGTCCTGAGCAGGGGCTGCATCTCCAGCTGCTAATCTCAGACAGTTACCGGCACCTGTGAATTTCAGGTTTGTTTGGTTTTATTTTAAATCCATTCAGGAGAAGCAAGACTCTCACAATTCTCATGTCAATCAAATGCCTGTAATGGGAATGTGGCTGTTGTTGAAATGATAACTATTGCTATAATAGTCGAGCTATTAATAAATATTGACAGGGGCCTAAGGGATAGAGACAGAGCTCAGTATGGTGTCCCAGGATGCTCCCATCAACTCTGCTGGCCCTTGAGGCACTGGGGACCCTGGAGACTGCATCTCCAATGAGCTTTCCTGTGACCTGGGTAACATGTGTTTACTTCTTGCTGCCAAGCCTGAAGCCCAGTGGGACCTGTGTGACTCTCTCTGGAGTGCTGGCCAGGGGACTTGCTTCAGTTGCTGCTGTGTAGGGACTCCCATCAACCTAGACCAGCACAGCAACATTCCTGAGGCTAGGCCTGTGGGCAACAGGCTTATCCTGGGTCTCCTCACTCCAGGAATCCCACCAAGCTTCCTGAGAGCAAAGGGATTGAGAAGTGAGTCCCACTTCCACATGACTCACCTGCTTTTTAAAGACAGAGTCTCATTATGTAACCCTGGCTGAGAAGTTTCAATGTACAGCAGACTGGTCTCAAATTCAAAGAAGCCCTCCTGCCTCTGCCTCCTAAATTCTGGGACTAAAGAAGTAGGCCATGGGCTGACCTACTCACTTACTTTATGATCAGTGTTGAAGAGAGGTGAATTTTGACCCTAAACGTAATGTTCATACCTGTGTACTATTGTTGAAATGACTGTCCGTGCATAGAGTGGTAAAAACAACCTGAGGTTTACAGGAAATCTGGGCTCTGCTATTTCTTCGATGTAAGATCTTGGGGTGCCCCCACATCTAAGCTGTTATATAGGGAAAAGAAACACTGTTTAGTGTTGTGGGAATGTATTCAAGTATGCCCTCCCTCCCATAACAAAATATACAGATACTTGAGTCCCTTATGTAAAATGGTGTTTACATAGAACCCGTGCAGGTCCTTTCATATTTCCTAGATCATCTCTAGATCGCTTATAATGCCTGGTACAATGTAAATACTATGTTAGTAGCTGCTGTGCTTACTTTAAAGAGGGGAGATACCAATAAGGAAAAAAATCTACATGTTCAGTACAGATGTGATTCCCCCAATTTTTTTGTGTGTGGTGTTTACATGTTTACATGTATGTGCAGGCGTGCTTGCCGTGTAGGTGCATGTGGAGGCCAGAGATTGACATTGGGATGTTTTCCTGTGTCAACCTCCCTGGCTCTCATTCACTCCTTTATCCCCTGTTTGTTTGTTTGTTTGTTTGTTTGTTTGTTTTTTCCCTTTGCTTGTTTGTTTCTTTTTTTCTTTCTAGACAAGTTCTCCCTTGGCATTTTGGCTGGCCCGACTGGCCAGCAAGCTCCCAGGACCCACTTGTCCCCACCATCACCCCTGCAGTTAAGGTGTGTGCCATGCTTGCTTTGTTTGGTTTTTACATGGGTGCTGGGAATTGAACTCAGGTCCTTTCCTTTATGCAGCAAGCACCTTACTCACTGAGTCATCTCCCTCTGCCTGCAAATATTTTTGATCCCTAATTAGTAGAATCTGCAGGTGTAGAACCAACCCATGGGCCAACTATAGTAACATTCCCTGTGTGAAAAAGGGCTGCTGAGGGCTAGGGTGGCAGCTTAGTGAGCAGAGTGCTTTGCTGTGTGAGTGTTAAAACTTAAGGTCAGAGCCACAGAACCCAAGAAAAGCTGAACACAGTAGTAGGTATGTGTCTATAATCTCAGTGCTCTTACTGTGAGAGAGGAAATGGAAACAGGATAATCCCTGGAAGATTTAGGGCCAGCTAACTGAAGGAATACATCAGCGGACGGACGAGAAACTGTCAGAGGTTTCAAAGGTAGCTCAGTGGTTAAGAGTACTTGCTACTCTTGCAGAAGACCTGAGTTCTGTTCCCAGCTCCCACACAATGCTTTATAAGTATTTATTAATCCAGTTCCAGGGACTCTGATGCCCTCTTCAGATCTCCATTGGTACTAAGGTCATGCATGGTGTGTATACATACATGCAAACAAAACACCCATACACATAAAATAAAATAAAATAAAATACATCTTTAAAAAAAAAGAAAGAAAGAAAGAAAGATGTTCGCTTCGTTTTTTTCACAACCTACTTTAATAAGAGTTCTTAAATGCTTCAACCTCCCTTCTAGGCCACCACCCACCAGAGGTAGTAGAAAAGAAATGTTAATAGGAAACAGGGGTCGTGGTGGACCTGTTTAGAAATAATTCTTTGGGAAGAGTCCAATCTTTGTTGTCAGCAGTCCAGTCCTCTAGCAAAACGTCAACATGAATCAGCAGGGGCAGTTCTGTCAGGAAGAAGTCACAAGGCTCCACCAATCGGCCTGAGTCTGAGGAAGCAGCAAGAAGTTCTTTGGGGAGTTACTCTCTACAAAGTCAGGACAACCAAAGATCAGCAACAAAACATAAGGTGAATAAATACAGGAGTGTCCTCAGCAAAGACTCGGGAGGCAGAGCAAGGGGAACCAAGGCCAGGGCCTCCTCCCTTGTTTGTTTATTTATATTCTTTCTAAACATCACACACCCTCTTACATGTCTGCTTCAGCAAAACATCCTCTCACCTGTGTCTGCTTCAGCAAAACATTCTTTCATGTGCCTTCTTCAACATTCTTTTACATATTCGCTTCAGCAAAACCTCCTTCCACCTATCTGCCCCAGAAAAACATTATATGACATAACTGAGTTTCTAAAGAACCCAGAAATTTCCTCTTTAGAAAGACGAATGTCAAATGATGTAGAAGGTGATGACTGATACCAGAGGTTGTCCTCTGACCACCATATGTTGTGGGGTGCATATGTGCCTGCACCCACACACATAAACTCACATATGAACGCATGCACACATACATCTGCTAAGTAAAATACAACACAGTATAATAAAAATGTACTGCTGCAAATGTTAGATGGAATCATGTAAATGGATATGCTTTATACATTGTAAATCACACAAGGTGGCCCTGCCCTGGCTCTAGTCCCCACGTGCCCATCACAGATGTGGCTGTTGTGCAAATGACATATATAGGACAGATCCTGTATAGGACAGGGGCTATGTCAAAGGTAGAGAGCCACAGGGAAATAGTGGGGAGTGGGGACTGGAAAAATAATCACAGGGCATGAACATGCATTCCAGATCTTACTTACCATCCAAGCCTGAGACCCTCCTGCACTTTCTCCACTTATCTTCCCACCCTGCGCCTCCCACATCACTTTATGCTGCAGTATGAAGAGGGGAAAAAAAAAAAGGACAGTACTGCCTGGAGCCTCCTTGACAATTCCTGCTGTGTTGCTAAGCAACTTGGCATTCTGATCCAGAAAGAGGAACCTGGTGCTCCCTGGCCTTCCAGCCTCTTTTAGCTATGTTTTTCCTCCTCTAGCCTCAAGAAAGCAGGGGGTGCTGAAAGAGATGGCTCAACCTTTGCAAGCACAGAGCACTGGTGTTCATTTTCCAGCATCCACGTGACAGCTAGCAGCCACTTGTAGCTCTGCAGACACCCAGCATGCCAGTGATGTGCAGATAGTCGTGCAGACAAAGCACTCACACACATAAAATAAAAATAAAAAATAAAAAATAAATAGTGGAAATACATATCTAGAAATAGATGTATAGGTAGATAGACAGACAGATAGATAGATAGATAGATAGATAGATAGATAGATGATAGACAGACAGATAGATACATGCTTCTGTGCTTCTGTGATTCATGGGAAAGCTGGGGTGCAGACAGTATGCTGGGAATGACATGATTTTTCAGTCTTGTTTCTGCACTGATCAATGAATGTCTAGAGCTCTGAGCTGAACTGTTCAGAACAGGCTGTCCTCCATTAACAGGTGTCTCAGCAGGACCACTATTTTATAATGATGTCAATGAGGATCAGAAAAATAAGTAGCCTTAACCATCCCCAAAGAACAGGCGGGGAGGTTTGCAGCAGCTCCCGAGAGGCTACTTCTACTAGACCATGCCAGCAGAGACGTGCAGTGCTTACAGGCTTCAGTATGCTTTCCTCACCTTGCTATTTGTCTGGAACTTTTGGTGAATGCTGGCATTAGGAACCTGTTCAGGCCTTGGGCAGTCGGTGGGTGGGCATTTTGGCCTGTTACTTGCAGACACTCTGATTTTCAGAATCTTCACTCTATCATGAATGTGATGATAACCAAAGGGTCAGGAATAGAGTAAACACTGTATGGTAATTGAATCCCATCCCTGCCCCTGGGAAACTCTGGGATTCCAAATGAGTTCTTTGTCATCTTGTGCCTTGGTTTTCTTTGTCTATAAATTAAAAACTGGTGCTAGAACCAACCCCAGGGTGTTCTGATGGCAAAGAGAACGTAAGCATCCTTAAATGGTACCTAGAATGTATGTTTTCAGTATCAGCCTTATTCTGACTTCTGGGAGGTCTTAGGTGTATGAAGCACTTCTCCTGAGGGAAGAGAGCATTGCCTGGTGTCGGGATGACCTCAGATGTTGCTCTATCCTTCCTTGTCATGAGACAAGTTACTTGTTCTTTGTGTACCTCAGCATTTTCATCCATAAAATGAGAAAAACAGAAGGTTTTTAAAACTCAAACACAATTTTAGATATTGGTTGTGGTGATGTGAGCCATTGTGAATGTGGAAGCTACCGGCCTCTGGCTTTTATGTAGTCATCCACATAATAACAACGGGAATCAAGCAGTAGTGTTATTCACCCTGTAGAAAGCATCTCAGAGTGGTGAGACATCTCCCCAAAGTCATATAGCTTCAGCTTTGGTGAAATCTTGTAGTTCTAAAGACTGTATGTTCTCTGCTTAGCTCACAAAGAAACTGGAAGATGCTCTGAGGACAGGAAGCCAACCCAAGTGCTCCATTACCAAGAGGATTCACCATTTGGATCTAGGACCAGGTCTAGACTGCCATTGGAAAGTAGGTGTGGCCACTCAAGTTCCTTCTGGGGCAGCTGATTGGGACTAGAAAAGAAGGAGGCAAGTGTTAGACTTACTTACGGTCTTATTTACTTATTTTGTGTGCGTGCGTACTTGGAAGTGGTATGCGCTTGCCACCCTGTTTGAAGGTCAGACTACAACTTGAGAAAGTCAGTTTCCTCCTTCCACCATGCGGATCTCGGGGGTTGAGCTCAGCTCAGGTTTGGTGACAGGTGTCTTTACCTGCTGTACCGTCTCACTGGCCTTTGTGTTGTTTTTATCTGTTTGTTTAAATAGTAGAGAGCATTAATAGACACACGGAGGCACTTATATGGTCATTTCATCTTCACAATAACTTATGAGGTAGGTACTGCTTCCTCATACCCATTTTTTAGATGAGGTCACTGAGGCACACGGACATGAGTTGCTTGAAGTCATAGCTTGTAAGTGAGAAAACCAGCACTCAAACTAAGCCCATAGCCTTTGCTCTCAGATGCAATATTATACCACCTTCTAATTACGAGAATAGTAAAATGGAAAAAGAGGAAATGGAAAACTGTCTCTAATCAGAAATAACGCTCATCAAAAGAAAAAGTCACAATCAATAGGGCACTGAGCCACTTTCCTTTAACCATGAAAGTCATGGAAAATCATACTAACCCAATCAAGGTAGGACATGCTATCAGAATCAAACAGAGTGAGTCCCCACCTCATCCCCAAAGCACAGTGACCCACTCCAAGCCTGGAGGACCGTAGGTGGAGCGAAGGCTAGCAGCAGGCCATGAGCTGCCAAAGAGCTCAGTTCTCCCCTATCAGAAGCCTAAGAGGTGGTGCTGAGGAGACCAGCTGCCCTTTAGGCTTACCTTTCTAACCCAGTACCTCATGCTGTGATGACACCTCTGCAATGGGCAAGTGCAGGTCACACTTGCTGAGGTTTGGTTTGTTGTTGTGTATTGTAATGATAAATACTGTCCTCCAAAGCCTGGTCGTCCCCAGGAACCAGAGAATCAGCAAAGTGATGCTATGTGACCTTGCTTCTTAATTTAAAACTATCAGGTTGAATAAAGATGCCATTAGTCTATAGCTAGGCAGAAGACAGATAGGTGGGGTTTTGGTTCCTGGACTTGGGGTCTGAAGCAGGACCATGAGGGGGGAAGAGAGGGAGAGGAAGAAAGTGGAGAGAGAAGAAGATGCTATGGGGTAGGTGAGTCATGAAAACATGGCCCTGAGGGCTGGCCAATTGGAGTTAAGAGCTGCCCAGATAGAGCATGGCAAGTCATATCTTCAGGTTATTGACAGGGAAGTGGTCAGAATAGCATAGAGGGTAGATATCCACACTTCTACTGCTTTAAAGGTTTATTATAAATATAAAGGTTATGTGTCTTTTATCTGGGAACTGAATGATCAACCAGGGGTATAAACCCCTGACAGAGATTAAACATTTAATACAACACACACTTACATGAAGAAACAATCCAGACAGGACCAGCATGAAAGGAGCTTGCAGAAGAGGAATTTGGCTCAGGGTCCACAGGATAGCCCATTCACTTCACTCTTCCAAGCCTCAGTCACCTGAAAGCTGAGGTGACTTATCAAGGTGTGATCAGGTCAGAGAGCAAATGACTTGGACAACATCAACACAAATCAGAGACTGGCGTCAGGCCAGGTTCATGGAAGAATGTACTTCTATTATCAGCAGCCCCAAGTGACTGAATTCTAAGCAGCTCACACAAGTAAGCTAAAGAGCACCTAAGGAATCTTAAGGACATATTAGAGGAAAACAAAACATGGGACGAGAAGAGCAGAGGCTCTGAGGAACATGTGTTCCAGTATGGAAGTATCTATGTCAGAAGAGATGGCTGATGGGACAGCGTTCTCTCAGTCTAAGTGCTCTAGGTGGTATGGGTCCTCTGTACCACTCACATCTCAGCCAGCACGCACACAGATCTTCATGTGACATGTTATCAGGGCTTTGGACACCATCTTCACAATCACACAGGGCATCAGAGAAGACATGGGTCAGTGCACAGGCCATTGAGGGTGTTTGGGACTAAGGAAGAAGTCATCCAAGGAATGAGAAACGGTCTGGCAGAGGAACTAGACTACACGGGTCCCAGAATAGTCCCTCATCTTATCCAAGTTGTTTAACATGGTAGGGCTTATCAAGGTGTGATCAGGTGGGTTGTATTCTCCAAGCTGTTGAAGTTATAGCTGTCCCTTTTCTCCACTCTCTAACCTTCGCGGAGGGATGTCTTGGAAACATTTTGTAAATGCTATGCTAGATACTCATGATGAAAGGCATGGGGGCATGCCATCTTGTCATTAGTGAAGCGATGAGGTGACCAATAAAGGGTTCAGAGCTTTAATGATTGAAAGAAGAGTTGTCCTCTGGGTTAGATTGGAAACAATAGCGGGAACAACACCCTGGAGGGCCAAGAACCATGGGGTTAAGCATCAGTCAATAAAGGCCTGGATTATCAGGATGCTGGGTGTGGTTACAGTGTGTCTTCTTGGGGCTGAGAATGTGATAGAGAATTCCTAGTTCTCTGGAAGCCCTGGGTTCAACTTTCAGCAATGCAAAACTATGTCTTTGTTGGGGCTTGAGTAAAACAGTGGCCACAAGACTCAGACAGCAGGGAAACTACCCGAGATGAGATGAGCTAGGGAAAGTGATGGATATAGACTTCTAAGATGCTGAGGCTGGATTAATCTATGATCAGCTCAAACAAATGCTTTTAAGAGAGAGAGAGTCCTTGTGACCGCCGAGGTTCCACAGAACAGTTTGCAGATCCATGGTTTAGCCTCCAAATTTTTGTAAGGTGAGAATGGAAATCCAGAAAAGAGATGTATCTGAGGATCACCTGGCAAGTTCATTGACAAGCCACGGCTGTAACTGTTCTCAGTCTGTATCAATCTCCCAGACTGATACAAGAACAGGAAAGAAGAGAGTTGGGTGGATATAAAAATGAGATTTCACAAGTGAGATCAGTTAGCTGACCATCTTCCAGCCATTCCGCAGTGACTGACATCCCCTCTTCAGCAACTTACAGCGACCTCAAGGAGATCAAGGTTAGACAAGCCACCAGGCCCACCCTTGCCCACTTTCAACTGTTCCCAAAGGGATTTGACACGTGCCATGCCTGAGGCTCTTCCTTAGCTCAGAGTACCACCAGCACTACTGCAGCTTCTGTGCTCATGCCCAGCAATGCCCTCAACCACCGTGCAGGTCCTCTCCCTTGGGACTGTTTTCTGGATAAGTGAGGTCAGTTCTCACACCCGAGGTGATTTCCCAGACTACAGAAGTGTTGCCACTGTCTCTCCAGGGTTCTTGCTCTTCACTCCCTAGTCCACTACACTGTGTGGCTTCCCTTTGTCCTTCTAGAAATGCTTACGTACACTGGGTATCACATTCTGGGGGTGGGGGTGGTATGCTCCAGGGGGTGGATCCCTTCCTCCACCCTAACTGCCATACCCCCATCAATCCTCAAACCCAGTTTTTCTGCATTTCACTGTTTCCTAAGTCACAACGACTTTGTACACAGCCTCTACCCGACCCAACCTTGCTGTGACTCATGTTCTGTCTTTTCTTTCATATAAAGATCTAAGTACAGGGACCTGAGGAGATGGGTTAAGAGCAGTGGCTGCTCTTCCAGAGGACCTGGTTCAGCTCCCAGCACCCACATTGCAGCTCACAACTGTATATAACTCCAGTTTCAGACACACAGACAAAACAACAGTGCACATAAAATAAATAGATCTTTAAAGATACATTTAAAAAGATCTAAGAATGGGACCTCAATCCTTCCTGGGAAATTCTTGGCAGCTCAGGTTTCTCCATCCTGCCTTGGTCTCCTCTGGTGAGCTCTGTCTCTGTAAACAGGGCTGTGAGCATGCTGTTCCTCCAATGCCCTCTGCAAGGCTTAAGCCTCTAGCAGGCAGGACTGCCCCTGGCTCATGTACAATCTGGACTATATGAGTCCATTCTCCATTTCAAGAGCTCTGTAGGACATGGCGTGGACCATGCCTTTGCCAGGATGTTCTTTGGAAAAAGCAGAGTACTCTGAAGTTTTAAATGCCATGGATGGGGGCTGGGGAGATAGTTCAGCAGCTATGAGCATTTGTTGCTCTGGAAGAGGACCAGAGTTCAGTTCCCAGCACCCACATGATAGCTCACAATCACCCATAACTCTAGTTTCACAGGAATCCAGCACCCTCTTGTGAACTTGCCAGGTACCAGGCCCTAGTGTGGGGTACATGCACACACGAAGGCAAAACACTTATATACATAAAATAAAATGAATAAATTTTTTTAAAAACCAGCATAGAAAATGAGGCAGTGGTGGTGGATGCCTTTAACCCCAGCACTCTGGAGGCAAAGGCAGGTAGATCTCTGTGAGTTTGAGGCCAGCCTGTTATCAGAGCGAGTTCTAGGACAGGCAAAGCTACACTGAAAAACCCTGTCTCACAAAGCAAAACAAAAGCAAATAAAAAGGCATAGAGAAAAGGAAGGCCTCTACATGAGGTACAGCGCTTTCTCTCCCTGCCCCATGCCTCAATCTACTTTTTAGCTAACAAATATTTAATAGAGGCTTTTTGTGTGTTTTTTTCAAGTTTTTGTTTGTTTTGTTTACTTTGACAGGGTCTTGCTTTTCCCCCAAGTTGACCTCAAAGTCTGGCTCCTTCTGCTTCTTAGTTCTCAGTGTTAGGATCACAGGCACTGGATTTCCTACAGTAAGCATGTACTATTTAGAAACCAGAAGAAGAGGAAGAAGAGGAAGAAGAAAAAGAAGAGGAGGAGGAGGAGAAGGAAGAAGAGGAGGAGAGGCAGGAGGAGGAAGGGGAAGAGGAAGAGGAGGAGGAGGAGGAGGGGGAGGAGGAAGAGGAGGAGGAGGAGGAAGAGGAGGGAAGGAAGAGGAGGGGAGGAGGAGCAGGAGGGGAGGAGGAGGAGGGAGGAGGATGATATTCCTGGGCCTGGATGGTTCATGGGCAGTCTGGGAAAGGATGCTCACCCATACTCACTCCAAACTCTAACTAACCAGGCTTCCACCTTCATTTCTCCTTTCGGTCCAGAACACAGGGAAATATGCCTGCCTGCCTGCCTGCCTGCCTGCCTGCCTGCCTGCCTGCCTGCCTGCCTGCCTGCCTCCCTGACAGAGGCCCAAGGCACCAAGGCACCAAGGCATTCTCCCACAAATGAAGAAGACCCTTTGTTGTTCTGGAAAGAGCTACAGCTATCTTCTTGAAAGTTTTTTTCTGAGGGAACACATCTAAGGTCGCTTCCCAGACAACAGGTTTTTGTAATAGAAAACAGAGATAAGGGTCACAAGTGCCTCTGAATGGTGAGCCTGGAAGCCTCAGAAAGATCACCCAACCCACTTCCTAGACTTTTCAAGGCTGGATCCATGGCGAAGGGTCTGGGTCCCTCCTTTTGCCCCTCACCTTGAAGCCTAAAGGAAATGTGAAGGCAACCCAGTACTCAAGTCCTTTTTTCTTAGTAGGTAAAGCACCTGATGGCCTTCCACCAAATCTTCCCTAGACTTAACCGTAGCTCGGTTTAACCTCTCACGGACCAGCAGAGGGCGCGCACCACTAGCGGGAAAAGAGTGGACCGGTCGCCAAACACAGTCCGAGACAGCCTTTAAAGAGCAGAGGCATCTAACAGGAAGGGTCTGAGCCAAAGCTACTGGGAGCAGCAGGAGATTTGTGAAGGAAAATGAGAGACGGTCTTAGGAGAAAGGCACAAAGCAGGGAGTGGAGGCTGGGAAAGGTATTAAATTAAGGCAAAATGAGTGGCTCATGCAAGGTTCAGATGGAATGGAGAAAAAGATCACGGGAAGGAAGTTGGATGAGATGCTGCGAGGAGATGGCAGAAAGATAAAGGAGATGGAGGAAGGCGGAGTGGGGTGCTCGTTGGATTGAAAGCTGGAGTGAAATGGGATGGGGTGAGGGTGAGAGAGGCACCCTCTCAGGATCCCACCCACCGATCGATCCTTCTCACTGCAAGCCTCCCCACACCCAGGCTTGCTTGCCCTCACTCTCGAAGGGCTTTTGCTCTGCCTGCTCCGAGCCTTTAACCTTCTTGGCCTGCTTGGAAGAGGCCCCGGTGCAGCAATGAACAGAGAGAGGAGGCAGTAGGGAGCTTGGGAGCTTTAATGGGGGCTAGAAAGGATATGTATATATACACAGGCTGGGGTCCTTGGGCCAGAGTGCGGTAAGGGATAAAGAGAAACCAGAGTGTTGGGATAGGGAGACAGCAGAGATATTTATCGAGCCTTCTCATATCCCGAAAAGGGTAGTGCAAGAAGCCTCGAGGTACTACCGTTTGGAGTAGGTCGTGGGAGAGAGAGAAAAAAATGAGGGAAAAGAAAAACCCAGAAAACTGGAGGTCATAAAGAGGGAGGCAGGGGTGCAGATGAGAAGACAAAAAGACACGGAAGTTCCAGAATCTGGAGACTTGAAAGAGAAAAATTAAAGGGGGACCATATGCACCCTTCCTGGGGTAAAGATAATGGGGGCCTGGAAGTCTGGCGCTCGAGGAAGACCTCAGAGGCTTCCCATCCTTTCTTCCCTGGGCTGGGCGCGGCTGCTGCAATGAAATCTGTGTTAAAGGAACGTCGGGGAAAGCTTCAGGGCTTCTCCGAGGACGGACGAGGATGGGATCGGTCACTGGGTCACTGGCCGTGTGGGAGAGGCCCCGCTGCACCCGGCCGTCCCGCCTAGTGATAATGACCCCCCAAGTGCGAAGCGGCTGCCACCGCGCCGAAG
Organism: Rhabdomys pumilio; assembly: GCA_030674055.1. Taxonomy (NCBI): domain Eukaryota; kingdom Metazoa; phylum Chordata; class Mammalia; order Rodentia; family Muridae; genus Rhabdomys; species Rhabdomys pumilio. The sequence goes on from JANHMN010000001.1 coordinate 155,211,984, forward strand.
GGCCCGGGAGGGGGCTGCAAGCCTGGGCTGGGATAGAGCGCGGCGGTGGCGGCAGCAGCGGCGGTGGCGTTCGGGCCAGGCCAGTAGGAGAAGCCAGCGGGCGCGACGCCCGCCGAAGCTGCCATAAGGTTGAGTTTGGAGAGGCCGGGGAAGGGCAGCGGGGCCAGGCCGGCCGGGAGCTTGTAGAGTGCGCCGTCCTGGGCGGCGGCGGCGGCTGCGGCGGCGGCGGCAGCGGCGTGGGCGTGCGCGGGTGGTGGCTGGCAAGCCTGCGCCAGGCCCTGGAAGTCAAAGCGGTAGGCGTAGCGCTTGCCGTGCACCTTGCTCATGATGTTTTTGTCGTAGTAGTAGCGCAACGCGCGACTTAGCTTGTCGTAGTTCATGTTGGGCTTGCTCTTGCGCTCGCCCCAGCGCCGCGCCACCTCGTCGGGGTCGGTGAGCTTGAACTCGCCGTGGCCGCCCTCCCACGCGATGCAGCCGGCGTTCGCGCGATCTGCCAGCAGCTCCAGTAGAAACTGCCACAACTGGATCTGCCCGCTGCCTGTGGGGAAGGGGAGCAGTCAGCCACGGACTGGGCAGGTTGGAACTAGGGGGATGGAGGGGAAACAAGAAAACAACCCAAACCAGTAGCAACCCACATCGGAGAGGATAAGGGAACGTCTGACTGCGTCCTTGTGTGTAGCAGAAGGCAGCTGGTCAACCAGTGTAGACCAGCAGAGCGCAACGGAAACGTCTTCATTGTGGAGGACCTAGGGCACACTGTTTTGTGGTTGTTTGGATGTGGGGAAGCCTTGTCTCCTTCGTGGAGAAGCGGTGGTGAGCCAGCCCTGGGCTCTACTAGGTAAGGAGCAGACACAGAACCCTCCTACCCTCCTGATCAGTCTCCTTTATTCAAGGCAAAGACTGCACAGTGGCGCAAGCCAGCCTGCCGGGTGCGAGAGGTTGAACCGCCCAGCCAGTTGAGGTCCTGTCCAGGGATCCAGACAGAATGGGCAGTTATGCACGTAGCATAACTGAGCAAGGTTCTGGCCCCACCTATACAGACAGTAGACAGTCCCTACCACCCAAAGGCATACAGTAAAACAGGCCCGGCTTGAAGAAGCACTGTGCCAGACAAGAAGAACAGAGAGAGGCCCTGTGTACTGAGAAAAAAAGACAAACTCTAGGAGGTCCCCCATCCTCACCACCTCCAGGTGCACTGACCTCTGTACCGCTGGGGAAGATGCCAGAACTCTAACGGGAAGAGTGGTGGGCAATCCCGAAGAAAGAGGTAGGATTGCGAAAGGATTGTGCTGGATTCCTGGCTGGTTTTCCTGCAGCTCTCAGGGGAACTGAGAGTGGCAAGTGCCACATGCAGGCGATGAGGGGGTGAGGGACCCAGAACTCACACTTTCCTGTTTTGAAGCCTTAAGCAGACAAACTGACCCCCCCACCCCCATAATTCCTCTCTAGAATAAAACAGACCCGCTTCCTCTCTATTCAGTGTCACTGACTCAGAACCCCAAAAGCTTCTTTCCCCCCACAGTTTCTACCCCAATTCCTCTAAACCAAGCCAGTGAAGAGCTAGTTGGTTCCCTGGAGCCAGGATTTCGGTTTAGAGCAGCTCATGGGAAACTTTGGTCTAAAGGTGCATCTGAGACCCAGCCCGAGCAACAACAGGGGCTTGGTCCTCGCCCCTGTTGGGTAATACAGCTCCCTCCTTCTGGGAAAGAAAAGCAGTTGCCAGTCTCATCTTTTCTGCCTTCTTGTGAGATTTGGGTACTGGCTGGGGCAAGAGCTATGGGAGAGAACTGAAATGCCACCCACCAACAGGGTGACTGAGTGACAGGCCAGTCATCTACTGCAGCAAACCTAGGTATCAAACACAACACCAGGGCTGACAGGCTAGCACAGGCTAGCATAGGCTAGCACAGGCTAAGGTTTAGGCCTAGGGTGGCTGGAGAGTAATAATTGGGGTCTTCTTGCCAGGAAGTGCAACAACTTTGGTCCAAACACAACCGACACAAAAAGGATACCAACGTCCATAGCATGAAAGCTTGGGAAAACCATACTTGAAAGAAAAAGGACTGGAGGCCAAGATCCCCTTTGCCTGATCTGTCCCGAAAACTTAGCACCAGACCGGGGCTCAGAAAATGGACAAGTTAAAGACAAAAATCAGTGTCTCCTCAAGACCTCTCTGCACAATCTGACCACGGCCTTATATTTTCCATAACGTGGGATGCACACCGCTCTGCTCCTCTGTCTAGTGCCAGTAGTACCCTCCCTTATTGGGGTTCATACCCTTGCCTCCATCTACTACGGCCGTCTCCATCAGCTCAGTGTATCAGCTAGCTCACCTTTCTGTACCGCAGGGCTCAGCGGCCCCCAGCTCGGGCTCTTCCCTTCCTTAAAAAGACCATCTCCGACGGGATCTGCGGCGCAGAAGAAAACAGTCAAGCAGACCTAGGTGGAAGTTGAGGATTTGACCGAAAGGGCCCGGGGATGCAGTGTTCTGGGGGTCCGGGCCACCAGCTCCTCCTCCCCAAGCTAGGCTGCGACGCGAGCCGGCGCAGAGCCCCTCTGTAGCGCCCAAGTCAGGAAACGCGTCCAGGAAAAAGGAAATCCGCTTTCCGAAGGGGCCGGCTGGAGCCTTATAAAACCCAGAGGGGATCGTGCTAGCCCGAGTCTGAGCGAGCGGAGACCCTTGTAAAGAGGAAAGGGACGCTTGGAAGTCTTGGCCGGAGAAAACGCTTGGGGACGAAGGTGAGGACCCTTGAGGGCTCAGGGGCGACGCCCAGCGGATCACAGCCTTCGGGCAAGGCTGGAGCCAGGAGTCCAACACGCCAAAGACCCCTGCTTTCAGCCTGCTAGGATTCTGAATCTGCGTGTCTTCTAGACCCACACCGAAACCCTGAAGCTCGCTGTCCACCTTGTAGGTTCCCCGAATGACCCAAACTGCAACTAGCAGACCCTCTCACACACCCACAAAGCGAGTCACTGGAAGCGTCCCCTTCCTTTTGTCCACTGAACTTGCCCCATGCTCTGGCCTAGACTTCCCGCCCAGGGTCTTGGTGCCTCCAGCCCCCGGCTGGTCCCTGGTACCTGGCAGGTACATGTTGATCAGCAGGGGCTGGGAGGTGCCGCTCTGTCTCATCGCTGCCGGGGACTGGGCGGTGGGAGATGGGGGGGAAGGCACGGGGGGGGGCACGTCAGCTTTGCGCTTGGGGTGCCGATCCCCGCCCGTGGCGACTGTGGGTGACAGGGAAGAGTAGACGCCACCGGGTCCGGCAAGGCCTGGCGGGAGCGGGCAGCCAGGGTGTGGCGGGGAGGGAGGGGGTCCTGGAGCGTTGCTCCCAGCTACAAGCCGCCT